>OV815304.1:7505000-8130000 GCA_929108375.1 Gymnoscelis rufifasciata | reverse complement strand
TTAAGTTTTTCAATATAAAATAGAACATCCATCATCTTCTGAGATGTGTGTAATGTCAATTAAAGTGTTATTTCCTGTAATAGTGATATCATCAGTACATAGAGAAGGCTTATGGTTAAGAAAAACACCACTGAAAATTTTTGTAAAAGCTACGGCAGCTGCTGGGCCATTATCACTACATAGTATAAAATGGCCCTATAACCCTTTGTATGCTTAAATCTTTGAAACTACGAAACGAATTTTGATGCGGTTTTTTTAATAGATAGAGTGATTCAAGAGGAAGGTTTATATATGTAGGTATAATAACATCCATTAAATAGTGGAAAAGTAATGTTATTTTTGAGGTTTCTAATGTGATGTCGTAAATAATTACATTTTTTCCGCTTACATTGCAAACGCAGGCTGAACCCTACGAGCTTTATCAAAATAATTTACTAAGTATTGTACACATTGAAAAGGCCTACAGAAAAGTCCGTGATGATTATGTCTATCTCTTATGGATAACCCACAATAACTTTTTTTTGTCATCTGGGGGCACGACAGTGCCCCCACCAAGTCGAGCAAAAAAGCGGCACGGCCGTACCATCCTTTTCTCGAAGCAATTCAGGCCATTTTCGACCCCCTGTAACTTCGTTGTGGATAAAACTAGAAGACTGAAATTTTCAGTAACCATGCAGGATTATAAAGACACGGTATATTTCAAATTTCATTCAATTTGAACCAGTATTTTAAGAATTATAACGGGTCAAATTTCGTAATTTTGTCACTCACTGACTGACTCACCGATCATCAAAATTCTAAGGCACTTCTAGCAGACCTAGAAGCTTCAAATTTGGAATATAAGTAGTTTTTAGTGTATGAATCAAGGAAAAACTAAAAAATCTAGAAAAAACCGGTATAGAGGGCGCTGTCGTACCTTTTCTCGAAGCAATTCAGGCCATTTTCGACCCCCTGTAACTTCGTTGTGGATAAAACTAGAAGACTGAAATTTTTAGTAACCATGCAGGCATTGTAAAGACACGGTATATTTTAAATTTCATTCAATTTGAACCAGTATTTTAAGAATTATAACGGGTCAAATTTCTTAATTTTGTCACTCATTGACTCACCGATCATCAAAATTCTAAGGCACTTCTAGCAGACCTAAAAGCTTCAAATTTGGAATATAAGTAGTGTTTGGTGTATGAATCAAGGAAAAACTAAAAAATCTAGAAAAGACCGGTATAGAGGGCGCTGTCGCAACGCCACGTATATACGAAATATGTACTAAAGTAAGAACAATGCGAAATATAAATAAATCTAATCTAGACCGGCAAAAAGAAAATTATATGGACATTATATACAATAAGTAGAAGGTACCGAAAAGGAAAAAAGTAGAACTGTCTACAAAATACAAAAAGAAATGAGATCCCATCAAAAACAATACTTGTCAAAAAAAACAAGTCGCGCAACTCAGTTGTTCTGCGGTAAAAAGTTGTGAGATCCAAGTAAATCCAAGTCTTCAAATTTCGTCTCAAAATTCTTTAATGTTTTATATAAATATATTGAGACTTGGCCATCGCACTTAATAATTGAATTTACACGTGTTTTCAGGCGATTGAATTTACACGTGATTTCAGGCGATGGCCAAGTCTTAATATATTTATATAAACATTAAAGAATTTTGAGACGAAATTTGAAGACTTGGATTTACTTGGATCTCACAACTTTTTACCGCAGAACAACTGAGTTGCGCGACTTGGTTTTTTTGACAAGTATTGTTTTTGATGGGATTTACTTTTTACGACAAATAATATTCGAAGCGATTTTAACCAATTAAATACCTTGAATACATTGTTCATTTAATATAGATAGTATGATTTTCACAGTTTTTTTGTAGTGTATTTAGTATCAGCATTGCACCCGTGCGAAGCCGGGGCGGGTCGCTAGTAGTTTATATTGTTGTAACTCGTAAGTAATTGTTGGTTCAAATCCACCTTTGGTTTTCAAGCTATCGACATGATTCCAGAAGGACTTTGGGTTTTTATAAAGTTGTTCTTGTATGTACATTAATCAAGTGAATATAGTATGCCTTTCTACATAGTTCTTTAACATGAGATCTTAACGCAGTAAAAAATGTGTAAATATGTAAGTCTTTAGATGTTTTCCATGCCTTATGCAAATTGTACTTTAATTTAATATGATTTATAATATCTTTACTGTACCAATTCGGGTATCTTCTAGTAGGTTTAATATTACGGATTTGAGGAAAGACAGAAAATCTAGAGGTGGAGGTCTAGATTTTCTGTCTTTCCTCAACACAGTCCAGTCTTTCGGAGTGCATTCACCAACATATACTGAGTTGTTTAGTTTTGTTTATGTGATGAATACGAGGTCAGCTGTGGTTTGTGTAACGCTTTGTTTAAAGTAGTCTAGTTTCGTCATAAGACCGTTAACATTCTGGTAATTAGCTGTTAGTGTATGTTTGTTTGAGTGTGTCGTCCTGTTAGTCCACTCACACACTCCTAGTTGGCCGGGAGTGTGGGGACGGAAGGATACACGCCCGACTCCTCTGCGAAACCACTCATATCTTCTTTCACACAGTCCATCCATCTTTTCTTTGGCCTCCCTCTTCCCACATATCCTTCCACATTCATATCTAACGCTCTTCTCGTAACATGACTTTCGTTCATTCTCATAACATGCCCAACATAATTCAAAATCAAAGATGGAATTTAAAAAATAACCCCAATAATATTATGCCAAACGTATACAGATATTTAACCGTATTTTATTGAATACGGTATTTTGATTTCAAAAGATACGTTTATAGCAATTTAATTGATTAATTAATGATTTTAAATCAAGACTACGTTCGTAGCCAAAATCTTGGACTAAGGTGTGTGACGAAAATAAATTGTGGCCTCGATAATATTATCAACACAGCAATAAATATTCTAGATCTGGTGTTATTGACGACTTTTGGATGTAAAGAGCCGACTGTAAAATTTGAAGTCTGACTTTAAAACCACGGTTGGAAGTTTGTATGATAGTTATAATGATTTTGAAGTAAGAGACTTGAAATTTGGCAGGTTGTAGGTTATTAACAGCTGTTATGATCTGATTTTACGATACTCCACACATGTCCCATAAGGGCAAGTAAAACGTGAAGTTAGTTTGAAATGTTTGAATCGCGATATCTCAGCAATGCTCTTCAAAAATACAGATATAATTTTTGTAGAGAAGTTTAAAAGCTCCAACATTTGATTGAAACAACAGCTTACCGTTTTAGATAAATATATAATTTTTGACATTCGATTCTCCAAAGCTTTCGAGTAATTAATATTATTTAACCTCAATTTGTATGTGTAAATAAACCGGACTATATTGTGTCTTAGTGTCTGTCTTGCCAAGTAAGTTACAAATTCTTCAAGTTTTTGGGAATATTTTCTTAACCGTTGGAAATACCAGTCAAGGGTGAGCATATTTGGGGAAAACTCAAATCTGCTCAATGAAGAAACTGTTTCAATCCAATGTTATACATGATTTGTTTCGTCATCTGAATACGAAAATACAAAATAAAAATGATTCTCATATTTTTCTATGATGATTTTTCAGTATTTTCTGTTGCGGTATGATAATAATTATATTACGAATTTAAAAAGGATGACGCCCTTCTAGCCGCTTGCGCTTGTTTAGCCGCCATGTCTGATGTTCTCTGAATCTTCTGAGTTTGTGTCGTGATATTCTTTATTGTTTACAGCTATTTGTGCATTTGATTTACTTAAAACAATGAACTGATAGGATATTTGAATGACCATTAATCAGTTGATTGTGTTGTGTGAATTCTAAGTGATACAAATCAATATAAACTTGAGTTTGGCGAAGTGACTCGTATCATCGTATTTTTAGTTCATCCGCCATATTGGCGTTATATTTCTTCGTAAGTCATTTTCCCTATTTATTTCGATTATTCCGGTGTTGAATTCACATAAAAGCTGCATCCAATGGTTCCGGTTTTGTACGGCTTTAATTTGATACATAAATAAGCTTTGCATGATCCTAATATTACGTTTATTGAGACATTTCGTTCACGGCCTCCTTATGAGTAATTTTCTCCTTGTAGCGCCCAAAATGAAAACGTAATTTTGTAGATATCATGGGCTCAACCATCTATTTTAAGCTTCAGTAAGTCAATAAACAGTGTCTTGGAAAGATTTACTCCAGCTTGGTTCATTGCTGTTGTCTTATTGCCATGCATCCAACATAGTCAAATCCAACAGTATTATTCTCATCATAGTTTGAGAAGGAAGTGTAACGTCTTAAATCGCGTAAAATTTATTAAATACAATAGTGAAATTGTTGAATTTAGGGTTTGATCCACCAAAACAAGCGATTGTTTTCCTGAGGCACTTCTTTTGCCATCAGAAGATTTTCATAGTATTCAGTCTGAGAATGTTCTAGACCTGATGTAAGTTTGAGTCAGTAGTGGGTGACCCACTTTTTTGCTTAGTCTTGTGCTTGCTCATTTTTTGGTGAATAAATGTATTATTGTCATATGCTGGTAGATGCTCTTCTATACTTCTTTTGATCTAATTGTATACTTGCCATTATCTTCCTCTAATCAATTTCAACAACATAGGTATTTGTCTGCTTACATTCATTGTTTGAAATTGTTTATTAAGCCGTTGTCATTTTGGGGCTAATGCTGATATACCCTAAGAAATACAGAACCATTTCTCTTTCCACCCAATAAGTTAATGCAGGCTTTAAAGTTAAACTTTCACTTTAAATTTGGTGTACAATACAAAAATTGACCTAGATTAGTTTTTACAATTTTTTCCCTCCATTTTGCCACATGATAGTGCAATAACCTTGAAGATAACTTGTTGTGTTTGTTTAAGCATCTGATTTTCTTTTTATTACAAACTATGTTGTAGTAGGATAGAGATACCATTGCAGATTATGTTACATTTTAAATATAAGCTAATAATGTGTTACTTAGTAAATCAAATATACAGTCACAGGATTAGTAATTAATAAGATTGAAATAGTGTATAGACTGCTAAATTATATATTCAATAAATACAACAAACATTTAGTTATCTGTAATTGATATCCCAAAAGTGAAGTTGTTCCGATGCAAAGCACCTTGTGCTAGAAAAAAAGTATGTATGTAAAGGATTCTAAAAGGATATATATTGTTGCAGATTTTGTGATTGTGACACAATTAGCATCATATGTAGGTGCTGCAATAACCTAGAAGTCAATCCACCTTCCCTGATATACAGGTATGGTAAGTGTTAAAAAATGTATCGGACAACATTTTGCATGCTGACATAACTATTATGTAAAAAAATACCCTGAAATTTTTATAAAAATAGATATATTTTAACAATTTTCATTCCTGATTTTATGTTTGTAAAGTTTCCTTTAGTAGACAAAGTGTGACTCATAAAATCAAAAGTTTTGAAGAAATACAAAGAAAGCTATGTTTGATTCTAAGTTACATGTTTATTATTTTCAGGTAGATAATAATGATTTAATGACTCCTGCTACGTCCAACTAGGTGCAAAAGCACCATCACTGATTTATTATGATAGAATGGTTTAGTGTTCTAAGAGGGTATAGCTGATGCCTCTAAGCCAGAGATTGGATGAACCTCTTGTTACGATTGAGGTGAGAGTTGGTTTTTAGAATTCAAATGAAAGTTCTTGTTTTTGCCCTATTACAGTAGTTGTCACTTTGGCAGGTAGATTGCGGACTCCAGCACGATGCAGCAGGCAGTCGATCCTCTTGCGACCACCAGCACTGTGAGTGTATTCAATGTTTCAGTAGCTATTCATCTATGAAATTCATGTAAATATTACTCATGTTGATAAAATGGAGTCTTGTTGTAGCTTTGTCAAACTAATTCACAATTGTATTTAAGAGTAAATAAAAAAATATATATTCCTAAATACTTTGAATTACCATGGTAACTAAATTTCTTCAACTGAATTGATAAGGAAAATTTAACTTATCTCTGATAATTAGAAACCAAGTATAATTAACTAAATAAAGTTGAGTTCAGTAATTAAAATCCTTAATTATGTTTTCACTAAATTTTGTTTGGATGAATGTAATCAAAAATAATTATGTATCAATTGCAGCCATCGGCGGAGCCGGTCAATGGAGCGCCGCCAGAGGATGCGCCTCGTCGACAAGGAAGGATGACGAATCAGTTAATGTTCCTACAAAAGAATGTTATGAAGGCTGTTTGGAAACATCAGTTTGCATGGCCTTTTCATCAGCCTGTTGATGCTAAGAAATTGAATCTTCCAGTAAGCTAAATATTAAACATTTGATATTATTCAATTAGCCTGCATCTTTTAAGACAACCTATCTATTTTATATATAGGATGTCCCACGGCCATGCCATATGGAGGGTAAGTACCTTAAATATTGAAGATAAGATAGGCCATTTTACGGGAAGAAGACTTCATTTTGATTTTAATAACAATTGAAATGGAATGCAAATTGAACCAACTAAACTGTTAAAAAATTACACCCAATCTTACTATGCCAATCAAAAGACATAATCGTAAGCGCTCCTGTCCTCTATAACTCAACCACTCCGCCGCCGGCGCCTCACCGTTTTATTGTAAATACGTGCCGCGCCGCTCTTCACTTTGACTTACTTTTCTCTAAGTAACATAGTGTTATAAAAGCAAGGCCCTGAATTTAACATTTATTATTTCAGGATAATAATTTAGCTAAGGAACTTAGTATTATTCATAACTACTTTTCATTACTATTTATTTTACTTTATTACTTAAAATAGCCTGATAAAAATATGTGATAATAAATTAAATAAATTGTAGTTCATGAGCTGGCCACAATCATTATTTGGGTGGCAGAATTTTGAGCATTAGCTAAACTAGATTAATTGTAAGTAATACATAATTATCCTACTACTATTCTAAAGGCGAAAGTTTGTAAGTATGGATGTATGGATGTTTGTTACTCTTTCACGTAAAAACTACTGAATATATGAAACTTTACCACAATATAGCTTATACATCAGAATAACATATAGGCTACTTTTAACCGCGGTAAAATATCAGTTTTCGCGGGAAAATCAATTATTGCGAGTGAAGCCCGATTTAGATTACACGAACATAGCTGCTTTCCCAGTAAATTACAAAGCTGCTTTTTACCGCGACAAAATCCCTTATTACGCGGTTAAAGCAAGTAATAATATAAACTTAAGATGAATCCTATATACTATTATAAATGTGAATCTTAGTTTGTTTGTGACGCTTTCACGCGAAAACTACTCAACCGATCATCATGAAACTTTGTACACATATTCTTGGAGGTATTAGAAGTAACATAGGATACTTTTTATCCCGGGAAAATATGTAATTCCGCGGGACAATACATTTAAACGCGGGTAACACCGCGGGGCACTACTAGTTTTAAATACATTGAAAAATTGAATAGTCTTCCTTTTGTTAAAATACTATGCTACTACTAAAAAAAAAAGTTCTGATTTTTGTGAAACTCCATTCAAAGGTCACTGATAAATGACCTGTCTAAACCGGGAATCAAACCCGCCCAAAAATATAAGTTATTATAATAATTAAAAGTTGTAATGAACATGGCACAGTTATTTTACTTCTAAGGGTAAATACTTATTATCCTGCTATTATTAATATAAAAACCAGGGCCTTTAAAAAAATTACTTTAAATTTAAATTTAATTTTTTTTTTAAATTTAGATAATCACTTGGAGAAAAAATATGTAACGATTTTGTCTTGATTGGCATTGTAAAGTTAGATACAATTTTATTTTATTTTTCTGTGGTTTAATTCCCGGTGTAAACAGTCTATTTTGAATTCCAATTGAAGTACAATTGTTTTAATATTGAAATGAAGTTTCTTCCAGTAATATTTTCAAAATTTCAATCTTCAATATTTAAAGTACTTCTCCTCCATGTAGCATGGCACGCGTATAACTATTAAACTACCGCATTACATTCAATGTTTTGTGATTGATATTTTTAGGACAAGGTTTTATAAAATTATGTTTAATTCTATTTTAAAGATTCACATAGCTTTTGTCTAAAAATGGCTGTATGGTCAAGTGACATTTGCCTGCTTCAAGGGCGAAATTCTATTTCTTATTCTTTATTATATCTGACTAAACAATGTTTGCCGGGTTAGTTGGTAGCAATACAGTGTTATCTTTTTATAGGATTACCATAAAATTATCAAGAAACCTATGGACTTGGGAACAGTCAAAAAGAGGCTTGAGTCCAATTATTATTATTCAGCACAAGAATGTATACAAGACTTCAATACTATGTTTACCAACTGCTATGTCTACAACAAACCAGGCGAAGATGTAGTAGTGATGGCACAGACCTTAGAAAAATTGTTTTTAAACCGGGTAAGTTTGACTCAAATTAATAAAGTAATTACTAAACTTATAGTTACATATATATTATTATAATATATAACCCTAATAATATCTACAGATAGCGCAAATGGACAAAGAAGAAAAGGAGATAGAACCACCATCAAAAGGCAAAGGTGGAAGTGCAAAGAAAAGAGTTTCTGGGCCTGTGGGTCCCACTGTACCTGTTGCGACTCCACATAAAGCTCCAGTCAAAACTCCAGCGCCGATACCGGCCCTCGTCGGTTCTACCAACACTACCACCACACCTTCAGTTACACCTCCTGCGACACATACTGGCCTACCACAGCAGGTATGTCCTTTATCTTAGATTTAATAATTAGATTAAATATTAATGAATTACTTCAATCTGTACATCATTTTCAGGTGGCAAATCAACCATCCAGCTTCCATGTAGCTGCTCCAGCTACAACACCAGTATCCGCAATCCCTGCGGTCACACTCTCTCAGACACAACCAGCTAAGGTCAGTGCTCCTTTAACCGAAAATGTTCCTTAACTCTTTAACTAATATGAGAAAGAGTACACTTTTAATGTCCATCAGCACCAAGTCAGGGCCTGATGGTGACATCCTGAAAAATCGAGGAAACCATCAAACTTCAAAGGTTTGATGGTTTCCTTAAACTTTTCACAAATTAACACAATAACAATGGGAACTTCGAACTACTGCGAAAGTTATAAAAACTATGTTGCAGTATCAGCAATTCAGCACCGTCCTCCAAACAAAGTTATTATACCAAACAAACGTAACTGGGTATTCAAAATTAAAATTAAAAAAAAAACATGAAAAAGCAGTTTGTAAAATATTAAATGATTCTGTACTGAAACAAATTAAAAAATATTAGTACATATGCCCCTGAAAATATCAAACGCATAAGAGTTAGGACGACAAGGACAGATGCACTTTGAAATTATAAGTCCGAGTAGCATAAAATGAATAAAAAACTAACCTCATGGTCTTGATTCAGGTAAAAAAGGGCGTGAAAAGAAAAGCGGATACAACTACGCCTATGGGCAGTTCTTTCGAAGGCGGCTATACGACGCCAACGATTGACCAACAGGGAGGACCTAAACCAGCTAAGATATCTACACGGAGAGAAAGTGGGCGCCAGAAAAAGGTAAATTTAACTACGGAAATCGCTCTTTTAAGTACACTACTAAGTTTACAGTATTATCTAAAACATATGCAAATATTCATGCACTAAAATATTTTTTCAGACTAATAGGGCAGGAGATGACGGTTTTAAAATGGGTGGGATGTCTCCAAGTGTAGCAGCTGGTGCATCTCATCATTCTACATTGACTCCTCAAATGGCTAAGGGAAAAGAAAAGCTTTCTGATGCACTAAAGAGTTGTAATGAAATCTTGAAGGAACTATTTTCCAAGAAACATTCGGTAAGTTTTGTTTTAAAATACAACTATTAATTTAGTATGGAAGTGCAGCAGTCTTATAGCAAGTAGGAAAGATGGGCGATCGGGCCGAATAATGGTGAATTGGAGACCAAGGATAGGCAAATGCAGCGCCTGACATCCACCAACATATGATATTGATTGACGATATTATGATTGCGTAAAAGCTGACAAGCTAACATTCAGCTTTTTTTATAGGGTTATGCCTGGCCGTTTTACAAACCAGTTGATGCCGAGCTTCTTGGACTTCATGACTACTTTGAAATTATAAAAAAGCCAATGGATCTTGGCACAGTAAAGCAAAAGATGGACAATCGTGCTTATAAGACTGCAACCGAGTTTGCTGCTGATGTTCGCCTAATATTTACGAATTGTTACAAATACAATCCACCAGACCATGACGTTGTCGCGATGGCTCGGAAATTGCAAGATGTATTTGAAATGAGGTAAGTATTGCAATTGTTCACCATATAGTAACAGTGACAATTCACCATTTTCTTTTGTTAAAGTATTTTCCATAAGAGACATAATTAAAAATAATTTGTAACTATCAGGTATGCCAAGATCCCTGATGAACCTTTACATGTTGGCGTGCCACACATAGAAAAAGGAAGTTCCTCATCAGGTTCAGAATCTGGATCTGAATCTGAATCCGAATCTGATGGTTCAGATGAAGAGCGTAATAATAAAGTTAAAATATTGGAGAAAGAATTACATGCACTTCAAGAGAAAATGAGAAAACTTGTAGAAGAATCTAACACTAAAAAAAAAGCCAAGAAGAAGACTAAAGATAAATCTTCGAAAAAGCCAAATGCTGTACCTAATGCAGTTCCAAAAGCCAATACAATAGCTGCTTATGCAGCTAAAGCAAATACCATAGCTGAGTCGTTGGGTAAGTTAAGTAAGTATCAATTGCTACATCAACAACAATATTGAAGCATTTAGAAAATGTAGGACTTGTGTTTTTTTTTCTAAAGTTGTACGAAAAAACTAATTTTTGCAATTGGTAGTTATTGTGGAATATTTATTGAGTTAAAAATATTTGATTAGCTGCAGCGACGGCCGCTCGAGGCAACAAGACCGGTAGTAAGAGAGGTGCGAATGCAGCTGGTGGTGCAGCGGCTGGCGCGGGTGTGGGCACCAAGGGTGCGGCAAGAGGGGCCGCTGCCGGAAAGAAAAAGAACTCTACGACCGCAGCCGTAGCGCCTGTGCCTCATCCCATCCCGCAAAACGACACAGATGATGAAGATATTGCGAAGCCTATGTCTTATGATGAAAAACGCCAGCTATCACTTGATATAAATAAGCTGCCAGGTAATCTAACATAACATTAAATTTACATAGTGAGTCAGTGTCACTGAATCTATTAGTTTACATTGTATCTATGTTGTCTTGTTGATTTTCGTATTATCTATTGTTTATTTTAAAATCCTTTTGTTTGCCAGGTGACAAGCTTGGTAAGGTGGTGCATATTATACAGAGTAGAGAGCCATCTCTTCGAGATTCAAATCCAGATGAAATAGAAATAGATTTCGAGACATTAAAACCATCAACTCTTCGAGAACTGGAGAATTATGTTGCATCCTGCCTACGGAAAAAGACACGTAAGCCTCATTGTGAGTGATGCCGACATTATAACCTTATTCCCTCTATTCCTTTCACTTATCATTTATCATAATTCCTCCTAAACGAACTCGGATAACCTTATCCCAAATAAACTCATCCTCATCCAATAATGTTGGTAGTTTGCTTTTTAATATTCTTTTTGTAAGCACCTCTTTAAATTAATATTTTTGTACAGATCGCAAGGTATCTGGGAAGTCTAAGGATGAACAAATGGCTGAAAAGAAACAAGAATTAGAAAAAAGACTGCAGGATGTTTCGGGGCAGCTAGGGGCCAATAAAAAACAGCAACCGAAAAAAGGTAATATTCAGTTACTTTTCTAAGAATTTGTTACAGTCGTCAATAGTTTTGTATTCCAATCTCATGTTGTAATTTGTTGACAGAAGGCGTCAAAGACGGCCTGGGTGGCGGCATGTCGTCGTCTTCGAGCTCGTCTGATTCATCCAACTCCTCGTCCAGCACGGACACCAGCTCGTCAGACTCCAGCGACAGCGAAGCAGGTTAGACATCCATCACATCCAATACAATATCAACCAAACAACAAACCAACTCTCATAATTAACATCAAACGAAACAATAATATTATACCACTGGGTAGAATGTAAATTATCTATTTTAGTCCTAGATTATAAAAAATTGCATTTAAATTAAGACAAATATTACACAATTGATTGTAAGATCTTTCAAGCTTTGATTATAAACATAATGAAGTAGACTTAGGTTATTAGATATTCTTTCATTGGATATGTGTAAAACAAAATATATTATTTTACCTTTGCCAGTATTTTTTAAAGGTTCCATAATTTGTTGCATTCACTTCCATCTGATTAATTATGAATAGTTTACTATCAAATAATCTAGTCTGAAATTGATATCAGTGAAAGAATGACTGAAAGATATGTGAAAAATATTTTTTTGATGTTGATACAGCTGAAGGCGTCTGAAGGTTTATATTGTATGTACGTAGTTTTAAAAGTGGGTTGTTGAGGTACTGTGTACCTAAATTATTCTCGTTTCATTGTAGTATGAAAGTTTTTTTATATTCTATTAGCTATTTATTTATTGACTCATGTACATAATATTTGAAAGAATACCAAAATGCTTTTATTTTGGTGGTTTTAATTTTTTTACTAGTAGAAATATCTCAAACAGCTTCGTTTAAATCTGAATGAGTGATTTGATTGAGATTTAGTGCGGACTTTTAGTATTTTAAAGATGAAGAATAAAAATCAAGTGAGTATTTCAACAGATCATGCTTAGTGAATGTAAAGATTTTCCCCAAAATTGCCAGCTAGCATGCATGATGGATAGATAAAAATATATTGTATCTTTTCACATTCAAATTTTTTGTATATGTGTGATGATGGCATATTTTAATTGTCATACCACATTCTAGTTCTCATGCTGAGTTCCAGAAGAATGCTTTGTTTGCTTGCAATGAGTGAATGCTGAAAGAAAGGTTTTGATGTTTTTTTATTCTGTGATATTGGAGAGGGATATCTTTTTAACATTTGATTCAGTTAACGATTCGATAAAAAAATTCTTGCGAGTAAGAAATGTTGGTAAAGGCACAAAGGTTATTGAAGAGGAGAAGCCAGCTTTGGTGTTAATCATTTCCATTGGTGCCGGTACACAAGACGAATATTTAATTTGGTTTTCTCGTATAAACCAATAGGATATACCTTTTCTCATAAGCTAATATTTAACATGTCCTCAATTGCGGTATTGTTTCATTTGCATCCTTAAAATGTCGGTCTCTATGAAATTATTGGAAAACTCAGATCTCACGGTACTAATTGTTGACGAGTGTGGAGTTGTAAGATATAAAGCAGTAAGATAGCTCTGTCAGGGATAGAAGACACGCGCAGCTAGCAGGCTAGAGTAGATCTGGGTCCGGCTGGTGCGCCGCGCCCGCGTCCGCGCGCCTGGCCACCGCCGCCGACGCCGCACTAGGGCAGACCACTCGCCACCAGCCTTTATTGCAAACAATTGTGTAAGGACGGATACCACATTAGCATACTAGCAAGCAAAATTACTCCCCTTGTTGGACCGGTCTTGATTCTCACAACTAGGTTAATTGTGACATGTTTTATTAATTTTCTTTGAAAAGGTATGTTTTATTGGTTTTATGCTTTACCTACACATTGATGCTTGCTCTGAAAGAATGTGACGTCTTATCAAAATTTTCTTACTATACAATACTGCCGAAAATACCTAAGCTGGCCTCCTTCCTTCACAAATTGTTTGCAAACATAATGATTTAATGTTACAGATGGGTTTGTAAATTATTAAGTACCTTAAATTTGTTGAAATAGACTCAATGACAGTAAGCTCAAACTGGCGCTTAGTAGTTGAATAATATTTTTAAATATTTAGAAAAAAAAAATATCTGTAAAATTAAGTTGGGTTTCAGTATTTATGTCTGTTTTACAAAACACTATAAAAAAGTCAAACTGGTTTTTTTAAATTGTATAATTGTCTGTTGTTTATATATTACAAAAGTAATTCATAAAGAAAACAATGAATATATTGCATAAGATATACTAAAAACATGTTTGTTTGTAAAAAATAATGTATAAAAACGAATAAGTTGTAAAAATTTTAAAAACTATGTTTTGCAATTTATATAAATCAACTTTTTAGCAATGTTCACACATTATAATTGTAATGGTCCCAGCAATTTCATTAATAAAATTAGTTCTAACGTGAAAAATGTCAATCATCTATGATGTTGCATCATGCCTTTATTATTTATGTTAAAACATATTTCAACATCACATTTTATAACATTTTATGTTGAGCATTTTATATTTTTTAGCTGGAAAAGTTATTGATTGTTTTACATGTATGTATGGATCTTTCATTGCATTCTTACTCATAATTATGACCATTTTAAAATTAAATATAATCTGTTTCTATCGGCAATTCTGTTCTAAAAGACTGTTGCTTGTATCAACATAATTATGTTGTAAAGTACAATTTGAGGATTGCTTAGAGTTTTTAATATAATATATCACTTGTATAAGTTAGCATAAAAATAACATAATTATTTTAATATTAGTTCCTTTATGGCCTGCTGGTAACAGAAAGAGGACAAAGTTGAATTGTTTAACTTCTTATAAATTTATAGCAATGCACTGTTGCTATTATTCTTTTTTAATGTAAAATATTTACACCAGATAAAAATGTACACTTACTGTAAAGATAGCGGTTCCGCAAGCCACTATGAAATGTTTTTATTTACTAGTCCGTCCGAATCTACGTAACCCATTTTGCTGAACTGAACACCGAAATTTTCATTTTATTTTCAAAATTACTAGTTGTGGACGGTTCCGCTACCTAATTGTGGTACGACAGCACTTGAATATTTTAATAAAATATGTGGTGCAATTAGTTATTAATACTTAAATTAGCAGCGCAACATTTAGTTGTCTCCATAGAAGTCACCATGGTGTTTGATAAAACACAGGTTACATTTATGATGATTTAATCAACTCATGACTTAAATTTATTTAGTTTTAAGTGAGTGAAAACATTGTATATATTTCAGAATATGTATAACGATTTAAGTAAATCTTTTAAGTAATTTATTTTGTATTTCATTTAGTTACCCTGAGATCTGAGTAAGATTACAAAACCCAATTTTTGATGCGCGATTGAGGTAAGGACAGTACTGGCACCAAATCGAATACACATTGCTTTTTAAAAAACAATCATCTGCGTATAATATGACAAACTATTGCTCATTTAAAATCTAGGTTGCTTTAATGTCACGTGAAATATGAATTATTTACAGGCACTGGATCTGGAAGAACTCCTAAGAAGAAAAGTAAGAAGATGCATCAGCCAGCGCAAAACGTAATTATTTTTTTAAAGATATGTTTACTCAGAACATTTAGACTTTATAAGAATATTGATAAATTTATGGTTTATTGCATCCGCAGAAGGTAATTGCACCAGTGATACCAGTGAGTGTACCTACCGTGGCCGTGCCAGTGGCAGCACCAGTTGAGCCTGCGCCGGTGCCCGAGGTGAAGCCTGTGGTGACCGTCCCTCCGCCGGAGCCCACGCCGCCGCCGCCTCCGGCGCCTCTGCCGCAGCCGGAAATAAAAGAGCCGTCCCCACCACCTATCACTCCCCCCGCGGTTCCTGTTCTCCCGGTCATTAATCAATCTATGAATAATGGAAACTCCATACCAGACTCATCGATTGCATCCAATGTGCACGAAATTGAGGATTCAAAGTCTTCCATAAAGACAGAGCTTCGCAATGGTCTTGAAAAACTCGACACATCGCATTATATTGATCCTATTGAGCGTTCACTGGCTAGTCTGGAGCGGAGTCTAAAGGCGGAGGTGCCTATGGATGATAATGTTGGTGCTTCTGAATCTTCCTTGCGTTTAGAAGAAGAATTTTCCCTTCCGAAGTCACAAATGATGCCAGACACGGCCCACCAAACTTTAATGGCGCAACTCGGTGGCCTCGCCGAAATAACTCGCATGCCAGACCAGATAAAAAATGAAATTTATGTTCCTTCACATAACGGCTTTGGAGATCAACACATGAAACACGATCGGGAACTGCTCAGGCCTGATATGATACCTAACATACCTGGTCTGACAAATATTCAACCTGTGCCCTCTATTTTCGATCCTGTGCCGTCAATTCCACACTCTGTAATAGCGCAGCCACATCATAACTTACCTAACGTACCTTGTATGATAACTCCGGCCATAAAAAAAGAAGATAATAAACCATTGCTAACTCCTAAACCAATAGAAGATCTCATGGGTGTGTCGAACATGCATCAAAACAACATGTCTGAGAGAGTAAAATACGAAATGGAAAAGAAATTCTCAGAAGAAACGAAAAACTCAAATTTTGCAGCGGCTTTTAAAATAAAACAAGAACAAAATTTGAAAAATGCTAGTTCATGGTCATCTTTAGCTCAAGCTGGAAGTCCGCAAAGCATCCCCAACGTAGTTCCCAATCCAGCTCAGGTCAAACCCAAACCAGTCATGGACAGTTTTCAAGTAAGTTAAACTTATTACATATTAGCTTTTACAATCTCTGAGTAGATTTGTGTTATAATTTTTTTTCTCTTTAGGCTTTTAAAAAACAGGCGAAAGAAAAGATCGATCGCCAAAGAGCACTCATAGAACAACAAGAGTTGAGACGGAAGGAGCAACAAGAAAGAGCCGCACAACAACGCCAACAGGAGGAAAGAAGACATCCTGACGAAGAAAAAATGAGGTATGATATGATAAATTCCAAATGGAATTCCTAATGCGAATGCAGCTACTAATAATTATATAACACACGGAACAAAGGCCTTACACAACCTTAGATTGACTGTTTGTTATCAACTTATCATATCAACCAAATACATTTTTGTCCTAAAACAAGTGCTAAAGGAAGTTTAGTATGAAAAATGTTAGGACCGGCGAATATGCTCTAATTGTTTTAGCTGAGACCCAGGAGATAATACAAAACTATGTTGTCGCTGGCTGTGCTGGTGCCTCTCCCTTCCTTGTCCTTCTTGCGAACGGATGCACCGATTTTGAACCGAAGGTCCGCTTACGACGCAAGAGATAGCTGATTCGATCCCGCCGAGAATTTTAGTGTGCTGCAAGCACTTTTCTCAAGGTCAAGGTGTTTAATATCTATAACAGTATGTCTATTATATTAAATATGTATATCAGATGCCTAGTACCCGAAACACAAGCTTAGAGCTTACTAAGAGGTTAGATGTTGTTGTGTGGATTGTCCGGAAATATTTATTTTTTAAAGATGGAGTTATCAAAAGTGTTCTTGGATTTGTTTCACAAAAACCTATATAAAAATTGAAAGATATGGGGAGTTCTATCTAATGTTTACAAATATACCCTAACTCGGGCTTACAGAGCAAATGAAAGGTCATAACTTATTATAAATTACTAAACAGCTAGTTTTATAGTAATCGGTAAAGTCATCTATAAGATATGAGTATTTGTTTAATCCATTTACTTGATAACTAATTAAGGGGAAGGGTTATAGAATATATGGAACAACAAACCCCCTGGCAACAACCAGCATCATAATCTGCTGGCATTTCTCAGTTTATTAAAAGAAAGCGTTACTTGGGTGAGCGTATAGCGTTTTATGTTACATTTCTTTCGCATCGCGTCTACCGACCGGCAGAGAGATGGCAGATCGAACTTTTTAGAGTAAGCGCGAGCGGATACGAATAAATCCGCACCACTTTATTGCTTATTTTACAGAGGCGGGAACAGAATATAATAAAAAACTGCATCAACAACTACTTTGTCAATTTACAAATGCTTAATTTAACAAAGTTACCTACTAAATAAATGTACATTTATTTGGTAGGTTATACATTTTCCTATTTATACATGTGAAGAGGAAAAACTTCCTCCTCTCTCCTTATGGAAGAAGTCCTAATAAAAAATATTGGAGACATATTGTGAAACACGTACACTATTTTTTTATTGCCAGTGAGGTTGGCCTCGATTCCGTGCCTCTTGAGTGTAAGTAGTCTCTACTTGCAAAGATATGCTGCTAGTCTTCTTCCTATTTCGGTTGCACTAAGAGTAGATGTGAATATTCCTTTTGGCAGAGATTAAGTTGTGTAATTCTTGTTTAACTTGGAAATTCATGATAACACTAAAAAGTTTGTGTTTTCGAATTATTACTCAACCATTATAACTTCAGGGTAGCACAAGGCGTGCGCAAAGTCGAGGCCGAAGTAGCCTCTCCTAGCGTGTCTCCTGTGGCTCGCGCGTCGCCGCCTGCCGCGGCTGCAGTAGCCGCCGCGCCCGATAAGCCCGCAGCTTCAGAGAGGGAGCGTTTACGTCAACGTGAACAAGAAAGACGCCGTCGCGAAGCTGTGAGTATGCTGCCTGATTCATGTTTAGTTAATGCACTAAGCACACATTCATAATACACTTGCGAGCTATAAACTGGCACAGGCAGTATTTAGAATGGATTTCCGCAAAGTAACGCCTGAATCTATCAATTTTATGGGTACTATCTTGGTAACCATACCATAATACCGGTTTTTACGGCTTGAAACTGGTAGTAAAAAAATTTATTAAGTTTCAAGTCTTAGGCAGTCCAATCCAGTCCAGTTTTGTTAGTATTTTGCAGTAGTAATTACTGATAATCTTTAGGGATGCATAAGTCGTAAGACGCGGACGTACATTGCTGGACGCCCCAAATGGTGATGCTAATCAGGCGGCTTTTGCCCAATAATTTAATTTAAAATTGTAATTTGTAATTTTTATTGCATGTTATTAACAAAGTGATGTATGTATTAAATATCTTTTCAGATGGCTGGGCAAATAGATATGAATATGCAAAGTGATTTGATGGCTGCATTCGAGGAATCACTGTAATATCTTGGACTGGTTTTGTTACTTGTAAATAGGTATATAAATATAATGTTTACTTCAATGCAATCAATGTGTGAAACTATGACACTGAAGTGATATTGTGATCATTTTGTGCTTGAGGTCGTTGACTAACATATGGATAAGTGCTGTGAATAGTTATACTTCTCTTAAATTAAACTGTTGTACCATCTACTATTGTTTCGGGATCGCGTATTATGATCCTTTCGAGGGTTGCATTTTAATTAATGTTGTATGTATTATAAGTTTGTATGTAAGTTTTTAAAGTAAACAACTCTCTTTACATTTGTAAGACTATATTTATATTTTATGTATAAGGTGTCTTCAACCTTCTGTAATTGTTTTTTAGTACTAATGACTTTAGTAGTAGTAATTGAATTGGACAAAAAAAATCTAAAATGTTTTATGTAAGTAATAATAACTTAATAAGTATTGATAAATAGACAATCAATTTAACCATGGAATCTGAACTTGGTCTTCCGCGTGTTTTGTCATTGCATGGCTCCTGTGACAATTTAATTAGAACATCTAAAAATTGTTACTTGCTTATTGATTTGTTTCGAGAGAGTTTGCCATATTATGAATCCAGCTTGTAAATCTACGTGCAATGGGCAAAGCCGTGGTTATTTATAGCAAATGAAATTACACGTAACTTATTAGTTTACAACAAATGTTACTGATTGTTAGTAGATTTTTTATCAGTCTGTCGTTTGAAACAGATCAAATGTCATACATTTGATTTGAAATATATATTTATTTAACATGGAAATGTCTTTTTTGTTTGTAGATAGTTCCAGTGGAAGTATGATGTCGCAATTAAACTGTCTTAAACTTGTGTACACAATTAAGATAGGCTTGACCATCAAAATACACAGAGCCTTTGTACCTATTATGTTAAGGTTTTTAATTTCAGTCATTTACTCAACTTGAAATCAAATGTAGATATAAAAAATATATTGACATTCCATACATGAACTCTGTTGTTTAAATTTATAGTGATCTAGTGACAATCCTAAAGCCCTAATTATTTTTCTTATCTACAGTAATATTGTAAAGAGGAAAGATTTGTACCTATTTTTGTGAGTTTGTAATGAATAAACACAAAAAGTACTGGGCCGATTTAAAAAATTCTTTTACCAATAGAATGCTACATTCTTCCAATTTGACATAGGCTACATTTCATTTTGAAAAAAAATTGGGATCCTTGGTAAAATTTGAACAATGTAACCGAAGGTGTAGGAAAATGAGTCTTAAAATGTCGAAAAAATCGAATAATTGCCGGGAAAACAATTTTGAATTTTTATCCGTGCGAAGCCTAGCCGGGGCGAGCCGCTAGTGCAACGGTCAGCAACAGGCGGACCGCGGTCCGTTTGCGGACCGCGAAAGGTTGAACCTCGGACCGCCAAATATTGTAATGTAGGTATAAATACGTAATATTTTTGAACCAATCTAACTTAGTACCTACCTAATCTAAATAATCTGTTTTACAACATCGACATCGATCAAAAACATCGCGCCGCCGGCGCCGAGCCATCACTTCAAATGGAAATAATCGATCTGCAAGAAGATGTGTCTTTGCAAATATATAAAAAGGTGTCAACTGAAGAATTTTGGGTCAAACATGTCCCAGAAAAATATGAAAATTGCAAAAAACTTGCTATCAATTTGGCCACTATGTTTGGCTCGACATACATATGCAAAACATCTTTTTCAAAAATGATTTTTTTGAAATACAAATACCGTTCCAGAATAAAAGACACTCTTCGAATTAGCTGTTCTTCACGAGAACCAAACTATAAAAACCTGGCTCAAGACCGCCGTTGGAATTTTTCTCACTAATTTTAGGTAATAAAAAGCTGATCTTAATTATTATCAGTTGTTTTTTTTCTGGACCTTTTAAAAATTTTCGAGCAATATCCGGACCCTACCTAAAACTACTTGCCGACCCCTGCGCTAGTGCATACATAAGTAGATACTTTCAGGATTTTAAAACTAGAGAAGGTATGAACATCTTTTTACGAGTAGAATCACTAGTAAAATAGCTGTTGTCTATTTAAATAAATATGGTATAAAAAGTTAGTGTTCCAGAGTTCTAGTGTTACTACACTTGTGTAAAATGGGTAGTAACACGTAACGAAAGGTTGTTAGCCGACCAAATGCAACTAGTTTTCTAAATCTATTTCCCCTAAGCTGGTTACACCTCTACGACCAAGATAAGTTTACAAGTTACAACGATATAATGGGTACCTGTCGGAACTAACGCGAAGTCCTTGGTCTTGTTCATTCGAGAGCCAGAGCATTTTTCCTTTTTCTAGGAAATACAATAATAGCTCCTGAACCATGTTACTCACGTTAATGAAAATTACGGCACAAGTTATACAATATCTGTAGGTACAGAAAACTATGACTGCGCGTTCAGCCGTTTCCGAGATATGGAAATCGCCAAAACGTTTGCCCAGCAAAAAACGAAATATCTCTAGCGAGCGCTTAGGACGGATACGTCCTGCTCTAAGCGCAATAAACTCTGTTGACCTAGATAATGGGTTTTATTTAAATCCACGCACAATTCCCGCCACACATAAAGTTAGTTAAGTTAAAGTACCTACAAAATAATTCAAAATTTATTTTTATTAGGTACTCAAATCTATCATAAGATTGAGGGAGGCCTATGTCCTGCAATGGAGTTGCTGGGGCTGGCGTGTCTCATGTCTGAATAGTCACAGGCTATGCACCAAATAACTGTACCTATATGAAAAAAAAACTGTACCTCAAGCAATTAGATATAAAATAAATTGTGATATGGACACGCCATGCCATTCTGACGTCAGCTTGGCGCGCATAATCGTGTATCTCCCCAACGTGTGGGAACTATGCTCTGGAACATAAATATCAATAAACTGTACCTAATAAAACTGCCAACAAAAAAAAATTATTCACACGCGATATCTGTCAAATCAAGAAAGAATTTTTACTGCTCATTTATTTGATTTCATCGCATGACGCAATCATGTTTGCCGATCAATTTGCAGCAGGCGCATGTTGTCTCGTAATCTTAATATATATAAATCTCGTGTCACAATGTTTGTCCTCAATGGACTCCGAAACCACTTAACCGATTATAATTAAATTCGCACACCATGTGCAGTTCGATCCAACTTGAGAGATAGGATGCTTTAAATCTCAAATTATAGTCGCAAAAATCGAATAATTGCCGGGAAAAAAAAATGGAATAAAAACCCGTGCGAAGCCGGGGCGGGCCACTAGTAATTAGGTACATATAATATAACATAAGAAGGAAAACTATAACTTATTTTTAATTAACAGTGAGATACATACATAGTTATTCATACATAAATTATTCATCATGACTTCCCTACGCCTTAACCTACGCATTAAAAAATAATAAGTATCTAATAAGGAGGGTAGTATGATTATTTATACTCCAGTTTGCATAAATACTAAGGTTATTACGGTGCGTGACGAATCGTTACAACAAACGAAAATAAACTGTTTAAGTATTTATAAATTTTGTGTTCGCGAGAAGTTATTGTTTTGTATTAATTACTATGAAACGTGGAACTAAACCACATGTGACGTTGAAAGATCAGAAAACAGTGTTTAAAAAATTTCAATTATACTTTAAAGATAAATCTAATCTTCTTAAAATCTTAAAAGTGCAAAAGTAATGATAGCACATTGTATTCTTTACGCAAGAAAATAAGTACCTAGTTAATGACACATTTTTTAATTCTAATCATAATAAATACGTTTGAAAAATTCTTATTTTTATTTAATTTGTTGTTTTAACGATATTGTATTATTTATTAATTATAAAACAATTCATTAAAGGTTTAAAAAACATCTATTTACTTTACCTGATCATTCAAAATGTTATCCACAATTCTTGGAAAAAAATAGAGTTGATTATTATTATTAACTAGCTGACCCGGCGAACTTTGTTCCGCCTTAGACGCCATAAATGAGCAGATTTTTTATTTTATTAAGATAATTGTTTTGTTATATAAAAAAAGAAAAAAAGGAGGCCTTTGCCCTGCAGTGGGACGGAATGGCTAATAAATAAAATAATTTATTAGGTATATAAAGTTGTCAAGTTGATCTAGCTGACCCGATACTTATTGACTATGAATATTAAATTCGAATTGGTACCGTCAATTCCATGTCAAATGTCTTAAGGTTACATTAAAAAAGTTTAATAATTTTATATGGTGGTTAAGTAATTTTAAATTTTCAAATTTTCCTTAATTTTTTTTTCTTTCATAAGAATTTACTCCTGATAATAACAAACACAACAAAATAAGAATTAGCGAAATCGGTCACGGGGTGATGCCGTGACCAAGGGAAATTGGGATTCATTTTTCCCTTGGTCTCTATATACAGGGTGGAAAAATCGAATGCCACATGGATGGCAACTACCCTAAATATTGTAAATAGCACATTTTGTGTAAGGAAGACTTCCTTTGTTTTTAAAAACAATAAATACTGCATTTAAGGATTTATGAAAAATTGCTTGCCTCAGTCGGGACTCGAACCGGTCAAATGTGACAAAAAATAATGTGAAGTATTTTATGATGCAGATTGGAAGGGTTACTGATAAGGTTCATTTTTCTCTAAATAACAAATACAATCAGAATAACGGAAAGCCATGAAAATAGTACCTAAACGAAAAATTAAAACACAAAATAAAACAATATTCATTTAATAACCTTACTAAAACCTTGCTAACTAAAGTAGTTGTTCAAAATGAGCCCGTATCGGCGTCTGCATATATTTAATCTTTTGAGGAATTGACTTTTTGTAGCTCTTTGCAGTGAATTGTGGTGAATATTATTAGTAATAGCTGCTGCATGGACTTTTCAATTCGCATACGTTTTCATTAGTTCTTTTATAAATAACATCCTTCAAGCATCTCCACAAAAAGTAGTCCAATGGTGTTAGATCCGGAGATCTGGCCGGCCATTTAATATTCCCTTTTTACTAAAGTGGCATTAGTAATCGCAACTAAAGTGATAAGTAAACATAAGTGTAGCTTAGCTCATCATTATCATGTCATTTATTCCAAGGATTGCGCCTTAATTCAAGTGACGGGTGAAATCAAATTTAAAAGGTAATTGTTAATTTTCATGGCCTTCCGTTATTCTGATTGTATTTGTTATTTAGAGAAAAATGAACCTTATCAGTAACTCTTTCAATCTGCATCATAAAATACAGCACATTATTTTTTGTCACATTTGACCGGTTCGAGTCCCGACTGAGGCAAGCTATTTTTCATAAATCCTTAAATGTAGTTTTTATAGTTGCCATCCATGTGGCATTCGATTTTTCCACCCTGTATACTTATACCATACAAATATGATGTTTTATAAGAATTTGATCAGTGTTTATAATATGTATTTATTATTATAAAAGAAAACCGGTCAAGTGCGAGTTATACTCGCGCCTAGAGGGTTCCGTACCCATAGAACTTTAATTTTCTTTCTCTCTTTTCAATAAATTTCACAATTCTAGTTCAACTGAAACCAAATCAACTTGGCCTACTTATACTGGTTTTATATTATGCATGAAAACCCCACTTAATTTTTTATTTTTTTTATTTAAGTGAAACTTCTATAGAATCGTTGTGATTTGAAACCGGATGAAACGGAAATGGAAATAAGATTGGCTTACCTGTCGGGTAAGCCAATCTTAAACGCTAAACAGGTTAAGCAGCCTTTGCGCGACGCCAGTACTTGGATGGGTGACCGCCCGAACAAAATCTTTTTGCATAGTATTTTTTTTTTGTTTTTTTTTTATTCTTCTTATTCTTTTGTCGATTAACTGAAGTTTCACTTCTATCGTGTGTGAATCGCACACACCCCTTTTTTTTGATAATTATGCCTATACTTGTACTATAAAACCTTGCTTATCACCAAATTTCCCAATTCTGGTGCAACGGGAAGTACCTTATAGGTTTAAATTTTTGATTTATCAAAAACCTCTAGGGTTACTTCCTGTGATCATAGAAACATATTTGGCAATAAGCAAGCTCTTATAACACAAATAAAGGAAAAGTTACAAAACTCACGAAATGGTAAAAAATTAAGGTCAGTTTTGGTACTTACAAACTTTTCCAAAAACCTGTTTAACCTAATATATTTACGCGGGTGAAACCGCGGGGGCAGCTAGTATGGTCTATATCTCTACCCGTTTCTGAGAAAAAGGGCTGTGACAAGTGACAGACAGACAACTGAGTGATCTTATAAGGGTTCCATTTTTCCAAATGAGGTACGGAACCCTAAAAATGTGTTTGATTTGAAATTAATGAATAATTATATATCTTACTATTAATTAAAAATAAGTAACAGTTTTCCTAATTATATAGGTATATGTGAATTTTATGTTATTTTCTAATAATATTATATGTGGCAGTTTTATTAGGTACAGTTTATTGATAATGTTCCAGAGCATAGTTCCCATTCCCACACGTTGGGGAGATACACGATTATGCCCCTTCTTTCCCGTGGTTCACCTATTTTGTCCACCTGGTGGACCACGGGTAAACATATTCTTCCGTGGTCCACCAGGTGAACTAAGGTGAACCATAGGAAATTATTATTTAACCGTGGTCCACCTTTGAGCACACAATCTTTTTGGTCTTTCGTTGACGTGCTTCACTGTAATTGAATCTTTTCAAGTGCACCTCTTTTTCAAGAACTTACAACGTATTGTTTCTTTATCGTTTGACAATTAATCTTTGAGTATTTCTTGACCATCTAACAGAATTAGATGTGTTCTGTTTAATGAAATAGTGCTCCGTCCCTGATTGCTTGTGAGTAAAATTAAATCTTATTAAAATGGGAGATACGCAAGACGAAGAAAGCGATTTGCACTATTTTGGAGGTTTTGTCTGTTCACGTCCGTAAGTGGTAACCCTTTGAATCCTTACACGTGACCTCCGGGTGGTGCTAAGAACAGTCTCTGGTGGTAGGCTTCGGAAAAAAAAAAAAAAAAGAGCTAGAGAGATCATTGCTGATGTTACTGAATATTTCGGTGATGCCACTATCACTATCATTGGAAGAGGGCGATTTGGAAGAAGGCCAAAAAGTTAGGCTTAAAATCGAAAGGAGAAAAGCGGATCGCTGCATTAATTGCTGCTCTACCTTTGATACCCCATGAAAGCATTAAAGTAGGATTGGAGTATATTAAATCTGAAAGCAGTGATAGCAAAAAAAATGTTACTCTTCTTAAAGTACGTTGAAAGTTTTTGGCTGTCTGATAAATTCAGTGAAATTTTGTGCGTATTTGGTGAAAGACACCGCACCAATAACACTGCAGAGTCTTATCATTCGAAATTGAATAAAGAAGTAAATAAAAGAAATGCAACAGTAATAAATCTATTAAAAGGTTTAACAAAACTAGAAACATCAAGTTTCAAGACAACATCGAAGAGAAGAAAAATATATATAGATAACGACGATGATATTATGGGGATACAATGTGTCCGTCAGGATGGCGTGTCTCATGTCTGAATAGTCACAGGTTATGCACCAAATAACTGTACCTAAACTGTACTAAACTGTACCTTTATTAAAAAAAACTGTACCTCAAGCAATTAGATATAAAATAAATTGTGATATGGACACGCCATTCTGACGTCAGGTTGGCGCGCATAATCGTGTATCTCCCCAACGTGTGGGAACTATGCTCTGGAACATATATCAATAAACTGTACCTAAACTGTACCTAATAAAACCGCCAACAAAAAAATGTATTGACACGCGATATCTGTCAAATCAAGAAATAATTTTTTACTGCTCATTTATTTGATTTAATGGCATGACGCAATCATGTTTGCCGATCAATTTGCAGCAGGCGCTTGTTGTCTCGTAATAATTACATATAATATTATTAGAATATAACATTAAATTCACATATACCTGCATAAGAAGGAAAACTATAACTTATTTTTAATTAATAGAAGGATATATACTTAATTTTTCATTAATTTCAAATCAAACTCATTTTTAGGGTTCCGTGCCTCATTTGGAAAAAATGGAACCCTTATAAGATCACTCAGTTGTCTGTCTGTCTGTCCGTCTGTCTGTCTGTCTGTATTGGGAAATTTGGTGATAAGCAAGGCTTTATAGTACAAGAATTTTATAGTAAAGGGATAATTATCAAAAAAAAAAAAAATTAAGCGGGGTTTTCATGCATCATATTATAAAACCAGTATAAGTAGGCGAAGTTGATTTGGTTTCAGTTGATCTATAATTGTGAAATTTAGTGAAAAGAGAGAAAGAAAAGAAAAGTTCTACGGGTACGGAACCCTCTAGGCGCGAGTATAACTCGCACTTGACCGGTTTTCTTTTATAATAATGTATTTATTATTATTATAATAGCGCCTGCTGCAAATTGATCGGCAAACATGATTGCGTCATGCCATTAAATCAAATAAATGAGCAGTAAAAAATTCTTTCTTGATTTGACAGATATCGCGTGTCAATACATTTTTTTGTTGGCGGTTTTATTAGGTACAGTTTAGGTACAGTTTACTGATATATGTTCCAGAGCATAGTTCCCACACGTTGGGGAGATACACGATTATGCGCGCCAACCTGACGTCAGAATGGCGTGTCCATATCACAATTTATTTTATATCTAATTGCTTGAGGTACAGTTTTTTTTAATAAAGGTACAGTTTAGTACAGTTTAGGTACACTTATTTGGTGCATAACCTGTGACTATTCAGACATGAGACACGCCATCCTGACGGACACGATACAATTACAGTTACTAAATGGTGAAATTCCAATCAATTTCGCATTGGAGAAACTACGTTGATAGAGCAATTTTAGTTTTAAGTAATCATCATTTTAATTGAAGTAAATTATTTCAATAAATGAATTTAAAAAAAATGCCATTCGGTGTACTTTTTAATTTGTCGGGATCAATGTTGCATAGATTTAATCTAGCCAATGAAAAGAGGTGGACAATAGGCAATATATTTCAATAAAAATAATTTACGCGATTATCAGGTGGACCACGGAAGAATATGTTTACCCGTGGTCCACCAGGTGGACAAAATAGGTGAACCACGGGAAAGAAGGGGATTATGCGCGCCAAGGTGACGTCAGAACGGCGTGTTCATATCACATTTTATATCTAATTGCTTGAGGTAGTTTTTTTCATTTAGGTACAGGTATTTGGTGCATAACCTGTGACTATTCAGACATGAGACACACCATCCTGACACACACCTACGAAACGATGCCATTTGAAAAATGACACGTACATTGCTGGTTGGCTAAATTGTCAGAAAATTTCAACCATCGATATCTCCGGCTGCAATTTTTTTTCGGACTGCGGTTTTTTATAACTTCTGGTTCGATAAGAATAATAGACCTAAAATCGAAACAGAAATAAAACAGCGTTATGTAATCCAAGTGGAATAATATTATATCACAATCCTTGTTTCAACTGTACAAAAAAAAAACTACAGAAAAACTAAAATAATTACGATACATTAAGTGTACAAATTGAATAAATTCATTTAAACTACCCAGTCTAGGACGTACTGTCCCATTCTATGAGGTATGCTGGTTGCGCACCGGATGCCTTCCTGCGAGCGAGGACTTTAAAAGTGCGACCGGCGCGAAAGTACGACTGTACCGTAGTTTTTAACACGGAAAGCTGCTGAGCGTTCACATCAACCGTGCTACAATTTCCTTTACGAGGGCTGAGCTGTAGACTTCTGACACTATTTATACTTCCATTAGTATTATTATTCGTGTTATTGCGCCGTGAGTTTTCGTAGTAGTTCTTCTCCTGTCTTTGTCTCAGTCTTCTACCGTGAACCTTCACGTTGTCGACATGCACGCTCTGTGGCGCAGGCATGCAAATTTCGGGCGGAATAGAGGCTGTTTTACTGTTATCTTCTGGCAGTGGACAAGACTTGTTCAACTGAAATTAAATGACACTATTGTTTAACATTCAAAATAAGTGCTAACTGTACTGCTAACATACCAACTGTGAATTATTGGCGAATGTTATAAAGGATGCATTTGTTTGTTTTCATAACAATTATTTACCTGGTCTTGTAGATATTTCCTAGGTCTTCTAAACTTTCGCCGTTTAACCTCTCCATTTGGCCCAATGACAATATCTTTTTCACTCAGTTTCCTTTTCAAAGGCCGAGCAAAAGGTGGTATAATTGGATTAAATTGCATTAGCGGCAGCGAAAATCTGCCGTTAGAATTATATCTACCATTTTGTTTACTGGAAATTAAAGCCTTTTTCGATGGGTGTTTGATTTGCATCAGGAACGGATTGTTAGTTCCATGAAAGTCTTTAAGGGGTGGTATAAAGGTATCTAATGTGCCTCTTCTTGACGCTTCATCTCCCGACGAGTCAATTTCTAAAAAGTGGCAGGTGGCGAACGCCGGTATTCGGTCCATGTGTTGCAGTGACATTATTTTGGAATGTTCAATACTATTTTTAGTAGACTGTTTAGATACTTCTAAATTCATTGTTGCTATTCTCGAATTATGTGTATTTATATTGATAGTAAATGCATCCGTATTGCGCTCGCTGGTATCAGCTTCATTCATACAGCTAGTAGGAGGCAATGATACATCTTTGGATAAATTATTTAAGTTTACGGTAGAATGGACTATAGATGGCACAGGAGGGGTTTCGCATGTAGGCGTAGCTTCGTTCGTTGTCTCAGTTACATCTCCAGTAGTCTGTCTATTGTCTGCTTTGGTATCAGATTCCCTGGAATTGTAGGCTACCGACGGCAGGGGGGGCGACGGCTGCTCTTCAACCTCTATAGGCTTTGGGGATTCATAGGAACATGTCGAATTAGAATCATTCTCAGAATAAACATTATTACAAAGATTATCATGGAACCTTTTTCCCATCATCAGATTCAGCCAATCACTGTCGACGGGTATTATCATGCCCTCAATATCTGTTCTATAGGAACTTCTATCCACATTACTACTAGAAGGTTGCATACTGAAACAATTGAAAATTATTATTCCATTTTATATCGATACAGGATTCTTACGAGCGAGATGCGTTTTAGATACATACCTGTCATCTAAATCAGATTCTGGGGGTGGGTACGGTTCCCGAGGCAGAAAACGCAACCTAGGCGAGTACTCACGAACTAATTCATCAGACAGCGGCACACCTTTCTTTATCTAAAACATATGGTTACCATGAAGAACATAATAATATTTCGTAGTAAAAGTCAGTGTCATGTCATGGAAATAGTAAGAACTGTGTATTGATAATTTTCCTAGTAAAATTATCAACTTATGAAAATTATCAACGGCTGTTGAAATGTATTATTTTACGTATGCATTTTAGGCAATTGATCAATGTACAATGTCTCTCCATAAATTCATCGGTGGACACTGATTGGTTGAAATATAGAACGAAGTTGTAGGTCAGGTTATGTTTGTATATGAACAAGTAGATTTTTAACAAAAAACCAACCGTCTTTCAGTTCTATTTCTAATTTCATATCTAAATAAATAAAAATGAATTGTTGTTCGTTAGTCTGATTAAAACTCGAGAACGGCTGGGCCGATTGAGCTGATTTTGGTTTTAAAATTTTTGTCGTAGTCCAGGGTAGGTAGTCCAGCAAATAAGGAAAAAATGCCGGGACCTTTTTTTACCCGTGCGACGCCGGGGCGGGCCGCTAGTATGGAATATAATTCATATATTCCATATATGAAATAGAATAAAGTAGCCTATGAATTAATCCCTGTTTTTCTACTAGAAAAAAATATGTGCACATCGAGTGGAAGCCGGCAAGTTTATCCTAAATTTGTTTTGATATTATAGGTTCAGCCGTTTTGCCGTGAAAAACGGACAAACAATCAGACACATACATACACTTTCCCATTTATAATATCAGTATGGATTGAGTATTACTCGGGCAGCGGGCATCGGCATAAGAAACCCGCTGGTGCAACCATTTCCCAACATTTTCGAAATACAAATTTAAAACTCTAGAACTAAAAATATATACCAAATTCAGAACCTCCTCCTTTTTTGAAGTCGGATACAGTGAGAAATGCCTAAAAGGATGCGCGAACACCATAACAATCACAAATACCTCGCAAACTAAAAATACACGCCGAATAGGAGAACCTTCTCCTTTTTTGAAGTCGGTTAAACTAAAATGCTCAAAAACACTTTACAAATAACAAAAAGTAAAAAAAAAACATGTTTGATTCAAATCTAGAACCTCTGGATTGACCAAAATTTGGTATGAAATGAGGGCATATTTCAACATTACTCGAGAACTACTTTACAGATTGTTTTAAAATTTTAATTGGAACTGTAAGTTGGTCTCATTTAAATTTAAATTATTGTTTGAAAGTCGGTTAAATATCACCGCTAAAATTCAATAAAGACGATATGACTAAAGACTTGCCATCCACCAATCAGATGACAGTATAAGCCTAGCACCGTCAGTTTATTAATTTACTAAAACTATTTTAAAGTTGATAATTTTAATAGGAAATTTATGAATTTACGTGTATTATTTTCCGGTGACATATAAATAGCTTACTAACCGTGCCAGTGAGTTACCCGCGTTATAGTGGATTTTCCCTTTCCCGCTTCCTTTGATGGATATAATATTAGGAATATATTACCTGCTCTAAGTTGCCCAACTGAGAGGGCGGCGGCGGCGGCCGACGCAGTCGCAGCCCCCATATTGTAGCGCGCTTTTTCATCTCACGGCCGCATTTGAATCGTTTGCGAGATGACGTCAGTGCTGTCAGAATTCGCTCACGGCGCTCAATAGCTGGCGTTCTCCACATCTTAAAATTAAACATTGGTATTTAGTTATTTTCGTAATCAATAGATTTTTTCGTAAAAATGTTCATTGCGCAAATAACTTGTATGTTTGATTGAGAATAAATCATTACAAATATGTTCTATATCTGCTACATAATTAACTTTATGATTATAGGGTTTTCACAAACTTCCGAAAAGAATCAGTTTGCCCATGTGATATATCTGAGTATTAGTTATTTGTTAATAGTTAAAAACTACTATCGCCAACCCTTGAACCTTTTTGACTTAGGATTATTAAAATGCCGTGATAATGAAGATTCGATGTAGTTTTGATAGCTCTCCTACCAAATGGATTCGCTGCGACGATTCGAGAGAAGATATACAACATTCTGTATTTCAAATTAATTCAACATTTCTACATTTAAAAACACTCTGTTGTCTTCTGTATTCCAAAGGCGCTTTATAGCGAGATTATATAGATATCTTTAAAGGAAACGTGCAGAGACTTTTTTTTTTATGTTAGATAAACTTTCATTTGTCCACAATCTCACCTGATGTAAAGTGACAACGTGGTCTAAATTAAATATAAATAAATTAAATTTTAGTTTAAAATGTATTCTGGCATTCTAAGCATTTCCATGACAGGTTTAGACAATAATAATAAATAAATAAATATAAAATTAAACAATAATAATAAATTAAACAATAATAATAAATAAATAAAGTGGCAGCACTAATGCGACAGTCAGAATGTGTAAAGTATAGCGTACAACATTTAAATTGATGGCACCAGTTGGCAGCACCGTCGCAATACCTGAAATTAGCTTACTTTCTCGGGCAGTTGAAGTGCGCGCCAGTTATCAATGATGTACGGCATTATGACTTTATCCAGATCGAAGTAGTTGGGAGCGTTGTACGCGGTGAGGTTGTAGAGCGCGAGGTGGGCTAGCTCCAACCAGCAGAGCTCGAGGCGCCTCAGGTACTCGGACCCGCCATTGCAGCCGGCACACGCGAATATGTATAACCTAGAAATTTTACTAAACGTTTTTACGAGGTCTACAGTCAATTTGGGTAATTTTGATTGATTAGGGTAAAATTGACTTAAGGAGGCTCAAGTACATATTTGTTTTTGATCTGTGATACTAAAAAAAAGAAGTGATACATCAAACAAACTTGAACAAAATTTTTTTTTTAAATTTGGTTTCGTAATTTGTGTTCCCGAACAGTGAATGTTACCCAGAAGATAAAATAAATCATTTAGAACCATATTTCTAAGACAGGTTTACCCTGTGTCAATGTTACCCATGTGGAGGGGGTAACTTTGACACAGAAGAAAAGTATGAATATCTCAATTACTTTTTATGAACAATGAATTGTACAACTAAATCAATATTTGGGTATTACTCCGAGAACACTATTAAAGTGCAGTCTTCTTTACGACGTAAGACGTCCGCTAATAATATCGAAAAAAGTAAATGTTGAGCTGTCAAAGTTACCCCGATTGACTGTACTGATTAAAAGGATAGATTGTAGGATAGCTATTTAGCGTTAGGAATTTGTTACCCATTTGTATTTTTATCTATTCGTATGTGTGACTACGACAATGGTTGATGTTGCTAATTGGTGTCCCTGGGTGCTTTTTTAGTTCCCTACTTTACAGGAAATTAGTTTATAATTTTCTCCCCTTAATTTAACTTTTTAAGAAGCCTAAAAGTCAAGTCCGATAAAACAAACATAAATAACTTACTTATCGCCAGCATATAAAGGATAGCGTAAACTCGAAACACATCTTTGGTGAAACCATCGGGAGCATCTGCAGCATTGTAGCATCTGTGACAGAATAATTTCAAGGACTATTAAATTTGTCATGTTCAAAACAGGTATAAAAAATCTAAATAAAAAAATATTTAAGGGTACTAAAGTTCTAGGTCGGTCCAGAAATTTTGTTCCCTTTAAAGTATTTTTTTAAACTATAGAACTAAATGGAATGTAAATCAAATAAACCGAAATTCTATAATATGTGATCTGATTCAGGTAAATAGCATATGGTTAAGTATTTAAATTCTTATTATTTATTTACATGAACAACCAACAGTTTAAAACTAAGAATTCTAAATAGGATATAATAATAAGAAGCCAATTAAAGGTCTTCACGAATAGGAACATAGAACCAGCATAACAGATACCGTTGAGTGAAAACGTCTTAATATAAACTATGCTATATAAAATCATAACAAAAAAAAAACTAAACTGTGTGATTGAAAAAGAAAACAAACTCCAAACAAATAATAAAGTAATTAACACAATAAAAAAGAGAAAATACACTAATTTCTGAAAAAAATCACTACTCTGTCGCTGCCTAACAGATCCAACGCTAGAGCAAAGCAGATCCAGTGCTTGATGAAATTATCGCTTGCACGATATTAAAATGCGTTTTGTCTGCAGTTTGTTTAGTTAAATGAGTATGTAACATAGTTGCTTTCCTAGGAACGATTATACAAATTATATGAAGAATATAAGAACAATTATATTTTATATTTTGTTTAAAAAGTGTGTAGAACGATAATGTTGTGATGTTTTCTTTGTTAGTGTTGGAATGTGTCAATGATAAACAAACGTGTTAGGCGACAACACAAGTGAAATAAATATGAACGGATTCTTACAGGATTTTTTACCTGTGCAAGGTAGTCTTTATTCCCCCCACAATAACAAAAGGGGTCCTGCTCGTCCGCCGTATCTTGTGAAGCAGCGGTTGTAGACGCCGTCTGAAATCCACTTAATACTTATACACTGTTCATTGTTATATCAATATATGTTATTGATGATTATGATGATATTTATAAAGCAGTGGAGCAATGCGAGCGGTCGTGCTTTGATCGATGTATTTCTTCATGCATAAATTCCTGTTATTTAGTGCTACAGGATCCAAGCCGACCACCAACTGACAGTTCAAAATTTTGTCATCGGTTCTGACCGTCTAGAATGCTACCGGAAGCGACAATCGACTATCACACGGTCTATAGACAATCGGTCGGTGGTCGGAATGGATTGTGTATAACCAGTTTAAGTAATTAAATTGTAGAGCGAAGTTTTAAACTAACTACATCTAACTAACTTTCGATTCGGGTTATGTTTATTCTTACCTCATCGCTAAGCGATTCGTCCGAGCTGCTCTGGGCCTTTATAAGTCAGACATAAAATATGAAAATTATGCATTATTTTGGAGTGTTTGTATGAAATATTAAGAGATTGACAGAATTCTTACCTCACTAGAATCCTCCACGGTACTGATGCTGAGAGCCTTTCATAGCCAGAAGAAAAACAGTGATTAATGGTATGAAAATGGTAAAAATATCAATAAACCCACCCATTTAACATTTACATTATGTTGTTGAATGTGTTATTTTTTATGATTTATTAATATGTTATGTCATTGTGGATGGATGGTTTAAATTAGCAATGTTAGGTTATTTTCGTCTGAAAAGCTGTCTGATTGTATATATTAGTAAGAAAGCATGGTAGTTCGTTCTTACATCACAAGGCGGGGTGAGGTCTTGTTGTTGTCTCCTCTGCTGGTTGCATTTGAAGCGGAGCATGTCATAGCGCTTCTGCGCCCTGTTTTCAGCCGCCGCGACCTTGTACCGCTGATCCACGCATCTCTTACAATTCCATGAGGCTTCTACTTAAAAAAATAATAGCATTAAGACTTTTTTTTTTTTATTGATGCCTACATTTAACAATATTTCAGCATATTTATGCGACATATAGAAACTATCAGAGAATAGATTAGCCCTTGTCATAATATCATTATATTTATTAAATAGTAAAGTTTTGACAGAAAAACTTAATTACAATATTCATATTTCAAAAAATTGTTTATACCCATTTAAATCATCGGGAAAATGGACGTTCACAATAGAGAAAGACCACTGTGCCGTTATTTGCCGTATTTGAACAAACATAGCGGAGGTCACGCTCCAGAATGCGTCGTCTGTCACACGCGTGGAGCTTATTGCAATTAGTGTTTTCTAGCTTAACATCCCGCGACTTAAAAAAAATAAAAAGACATATTTCTTATAATAATAACTAGGACAACTGATATCACTAATTTTAAATAAAATGTATTACTTAAAAAGGAAGCAAAAATCCCGACTCTATCGTAACAATTGAAAAGCAACAAACAAGCTCTATATTTCTTTTCGAACTTTATTTTGTAGGGTGTTGTGTCTATTTTACTCCCTTAAATTTTTAGTAAAACTAAAAATTAAATTTAAGGGAGTAAAAGTTGATACCTAGATACAAAAAAAATGGTATTTTGTTTAGTCAGTCTAAAATATAATATTGGACACCTATTATTTTACTTTATCAATTGAATAAGAAAGTGGGGATTGGGGGCTTGCCGGAGTGGGGAAATTTAGTAGGTACAAATCGCTCAGAAACGTTACGTCACGCGAAACTTCAATGCACTGTAACATAATATTGATTTTTCGTTTTTTTCGACGACAAAAACACAAGTCCATTATTTTTTTAATAAACAGTATGAATTATTTTTGTATTCGTCTACCCTATTTAGCCGAAAATTAATGCGTTCTAAAAATGAAAATGGTTAACAAATTAGCGTATGGTGTATGAAGAAAGTTTTGTTTGGATAACGAAACTTTTTTAATTTAGGTAACTTTACCTCATCTGGTATTTTTGCACTCATACTCAACACATTTATTGTTTATGCAAGTTTAAAGTTATTTACGTAAAACAAGCCACAGGTTAATCCATGGAAAAGAAATAAATAGCATAGACGCACCTTTGTCTCTACATTTAAATGGTAAATTTCAAAGTCTTGACAAACAAAGACTTTGTTTTCTGTGTATGCAAAGATCTTAAAAACTACGCAACGGTTTTTAATCCGTTTTTTTATTAGATGCAGTGATTCCAGAGAAAGATTTGAAAGTGAAATGAAAAAAATTTTGCAGTAAAATCCACTATATGGGGCAGCCTCTCAGGCAGTCGCTAGTAGTAAATAAATAATACAGTATATTTACCATCGACCCAGGAGACGACAGGTGGAGAATGGCACTTTCCATGGTATCCTCGTCCACACCTATCACATGCAATCACTGCATTTGATGTAGGGCCAGTTGCAGGTTCCCTTCTCTTGCAGACCACACACATGATTCTTCCATCGTCTACGGGGGGTACAGCAAGCATTTTGATTTGAGATATAGGTGCCCAAGAATGTGTTTCATCGCCAAACTTGATGAGACACTGGGCAACCCCTGTCTCCACATCACAGGAATCATTGTCATTACTGGTGCTGAGTTCCACTATAGTTCCTGTAAGAAAATTATAGAGCTTGGTGAAAATTATACAAATAAATGTGGCTGTTAAACATTTATTACAATTAAGTTGTTAAACATTTATTTCATGAAAAATATTAGATATAATGTAGTCTCAATTTTGAAACACAGTAACTGGAAAACATGTTTTTAGTTTTCAAGATAAACTAATATGTCTTAAGATGTAATTGCCATACCTAAATAATATTTTCCATCCTTATTGCGAAGTAGCACATCATCACCGCATTGGTAAGTGTTTGTATTGTTTTTATCCGTATTGGTTGTTGAGTCTGGCATTTCATTTTGTGTCTCCTCTTTTTCCTTCTCATCCTTATCGTCATCGCATGGTGCAACTTGTTTGTCAATGCTCAGGAGCGCTTCAATCAGGGATAACTGTGTTGAAACCTCTTTAAAACAATTTTATTTAGAATACAATGTAAATTTTCATTTTATCCTGACAATTAGCTATAGTTATGATGTTTAAATAAACAAAAATGCTTATTTTTCTTAAAGAAGTCACAGCAATGAGTGAATCCCACAGAACAAAATTTTCATTAATTATAAGCAATCATTTGCAGTGGAAGCATGCCACTTTCAACTGAAATAACTAAGACTCTCTGAGGGCCTATGTCCTGCAGTAGAAGTCATATGGCTCAAATGATGATGATGAGCAAAAGTAAATAGTACAATGTTTAAATGTACAGTTTGTCATACACAGCAGAAGCTTTTATTATTTGTTTATTGGATTAAAGAACAAACAAGTAAATTCTTTGTTGATGGAATTAAATAATGCTCAGTTCAGTTTACTTCTTGTAAATTGTAATGGAAATTATTGCACATGGACTTTGATTGAAACATCACACAAACACAATAAAAACTTTGAAGTTTTGTAGTAAATTATTATTAATTATTGTTGTCAAAGAGATGCAAGGCAATTAAACCATCGAAATTAAATGAATGAACACAGACAACAGACAGTAAAATAGTTTTCTGCAAACCTTCATGAAGATTTTATGTTATGAGCAAAATTGAGCAATGTCATAAATGAAACAAAAAAATACTTTCCGAAGCAATCGTCAAACCAACAGTATTGAAAGGTGTATACTGTTTTCATTAACTTAGAGGCATTTAAAAAAGGTAAAAGGTATGTACAGTGTCTATCATCACTTATCTCCCCGATATTATTTAATGTTTCTGTTGAGTTACAATGAAACAAAGTTATGCCATGGCTGTGGTGGTAATCAAATTAAAGCTTGAAAACATAATATAAAACTGAATAATATGTAAAGTACAGTATGAAAGAGAGTAAGCATCCCGAGCAGTAAGATTTCACATAAATTGATAGGCCATATTCGTGATAATAAGCGATTTTGTAAAATGTTTTGCTTACCAGCGTTGATGTCCATGATAGCCTAGGTTACTGAGCTAATTTATAGATGTAAAACACCATAATTTAAAATTGATTAACATATTTCGAGAACAAACACGTAAAGCATTGGCGCTACTGCGGCCATTAGAGTTCAGTCAAACGTCTCAATGTTTTCCCGCGGTTACTATTTTTCGACGTTTTTAGTACAGATGAGAAGGTTGCTTTGCATATTGTATAAAATTATGCTAAATAAACAATAATTGACTAATATCATATAAACTAAGGAGATTAAACAGAAAAATCTCATAAAAATAACCTTACAACCTCCCTCCCTTCAACACCTTAAAACCATAGACAAGACAATTTATTTTCTCGATATCTTACCTACATGTTGTGATAGAGATGGGAACTAGTACTGGCAGACCAAAGACAAGAGATCTAGCCAAACAAAGAAGTAAATTTCAGGTATAGTCAGTACAATAATATTATGCCCCTACATCCCACCTTCACATAGACGGAGTTTTCAGATGAATCAGCACTCTATCAGATGTCACAAACCAAAGACGGATGGACCTGTAGATAATAAATTTGTGGACGGCACTAGTACGGTATCCGCGGACGACGGCTTGGTGAATGAAATTGCATGATCCATCAATGTACAGCAGCATTTATAAGCCATTTATAAGCAGCATGAGTCATGTCATATTAGCCGCCTTTAAATTTTATATCTATAACTGAAAACATTTTAACAAATTGGTTTGTATTATGGTCAAGTAGTCGGATGTATGGAATGCAAGTTGTATTTTATATCTATGACTGAAAACATTTTAACAAATTGGTCCGTAAACGGTCAAGTAGTCGGGGATCCAAGTTGTTTATAATAAACAAGGCGACTTACAAAACAAAAACTCTCATATTATTATCAATTTTGATGCAAGAATTTAATCTACTGTATGAAATAATTAACATAAGTATATGTTAGGTAAATTGAATAATTTATTTATTTATAAAAAAGGCTACATTAATGGACATGATACAAACCTACACTTAATGAGATTGCGAGTGGTGGACGTGCCGTTCCGGTAGTCTTAGTAATACTTCGCACACAATGTCGCGAATATATTACTATGCTAAGATTGGTTTTAACATGGCACTACAATGCCCAAACAGGGTCCATGTTTCTGTTCTCACATATTGGAACGAAGTTCCTTATCGCGCGTTGTAAAGGGGGCTAGACGGAAAAAAAGTGTGTGTGTGTCAGCTACGACGCACGATTACAGTTTACTCCTTACGAACGATAATTATGATATATATCGAATAGAAAAAAGGGTTTAATGAACGCATCTGCTTAAATGATAAGAGAAACAAACATGTATCTGTAATTATTCGGATTAATTTATATTACTTCAATAAAGCGTATTACATAATGTATGTTACAAAATAATATAAATAAAATACAGTGAGACTACGAAGTATCGCGCAAAGAGGAGGCTCCGAGAATGAGGTACGCTGTGTAATGTAATAATGTTCCATCTCATTCTTTTACAAGTTTAATCCTACAGATATATATGTTTGTCTATTTCTACGTAACGCCTCAACTTTTCGTGTTACACTTGATTTTACTCCTCATAAAATTTCCGTACCGGGCCTTATAACTCAAATCGTTTCTTAAGGAGTAAACTCCAAAAATTCTTACGAAAAGTTGTCACGACACTTTTTGCTATAGTAAGCTGTTGTAAGCCGTGCGGCGTCGCATGTTTCTCTGTTTGTCTCTCTCTCTCTCTCTCTTATAGAAAGCAAGCCAGATATTTTCATTTCTATTTCGCATTGAACAGTGTGGTGTAGCGACGATTATTTTTGTTGAGTGAATACAGGTTTTTTGTAAATAATAAAAAAAAAAAAATTATGAATCCTGACAGTGTTTCTTCGTTCGTTCGTTGTGAACTTCGTTCCATCCGGGTGTCCCTTGACACCTCTCAAGTTTTTATAAGACTTTAAAGTTTAATGTTACAAGCTCGCGCGCATACTGAACGCTCTCGTTCCATTCGCAAACTGTATGCAGAAAACCCTTTTTTCTGAATAAAAAAACCGACCAACAGCGACCCCGAACAAATAGCAAACATCCGTGCACATGTTGGTGTTGGTTGCTGTTCGTCCAGCGCATCTATGGAAGCCGTGAACGAACTGAATTGACAGCCCGTCACGGGGTGAACGAATGAGTGAAATTGATATGTCAACGCAAAACCACGTCAAAACATAAACAAACGAGATTTTGCTAGTACACCAAAACGAAAATAAAGGAGAAAATAAATCACTTTTAAATCTTTTCTCAGCTACAGTGGAATAATGCTGCTTTGAATTTTATCTATTAAATAAATAAACAAACAAAAACATGGGAAACTCAAGTGTAAAACAACATTACGAAACTGCTGCCAAAACTGGTGTTTTACAACTATCGGATCATAAATTGAAAGATGTGCCTCCTGAAGTTATTAATCTTTGTGAAGTTTTAAGAAATTTGGACCTCTCAAAAAACAAAATAACCATATTGCCTGATGATATTTCAAGATTAAAAAATTTGAAGTTACTAAATCTGGATACCAATAGACTGCAGTCTCTTCCCAACACAATAGTAAATATGAAGAAGTTAGAAGTGCTGAATATTTCAAATAATATGCTGTCCTCGTTACCATTGTCATTTTCAAACCTAAGTCACTTAAAACAATTATATTTAAATAACAATAATTTGAAGCACTTTCCCCTCCAGCTTGTGGGATTGCCTAACTTGGAAGTTGTGGAGCTTTCCAATAACAAAATTACTGAGATACCATGCGGAATGGCAGATTTTTTTGCCACTGAGTTAAATTTAAGTCAAAATGAGCTATCACAAATTAGTGAAGACTTGCATAAAGCCCCAAGATTGAAGATATTGAGATTAGAAGAGAATTGTTTAACTTTAGATGCAATAAATCCTAGTTTATTGCGAGACTCAAAGTTACATACTTTAAATGTGGATGGGAATTTGTTTGAATCCAAACAGCTGGTCATGATTGAAGGTTACAATGAATACACAGAGCGATACACGGCTATGAAGAAAAAAATGTTTTAATGTAATGAAGGTAAATCCATCATTACCATAAATTATCCTCCTATTAGACACAATCATGTACATTTGTAAATTTCTATTATGCACTGTTTATTTAAATAAATTATTTACATACAATTTGGGTGTTGATTTGATTTTATCACTTGTACAGGTATAAAAGAAAGAAGAAATGGTAAGTAGTTAATTTATTTTGTTTAAATAATTTATATCTTTATAATGAAATAAAATGGCGAAATTATTGAAATAAGAAGATAATAATTAATACCACCTAATACTTAGTAAATATAGTATCAATATAATGAACTTATATATTTTATTCTTGGACCTTTTTGATCAAGATTAATTTGAAAGAAAATTTTATTGATTTAATATAATTAAAGTAGTCATCAGTAGCAAAATCTGATATCTGCCTTAGGCTATTCAAAGTTTTTCAAAATCCTTTACTATCTTTATCTATAACTCATTATTCATGTTTTTTAAGGTAACCTTAAACTAATAATTAACTAATTTTCTGGTTTCGGGTCTAGGTGTTTACTATGTATCTTAAGTGGATGGATGACATGGATATACAAAAAAAAACTATGTAGTATATCAGTCACCTAACACTTATACAAGCTCTGCTTAGTTTGGTGTTAGGTGATGCTATGTTATTATTTGTCCAGAAATATTTATTTTATATTAAAAAAACATTAAATTGAAATATTTTCATTCATTTGGACACTATGGTGCCACAGATAGACAGACACGTCAAACTTATAGCACCCTTTTTTTTTGAGTTGGGGTTTAAAACAGATAATTATGTGGTAACTATAGTTAAGTGATACTGAATAAAAAAAAATATCGTTCTATCCTTGCCTAGTGAATGACTTTAATGAGAGGGTTTTTCAGATTTTTACTCCCACGGGATAAGGGGGAGGTTATCAATTTGATGTTTCAGTCTGTCTGTCTGTCTGTCTGTCAGAGGACGTAGTTCGTTCAGAAAAGAAAAAAAAAACCTCAGCGCTGCAAGTCATTTATTATTAAGATCGCATACACTCGTGTCTTACCTTCTGATGTACTTTGTATAGAAAATGTTTAACTTCCATATACTTATACAAACGTTAATATATTATCATCATCATCACCCTATTAACGTTCCCACAGCTGAGACACACGCATTAGGCCTGAATGTCATATGTCCTTTAAACTCTTTTAAAGTTCTCAGAACATGCCGGTTTCCTTACGATGTTTGCCTTCAACGTTAAAGCACGTGTTTTAAAGCGCATATATACATTTTTAAGAAGAAAAATCCAGAGGTGCGTGTCGGGTTTTGAACCCACGCCCTTCGGAATGAAAGTCAAGTGTGCTCCCACTTAGCCTACACGGTTTTTTAATATATTATGTTACCTATACCTAGTATTTCAATCACAAAGTGGGTTGTTTGATATTTTTATGAAATTCATTAATCAGTGTAGGTACTTAAAGGTACTATGTATGTTTAATAAAATTATTGGTAGGTACGCTTAAATTAAGTGGCAACCTTAATTTTATTTAAGGAGCTAAATTTAAAAAAGGTGGGTTTAAATATCACGAACAAGTTACCTGATATGGATAGTTATCTTTTAAAACTTCATAACATTACGTCATGTATAGGTACAGGGTGTCCGGTATTAAATGAATAACCTTGAAATGGTTAATAAGGAACACTTATTTATTACCAATATAATAGAACAAAATCAAAAAAAAATATCCTATCTGGTTTCTTAATAATAGTTTTTTGTTAAACTATTTTTGTACGCAATAAATGTATGAGTTCCATGGATTTTTGCTGTCCTACTATTATAGGCGAAGTAAAAAACATGATTTTATTCTTTACCATATTTTACAATGTTATGAATGAACCACGGCCCTAAAGAAATACATGAAAACATGGGTATTTTAAAAGAATGCCAGGTTCAAGTACATTATTATAATGGTATAATCCATTATCGTGTCTGTAGAATTTAGTGAATTATTGTTATAAATGAACAAAAGGAGCAATTGTGAAAAAAAAATCAATTTACAAAACTCGGCAATTTTTTGCATCCATCTCATTCTAACTTAAATAATTTATAAAAAAACGATTATAAATGACGTTAACCCATGTTTTCATACTTTTTATATATCTATGGTGATGATTATACAATGTAAATAATCACATTTTACAATGTACCATTAGTTAGTCATGTTTTATGCTGCTAATCTGCTAGGGTTGTAGGCAAATAATATAAGAATAAGAAAAAAACCATGAAATACTCACCTATATTTGTGGTCATAGTTAAACGTAGTGTCTATATAGTCTTTGGTCATAACATAGTGTACAAGAACGTTGAAATTTGGTCATTAAACCGAAAAATTTTACCTTATGGTACGTTCTAGTTGCAGCTTTTTTAATAAAAAGCTGTAACTTAGGTGCCTGTTGAGATAGTTTTTTTTTTGAACGATCACGAGATGTGCTTTTAGCCATTTCTAGGTTCATTATTATTACCGGACAACCTGTACATGCCGGCAAGCGATTTTTAGTTTCTTGGGAGTCTTACTAACGATAAATATTTCTTAGACATATAAAATTTCAGTTGTGATTATACGGCACAACTGCAGAACCGATTTGCCTGAAGTTTGTTATGGTTATGGGCTTTATCTTGGACTAGCTGTGTCCTGCGGTGCTACCCGCGTTATAATGGATGAAGTACTCTTAACCAACAACATATTTATTTGAATAAAGATTAATATTATTATGTTGATACAACTTAAACAAATTATTTCGACCAAATTAGGTAGGTACCATAAAAACGGTTTTTGTGAGTTAATCTTAAAAGATAGACATATACTATCGCGGACTGTTTTTTAGATCATTAAAAGAGCTATTATTCTTTAATACATATTTTTTGTGTAGCGTGTATCTTGAACCGTTTTCACGGCGCACGCAACGGAAGGCTTCAAAGATAAACAATTTCTCCCGTTTTTTACACATTTACCACTTTATCTTTGCTCCTATTGGTCATAGCGTGATGTTATATAGCCTATAGCCTTCCTCGATAACTGGACTATCCAACACAAAAATAATTATTCAATTCGAACCAGTAGTTTCGGAGATTAGCGCGTTCAAACAAACAAACAAACAAAAAAACAAACAAACTCTTCAGCTTTATATATTAGTATAGATATAGATTAAGATATAGGATACATTTTATTTTTTAGGATTGTCCGGAAATATTTATATTTATTTATTTATTTATTTATCCCGAAAAAAAAATTGGTTCTTAAAGAAAACGCGGTGAAGCCGCGAAAAACAACTAGTCTATAAATACAAATAATGCGACTTTATCATTCCACATTATCGCACGGTTCAACTATCGGCGAATGACGTGATCCACTTATGTACTTAGGTCGAACTTCGCTGTCACTCTTCCGAATACATCACTCTACTCACAAATACTTGCACAATAGCATAGCATACATAGCACAAGGCAGAAGCAGAGGCAGTGCGATCGCTGGCTTGCAGCGAAGCGGTCGTGTGTAGCTTTTGAACGCCGACGCACGCCAATAAAATCGCGTATTTATCAGCCAAGTGACATACAATAGAGGTTTATTCGAAAATTGTAGTGTATTTATAAGGTTAACTAAGTTCAACTATCCGTTGTCGAGTTGTTATTGGTGTAAGGCGTGGTGTCCAGATTTTGAAGTAGAAAGGTGAGTAAAAGGACCTTTTGTTTGTGTAAATAAAACAACGTGGTTCGGCTCTGGCCAAAAGTTAGACGCATTTTAAACGCTTTAGTATAATGTTGCATGTATCTTCATGGTGTTTAAGTATACTACTATTACCATTATTTGGACCCTCATTTTAACTAGAGATCCATCTCTAGTTAAATGTAATTTGCGTTGAAATTGTGATTATGTTAAATTATGTGTAGGTACTATTTAATGACATAATTCCATGAATGAATAGCGTTTAATGGTGATTTATTTGGATTGGAAGTTGCCTGTACTTAAAGGTGGGTAGAGATTCCTGTACTTTACCTACCATAAATTACAATTTATGTAGATTACCTACATAAGTACAATAGATATAAATGCAACATAATTTGAACCTTATTATGATGCTGGGATAACGAGTACCTTTTATTGCTCATGATTTAGTAAGGTAAGTAAATTCTTGAGACGGGACCTTAAGGGCACGTGTGTAAGTACCTACATAAATCCATCCATAACTTTTAAAGATGGGAATAGTTTTTGGCAGTTTCTGTTATTTCTAACTAGCTGACCCCAGCAAACGTTGTTTTGCAAAATGAAAAATTGATAGTAGCTGATTCTCCAGACCTACTGTATACGCATATAAAGTTTCGGAGGAGTACGGTAACTAACATTGTGACATGAAAATTTTATATACTTTTGATAGATATGATCTTTGACGTTAGGAACACACCTACATTGCTTAGACAACAGTGAGTGCTTGTAATTTAATATGAACTTTATACCATAGCAATAAAGCTCAAATTGACTACGTTTTAGTTACAAATCATTTGTATGGGAAAAAGAAAAGGGCTATTTTTAGGGTTTTTCCAGCAATAATTCTAATTTTTCTCGCCGTAAAAACCATCCTTGAACTTCAACGAACATTTAAAAAAAAGATTTGGCCAAATTGGTCCAGGTGTTGTTGAGTTATGCGCTTACCAACACATTTTGCGATTAATTTTTAGATTATAGATAAGTACCCATAGAGTTTGATGGCATAGGTTTACGTAGTAAATTATTATTCTAAGGCATAGTTATGAAGTATAATATGAAATATAATCATATTTGTTCTATTACATTATTAGCATTCTTTTAGCTGACTGTCACTTTTTCCAAAATCTGTATGTGCAGTTTAGTAATACCTTTATTTAAAATGAATGAATGGTCTCCTATGAACAACAACAAAGGTTAATGTGCCTACCTGCCGTTATGCTCCCTGCTCAAAAATCCCATCTGTATAATAAACATCCACAAATCACATAGTAAAGTTAATTTCTACGATCTAGTGTGAAGATTCCGCCCTTTTTTCTTAATTTAATTATTAAAGTTCATTTAAAACATTTCTAGATCTTGCGTGTTTTAAATAGAACGCGTTGATGTCTTCCACTTAGCTTAAATACCGCAGAGTGTGATGACATAGGTACGTAAAGTATTAAGTATTTCTAACTAGTACGACCAGATTGGTTTATAAAATACTAGCTGCCGCGTAATAATACAATTGCCCGCGGTAAAAGCGTTAGCTATGTCATTTACTGCGTAAACAGCTATTTCCATGCAAAATTCGACTCAAATCGAGCTTTGCTCGCAATAATTGTATTTTTCTGCGTATACCGGTATTTTACCGCGGTAAAAAGTTATACCTATGTGTTATAACTATATGTGATTTGTAAGCTAAGTATATTATTTTATAAAAATCCATCTTTTTTGCGTTCCTCACAAACTTTCGCGGTCATAATATTAGTAGGATCGTGGTGTTGTCCGGTAATATTTATTTATTTACTTCCTAGAGGTGCTACTGCTACTCCTACTACCTTAGAGTATCTATCTATGGTAAGAACCTACTACTAAGATGAATAAATCCATACAGTGCGTATTTGTCATGATAATCGTATTATTATAGTAGAAAAAGCGAAAATTATTATTTTGTAAAAAGGCTGAACGTTATTGAAATAATGGACATGAGTCAACTGAACATCAAACTACAAGGTGACTCAAAGCGTGGTCAAAGTTTCAGAATAAACAATTGCCATTTACCAATCATCAGCAGTGATGGGTCCATTTGTGTATGATTGAAGGCAAAATCGTTAGTCAATCAATTTACGTCATGGCACCGTCAGTTGATCAAGTAACTATAAGTTTTTGACTTAAATTAATACATTCCGTTAGATGGTCAATGAATTAAGAAATTGATCAAATTAGGATTCGTTTTATTATCCGGTGACTATTATGGGTCACAAAATAATGAGTTTAATGTACATTGATATCAACTTCGTTTTTCTCCTATAGATACCTATTTATCTAGGTACGACTTTTGTAAACATAATAATAATCGTTAAATAATGGGGGTCCCTAGGTTATCTTTGTTTATCTTGACACAATCACGTGTAATGCTACTGATATCTAGGTGATATGCGATGTGAGATTGGTGCAAAGGTTGCCAGGAATATTACGCTTACATAGTATGTAGAATACGTAGATTGATAAATAATTATTTCTATAAATATAAAATGTAAGGTTTCCGTTTGGTTTATAAGTATTAAGTGATAAAAGAGGCGGATGAAAGAAGATTGCAAGAAGGCGAGAATGGATTAAATGTAGTATCTATTACTACATATAACATGAAACGGGATGAAAGTCATGTGACATAAAAATAAGTGTGTTCCAATCTTTGTTACGCAGTGGGCTAAGGTCAATGTAATCATACTCATAATCACAGTTGTATCTTTGGAATTCTTATAACATGAAATTATCATTATTTAATTAGTAGGTAAGTATATATTTTATTTAACATTAATTTTAATTTAAATCTAATGTAAGTTATGACTAGTACAATTTATTTATAATCTATAATCCATACAATGTATTTTAGTTTTTAATGTAAACTACTTATTGCACTTTGGCTACTAAAACTTAATGATAATGTAGCAATGATGTTCTGGTTAAGAACTTATTGCCGACTATTTTAATTATATCACGGTTAACTTACACCTGGTCTAAGTAAAGTCCCAGTAGCTTTGTCCCAGCAGTGGGAACGTAAAAAGGTTCTCATGATGATACGACACTTTATGTGGCCTCTAGGCATTTTATATTGCAACCTTTATCTGTCCTACAGTTGAAAGGTTGAAAACTGAAAATGCTAATTGCGTTTCATTATAATAAAAAAATAAATATTTTCCGGACTAATCACACAGCTTCACCTAACCCCAAAATAAGCAAAGTAATATGGGTGTTACGTGACTGATGTACTACATAGATACTTTATTTAAATACGTACATATTATACATAGAAACACCCAGACCCGAAGCCAGTATTGTAGATCTAACAAAATATGGTCCCGCGGCGGGAATCGAACCTGCAACCTCCTGCGCCTCAGCCTCTCTTAAACTACTTATGTAGTTTTAAGAAAGTTTTACTAGACGTATAAGAAAAAGACGTGAAAGACAACGAAAGCGGCTTCATTTTGTGCTGTGTAGGTACATATATTATAGCATATTATATCTCAAGAAAAAAAATCCAAAATTATTCTCTATCAGTTTATCTTCTGAACAATCTAGGTACACCACAGTTTTCTGGGAAAAATGATAACATTTCTTGCTTAATACATTTAGCAACATGGTGTATCTATGTAATATTCTTTGAGAACCTATTTATTGGTCCATGTAAGATCGCATCGAGGTTGAGTCGATGACAAACCTTATTAAAATTCCAGGCAGCCTATGATCGACCTTATTAACAACAAGGCGGTCGCTTGGAAATGGCTTGAAATCATGTAGGTATCATTTTCACAAATAATTACTACCAAGTAGGCGAAAACGAGTAATTTAATCGTAAATTACCATAGTACTATCTAACCTTTACGGTAATTAGCTCTGTCGTTATTTTAATGGGAAAAGTGATAACCTATGTTTTAGTTTATCGTAATACTCAGCAAATTAACAAAAGGTTCAGCCTCAGGTACTAAAGCAGGTAGGTTCAACCCCCATAAGTTTTAATAATTGGCTTATCCCAACTTTTACTTCCTGTATCTTTTCTTCGTCGGTTACACTCTTGACAGAGTGGTCGTGGTCATCATTTCAGGTGTTGGTGGCAAGCTTCACAACACGCCGCCACTCTTCTCTGATGGCCGCCTTCCTGGTGCAATCATGCTGTGATGATGAGCCATTTATTGCCGCTTTTATCTGGTCGGTCCATCTCATAGGGGATCTTCCTCGTGGCCTGGTGCCCTTAACCTTTCCCTGGTCCACAAGTCGCTCACAAGCCACCTCCCCTCGGCGGCATACGTGACCAAAGAAAGTGAGGATACGAGACTGTATCAAAGATGACAAGTTTGATGCTGAGTTCTCGAAGTATGGACTCATTAGGTACGGAGTTCAGTCCACGATACTCCGAGCATTCTTCTCCAGCACCACATCTCTAGGGCGTCTATCTTTTTCTTCTCTACTTCTCGCAGGGTCCACGTCTCTACCGCTTACAAGATAAATCTAAATTTAAAATTTAAGAAAAACCCCCGATTCCATTGCCTTAATTTCCTTAAATATAAAACAACATAATATTATGTAATGTGGACGCGATGCGTTTTCATTTGATACCCCACACTAGTATATTTGCAGATTTTCGGTTTTGCTTCCCCACTCTCACCCCCATAACTTTTAAACGGCCCAACCGATTTTCATGAAACATGTCTAAGAACACTCGCGCAAAACTCACCTTTCATACAAAAAAAACTAAATTGAAATCGCTCCATCCAGTCGGGAGCTATGGTGACACAGACAGACAGACAGACACACAGACAGACAGACAGACAGACAGACAGACAGACAGACACGTCAAACTTATAACACCCCTCTTTTTTGGTCGGTGGTTAAAAATAGGGAATATCAATGCCCGAACTAGCCGGATTTTCGTAGCTTTGTATATGTATCTCCCTGTATCTTAGAAACAGCGATATTGTTGACAATTATTATTTCTGTTATAAGAAAATATCCGGTTCATAGGAGCATATACATAGCTTAATAAGATTAGATAATACGATTGCGTGTCGATTTCAAATACCTACATCCGTTTAGATCTTATCGTAAGAATTAATTAATTTTATAGGTATGATATGGACTGATACTACACACCTTGGGTTCCGTTTACAATTTGATATTTAAAAAAAATCAAAATTAAAAAAAAATAATAATTAAAAAGGCAAATAGATTATGTTAGATCGGCCACTCATCCAAATACTGGCCTCGCGCAACGTCGCTTTACTTTATAAAAATCTCGTTTGTAGTATGGGAGGCCCATTATATATTTAATTAATGTGTTTTTAGTATTTACAAGTGAAATACATAATCCCTCAAAATTTCAACTCCGTTTTACCCTTGGGTACGGAACCCTGAAATTAGACCTCTTTCCCGATAACATGGCACGTACCTGTTATCTATCTACTTGTTATATAAAATTGACATTATCAAATTGTATCTATGAGCTTGTGAGGGTATTATCAATAATTTAAAATTTATCATAATTATTATGACTGTCAAGTAGGTTGCTAACCAATAAATTTCTATATCGGACTGTCATTGGCGATTAACCCCTATCTACCCTGGATTATCACGCATTAAGTTTTGCAAGCAATCTGAACAGTACGGTATACTTGGAAGTTATGGTTCTTGGTATGGGACGTATACTATGAGTACGTAGAACTGTTGTAGCATAAAAGTTGACTGCCTCAGTGGCGCGGTGGGTGTAGGCCCGCTTGCGGTGCAAGAGGTAGCGACGGTTCGGGTACTAGACATCTAATATACTTTATGTTATAGACCTACATACCCTATATAGATATTTTTATAATACATATTAAACACCCAGACCAAGGAAAAAGCTTTAAACACGTGCTTTAACGGTGAAGGCAAACATCGTGAGGAAACCGGCATGTTCTGAGAACTTTTAAAAGAGTTTGAAGGACATGTGACATTCACCAACCCGCACATGGCCAGCGTGGTGAATTAAGGCCTAATCTCTCTCGTCAAGAGAGAAGTCCCTGTGTCCCAGCAGTGGGAACGTTAATAGGGTGATGATGATGAAGGAAAAAGTGCTTGCAGAACATACAAACACTTGACTCGTTGGGAATCGAACCGAATTCGCCCACCGCGCCACTGATTCAGTTTGCTTTATGCTGCTTTTCCTATATGTTTGCTACACATGCACAACACAGCAGTAGATTTTTATTTCTATGTAATTTGCTACTGACTGAATTACCTATTGTGAGACACATTGGTTAGGTACATCACAAAACGTGACTAAATGATGGATAAAGTTATATTTGTAAACGCTAAAATAAGAATGTTCGCATTTCATTTCAATATTTTGGTTTTACATAACGCCCTCCACATATGCAAGCTTAAAACTGTTAAAAATAATTCATATATTCTTAAATACACACAGAAACAAATACAAATCTTAGTAATAGCATAGGTCATGTACAAAGGCGAGCTTAACCCTATTAGAGTTTTCTTACATCAAATCTTAGGGTATGGAGTACTGTAATGCAGAAAATATGGATAGCGTGTACATACAAGTCAGACAGATTATCATATAAATTACCTTTGTTTAATTATATATTATAAATTTAATTACCTATATTTATTTATATAATAATTGTATTTATTTTTTCAGGCAAGAAAACGTTTAAGAATGGCGGCCTTCAACTTTATAGTAGGATGTGTGATGGCGGCGCTTATAATATTGTTCACAATCAGCTCTAGTGCCAGATATTACATTAAGGTAAGCTGATAAGTAAACTGCAATAAAATACTTTGATAGCAGATACCGGAAGCGACTTCTTACGTTTGCTCTGAAAACTAATCTTAACGATATTGTTTTTAACCGACTTTCAACGAAAAAGGGTTTTTCCAATTCAAATTGTATATAACTTGTTACATCTGGCAGATCACAATAGAACATGTTTTAAAACGTTAATTTTGATCACTTAATTTTGCTGTTGACTGTACTATGTTTAGCTGTTGCTTGCAAGTTGGTTCAATTTAAATTTTGTAAAAATGAGTCCAGTAGTTCTCGTATTATACATATCAAAAATTGTAAAATGCTGTTCAGATATATAAATAACCGAGACTCATTGGGATGTTTGAGAAGCATCACGGGATTTTATTGTATTTGATCCCATAGTATATTCACCAACCCGCACTTGGCCAGCGTGGTGAATTAAGGCCTAATCTCTCTCGTCAAGAGAGAAGTCCCTGTGACCCAGCAGTGGGAACGTTAATAGGGTAATGATGATGATCCCGTAGTCCCTACCCATACCAATTTCATAAATTGTTTTTCTTTCTCGTTCGTAAACTTTATACTGAATCACATACCGAATCAATAGTCATAAACTATTTATTACCTCGCCCAACCTTTTCATCGTTTCAAAATTCAAATAGGTATTACTTCGTTACCATGGAAACACTCAGGGTCGGACTACCTTTAATAACGCGGCGCGGCGTTACGTTTATAAAACTTTTTTGCCAAAAATTAAACCAACTTCAACTGAAAAGTAAAAAATAAATTAACTTTACAAATCATTTCGACATTATAAGTGATAATTATTAAATAATTACGTATTTAACCCTCACGCTCCCAAGCGGTAGCCGGCTACCGCGCCTTACGTCACTGCGCAGTTCACTCAATCCCCAAGCGGTAGCCGGTTACCGCTCTCCTGCATTCGATTCAGGGCCTTATTTCACAATGATAGAGACTACTTTTGTTGAAAGAAGTTTGATTCATTTCGTTCTTTGATATTTTATCTTGTTACTGAACGAAAAATAATACTGACATCTGTCTCCATTCAGTTTGTCTATGCTGTTCAAATTTTCCTTTTTTCCGCGTGATTCGGCCATTGCGTCAGTGTGGTGTCTCGAGTATTTTGCCGATTTTTGCAGTAAAAACGAAAGTAAGTGGTGTTTTTTTATTATAAACAGTATATTCTAATCATGATGAGTATTTTTAGATATTGAATTGTAAGAAATACATAGTAATAACTTCTAGATATGGCTCGAAAATGTTCGTTAGCATGCGCTAATTTCTAAGTGATTTATTTACTAAGTTTGTTAGCAAATGTAATAATAAGCTTATAAAAATAAACTGTAACTCATTTACACAACGATTTATCAGCGCATTATTGACATTTTAGCAAAATAGATTCATGAAAAATTGTATACATACTACATGAAAAATGGCGGTTGGTCAGTCAGTATCCAGCGAGCCATTTTGGTCTTTATTTGTGTACCGCTAAAGTCGTATTTGGTGTGAAACTTTTTTGTCGAAATTTTTCTATAGGGACTGACGTAGAATCGATAGTTATCGATAGTAACGATAAAAGTTTTCATTATATCGATAGTGATGGTGGTATCCCATAATTAATTTATATTTACTTTTACGTCATTATTTTGATATTTATACTTAGGTACTGCTATTGAAATGTTTTTATTACAAGAAAATAACGAAAAAGGTAATATGAGTAATAATAACGAAAAAATGTTCGTTTCTTGGTTAGGTAACAGGTTCGATTCCCGCCTCGCCTAGAACAAAAAAATAAACGTAAATAAACTTTATTCCGGGTGTTTTAGATTTATATACCTATATAAGTTTTTTTTTTAATTACACGTATTAGATTCCTTATATCAGTTATCTAGTAGTAGGCATCTTTGAAACAAGCTCTGCGTTTAGGGGCAATATGATGCTTTGTTGATTGTTCAGTATAATTATTATTATAATTTATTTTTATTATAGCATGTCAAGCTGGCGCGCGGGTAATGAACCCGAACCGCCTTCCTCATTCCTTGATCTCCTTCGAGATCAAGGAACAAGTGATGAGGAAGGTTCGGACTACGAGGAGTTGAGTGTCCTCGAATCGGACCTCGAAGACGATGAGGTTGGTAACCCACTTTTTATTATAATAATGTTACGACTACCTGGGGTGTCGAGAGGGTTTTTATTTTTGGGTGGAACGCTGGGAGAGCTTGTTCCAAGTGGTAATGCTTTTATTGTGATTTTCGGTTAAAGTTATATATATATGTATATATATATATAAGTATATATATATATATATATATATATATATTTATTTATGGGTTGCAGTTTACTTACGCTTTTTATGTTTGACTTAGGGAGATCAATCACCAGAGGCACCGCCTTATTCGCCTCTCACGTCCCCAGAGCGCCGCGAGGGTCTTTCACCAATGGTACGCTTTCTTTATTTTGTGAATTTTACGATATTTCTGTATTTATAGCAGTTGGATTTCTTCATTTTATTAACTTATTGTATTTTTTTTTTCAGAACTACACAATAACACCTCCTCCTGCAGCACCCCGCGAGAGAGAAAGGTCCCGCTCACCATTACACACATCCAATTTGTTGGAATCGTAAGTGTAATGCCAGATGTTATTTATGAATATGTATTATGTAAGAATCTAATAATATTTTTTTTTCCACAGTGCACGGGAGCCAGATGTGGTGCTGCGGATCTTTGATGCCGATGGGGTGCCGCTCGACGAGCTGGAAGCTGGAGAGGAAGAATTTTGTGCCCCGGATACCCACTGTTTGTATGAATTGCCTGGAGAGGGAGAGCGTGAGAGAGATGTACGTAATAGAGATGCATGCAATAGAAGAACGAGAGCGCGAAGGGGTGGTCGAAGGGGTGTCAGGGGTGTGCGAGGGCAGAGTGTACGTAGGGATTACGGTGGGTATCCAAACCGGGGCCGTAGGGAGGGACATCAGTGGGTGATTGGACACCCTCTGAACGAAATCTGGTCGAATGACGAAGATGTTCCTCCTGAATTGGTAAGTTTGGCGATGGATGTGGTGAGGAGACGCCAGATGAGAATAAATGATGCCATGGTTGATAGAAACGCTGAAAGAGGAGGAAATGCTAGCGAGAGCGAAAACGATGATGAATTTCTTGACGCTAGTGATGGAGCTGATGCTCTCCCTAGACCGGAAAGCCAGACCCTTCACTTTGAATGGTCTTCTATGGACTCATTTCGAGGTGAAGAACACAATTTTATCCCTGAGCGTACTGGTTCAGTTCGAGCTTTCAATTCGGCTTATGACGCTTTTCGTTCCTTTTGGGGCGATGACGTTTTAGGTCTTATTGTGGCCGAAACGAACCTTTATGCCACTAAAATTGCATCTCTTTCTTTTCAGTCTCAATGGTTCCCCACTAATATTGACGAAATTTTGTGCCTTTTTGCGTTCTGGATGATGTTGGGGATCGTCAAAATGCCAACTATTACTAGTTGTTTTTCTGTCGATCCCCTTCTGAAAACTGAAGTTTACAGGCGCATCTTTACACGTAGAAGGTATGAAATGCTAACTAGAGCTTTACATTTTGTAGATTCCGACCCAGTTATGAATGACCCAAATCCCTCCAACACTAGCGTCGGAAGCGTTGACCGATTGCACCGTTTGAGGCCAATAATTTCACATTTAAATTCAGCTTTTCAATCCAATTATATTTTAAGTAAAAACATTTGCATAGATGAAAGCCTTACACTTTGGAAAGGAAGATTAAACTTCAAACAGTATATTCGGAGCAAAGCTTCCAAGTTTGGGATCAAAACATTCGAGCTTTGTGAGAGTACCACCGGTTACTTGTGGTCTTTCATTGTCTACACAGGTAAACAATCCGCAACAGATCTGGAGCAGTCGCCCGGAGTACTTAAAAGTACAGCTGTTGTGAAGAAGCTCATTGGTCCCCTACTGAACAAAGGGTATAGATTATTTATGGATAATTGGTATAATTCACCCCATTTAGCTAGATTTTTAAGGCGCAATGGTACTGACTGCGTTGGTACTTTGCGACCTTCTCGACGCGATGTTCCCATTCTACTAAATAAGGCTCCTCTTAACAGGGGAGAATACATTGCCAGGCATTCTGGCGATGTCACAGTATTGTCATGGCAAGACAAGAAAAGAATTACCATGATTTCCACTTGTCATGGTGCATCTACTGCTTTGCCTACAGTCTCTTCTAAACCATCATCGCGGCCAGTGCCCTTTAAACCTCAAGTAGTTCTAGATTATAATAAATTCATGGGGGGGGTAGATTTAAAAGATCAGATGTTGGAGCCTTATTTATTAGAAAGGAAACGTTGCAAAAAATGGTACATGAAGCTTTTTAAACGTCTTCTCAATGTATCCATCCTCAACTCACGCACTCTTTTACAGTCATCCACTCAGAATAACATTGATCATTTAGTTTTCCGCCTTCAGCTTGTAGATTTCATCCTCACAAATCATCTTTCGCATTGTCCGCAAAGCCGAAGAAATACTGTATCCTGCAGTAGATCTTCGCACTCTCAACCGGATAGATACATCGTTTCTACACATTGGCCCGTTTTACTGGAACCATCCGAAAGTAGTACAGCGCGCAACCGGAATTTCTGGAAGCGCTGCTTTGTTTGCCTAAAACAAGGCAAAAAATCACAAAAAACGCAATATTGCTGCGAATCCTGTCGCGTGCCATTGTGTATAAAGGATTGTTTCAAATCATATCATACAGCATCATCATAATACCAATGATTCATAAATAACTATTGTGATAGGTTTTTATGAAACAGAGTGGAAGGTTAAAATGAATGTGGAATTTATGTTTGTGTTATCACTGTTATTATATTTTTTTTCAACATTTATTATACAGTTTTATTTTGTTTGATGTTTTATGGATGTTTTTACTTGTCTTGTTTTTATTAACAATTTTATGGAAATACGTTCATTCTAAAACTGTTTTTTTATTAACAATTTTATGGAAATACGTTCATTCTAAAACTGTTTTTTTATTAACAATTTTATGGAAATATGTTGATTCTAAAACGGTTTTTTATTAACAATTTTATGGAAATATGTTCATTCTAAAACTGTTTTAGGTCCATTGTGGATTTTTAACAATCTGTGTTACATTACGTATGGTAATGCATAACACTAATATAAGTGTAAAAATAGATAGAGCGAATAATATAATCAGGTATAAATTGCATTTTATTCAAAAATTTAAAGTTCTGCCAAGGAAATGTTAAAAAAAAAACATTTAGAGCATAATAACCATTTTTTTTTCAAAGAACTTTTCAATTTTATTGTTGAACATTTGTATTTTCACATTTTTTCCTTGATTTTTTATTGACCTTGTAACATTTTCACTTGATTCCGCTCAAAAATGTTTTAGCGACATCTAGTTTAAAAAAAATGTAAAAATAAAAACTTTAAAACTTTACTTAGCATGTAAGTATTTTTATTTTTGTTTTAGATTGTTTTTATTCAATGTATTTAATAAAAAAATGTATTTTTTTATGAAATTGTATTTTATTCAAGTAGGGTAAATTCCCTACAAAAAGAAAAACTATCGATAAAATTTATTCAAAGTGCAGGACATCCCTAGTAGTTTCTACCCGTCTTCGCATCGAGATTCACGTGCTATTATTTTATGAATCTCAAGCTCTTTTGTCAAATTATTCACATAAATACACAGCATAGGTCCTTGTTTTTTAGATTTTAGGATAGTATTGATTTATTTCTCGTAAACCTGTCTGCAACATGGTTTCCTAAGTAAATAACTTGTGAAACAAATATCCTAATTGACTTAGAACTATATTTTGATGCCTGATAGATAGAAAATATATCAATTAGTTCATGGTCGTTTACAGAATGATAAAATATGTTTTAATTGTAGAGTTATTACATATTTTGTACAATGCGGTATTACCAACGCCATCTTGCTAAAATGTGCATCTACCGCTATTATTTTTTTTGACATTTAGGTGAAGGATGGAGAGGTTAATAATTTTGAAGTCGGTGCCAAGTCAAACAATAACTAGATATAATATAGGTACCTAACATCAATCTTTTTCACAACTCAAGCCATAAGGTATTAGTAGGAAATTAACTCTAAATATCGGTCCATTCGCGGATATAGGTACGCATTTCTATTTGGGTCCTAAATGCTGTAAAAATTATAATGTAATAATTAGTATGTTATATTGACATATTTATTGATATTGTGTATAGTGTAGGTAAAAATGTATTTGTTACTGCATTAAGTTTTTGGTAGTATTTACTTGGCACCGACCTCAAAATTATCACTTTAATTAATGACCATACCATACTATTACAATTACCATCATCAGATCAACACCAGACCCTCATTAATAAAAGGGCTTTAAAATTCATTATCTATATAAATAAAAATAAATTGTTGTTCGTTAGTCTGATTAAAACTCGAGAACGGCTGGGACGATTGAGCTGATTTTGGTTTTAAAATGTTTGTCGTAGTCCAGGGTAGGTCTAAACGGTGAGCAAATAAGGAAAAATTGCCGAGAACTATTTTTACCCGTGCGACGCCGGGGCGGGCCTCTTGTATTGAATAATTTTAAGGAACACACAAGTCGGAAAGACAATTTTTTCAAGAGTTTCCCTCAATTTCTTCAGGATTGCACCACCAGATCCAGGTTTCCTTACCATGGGACAAACCTTGGGATACTCCCTTTCCAACAAAAAATGAATAATCAAAATCATAAAAAAAATATACGTTCGAATTGAGAAGAAGTCGGTTAATAAATAAGTTATTATTGTAATCGTAACTCATATTTCGATATAAATCTAGTGTTATCGAATCGCAAGCCCCGCTATTTTTTTTAATAAATAACCTCATTTGGATCGCAGGCCCTGCGGTTCGTAACGTAACGCGAAACGGCGTCAGTCAGTCTGTCTTCCCTTTCTCTCTTACACTAACCCACAGCCCTGGAAGCCGCATATATCATATTAAGGTCCAATTCGGTGGAAAAAATCGATGGGCTCCGGAGCGAATCTACTTTGAATCCTCATCTAACTGTTATGAAATATTTCTGTTTCGTTAAAAGAATAAAACTACATTCAAAAATTAATAAAAAAAATCTCATCTCAATCAAACCTTTGATAAATCTTTTTTTTTTAAATAAAATTTAACTTGTTTATTGTTTGTCCCCAGTTCACATTGTTCGTTGTATTGTCGCTTATATTCGCCTCGGCACCAATCCCACTCATGCTGATCAAGCCGTTCGACCCGAAAAATGCTTTGTAAGTATCTACAAACTAGCACAAATTTAATATAAGTCAGTTGGATTTGGTTAGACTCATTAAAAACTAATTACAACATTTTATGCAACCGCATGCTTTTAAATCGCAGATTGTGCTGAATTAATTTGTGTTATGATTTAGTTGCATTTTTGTAAGGTACCTTTGTAAGTACCACTGAACCGTACTATGACACCAGAACATACAAACACAGGCTTCTGAGCGGGAAATGATATCTTCGCACTAGCACGAGATTTAATGTATTTTTTGTAAGAACCAACAAGGGCCTTTAAATATATAATAATTTAATAATCGGCTCTCTAAATTTTCGGATTTTTTTATTTCCGTCAATCGTGTGCTGGTGCGAATGTTGCGTTTACCGTTCAGAAGCCTGTGTTTGTATGTTCTGTTGTCATAGTCAAAGGCCGATATGCAGTCTCTCGGAATTACTGGTTTATCCTAGATTTGACCAAAGCCTTCGGGCTTACCCAGAAATAAATTAAATTCCGGTCTTTAACTAAACTAAGTTCGTAACTTTTTAGTCAAAAGTAAAATGATCTGATTCGGACTTTGTCTAGCTCTACCTTCTGTCAAAAGCTATCGATTGGTTTATTTATACATATTTATTACCTAATTAATTATATTCTGGCAATGTGTAAGACAACTTTGGCAAAGCCTCATTACAGCTGCTGCTTAATGCATTGACAAAGCAACACTTCAGCTGCACTATTTATGAATTATTTTTACTCGTTTTTAAATAATAATGTATGAATCCATCAATTTTCTGTCGTAACCAAGTGTTCTTTAATGTTCCAAATGTTAAACAAAGAATTGAATAAAATTGCTTTGTTTACTCGGAGATTGTGAAGCAAGCCCTTAAGTACCTATGATCAGCTCATTAGTAGTACCTACTGTACTTAGGTATACATAGTTAAGGTCATTCATCATTTGCATAGAATCGCTCTGAAATTACATACAATATATGAAACTTATTGTATTGAGAGTGCAATAAGTTAACTATAAGGCCTCAATTAAATTTTTCGTACGTAAGTACATATATCAAGTCGCATATTTTACTTACAAAAGTAACGCGAGTTACACTTTAATTTAAAAAACGGGTCAAAATGAATACTGTTATTTGTGAGGGGAATTGAAACGCCGGAGCATAGTTATATATAATAACTCACATATTATTTGATTTATTTTCTGGTAAATAATAAAAAAAACATTCTGATAACATTACGTACATACACCTGAGATCTAATTATGATTTCGTTCAAAGTCTATTTTATCTAAGTACTTAGGTACTATGTACGGTGTTTTACGGAAATAAGGAATTTATATTTCGGAAATCATATGATTACATCGATTGCAATATGCATGACCGCATTAAGTACATAAAAATTATATCATAGTAAGGTTTTTTAATGATTTAGGCCGAAACTCCGGAACTTATACGGTATAAACCAAAATTCAACCGAGACAACACGACTTAAACGCCCAGAGTGGGATAAGTATCTGAAGGAATAGCAAAATTATTGTTTTTAATAAACTTCAAGCATTTTTATGCTGGGTTACCTTCCTTTCCTTGAATACAATAAAACCAATATTAGCCATATCAGTCACACCTCCGAAAGGGTTAATCTGAAAACCAGCGTTGCCCTGAACCCGTCACAGGCTCAGGGCAACACTATGGTGAGATTAATCCTTTTTTGGTTTCACAATTTGCACATCACCTGATTACGTACCCTCTATCTAAGTATGTTTGTATGCCGTTATCTAGCTTTACCCAGACTAACAAACAGCAATTTTATTATACGTTATTGATTTTACTCGTACTAACAGTTTAATTGTGGTACAGGATCCCAGCCGGGTTACTGAGGATATCAGCTCGCATGCTCGGCCTCCGCTGGGAGGTGCGAGGTCTAGAGAACGTGGACAACAGTCGGGGGGCTGTGGTCTTACTCAACCACCAGACTGGACTTGACTTGTATGGTGAGTGCTTCACTTGTACTTACAGGCCGGTTCATTATCATCATCAACCTATTAACGTTCCCACTACTGGGACACAAGGGACTTCTCTCTTTGACGTGAGAGATTAGGCCTTTATTCACCACAGGCCGGTTAAATTAACTCAAATAGGGGTAAGGTTACCTTAAAAGCTGAAAATGGGCATGCATTCTGGGAACACTATTAAAAACAACTTGTCAGAAGTAAATATCAGACCGATGACGTTACGTCTGAGTTATTTAAGGTTAAGTTACTTGTACTAGTATGTATTCTGTGGTTAAGTGTCATAAAAACGAGGATTTTGCGATGTGTAGCAAAACTGTAAGTTTATCGTAAAATTTTAGATTCTTATACATACCTGCTAGATGAATACCAGTTCTTTCGTGTAACTTTGTCTCGTAGTCTGTAGTCCATTTTTGGACAACAGTCTTGTTAAAAATGTCTAATTTACTAGAAAAATGTTGTTGTATAAAGATTTTCACATTTAGGTCACACATTTTGTACAAGACTGTTGTGAAGTAATTTTACGCATTTAAAATTCTGGTTAATAGTAACAGGTCCTTATCGCAAAGGTCAAATTTAATAAATTGGATTAAAAGTAATACAAGGTGTCTCAAAAGATTTTTTTTTATGTAGTTTACCTACTGCGTGAACGCAGCAAATCCGAGGGCGCGCGCGGGGGTTATGTCATCAATACATAGCCTGGATCTTGGGAATTAAGCAGCTGTGGAGCGTTTTCAGGAGAATACCGCGCGTTGTGAGTGCTAGGGTTTACTAAAAAACGATGATTCGATTTTACGTCGATTAATTAATTTTTTTTCGATACACGGATTACTTTATTTTCAATCGATCTACTAAATATAAACTTTCTTTTGGGACACCTTGTATAAGCAAGCCATTCAAACTTGTTTTATCATAAGTTCTGAAAAAATTATAAAATTTCATTAGGTTTGCGATCAACCGGGGTAAATAAGGTACCTACCATTAATTGGCTAATTAATTAATATTCCGTCGAGTTAAATTCTGTCTTGTTTCTTATCTTAGACATAAACTTACTTAGACCAAACTATGAACTTTGAAGTCTAGGTATTACGTATAATTTGGTGGCAATAGGCATGATTACTAGGTACATAAAATATGGTAGGTATTCTATTGAGTCCGTCTGTCATCAGTTTAATAAGGAATTGCGAGAAAGATATAGAGCATCAAAGTTTTGAGGTGCCGGCATGTGTCGTTTACCATTCAGTAGGTACATTTTGCTAGAAATCATTACGTCACGCGAAACTTTAATGCACTGTATCGTCTTAATTTTTCGTTGGCAAGAAAAAAGGAAAAAATTGGTAAAAAAAAGCTTTTAAGTTCTCTAAATGACGGACTAATTATTTTTATATGCAAGAAGCATGTATTATTTTATGTCATTGCAAATTCTACCATTTCATTTTAATTTTTACCAAGTTTGCATTAAGGCTTCCTTATACACTAGAAATTTATGCCACGGCGTATTTTCTTGTGAGAATAAGATAATTTAATATTAATAAAATCAGAGATATACCTATCTCTTTCACTGTTTTGCTATTTCCCTCAATTGAAGTTAAAGAAACTTTTATCTTGAATACAACTATATTTTGCTGAAAACAGCACGGAAATCCCTTAATGTACGCCACGGGAATACTAAAACATATACATAGCATAATCCGACCCTACAGCGACTGTCACCGAGTTATTTACCCGCTAAATTCGTAGGTAACACTAGCACCCCAATCCACGCACAATGGACCACCTTTGAGTCTAAGTGCGGAAAAACAGGGCCCCCCTAACTAACTAACTAACTGCCCGCTAAATTAAAGATATTACCGCGGTAAAAAGAAGTCCTTAACAATTTTATCTAAATCGAGCTTAGTTCGCAAAAATGCATTTTCGCGCGAAATGTGGTATTTTACCGCGGTAAAAAGGGGTCTATGTGTTATCCAAACCATTCCATTCAAATAAAACCTTAATCAACTTAAACAATATCTATATCCACTGGGTATGTGTATTATAGTCATTTATATTCAACTAGCTCTACACGCCGCGCCGGATGTTGCCCGTGTTTTTGGATTTTCCCGCGTGATTAACGTATTTTCCCGAGATAAGAAAAACAAACACACTCTTCTTTCTATAAAGCTGAAGAGTTTGTTTGACCGCGCTTACCTCAGGAACTACTCGTACGATTTTAAAAATCTTTCAGTATTAGTTAGCCTATTTATTGGGGAAGGCTACAGGTTATATTTCTATCATTACGCTAATACTGATAAAAGCACTGCACCAATAACTAAATAAGTAAATAATTATTTCTGGACTAATTCACACAGCAGCTACTAACCCCAAACTGAGCAGAGCTTGTATTGTGGGCGTTAGGTGACCGATAAACTACATGGATAGATTTTTTTGTACATACATACATATGATAGATATTATAGAAAACAATCAATCAATGAAGAATGTTTCAAAATCTGGTTGGTTTTTCTTGAACAAAAGCTTCTGTTGCGTGCGCTACAAAATTGGTCAAGGTCTTGCAAAAATGATGTATGATAGAATTGTTCCCCCTAAAAAGATCTAAAAAAAAATAAGGCTGCGACAGCATACATATATCTTGTACGGTTGGCTCACCATAACCTTTTTTATGGTAACCAAATCTCTAACATAATGCATTAGGTTATTGCGAAGGTGTTTTTTAAACATAATATTAATCCTTATCGAAATAAATAAATTACTCTTATTCATTAAAAGTATCTAATTTAAAACAAAATTGACCCTTACATCATTTGAATTCAATGAATATCTGAGATATCGCTGTTTTAAAATAACGTCGCAGCAAATTATGTATGATCATGATCATGATCAATGTTTAGTGCGCCAATGTCAAGGCACGCGGGCCGGGAGGCAAGTAGGTCGGTGGTCACAGTTACTCTACGAGTTACCATACCGCGCGACTCGAACGCTTGTTTGGCTTACTCCTTCTTTTTTTTATTTTTATACCTATTCCAATAAATATAAGCATACAAATACTTTTTTTTAAATTTACAAATAAAAGTCCCCCGCCGCGGCTTTCTGTCCCATATTGCCATAAACTCAATAAATCTAAATTTAATTAAACTCCCGTTTTCAATGCCTTAATTTCCTTAAAAGTAAGAACATAATATTTTATAATGTGCACGCGATGCGCTTTCATTTGATACCCCACTCGTATATTTGCAGGTTTTCGGTTTTCCTTCCCCACTCTCACCCCCATAACTTTTAAACAGCACAACCCCTCTTTTTTGGTCGGGGGTAAAAACTACTTTATGACTTATACATAAAGTAGTTTTTATAGGAGTTAGCAGAGACAAGAGGAAGGTTTTTATGTATAATTTATTAGGGATGTGTGAGAATTAGTTGAATTGTGATGATAATTGTTGAACGAGTCGAGAAAAAAATTAAGCATTTACTTATGACAACTGACTGAAAAAGTCACGTTGCGCTTATGGCAATAAAACAATTGCCGGGTCAGCTAGTATTATTATAGATATAGCCCCAATATCACCATTTTATGCATCATTCTCATTTTTATTTTTTTTTTGTTTCACCGGTAACGTTTTGGTTCACAAAACCTAATATTTTGAGAAAAATATTCATACAAGAGTCGAGATTTTTGGCACAAACATAGCTAAATAGTAGCCGGTACTAACACTTAAATCAATACAACTTAACTCAACCAACTCTGGGCTTTATTAGAAGTACCATAAGAAAAAACTTTCATAATTGTATATTATGATATTCAGGTCACCTGTCTCCGAGCTTTCGTTGATCCGTCGACCGTGTTACACCGTGTTTATATGTATATACGCGTCGTATTGAGTACCTCCTCCATTTTTTTAGCTGTTGATAAATTTGGGTGGTACAACGTCAAAAGTACTCATAAAAACGAATACATAATAAAGATATTTTGTTTATATATTTATATTTGAAATATTTAGGTCAAGTAGTAAATATTGCGGCTTGTCACCACCAGGGCCAGTGCGAGAAGCGATTTTTTCGTGTTTCGTAATGTGGTCCGGAGAAGCCATCTACCTTCTAGGTCTTCATGTCCCATCTTAGACCACATCGTCACTTTACATCAGGTGAGATAGTGGTCAAATGAAGGCTTATCCAGCATAAAAATATATATATATATAGGTATATATATTTATTTAATTACAATTTTACATTTGCGGAAGGCTGTAATGCACGTGGCGTGGCGCCTTTGGTGTTTTTTATAAGAAGATAAGAAATCATTTATTTTCAGCTAACATAAATTAAATTAACATAAAATTATACCATAATTAAAAATAATTAAGAAATGGATAAACAAATTTGTCTTTTGCATTGCAAAATGGACCAGCGTAAACAGGAAGAAAGAATTTTGTGATTTGAAAAATTTTTTTGTTTCAAGTTTATGAAATGGCTTGTTGTAAATCACGTGAAAAGGGAAAAGATGCATAAGTCTTTGGTACTAAAACTACTGTATTTTGGTAAAAACTAGGTACCTACATTAATAAATTTTATCTGAAGAACAACAAATTAATTCCGATTATTATCTCGCACGCTTCCTGCATTAAATAATCTGTAGGCTTTATCTGCTATTTTTTCTGCTTTCAGGAAATACCTGTTTAAAAATCCGAGGACACATTTTACCATTTAGGTAGTGTCTCTCGCGCAAACAAGAGAAAAAATAATATAGAACCCTTAAAATTATTCTAGAATAAACCCATAAATACCGTATACGTATGAGATTAATAAAAAAAAATTCAGTTGTATATCTATGTATGGGAAACTCCAAAATTTCTTTTTTTGGGTGAACATCTTATTTTAGCGGTTTACAGAATACAACATCTGTTTAACCAATTTTCGATTGTATATATGGTTCTTATAGTTTCGGAAATATATATTTCGGATAGATAGACAGGCAGACATAGTACATGACGAATCCTTATGGGTTTCGGTTTTGTCATTTGACTACGGAACCCTCAAAATTCTCGAAATTCTTTGTGATTGGTTTTATAATCATAATTATTGCAATAATTGATTAAAACCACTACAAAATAAATGCAGATCATTGGGACGATGACCGACGTCGAATAAATATTAAATTATGTTTGATTGATATTAGACATAGAGGTATATTGTAGGTACCTGATCACTTTAAAGCGAGTAGCTTACAAGAAAATAAAAAAAACAAGATTTACATACCCAGTTATTTTTTTGTAAAATCAAAGAGAAGGAAACATATATTTTATTTTAATACATAAATTTGATAGGTATGACATATTAAACTGTTCCGTGTACAGCTAATATAACAACAAAAAAATAAATTATTTTCTAAAATATGCAGTCATAGCGGTCACCCATTGAAGTATAGACCTGACGCGGCGCAACTGTGCTTTAGTTTATAAAAATCACGTGATGTGTTTTAAGCGGCAACAGAAATACATCATTCCTAAAAATTTCAACACTATCTGCGAGTATCACGGTTCTTCAACGGTCAGGCAGTCAGGGTCAGGGTCAGGGTCCCGTCCCCTGGTACCCTTTGCGTATGGAACCCTAAAAATAGTGTTTTTTTCATCGTGTTTACGCATCTTTTTAGAAATACTCGTCATATTGAGAATTTCCTTATTTTAGTTGGTTTGAATATATTCTAGAACAATCTATAATTCCATTAAAACAGTGTTTAATAATTAAAAATGACTTGAAATTTAGTAAAGGACGGGTTTGGTTGGTCTAATTATAAAACCTCGTGTTTGACTTAAACTTTAAAGTGATAAAAATATTTTTTTTATGATTCACTTAAGATATGTACAGTCAACAGCAAAAGTAGGTGATAAAAATCAACGTTTCTAAAGATCTTCCAGTGTGACGTGACAGATGTAACTACTATACTAAAGTGTCAATTTCAAATAAAGTTTTAATTAGTCAAAAGAAAATGTTCATAATGAGACCGAGTATCGAAATAAATGTAATCACTTACTTATGATTATTTGTTCTTTTAATTCTATTCTATTAAGTAGGTATTATGTTAAATTAAGCATATCAGATCTCTATTAACCGTAACACAAGCTTATGAGCTTACCACGGGGCTAGATTTTGTTGTGTGGATTGTCCGGCAATAGTTAATTATTATTGTTTCTAACAAACTACAGCAGTCAGTAACTTTTGACTAAATTTAGTGTATATATTATTTTGGGATTCTATTACAATTCTTTTTGCGTTTGAATGTACCTAATATGCAAATATGCGAGGTGTTGTGATAAGACTATATTAGACACTATTATCAGTCTACTGCTACATATTTAGATGCTTGGCAAAATGGCGGTCGGTCATAATTTAATTATGCTCGGTTTCTAATAAACGGGATAAAATCAAACAAACTCTTAGCTTTTAGTATAGATCATTCGGGACCAACAGAACAGATTGTAATAAACTTAAACGATAAATGATGCAGGGCGCTTTCAACAGAAATAACTAGGACTTAAAATAAATAAGCTAGACTTTGAGATTAACTTATATCCAGCAGTGTGTGCTACAGCTTGAATCAATCAATCGTTAATTAAAATCCAAAGAAAGTATTACATAATGAACGCAGTCTTTAGGACTCGTCTTTACCTCCTGTGCCAGTTACAAACTGTGTTACAGTTACAGCAAGGTAATGGTAAAGATGATAGGTGTAATGATTTCTTACATATTCAATAGAAGACAGAAAAAAATATGAGTTTTTTCCTTAACCCTCTCGCTTGAAGATTAATCGTCAAAGACTTGATAAAATAAAAAAAATGGCAGTAAATATTTTTTTAATAGCTAAGAGTTATTTAAGACCTGGCTGACCTGACTTATTTGCTGATATATTTTTACCTGCACAACGTAAAGGAGTGGATTACTCTTCCTCCTTCTCTTAGTACGACGAGAGTCACTAAAGAGATGACATTAGTGTAAAATCATAATGGCGACTACTAGACGCCATTTTGTAAAAATAAAGTCAACAGAACTATGTCATGTGGGGTATCGTTGAGTAGGTATTTAATTTTTATTTTTATTTTGTTTCAACATTTTTCGATCCGACTGACCGTTTAGGATCTATGTGGATTTGTAATTGCGTAGCAACCATTGTCACTTAATAGGCTTATAGGCAGTAAAAATCCCAAAAAAAAAACAATCGTGTTATATTATTTCATAATTTCAGCTTATGCTTTTGGGATTATACCTGATAATGATAACATATAATTTAATTAAGTATCTATCGCTATATATACGCATGGTATCTGTTTTTTTTACGAGGAATTTCATAACATGACAAAATTATCTCTAAAAACAACTATCTAAAATAATATTTATTGCCGGCAATTTTGTTTAGTAGGTTAGATAAGTTGCGTAGATAAGTACAGTGTAGGTGGATACATGTATTATTTTTAACATAACAGCCCAGTTTTAAGCAATTTCTAAGGATAGGCCACGTATATACGATTTATGGATCTATTAGACGGATGATTAATGTTACATCCCTAACTGTATAAAATATGTACATTTTTTAAATCGCGTTTGTCGCGTCGCGTTTGTCCGCCTTTATGTTCAGGTTTTACTTAAAAGTTACATCAGCAGCTTTTCTTGCAGTTTTCAGCAAAAGGTAGAGTAATTCAAGAGGGAGGTTTTGGTGTATAATTTGTTAAGGTTTTATTTATTTATTTATTATTTAATTAATAAGAACGACTTACACATCAATTACACTAATTAATATATAAATTAATAAAGATAAAATTGAATTCTTAAGAATAAAATTAAATAACAAAATAGAAATTTTCACAAGTTAAACATATTAACATCCATTCATTCATTAAAACAATTCACATTCACTCTTCATTCTCACAAAATCTCAAACAAACAGCAATAATGTCCTCCCATTCATCGGCAAACAAATCGGTCTCTATGTCTTGGTCAAGAAGTGTGTTAAGGGCTTGAAGGGTGCGAGGAAGAGGAGATCTGGCACGCGCAACCGTCCTACTTGACGGAACAGAGAAGAGTCGAAGACGTCGGTGGCGAATATAACTGTTGGGTACAAAAAGTCTAATCGAAAGGTTGAGCAGATCAGGAACATCTATCATGCCGCGGAGTATTTTTAGGATAGTCGCTTTCTGCTCAAGTGATCTTCTTGTTTCCAAAGAGTTATACCCAAGGGAGCCTTGCAGGAACTTCGTTGGATTCATGTAAGGGTAGTAGCCGAATACTTTTTTATACAGGAACCTGAGAAACGTTTTCTGTATCTTTTCTAACATTAGAGCATAGGTACTTTCATAAGGGTTCCATACGCAGCTACTAGCCTCGAGCTTGGTTCGCACAAGAGCTCCATATAAGATTCTCACGATACCATCGTGTTGAAAGTCTTTGGTGTTTCTTAAAACAAACCCTAGTCGCTGGAACGATTGTTTAGCGAGACAAGTAATGTGGTCATGGAATGTCAATTTTTGATCAAAAATGACGCCGAGATCCTTAACCACAGTGGTTCTTGGGACCACATTTCCTTCAATCCTGTAATCATAAGTGATCATGTTTTTTTTCCGTCCGAATGTCATAACAGAGCATTTGAGTGCATTAAACTGCATTTTGTTTGCGCATGTCCACCTGCAGACCGCATCTACGTCGCTCTGAAGCGCCTCACAGTCAGACGCGTTACGTACGACCGAGTAGAGCTTCAGGTCGTCGGCGTAGAGGAGACACTCCGCGTGTTTCAAGACATTCGGTAGGTCATTTATCATGAGAATGAAAAACAGGGGCCCTAAGATTGTGTGTGAAGAAGGTTGTGTGAGAATTAGTTGTATTGTTATGATTAATGTTGTAGTAGTCTGGAAAAAAATAAGCAATATCTTCGAATATTTTGTTTATTTAAAGGTATACATGGCAACTGACAGTAGCTAACTTGATTAGGATGAAATATTTTCTTCTCCTACAAAATTTCCGATATGTAACGATGACACAACATATTTTGTTCACAATATACCTACTTTACTTACTTAATAGTTTACTACTTTTGACCTTGACTGTACCTTTAGCAACTGAGTATCATGGTTTTAAGTATAGACATTGTTAAAAATCATGATAATTTTTATTAAGTTAAATGCGTAAGGACGACCTCTGTGGCTCGGTGGACGAAAGTCCGCCTGACGCGCAGGAGGTTGTAGGTTCGATTACCAGATTTTGTACGATCTACAATTTCTGTTTTCGGATCTGGGTTGTCTACGAGTACGTATAATATGTATGTATTCACAAAAGAAATGTATCTATGTAGTATATCAGTCACCTAACACCCATAGTACAAGCTCTGCTTAGTTTGGGGTCATCACCTAGATGCTGTGTGCTTAGTCCGGAAATATTTATTTATAAGTACTAGCATGTCGATTAGACCTGTAGGTATGTATTTACATAAATTACCTTTATTGTAAAAACTATAATACAATAGTTATTGTATTCATAGAATGTGCCAATTTTAACGATCAACCAGCGCAATGGATATTGTTGATATCCATTATATATGATAAGTAAACGCATTTATTTCTAACTAGTTTCCGCCACCGGCATCAACCGAGTAATAATCGTTTCTCCTTTTTTACCCTCGGTAAAAAGTTGCTTTTGTCCTTTACTGGGACAACGGCAATGTCAGTGTCAAATTAGATCCAAATCGGGTTTCACTCGCAACAATGGATTTTCCCGCGAAATGTGGTATTTCACGTGGTAAAAAGTGACCTATGTGTTTAATCTATATTACTGTTAAGTTTTATCAAAATCCGTATTGGTCGGATTAAATGATTGCTCCATCGATCCAGGGAGGTAGGTACTCTCATTTGGGAACGGAATACGGGAACCACGGGAATTTTTTGTGGGTTATAACTTACAAGTAGGTACACGATATCACGCACTTGAGTTAATTTAAGGATTCAATGATGTCCGAACGAAGAAAGTTAAAACAAGAATATTGGACTGGTAAGACAATAAAGTGATAAACAATTAACATGATTATCATAATTATAATCACAATACGTTTACAATTATAATGATATGCTTTCCGTCTTGCATACATTTGTTAAACGAATTGTGAATACATATAATGTTTAATTACAACAAATGTGCTTTGGAAATCAAAATCACCATAAGTGACTTTGACATTGATGACGCATAATTATGTTAATATCATAGTTAAGGTTCTTCATGTTTTGGTTATCAAAAGCCTTGGAAACACCTTCCTGGACCATCCACTTCCAATGTCACTATGTCAACGAGTTATAAAACCGATCTTGATACATAAAGTGGCATTGAAAGTGTGTGTAGCCTGTAAATTTACTTATTTATAGTTATTTAATGACATTATAACAAAAACCTATTCAAATAAAAGGCTTTAACTTTTTATTCTTTGAACTGTTCAATTAATCTATTTTATTAACAATGTAATGTAGTTTTAAATTAATATATTTTGACTCACTATTTAGATTTTCACAGGTAACGGCTAATAGCTAATTTAGATAGAAAGCTGGATTTCAAAATTTGTTCTTTAGAACCAAATTATATGTTAGTAAAAATTACATTAAAGCAGTGGTTTCCAACTCTTTTAGGTCCGTTACTCATGTAACCTAAATAAGTAACACTGCAATATTTTTATAAATACGGGGGTTTGAATCGAACGAAGCAATAACACTATATTGTTGAGCCCCTAAAATTAGCCTTTGATAACATGGTGTAATTAGTAGAAACTAGCTAACCCGACAATCTTTGTATAATTCTTTATTAAAACAACGATTATTCTAACCTAAAATACGTACCTAATGATAATGATATAGTAGTGTGACAATAATATGTCACTATTATTGTAAATTATAGCTCAAGTTATCTTGTTATGAAGTTTACTTGGGATTTAGGTTAATTGATAAACTTGGATAAATATATTTTGTCATCCATAACAAGTTGCTTGCTTGCTGACGCGTTGAATTAGTATTTGAATTCAAGATCTTAATTTTAAGTTAACTTTTACATATCAAATCAAAGTTAAAAGAGAGAGAGAGAGAACGTCTTAGAAATAATTTATACTCCATTTCAAAGTAGACACAATTTTTTTTTTTAAAACCAAAAATGAATGAAAAAACGTTTTCTTTTCAAGTGTCCAGCACTTGAAAAGAAAATGTTTTTTTATTCAACCTTATCAAGCGAATTAATTCTTACACTAATGCGTTTCAATGTGGCCCGGAGAAGCCATCTACCTTCTAGGTCTTCATGCGCCATCTTAGTATGTTGGAAGACCACATCGTCACTTTACATCAGGTGAGATTGTGTTCAAATGAAGACTTATCTAACATAAAAAAAACATCAAGAAATAGACGATTAAAAGCTATGATGCCACAGACACACACTTGAACTAACTTACAACATGCATCATTTTATTAAGGTTAATAACACCATATCGTCAAAGACTTGGAAAAAGCAAAAATGTATGAAATAGTTTGCTTTAATATTTCTGAGTTTAGCGCGTTCGAGCAAACAATCAAACTCTTCAGGTTAGTTATATTGAGACATAGAATAATAAATTACCACGTAAGTATAGATATAGTTTATCTATAGAGCAAACTATCAAACTCTTCAGGTTAGTTATATTAAGACATAGAATAATAAATGACCACGTAAGTATAGATTAAAGTTTATCTATACTAATATTATTAAGTTAATTTAAACCTCTAAACCTCAACCTCTCTGTTCTGCAGTGCTAGCTGTCCTTTGGCCACTGTTGGAGAGATGCACAGTGGTGTCAAAGAGGTCACTCCAGTACCTGGCTCCTTTCGGCACCGCGGCGTGGCTCTGGGGCACGGTCTTCATCGACAGAGGCGCCCAGTCCGGACGGGACGCCCTCAATAAGCAATCGGAAGCTGTCAAAGAACATAAGGTAAAACTTCTCATTTCACCATTTGTTTGCAGCTTCACTACAAAGTAAGGCATGAATTTATATTGGGGCGTTAAGGTTGTCATACCTTTTTGGAGTTTACTATTTGAGTTATAAGGCCCGGTGCGGAAATTTTATAAGGAGTAAAATCAAAAGTGTAACACGAAAAGTTGAGGCGTTACGTAGAAAGAGACAAACATATATATATATGTAGGATTGAACGTGTAAAAGAATGAGATGGCATACATTACACAGCGTATCTCATTCTCGGGGTCTCACTGTATTTTATTTATATTATTTTGTAATATACTTTATGTAATACGCTTTATTGAAGTAATATAAATAATCCGAATAATTACAGATATATGTTGGTTTCTATTATCATTTTAGCAGATGCGTTCATTTACCCTTTTTTTCTATTCGATATATATCATAATTATCGTTCGTATGGAGTAAACTCCAATCGTGCGTCGTAGCTGACACACACACACATTTTTTTAAATTTGTATGGGAGGTGCGGTCTCTAGCACTAGAGCATTGTAAAGGCACGGAATCGGAGCTCTTTTAAAATTGCTCTTAGCCCCTGCAATGTTGTTAGGCGATTATGACAATGCAACGCATCACACTGCATGTTGTGTGTCGACGCACCTACGCGCGTTCTTGCGGGAGTGCAGATCTGCATCATCGTGCGGGTTTTTTATGCACTCATATACGAAGTTGCGTTTTGTGGATCACGCACACCGGCTCTGACTAATTTCATTCTAAGCTGTTCGCTAGTGCACCAATTCCTCCCAGTTTATTAAAAGTTAGTAAGTAGCTAGCTAGGTAATTTATTTGGTACCACAAACACAAAACATGTACACACGCTAACTAATTATTACTAATAAATTTAAAAATTAAGAAAAACCACCGATTCCATTGCCTTAATTTCCTTACAAGTAAAACACCATAATATTTAGTAATGTGCACGCGATGCTCTTTCATTTTGATACCTCACTTGAGTATATTTGCAGATTTTCGGTTTTCCTTCCCCACTCTCACCCCCATAACTTTTATACGGCTGAATCGATTTTCATGCAACATGTCTAAGAACACCCGCGCCAAACTCACCTTTCATACAAAAAAAAACTAAATTGAGATCGCTCCATCCGTTCGGGAGCTATGATGTCCCAGACAGACCTAAAGACACATAGGCAGACACGTCAAACTTATAACACCCCTATTTTTTGGTCGGGGGTTCAAAAGTCCAAGGACAAAGAGCTACCAGAACTCGGCATGGCTGAGAGTAAATCAGTCAGGTTTTATTATAGCCGCATTACAAAGACGGCCTTGCTAGAGAAGTTACCAATAATAACATAACCGCTCAAGATAACAGCATGGTCACGTTTTTGATTCTATTGGGATGTCATTTCTATTGTTATAGCAATCCGGTTCGAATTATAAATTTATCTCCATAAATATGAATAATTTGTAAATAAATATAAAAATGCCAAACAGATTACAAAAATTAAACAAACAAAGACCAAGAAATCAATAAAAATGTAAAAAAAATTAATATTGCATATTCATTTTTCCGAACATAAAAAATACATTTTTAAAGTAAAATGAATTTACCGTACTGATTATTTATATACATCAGGCGCATGACAGAGCTAAATTGCTGGATGTAGGCAGATCCCCGCATTAGCGCTTACTATGTCTATGGTTTACTGTTTATATTTACCAAATGGTTCGCATCTCAGAAAGCGCTGCTAATAGCGAAAAGCGGACTATACTCGGGATATCTCTACGTGGTCGAATCAGAAATGAGGAGCTTCGTAGTAGAAGGTGGGTCACCGACACAACCAAGAGCATTATAGTTTATTGAAATGGTAATGGGCAGGCCATATAGCGCTTAGTACTTATGGCCGTTGGAGCCGAACTGTGCTCGACTGGAGACCATGAATTGGCACGCACAGTGTAGGACGTCCACTTACTATTTGGATGGATGACTAGGTAAAGGCTAGGTGCTTATGATGGATGCAAGCCGCCTTCAACCGAAACTGGAGATCTTTGATCCCTCAAAGTCCAGTGAATGTCCTACGACTAAAATTATGATGATGATAAGTGTTTATTTATTTAAGATATGAACTGGGTGTTTGTCTCCAAGATCGTTAAGGTTTGTTTATTTACGTGTACAAATATGCCTATTACAGAGCAGAGATCAGATTCTCGGAAACGATTGCAGACGGGATATTGACTTTCTGACCCGTCTTTTATCTTTTCAGCGGTACTTATTGATTGAATGTTTGCTATAATTAATGTTTGGCCTCAGAGCATAATTAGATTTACTTAGTAAGTACGCTGAACATCTGTCTTCTCCGTTGCGCTATTTACCAACTATGGGTGTGTCAATCATCAGTCATTCTTTTGTTAGTAAAATAGCTAATAGAACACTTTACATGGTCCAGTGAAGCTTTACAAACTATTATGTCTATTTATTGACGTGCTGTCCTCGAGTGGTGTTTTACGGAGAGATACCATTATAAAATTGAAAACTTATTCTTGTATCGTCCACGTATAAACACACGTCGTCACGTGACATTGGCTGTTGACGGCGAAATAGCCAGTCACGAATGACATACACGAAAAAGAAGAAACATTTTAGATTTAGAAAATTACTTTTCGAAGATATAATTTCTGTTGCATAAAGAAGTTGTATAATCCATTTGTTTTGTTTCCAAAATGTGCCACTTGACTGTCATTCTAAGAAAACAAGTTGAATTTAAAAAATATAAATATAAGTTTTTAATTTTTTTAGTTTCTTGATGCAGCGAGCAAACCCTAAGTTCGAGTTATACCTACTCGAATTACAACTTGTCTGAAAAAAATATCTTTCAGTCTAAGGATTAGTTACCTCAATGCCATTGAATAATAGAAGCGGCTTAATACTTTAGAAGGGTTCATAAAAATGAAAATTAAATACAACCCGAACACTTTAAAGACCCCCAGTGAATACTAATTATGGGCGAACTTCATCGTAGATTCCTTCTCTGCCTCCGGGCTAAACTGTGGTTAAAAGTAAACCAAGTTTGTTATAAAAAAATAAAATAAAATTGATACGTATGAGATGTTTTTAAACAACACCTTGCCTACAGTTTATACACATTTTGCAATAAAATAAAAACAAAAAAAGTAAAAAAAAATAAAATGAATAAAGATGCCGTTCGAGCGGTCACACTTCCAAGAACTGGCCTAGCGCAACGTTGCTTTACCTTGTAAAAATCACGTTTGTTGTATGCGAGCTCCCTTAAATATGTTTATTATGTGTATTTGTTGTTATAGAGGCAACAGAAATATGTCATCCCTGGAAACTTCAGCTCTCTAGCTATCACGGTATTTGAGATCCTGCCTGGTATCAGACAGGCAGACGACGAAGTCTCAGTAATGGTGTCCCATTTTACACTTTTTATACGGAATCCAAAAAAGTTTGAAAAATTTAGTTATTAATCCGGTTGCGACTGCTACCTACTTATAACGAGCGCAACGTCACCTCTGTCATTGACTAGATTTTAGCTACTAATCTACCTGCATTAAGTAGATATTACTGCCACGACAAAAAACCTCGACTGATGATCAAAATCATACATAATAGTAGTTACTTATCTCGCTTTTTCATAGTAATAAAATAGTGGATACCTGTTTTCAGTGACCGTTACATTAAGTGGTTGTCGATCGCAAGGTTACTCCGTATGAAACTTTGGTCACTATTCATAAAACTAGTAATCAGTTTTACTTATAACCTATACGTAATACAAGTTTGTATACCATGTTTCATGTGGACTTTAATGAGGCAAAAATCCAGGCCATAATTAATTCATCTTAACATAATTTTCGTGAATTCGGTAAATTCATATTTATCAACAACTAGCTGTGCCCTGCGGTGCTACCCGCGTTATAATGGATGAAGTACTCTTAACCAACAACATGTTTATTTGAATAAAGATTAATATTATTATGTTGATACAACTTAAACAAATTATTTCGACCAAATTAGGTACCATAAAAACGGTTTTTGTGAGTTAATCTTAAAAGATAGACATATACTGTCGCGGACTGTTTTTTAGATCATTAAAAGAGCTATTATTCTTTAATACATATTTTTTGTGTATCTTGAACCGTTTTCACGGCGCACGCAACGGAAGGCTTCAAAGATGAACAATTTCTCCCGTTTTTTACACATTTACCACTATATCTTTGCTCCTATTGGTCGTAGCGTGATGTTATATAGCCTATAATAGCCTTCCTCGATAACTGGACTATACAACACAAAAAGAATTATTCAATTCGAACCAGTAGTTTCGGAGATTAGCGCGTTCAAACAAACAAACAAACAAACAAACAAACAATCAAACAAACAAACAAACTCTTCAGCTTTATAATATTAGTATAGATTAGGAACCTGACCCGACCTCGTAAGAGTGCAAAATAACAAAACACATTCTATATGTATTAGGTATGTGTACCATCCTCTTATATATCTATCTATTGCTGAAAATCGCAAGAGAATCCTTGAAAATGCGTCCATTCCGTTTTAAATTTTTTCCTCTCTGTCTAAGGTTGTCTGGAAGACATTGCTTTGAGCAATAAGGCCGCCCATTACGCATTCTAGGTTTCGTCTTTATTTTTTTATTATAAACTTTATTTGGTGTTATACATTTTTTTCTATCTATCTATGCTTTTTGAGATTATTGCGAATATATTATACTTACGGACTGACGCGGCTAGGCTATTTAATTTATGTGTCAAACTACTTACCTACAAACAAACTTATTTATAATTCACCAGGGTCACACTTTGAGTAGGTAAGGAATCGTACAAAACTACTTACTTGATAAATTTATAATTACAATGTCAAAAATTATTTCCGTGGCCTTTTGCAGAGTCGAACTTAGACATTTCGAAGAAGTACAAAAACAGTACCTTTCGATATTTTTTTTTAAACCGGATATTAGTCTTAATACTTAAAACTACGATTCTTAAATAATGTAGTTAATTTAAACTTAAGTCAATAGACCCCAATTTTATATTTTGTAAATTAACACAAAACAAAGTTTATTTGTGAACAAAAAAATTTTCCTTACTCAAAAAAATTTAAAAATTATTAATGTATAAATATGTTTCCTTTTAGTTTGTATTGAATAGTGAAAACCACCGTCATTCTCCTTCACATACCAACTTTTCTTAAACTTTAATAAAATAGATGTGAGATAAAAATTTACAGATTTCGAAAAATCTAATTAAGCCCACACTTTTACTTAATCTGCCTCTGTCAACCTTCAGTTATTTTTGATTTATCAATACCACAGACAAAAAGGTTTTTTTGGTAATTCATTCATATGCCGTCTACCGCACGACTTTACCCGCGAATTAAGGAATATATATTTATCTAGAGGTATAGACCGTCAGTCTGGTCCGTTTTGGTGATTTTCCTCTAAGATTTGTATGGATACTTCTAAGCTTCGTCCTCAATTCTAAAATTCTAAACAAGTCCTGTCTTCCTTTCTTTATGTTCGGGATAAACTTAAAACTACTGAACGGATCTTTGTGCGGTTTTCTGCAATATATTCTGACTAGACTAATTCTGTTATCGCTTCAGGGCAAATCTGGATTCATCATCATCACCCTATTAACGTTCCCACTGCTGGGACACAGGGACTTCTCTCTTGACGAGAGAGATTAGGCCTTAATTCACCACGCTGGCCAAGTGCGGGTTGGTGCAAATCTGTATTAATAAAGGTCAATAATAAATGGGTATAAAATCACCCTGTGTGCCTCACTCACGGTGCGGTGGTGAATTGAGGCCAATATGAGATTGAAAAGTGGTAACAATTATGAAAATTATTCTGCCTTATTGAATATTTAAAGATAAATGATTGACGGATGTTGTGCCTAGCGCGTGGATATTTTATAACAAAATGTTTATCTGAGTTAACGATTTCAGCATAAATACAGACACACATAAATACCTAATATAAAACAGACATAATTATAATCAGAAGATAACGAAATTTTTATTTTTGTTTATGATACACATACATATGATTTACCTACATAATACATAAAAATAATAAGTAGATTTTAGATGACACACATATTAAGTGGAGCGAAAAATGGCTCTCAAAACACAAACATTACGTAATAATGCACGTTTTTATATACGTAATAATAGTTTTTTTTACCCATATCCTAAAACAGGACCCTATTACTGACTACTGTGACCTTGTTGCATGTCGCTGTCTGTCAACAGGCTGTATCAAAAGAGCCTTGATAGATAGAGGGTTGAAAATTTCGGAAATATTTAGTTCTGTTACTGATAATATAGCAAATACATAAATATGTATTTAAGGAGGCTTCCTTAGAACAAACGCTATTAAGAAGTTAAGAAAAGCAGTGCTTATCTTATTAATAACGTACTTAGTAGTTACTTGGATGGATAACCGCTGACTGCGTCTTTCATAAACAGTTTTTTTTTGCTTTTGTTACAAATAGGGTCCGTGTAAACTCCGGCATGAGCCCATCATCTTTACCAAATATTTCGATCTATTGAAAATATCTATCTTAACATCATTTAAAATCAAATGTTGACTAAGGATTAATTAATAATAATTGGTCCTAACCAATATAATTCTCCGACAGCACCAGGCCAGAGGCACAACGACCTCCGATGTATTACGCTTATTCATGCCATGTATCAATGGACTCATTCATTATCAATTATCGTGGATACGAGTAACTAGCTTAGCGTTCAAAAATGTGCGCGAAATCAAAAGTGAGGATTGTCAGGAAATATATATATATTTTAAAATTACAATGTAATGGGTACATTGCGTTCAACTTAGAGCCGGTAGATCTTGCGACAAGATCTAGTGCTAGTCTAACTGCGAAAGAAATCGAAGTGAACAGACCGCTTCAGTAAATGTACCTGAGATTTCACGGTGACCGCAAAAAAAACTCTACAAGTACAAGCCACTATGTAAATAAACTCGTTAGATGGTGATTAACTAGAGCATTTACTAGTAACAGGAAGCTGCTTGATGACTTGTTACAGCCTTAGTATAGGCTCCCCACCCACGATCCGTCATTTTTAACCCCCGACCAAAAAAGAGGGGAGTTATAAGTTTGACGTGTCTGTCTGTCTGTGTGTCTGTCTGTCTGTGTGTCTGTCTGTCTGTGTCACCATAGCTCCCAAACGGATGGAGCGATTTCAATTTAGTTTTTTTTGTATGAAAGGTGAGTCTGGCGCGAGTGTTCTTAGACATGTTTCGTGAAAATCGGTTGTGCCGTTTAAAAGTTATGGGGGTGAGAGTGGGTAAGGAAAACCGAAAATCTGCAAATATACTAGTGTGGGGTATCAAATGAAATCGCATCGCGTCCACATTACAAAATATTATGTTGTTTTACGTTTAAGGAAATTAAGGCATGGGAATCGGGGGTTTTTCTTAAATTTTAAATTTAGATTTATTATGGACGGATGCAGATCGCGCACCATGGGTTCTTGTCCGTGGTAGCGCTGACTTGCCTGTAACATTGCGATCTTTAATAAATCTAAATTTAAAATTTAAGAAAAACCCCCGATTCCAATGCCATAATATCCTTAAACGTAAAACAACATAATATTATGTAATGTGGACACGATGCGATTTCATTTGATACCCCACACTAGTATATTTGCAGATTTTCGGTTTTCCTTACCAACTCTCAGCCCCATAACTTTTAAACGGCACAACCGATTTTCATGAAACATGTCTAAGAACACTCGCGCAAGACTCACCTTTCATACAAAAAAAACTAAATTGAAATCGATCCATCCGTTCGGGAGCTATGGTGACACAGACAGACTGACAGACACACAGACAGACAGACAGACAGACAGACAGACAGACAGACAGACAGACAGACACGTCAAACTTATAACACCCCTCTTTTTTGGTCGGGGGTTAATAAAAGCAAAACAGCCTGTAGCACGTATCGGAGGAAGGGTCTCGTCCGTAGTATGGAAGACCATTACGACCGCCGTTAAAGCCGTGTTGGCTTAGTGGGAGAACACACGACTTTCATTCCGAAGGAAGATCTTGAAAAATAATGTGCGCTTTAAACACGAGATTAAACGTATCATATCATCATATCAAATGACGTTGCGTACCAGCGAAGTCTATAGGTGTTTCATCTAAGTAAATTTAGTTAATTATAAATGTAAGAATTAAAATTAAGTAAATAGTTTACATAAAGACTTTAATATTAAAACGACACGTTACTCCAAGTAGTTTATAACTCTTTTATGAAACAGTTTACAGGGTTAATAACAATTTTAACAATTGGGGTTAAATGTTAAGCACAAACTATTAAAACAAAAAGGAATAAAAACTATTAACTTGGAACTTTAAAGAAGGATAATTACAGGTGCCGTCACTACACAGGTTAAATTTCAATTAATTATGTAATAAAGCGATAATTATAAGACGGGCTCATACACCCGAGGGTTTCGTATAATTATTCAATATTTAATAGGTAGGTACACATTGTGTTATAGAAGGTAAACAAAAAATAATATCCGCGCACCTCCGTCAGACCTACTTTTATAGCATAACATAATTTTTCATGTTTTTTTTGTAGTCATCATAAAAATCTATCACTGCCAAGTCTAAGTAGTATGGTCCCGTCGTAAGCGTCGTCGCGATTATCGCACTCAATAGTTTTCTACAATGTTTCAGCGTAAACTGCTGCTGTTCCCCGAAGGCACCAGACACCTCGGGGACCGTCTTCTACCGTTCCGCAAGGGGGCGTTCCACGTGGCGGTGAACGCGGACGCGGCTATCCAGCCAATCGTTGTCTCCAAGTACCACTTCCTGGACGGCAAGAGGAAGCGCTTTGGATCTGGTAAACATTCTATCAATCTTACACTGCTCTGCTGTTGCTCCCCGAATGCATTAGGTACCTTGAGTCTGCACCCCAATAATAAATTTGGATGCTTTTCGATGGCGACATAAATTAATCAGATGTATGAATATTAACAGACGCTAAGTGCCCCGTGTAAAGTAGAAGAGCTTGCGGAAATATAAAAGTATGATGTAACCATAAGCAGGTTTTCGGAGAAAGTAGGTAACTGGCACTCAGTTTTAGACGTAAGGCTTAGGTTGAAATATATGGTTAATTACCTAGAGTGTTATATAATCAATTCTATGAATTATTTTTAAATGTGAATGCAATAATGGTCTACACTTAGATATATTTTATTTTAACCAACAGCGGGAATTGAGATAATCTTAAATAAATGATAATTTATTTGTGTAAAATAAAGGCTACGGCTACGGCTAATAAGGCTACGGCTAATAAGGAACCTAAAGGTTTTTTAGGGATGGTTTTGATAAGATTTCTTTCAATAATTAAGTTTTAGTAACATACAAAAAGCTGGACTATATTGCACCTCGAGGTTTTTTATAGATATGAATACGTTCTTTAATATTGTAAATGAAATTTTTGTTTTATCATTAAGTTTTAGTAACATACAAAAAGCTAGACTATATTGCACCTGGAGGTTTTTTATAGATATGAATACGTTCTTTAATATTGTAAATTATATTTTTGTTTTATCATTGATGGCGCATGCGATGAAAGTTATTTTTTGGCATTTTTGGTAATAAAAAATTTTAAGAATTTCGACCTATCACGTGATGGCGCTATCCCGGAGATGCAGGTTCGAATCCTGTGCGCGAAGGTTACGGATGTGTCTTCATTTTTTTTTGCATAATAAGTAATTTGAAAATAGTTTAACTTGCAAACTATAAAACTTGGAATACAATTTTATAATTTAGTAGGGAGCCCTATTTTTCCTCTAAAATATAGCAGTATAGTAGGCTTAGTTAATCAAAGATAATGCAATGTAGCATTCTAATAGAGAAAGAAATATCGAAATCGGTTCAGTAGTTTTTGAGTTTATTAATTACAAACATACTCCGTCCTCTTTATAATATTATTACATCTTTCAATTTTCATTAATAGATTGATGAAGGTTCATATGAGTATGTGTATTTTCCACACGTGTGGATTGCTACTTTATAACAGAATTGAGGCAATCACACTAAATTGCCTTCATTTTCTTCCAGGTGATCTAATAATCACGATACTGCCCTTGATCGAGACGAAAGACATGAACAAAGAGGACATCCCGGCCTTGGTGGAGAAGGTACAGATCAACATGCAAGAGATCTTCACGAGAACGTCCAACGAGACCCTAGCGAAGCGGATGCTGCACCAGAAACTTGAATGAATGTTGTCATCATCGTATCGGCAGGTAAAAGGCCTTTTATATCTATGAAATATGTAAAGCTTTGCGATCAAAGCGGGACGTTTTCAGGCATAAATGTCTCGCGTCGCGTCCCGCTTTCCGCGTTGCTGACGCGTAAGGTTGGTCGAAGCCTAAGGTGGAGGCAGGTTCCGACAATTTGTATGGAACCTGGCATACCGACTAGTCCGCTTAGTCATACGATTTCATTTTGTTTGTAAGCATTTACTTTTGACATGTCAATGACAATGACATGTCATGACATGACTTTTCACATGATTGACATGCGCTTTATCAAGAGCCACAAAACTCTTTTCTTTTTTCAAAATGGGTAACAACTAGGTTTGCCGAAATGTTGGACCCGCTTAAACGCACGTTAATTACGTGTGCTTCTCTGTATAATTGAGTTCTGTTACAAATTTGTATTATTACCTAATAACATGAGATACTTTATTATAAACGTAGTTTTTATTGCCAGCAATCTATAATACCTATTATCTCGTGTTACTAATTTTTCACACCTTTGTGGTATTAACGCTAAGTACATAATGTAAAACCAGGCGTTTTCTAACATAGTAAAAGCCCCGAATAGAACTCATTACAGACGTAAGGTATGAAATGGTTAGTAAATTAAACTGAAGTATTTTGTTTCAGTCCCGGTGGACTGATTTTTCTTTCCTAACTCATTAAGGCCTCCTATCAAAAGTTAATAAAAAAATTACCAAACATTGATTGTGATGAAATATATTCGCATCTGACAGTTTTTGAAATCAGACTTACAAGATGTTCATTTTGTTCACAGGTAATTAGCTGATTTATCGGTATGATATGTACCTACTGAATGCTTGTAATTCCGTGAAATAAAGCTGTGATAAATAATAAAGGTAGTTGCATAATATAATGGTGTACAATAATAAATGTAGTAGGTATGTACAATGTGCCCTACAATCTGTATGTGATTTTTGTTGTAGTTATACCCAATACCCTCTGTATCTTAACTAACACCTTTTTGGGCACATTGCATTTGAGCTCGGGTCCACAAAAGGTTATATTTTAATGATAAAATGTATAATTGTATTTATTTACACATCAAATAAATTTTAAGTAAATAAATTGTTTTTATGAGAGCACATTCGTTAAAGTATCTTTCCCTGTTAAGATATTAAATATATATCGAGGAAAGATACGCTTCGGCATTGCAGCGTTCCGACATGAAATACACATACGTCGCCGCGCACAACATATCTAAATGAAGCACACTGCTACTTATTGACAACGAATGTATTTGCACGTCTTGACAGGCAGAATGTAATGGAACTAATATTGACATAAAAATAAGATCTATTGTACCTACATTTAAGCAAATAAATGATTTGATTTGAATGTTCTTCGTAGCAAAAACTAGTACCGAGGGCCAGCATAAAAAAAAACAATATCCCTAAAAATGCATTGAGCCTTGCCTTGTTTGCTACGAAAGTGTCTAGTGGCATTAAGAGCGATTTCAATTGAAATCGCTCTTAGTGCCAATTTTTTTTAAGATTCGTCAAATTTATTGTAGCACGTATTTTCCAAAATCGTTGCACGGAAGACACTTTAGCGTAGGTATATCAATAAAGCAACCAAAAGACATCAACGCGTACTTAACCTCTTACAAACTTCCAATTTATTGCTACGCCGTAATAACGAGACACTTTCGTAGCAAACAAGACAAGGCTCAATGCATTTTTAGGGATATTGTTTTTTTATGCTGGCCCTCGGTACTAGTTTTTGCTACGAAGAACATTCGTAGTCAATAAGTAGCAGTGTGCTTCATTTAGCTATGTTGTGTGCGGCGACGTATGTGATAATGATAATCCAGAACCTATAACAAGCAAACGTCTTGAATCCGTCATCTAGTTGCTGTCATTCCTTTTAAGTAGCTTCTAAGTAAGTAGGTGGAGACGCAAAATGGTGTTCAACTGAGTAACATTTTTTTCACTTTAGTTAGTTAGTTTCTTGTAATTCTTTAACATCTTTTTCACTTTATAATTTTATTTAACTCGACACTGGCAAGTTGTCGCTTCAAGCGCAAAGTCCAATTACAAGAAACTGAACTGAAGTAAGTAGGTAAATGGTGTCTCAGAATGTTTTTGGAGTTTACTCCTTAAGAAACGATTTGAGTTATAAGGCCCGGTACGGAAATTTTATGAGAAGTAAAATCAAGTGTAACACGAAAAGTTGAGGCGTTACGTAGAAAGAGACAAACATATATATCTGTAGGATTGAACGTGTAAAAAAATGAGATGGAATACATTACACAGCGTATCTCATTCTCGGGGTCTCCTCTTTGCGCGATACTTCGTAGTCTCACTGTATTTTATTTATATTATATTTTGTAACATACTTTATGTAATACGCTTTATTGAAGTAATATAAATAATCCGAATAATCTTATCTTAATATATATAAATCTTGTGTCATAATGTTTGTTCTGAATGGACTCCTAAACCACTTAACCGATTATAATAAAATTCGCACACCATGTGCAGTTCGATCCAACTTGAGAGATTCGAATAATTTCCGGGAAAATTTTATACCCGTGCGACGCCGGGGCGGGCCGCTTGTTACAGATACATGTTTGTTTCTCTTATCATTTTAGCAGATGCGTTCATTTACCCTTTTTTAACTTAATTCTATTCGATATATATCATAATTATCGTTCGTAAGGAGTAAACTCCAATCGTGCGTCGTAGCTGACACACACACTTTTTTTTATATAAAGGTGAGTTTGTCGCAAGTGTTCCTGTGCCGTTTAAAAGTTATGGGTGAGAGTGGGGAAGGAAAACCGAAAATCAGAACAGACAGACACGTCAAACTTATAACATCCCTCTTTTTGGTCGGGAGTTAAAAATGAGGCATTATACAGGAGACATCAATTCTCTAAAAATATTTTCGAGCACCACAGAATAACGTCAAATACTTATGAAAAGAACTTATTATCAATACATAACAGGAACATAATATATTACCTTCCTTTAGCCTGCAGTTAGTGTCCTGCTGTGAATATCTTTTGGAGCCTTTATTATCGATCTTGCGATATTCTCGTAAAGCATATTAATAGTAATTCATAAACTAATAAATAGTAGTTCGTCTAGTACAAATTGCAAGTAGTAATGCAAGTGGTTGAACTTCTTTTACTGAAAGATACAATAATGCGTTTTTTTTAAAGACTAGCTGTCCCACTGCTATGCTATTTAACAATAAATAAATCATATATCTTTCATTATTATGATTTCATGTTACTTTGCGCCTACATAAATATGAAAGCAACAAGGAGTAATAAAACACATGAGTTTGACACGGTTGCTTTATTGATAACATAGGAGCTACAGAACCTCAAATTTACAAAGGGTAAAGTACCTTTTCTTAATTATCAATTTGCAAATATCTTGCGAATAGACACTCGCTTTGAAATGTTAACACTATTCTATAATAATGTATTGTCTTGGTTTCTTGACTCGTGGTCTGACAGATTACCTCTAGTCCTAGAGTTGCATTAACTAGGTGAGACCAGTGTATTTTGTATCCCAAATTAACTGCTGATTACACACAATAATTATAAAACATAATTGGTGGTACACAGACCATAAATTGTGGACAACGAGTCAAAAATCAATTACATTTATTTTTATTTAATTACAATATCAATAAGTTTTTAATATAAGTCTACACAATACTTGTTATATTGAATGTTATTTCTCAACAGAGAAGAAAAGGTCATATTTAAAAGCATAACGCTGTTGAACTGTATACACATCATCACCTTACCACAAATTTCCAAATGAAACAAAAGTTGTAATATAAGTACCTACTATGGACGTTAGTGTCATAATGACTGTTAAGAAAAACCGAAAATCTGCAAATATACTAGTGTGGGGTATCAAATGAAATCGCATCGCGTCCACATTACATAATATTATGTTGTTTTACGTTTAAGGAAATTAAGGAATTGGAATCGGGGGTTTTTCTTAAATTTTAAATTTAGATTTTTATTCATTGTCATGATTAAACTTGTTTAAACTTTGAAAGTCGAAAATCGGCGCTGAGACATCCTTTACTAAGCTTTCCTCAACAATTTCAAGCAAGTAGTTCAACAGTGGAATGTGTCTGTTCTCGTTGGATCATTCTATTAAATCTGACATTTGTGGACACCACACAGCTATTACATACGAGTTGGATTGTTCTGACCTCCTAATTAATGTAATTTGAGGTATGAATTATTATAAACAAGTATGATTACGCTATTAAATATGAAAGCTATATAAAATCTTATAAGATTTCAATAATTTAAAAGGGTACAAATTCTGTCGTATACAAATACGTACTACAAGATTAAGAATAAATATTTCAAAAATTTATGATACATTTATTACAAGACAAGACGTAACAATATGATGTCATCGTATCAAAATATATTGCACATACACATAACGATATTAAAGTATTTACATGTTTTTGTGCAAATTTGTCGGGAATATGTTCTTCTCTTAGACAAAATTCACTACAACGTTTCAATACATAACATATACATTCAAAACATGTTTAATTTACTTTGGCCTTAAAAGTAGTTTATTCAGGATTGTCAAACTAACTTATCGATAACGTCCCCAGTATAACGACTACCTAGCAAGTAGATGCAGTTACATTGAATAGAGCTTACCACACCATACAGATTGAGAATCTGTCTCCTTTATGTATTTCCAGCTACAGAAAAATGTCTTAAAGTTTAAATGTACTATTATTATTTATCAACACAGCAGTTTATTATCAGTTGGTGGTACTTAATATATAAATATATATTTTTTTAATATATTTCCGGACAATTACAGAAACAGATATAACGTATGGGCAATGAGAGATGAGCGCTGATTGGCCGGAAACATCAATAGACTAAACAATAATTTGCATGGAATTAGGAGTTCGTTATAATGGGGAGGAACAATTTTGTATCACTTGCATTTAAACCAAAATTTATTATTTACATATTTTGATTATTGTTTGAAATATTTTAAAATTATTAACCTTTTCTTATATCAAGGTTTTTAGATATACTGTCCCTAAATAAATACAAATATTTTAATGTGTGCCAAAAACTAGTTGTGAGTTGTGCGTTTCATCTTTAGTTTCCTAAATAGGTTTTGCAGTAATTAGTAATTTTATTGACTATGTTAAGACAGACGTATTCTATCCTGGATGTACAGAATAAAGCTTCTAGCTCGTAAAAATGAACAAAGAAAAACTGCCATTTGGCATAATTCCATGAAAATATTCTAAAGATAGTTCCTACGCATTAAGCTAACTTCGTCAATAGAAAAGGTGAGTTCTAGGCCACATTATGGCTCAATGAGTTATATGGGTCATCGGCTGATGCCTACGCAATGTAGCTACTTAACAAAACTCATGTTGAATGCGGCATCCGATGCGTGACTTGAAAACAAACTTAACAATGCGGCTCATACAACAGAGTCGATAGTTGTTTCACACCGTGTCAATATACAAGCAAAAGTAGTCTTAATTATTATGGGATTAGGTTGCTAATGACGTCACTGCTTAACTGCCAGTATAGGAATAATTATATCCTTACGAATTTCTATTGCAATGGCACTGGAGTAATACGAATTATGATGATAAAATGGGTTAATTTATATTGAATTGGCGGTGATATTTATAATGGCGAGAATTATCACTAAATTTTATATAATTTATTTTCTATGTACAGTTCGAGTGAACAATTTGGCTGTGCGCATCTTTCTGTTCTGTGGTAAGCGAGCATCTAATTACATAAAATGTGCGCAACTGCTGAATGTAAAGTGATTGCATTCGTTGAGCAGGCGCATACTATAATTTCATTGTTTAATGGACTTCAACGCCCATTGTGTACAATGGATTTCTATCTATTTCTCATTCGGAAGTTTAGAAATTATGAATAAAGTAACCCTGAGGACAGGAAGCAAAATGCACGCAACATTTTTCAGTTTGACGTTACCCAGTGATTTGTTGAAATCAAGTAAAATGCTGCTTTTCTCAGATATATTCATCATTTTAACAACGAACGTGCGTGTAGGAAGTACTTAAAAAGTTAAAATAAGTCAAAATAACTAACAAAATAACGTTACTTAATTCTCAAAAGCCTAAATTATAATACAGTTTCAGGCAATCAAACAACATAGCTGTCAAATAAACAATTGGTAGCTACATAAAAATTATACTTACATTTCTAAGTTCGCTACAATACCTCTGATTAGGTTTACGTTTTAATAATACTGAGTTAACTGAGTAAAGCGACAAAATTATCCAATAAGATTGGTTTAATCACAGAAACAAATATTTGGAATGAAAAGTTGGGTGTTTTTTTTCTTTTTGAATATATGTACATACACGTTAATTACTAGTCGTAATTCATAATAAGTACATGTTTTTCTAGTTTAATTATTATGATCCCAAAACTGTTATTATATAAAGTCATCATTACGGCATGCGGCAGACGTTCTGAAATAAAAAACACCCTTACCAGCTTTTATAAATATTTATAATTTATCGACTTACTGATGAAGGAAAGTGAAACTGGCGATAAGAATCGAATTTGAAATCAATGCATTGATTTTAACGCTTCAACAAATGTATTTGAAATTAATTTTAAATTTTTAAAAGATCTTTTTTTATCTAGTACCTACAATTGACTAGATAAAATTAGTCTGGGACACGCTATTTAAATTAAAAGTAATATCAGTTCATTATAAGAGAGTTCTTTTTACTCCATACAATGCCTAAATCATAATTCAACACTAAGAAGAAAAAATAACCTCCGGAAAAAAACTCTCGACTCATTGAGGTCCAACTATAATTATGCGCAACATGGAAAACAATGCGTATCTATTGTTATGAGAACTAAAAATTCGAAAACAATATAAGTACTAAAAACCGTAGACAAAAACGTCATTTACCGCTAACGATTATTAAGACATCCTGTTTTTAACATATTTACTTAAAATCTCAGAACTTGTACAGAAAACATACATCATTAAATAACTTGAATGGATGATTGTATAAAGCGATAGTTATACATATATACCTCGGACCCCATGACTGGTGACATTCTATAATGGTTTGCGTTAATACCTACGCATTGCCAGAATCACTTTCACTTGATCACTTACTTATTAATTACCGTAACGCATAGTCCAATATTCCCAAACGTATCTTGCCCTACGACACCAATAATCGCCAAGAGCAAAGATGATGGTCGTCTTTCTATAGATAAATATATAGGTACATCTAGCGGGTTAAATCAATGATCTATATAATTTATGCAATGTACAGTCAATGTCAAATGTGCAACATAATTATTTATTATTTTTGTGTATGTTGTACGTGTGAGGTTGCTTAGTGAGTGAGTTGTGTTTTGTTGATCTTTGACTTTTTGACACAGACAATTGAATCACATTTTGAGTGCTTCTATTGGATATTATATAACCCACCCCGCACTATGGCTTCGCATCATATAATAATCATTGGTGTAAACGCAGCCTGAGTGAACTCAAAATCATATCGTCAACTAAGTCCACCTGCAAAGCTTCAGAAAAGTCATCACTCAGTCACTTATATAACTTGACTGTGCAACTTTTCCACAACAAATAAACCAATAATACTAAGCCTGCAACTTATTTCTAGATGTTTCAGTCCAAGGTAGCTAGCGGGTAGTCGGCGGGCAGCGAACCTAGAACCTCTTTGGACAGTTCCTGGTAAGCAGACTCCATGATGTTGCGGACCTTGAGTATGAGAGCGGGGACGTCGTCCATCGTGAGACCCGTGGTGGGCACCGGCTCCATGCATTGTATCACCACGTGACCTGAAATAATTCGAAGCTGATTTTGAAAATTTCCATTTTTAACCCCTGACCAAAAGAGAGTGGTGTTATAAGTTTGACGTGTCTGTCTGTCTGTTACATCATAGCTCCCGAACGGATGGAGCGATTTCAATTTATTTTTTTTGTTATAAAGGTGAGTTTGGCCCGGGTGTTCTTAGACATGTTTCATGAAAATCGGTTGAGCCGTTTAAAAGTTATGGGGGTCAGAGTGGGGAAGGAAAACAGAAAGTCTGCAAATATGCTGGTGTGGGGTATCAAATGAAAGCGCATCGCGTCCACATTACATAATATTATGTTGTTTTACATTTAAGAAAATGAAGGCATTGGAATCGGGGGTTTTCCTTAAATTTTATATTTAGATTTATTGTGAACAAGTAAAAATACGCTATTTTTACTTATGTAGTTTCGGTTGGGTTTGGTTTGATCCGATCTAATTTTACCATGTATGTAGGTACGAGTATATCTGTTTCGATAGTGTAAAAGCTACACATTGCTCTAAAATATAGTGAAATGTTGGAAGAGAGGTGTTTTAATTACGAACGGAGAAAATGACGTTTTGTATTGGGTACTTTCTATTTCTTTCCTAATTATTGATAGTAAGAAAAAATAATTAATTGTTACTCTAGCTAAGTTCTTATCATGAACAAAACGAATTGTTGTGTTTCGAGGATGTTATTTATTTTACTTTATTAATTTACATGGAAGAAGATTTTTGTGGATTAAACAAAATATTGCCTTGGTATAAATCGAGCTGATATCTTCTGCACATCAAGCGGACACGCAACAACCAAATAACTACGATCTCTTTAGTTAAATAAGATATGTTCGCTTCTTTTGAATTTGAGCTTTCAATATACTCTACTAAGAATAAAAAAAATCCTTCGGAAGAAAAAGTTCAATACGTCCGTTACGTTTAATAGTACTCACACTCAGTTTGGTTTTACATCTTTAACTCCAATATTTCTGGAACTACTAATCCGATTAAAAAACCTTTAGCCATCTTCCTTCTTGCATGCAAAGAATGTGGTAGAACATAATGCATCTATAACTATTTTAAGACCTTCATTTTTTTACTTATGTTCGCGCAAATAAAGATATTTGAATTTGAATCCTCAACAATATCTGGAACCGAAAGAATTCATTTTTTTTGCTACTAGTCTGAATAAAAAAAATCTTTTAGTTTTCAAATGGTTAAAAAGAAAACTGTTAAAATATGACGTCACTCTAGGTAACTGAAGAAGTTTAAAAGCCTGTAAAATCATAACCGCTTGGTATTTTATAATTAAACTAGCTGACCCCAGCAAACGTTGTTTTGCAAAATGAAAAATTGATAGTAGCTGATTCTCCAGACCTACTGTATACGCATATAAAATTTGGTAAAAATCGGGAAAGCAGTTTCGGAGGAGTACGGTAACTAACATTGTGACATGAAAATTTTATATATTTTTGATAGATATGATCTTTGACGTTTGGAACACACCTACATTGCTTAGACATCAGTGAGTGCTTGTAATTTAATATGAACTTTATACCATAGCAATAAAGCTCAAATTGACTACGTTTTAGTTACAAATCATTTGTATGGGAAAAAGAAAAGGGCTATTTTTAGGGTTTTTCCAGCAATAATTCTAATTTTTCTCGCCGTAAAAACCATCCTTGAACTTCAACGAACATTTTAAAAAAAGATTTGGCCAAATTGGTCCAGGCGTTGTTGAGTTATGCGCTTACCAACACATTTTGCGATTCATTTTTATATAATAGATAAAAACTAATGTAATTGTTTACTTTGCTGAACTGTTTTTAAGCCATTATTTAAACCAACTTATTTCATCTCTCCGTAAAAAAACATAACACGCAAACTTAAAACTAGTTGAGATATGTCGTAGCACTTAATATAGATCAAAAGGTTAAGGACAATTAATTAGCTGAGGTCGATATAATTCAATGTCAATCTAGAGTTTGCTTTCATTTTATTTTTACGAGTAAGGTCGGAATAATATTGTTGGTTGCGTAGGTAAGCCCCTAGACTTTCTGCCATGTAGTTATTTGTGACTTAAAAGGTTATTGCACTATCACAGAGCAATTTTGATGAATGCTCTCATTGTAACGAGAACGCGAGCAGTGGCCTTAAAATGGGTCACTTTTATAGGGACTGACTTTCATAAAATGCAAAACTATAGAGATTGCATTGAATAACAGCGGATATTTAACATGGTACGATTAAGAAACGTAAGTACATATTGCATTAGTCCTGTTTATACTCGTAATGTGGGTTGACCGTGGCTACTCCGCCGCGCACTTTCATGCTTTTCTTCCCCAATAATTGTAGTTTACTTTTACGTTGAAAGATAAATAAATAAATAAATACATATTTCCGGACAATCCACACAACATCTAGCCCCGTTGTAAGCTCTAAGCTTGTGTAAGATAACATGATAAGGGAATCAGCTTAATGGGCTTCAAAGGCATACATTTTACACAATATTCAGTCGAAATCCTTTAAAATCTCTAGCCCAAGCCGGTGTCCGTGCATAAATGACTCCTTTGCGGTTGTTACACTTAACCCTTACTTTATTTTAAAACAATGCGGAATAGCTTAATGCTTCTTATTTATTAGTGTTTATTGTAGTTTAAAGTAGGTAAGTATTTGTTGTAATACGCGTTGACACTCTTTGGTTGAGGTGAATTTTGTGTCTGTTATTACGAGACAACCTATTTTTAAGGGTGAAATTTACTAACTTTTAAATTTGAGGGATGATGTATTTATAAATAAATAAAAATCACAACTAACGTTATTTTTATAGAGTTAAGGACGTTACGCTCCAACTGCGAATTTTTAATATCATGAAAAAAACATTTTTTGTCCTAACCCTAGGTGTAGTATAAGTACATCTCATACTCATAAAATTTATTTAATAATGTCTTAGGCAAAATACTGGTATCGGATTATGTATCCAGAGAGCTATTAATTCGAAGCCGGCCATAAAGTTCATAAAAAATGGACAATTTAAAGCTAGCAAATTAATTGATTGAAGTTTGCGATGTGTTGCCGATTCATCTTAATTGCAGCTACGATATCTAAGCAATAGTTGATGATAGTGACCTTTTCGTATTGAAATAAAACTATTAAAGCTAAAGGTTGATATTCAAACTTAAGCAACCGGCAATTCACCTTTAATAAAAATCGCTAAGTTTTATTTAGATACATTCAAATATTGCTGATAACCATGATAGTTTCAAAAGTTAATTGCCAATATTTGTTATGTTTAAGTTGTCAAATTGTCCAATTGGAAAGTCCAAAGGTTTTTATTATTACTTGTTAACAATTGCGATATCTCACCATTTTTGTTACTGTTATACAAACAAGAACCATATTTCCAGATATCTGTCCCTTATCATCATCATGCTTTAAAAACATTAAATTATTATCCAGTGAATTTTTACCGCGAAAATACAATGAACGTAGGCAAATTCGTAGATAAGGAAGTCAATAAGCTAAATTACCTATTCCAAATATAATTGTTCAATTAGCAAGTTTTTTTACATTTTTATTTCCTTTTGTTTATTTTTTTATTAAAAATTCCTAAATTTTAATAAATTGTGTAATCTTGTCATATTTAATGATGTTGCTGTAGTTTTTTTTTCTATTCTGCCTTTACAAATACAAAAACACTTTATTGTACACCCAGGGAAATAAAATACAACAACACGTGGAAAAACAAATGTATAATGGGCGGCCTTATCGCTACAAAGCGATCTGTTCCAGGCAACCTTTGGATAGAAAATAAATTAGATGAAATAACTAGTAGGCAGGGGTACACCACTGCCTACTAATTATTGTACACAAAGAAAAAAGATTAAATTCCGACGGTGCGTCTGTCTGTCAGTTAACGATAATCCCAAATACTTAACGAACTGTTTTCTGTTCTGAAATATGAAGTAAGTAAAGTAATTCGTGAAGCCATTGATGAAATACTGCACACAATCGATAATGTGCTTAAAAATTGGACCGATTGTGTAGGCTACTGCATAGCCAGCCGAGGTAGCCATTGAATGAAATGATTTTGAATTATTAACCGGAATGATTGAACTATCAAATAAAACAAGAAATTTGAGAAAATATTCAGTAGGTAGTATTTTTTATATCATTTAAAAAAAAGTTATTTGGATACTCTTTAGATCTATGTGATACATCTTCGTCCACATCATGACTTACCATCAGGTGATATTGTGGACAAACATAGAATTCTATCTCTCTCCTATTTTCTATCTATCTCCCATAAAAAAAGTGTTTAGTTATCTTAAGTCTGTGTCACTCATTAACTATAAAAACTGTCACGATATGGCTTTGTTAAAAAAGAAGCGCGAGTTTTTTGTCCGTCGAACTTTAACACCCACATAAAACTAAAGGATAGCATAATTATAATTTTGCATTTACTAAATATACTTTGAAATGACAAGTCCACGCAACAAATGAACTTATTTTTATAATACTTAAAAAATCTCCTACGTACTATAAATTTGTTTTCTATTCTATCAGCTTAGTTTACCCCCACTGTCCCAACAGTGGGAGTAAACTAAGCTGATAAAAGCTGTAAAAGCTTACTCTTTATCACGCCAAATTTTACTATCTTATATATAAAATTTCAATATCACAATGTTAGTTACCGTACTCCTCCGAAACGGCTTAACCGATTATTATGTTTTTATGCATATTTAGTAGGCCTGAGAATCGGCTTCTATCTATTTTTCATTTTGCAAAACAACGTTTGCTGGGGTCAGCTAGTTATAACATAAAATATTTTTACACATAATAATAATTTTGCAATGTTATGGCCTATATATAACATTTTCTCAAAACCACAAAATAATCCTTCAAATATCTGATGAAAACCTAAACGGAACCTTAAGTAGAATATTCTGCTATCACAAAGCTAAGTGGTTACTATTTGCCACATATTGTATTTGATAAATGTTATGCAAGTCTTCCTAAATAGGTTTAAATTTTTACTTCGCTCTTGAAAAAGTACAAAATGTATTGTATACCCATTATTGGTCAGTTCAGAAGTTTGTGTTTTTTAGAATCTATTATTTATAACTTTATGTTTTTTTAAAAATGATATTTATTAAATTAATTCAGCTAAACAAGTGTCGGTTTATTGAAGATCGTCTTATCGTATATCAAATATAATGTTAACTACTATAGAATTTTTGCTTTCTATATAAGTACTCTGCTAGAAATAAAAATTTGTTTAATACATCCATTCGTTTTCAAGATATATTAGTTTTAATAAGCGCAAGGGCTCGCGGCCGATGCGTGGGGCGTCGATAATATTATGACGATATTTTAACACCCACGCTCAGTTTTATTGCTTTTTTCATCATTTTCTTCAATATAACATAGTAACTAGTCTGACTAAAGAACACAAATAATCGAAAAAATGTTTATTGGATCAGCAGTAGTTTCTGAGATATTGGAGAAAATGGTGAAAACCGCGAAAAAACTGTTAGCATGACGTCACGCTGAGTCAAGTAAATGAAGAACTTTGAAAGTCTATTAATTCATAACCACTTGGTATTGAATTATATTAAAATTAATGTAGTTGTATACACAAAAGCAAAGCTGTTACACTGTTATTGAGACATTAATTATACATATGGTCTCTGTATAATGGAACACATCTGTGATCAGTTATCACGAAAACGGAAAAAAAACGGAACACTCATAGTATACAATGTGTTTTAAAAAGGGTTCGAACATTTTTGTATGGATCTTGGCATACCTAATAGTCCGCCATTTTGAAAAAAACGTGATTCGGCGTCCAGTGATGAAACTCATGTCAACCGACAGAGTAAATGATTACAAACAAAAAGTGTTCTATGATCTAGTATCCTAAGTGATACGGTTTCTGAGATATTAGTACTTTGTAATGTGCACGTGATGCGTTTTCATTTTAGACCCACTCGAGTATATTTGCAGATATTCGGTTTTCCTCTCCGTAACTATTGCTTGAAATGGACCTGCGATTTTATTGCTTATTGTTCGATAATATAACGTAATAATGTTTCAAGTACTTATTCTTCTCCTCACAACGAAGGGATTTATTTGTATGGCTTTATTACCTTCTAGCCTCGCTCAGGAGTCTTAAACTATACTCGTGATGGGAGCCTCTCAATATAAAAAATTATCTATGTTCAAACAGCAATATTTAAATACTACAATTTGATATATTTCATACAAAAGACATACTTGTAGAGATATTTTTTATTAAACATCAAATTATAGATATATTATAAATAAAAAACTTTTGCTTTGACATTATGATTTACTGCTATCTTATCTATTGTTTTAACTAAATTTTTACAGCTTGGGTAACATAATTGAAGATTTCGTAAGGATCCCTATTTTTTATGAAATAAAATATAACCTATGTTACTATGGGATAGTGCAGTTTTTTAATTGGTGAAATAATTTTTACATCCGTTAAGTAGCTTCGGAGCCCAGTCATTACAAACAAACAAATATTTCCTCTTAATAATAAAACACAAGATTACGACACAATACTTTGTTGATCATAGATATCACAAATGCCATCCCTAATAAAGCGTGTAAAAAAAGGGAAATGTTTACTGTTTGTGCTAGTGGTGCCATCTGTGCTGAATTTCGGATAATATCTCCCATTCCCCAAATTATTTTCAGTTGCCACCGTGAACCAGTAGCTTACATTAGAGCATCTTCAATCTCATAAATCCTACTTGTTTATATACATAATATACCTGTATATTTGAAGTAACAGAATAATTGTGCTTAAACAGTGTAGAGTTGCGATCGTATTTTGTAAACACTTTAGTAACAAAACGTGTTTATGTTCGATATGTGTGTTGGCTACTAAGTATATCCGGCAGACGATATGTAAGGCATCTAGGTCATGTGAAAAATAGACAATTCACCAGAACTCTTGACGAAAAACAGTACTTAAAGGTGGTGAAATACTAGAGCATTTACTAACAGCACAACAACGAGTCACTCGATGAATTGTTACAACGTAACCTTCGGATGTAGTAATCTATGATTTGGTTATTGGACATAAATACCTTAAAATATGTAAAACTAAAATCAACTCGTTCAAATACGAGTGTATCACGTTGTACTGAAAACTGAAACTGAATTTGTGAGCACTAACTTGTTTACAACCTAGGTTCTAGACTTCGCTTAGCCAATTACGCTTAGGGTAAACAAGTTGAACTTACGGGCACTTTGAAGGTTCTAGGGGCTACCTAATCAGTTTGTTGAGTAAATAATCTATGATTTGGTAATTAGACATAACGTCCTCAATGAGCCAGTCTTCTGTGTTACCTTCTCCGTTCTTATACACCACTTGCAGTACCCCGCGGCGTTACCCGAATTTAATGGGTTTTCCGCGGTATCATAGCTCGCAGTAAAAAGAAGCCAATGACACGTCTCAAGCTATACAGAATCTTTGTACCAAATATCGGTTTAGTAGATCCAAAGATTACCCCCTACAACGTCACAATAATTCTCCCAATCTCACAAATTTATTGACCTCTGTATAATATTGTAGTATAGATCTATACATTATCTATAATCTCAAAAATGCCTCTTCTTACACTATTATTAATTAATCCCCAACCAAAAAAGAGGGGTGTTATAAGTTTGACGTGTCTGTCTGTCTGTCTGTGGCATCATAGCTCCCGATCGGATGGAGCGATTTCAATTTAGTTTTTTTGTATGAAAGGTGAGTTTGGCCCGGATGTTCTTAGACATGTTTCATGAAAATCGGTTGAGCCGTTCAAAGGTTATGGGGGTGAGAGTGGGGAAGGAAAACCGAAAATCTGCAAATATACTCGAGTGGGGTATCAAATGAAAGAGCATCGCGTGCCCTAACTACTAAATATTATGGTGTTTTACTTATAAGGAAATTAAGGAAATGGAATCGGGGGTTTTTCTTAAATTTTAAATTTAGATTTATATAGGATATTGTTTACCTTTGTTGAATATGTATTTCTTGGCATTGATGAAGTAGTACGGCGAAAATACAACTGGGATGATAGGCACCTGAGCCGCCACAGCTATGTTGAAAGCACCTTTCTTGAAAGGCAATAGTTTTGTGAAATCCTTGTTACGTGTTCCTTCAGGGAACAACCATATTTTCGTCTGCAACAAATAAACATCTTTTTAAAATATGCGAGTTGATATTTTCAATATTATTATAATTATAAGTGTTTATCATGGCATTACGCGCTTTTTAAATATTATTCTCACAGGATAAGTACCAAGTACACATACACAAAGAATCTACTAATACATACACTCTACATTTCGGACTACGGGCAACAAATTTGAATGTAGTTTTTTAATCAGATACCAGCTTTCATAATCAAATGCGAACGGTTATTTTCAATAATGAAGGGCTGAAAAAACACATTATTTTCAACTTTACCTAAAGAGTCTTGAATGAAACTTGCCCTCTCATTATGTCTTCTACGTTATAAAACTGAAGTTAAGTCAGATGTAATAAAATATCTACGTTGTACAAACAAAAAGATTACGCGGGGTAATGGATGAAAAGATCTTTTAAAGAGTGGCGGTCATTAGGTTTTTTCAGCGAGTTATTCAAAAACATTTTAACAAAATTTCGATTACTAGGAAGTCATTGTAAGTATGTGTTTTTTTTAAACGACTTACCAACAAAATAAAAAACAGACCCTGAAAAATAAAAAATATTGCAATAATTTTAGGACTTTATAGGAATAATTAATCTGGAACAACTCTCGTTCTCTCGTTCTAGCATATACATAGTTTGTACGTCTTACTTACCTTGTTCTTAATCATAATTTCAGAAGTAATCTTCAGTTGTTTGTAGGCCTCCTTCGAGTTGTTTCTGTCGATGAACACAACCCCCGCCAGATAGGCGGCCAGGCCGAAGGGCCATACGTAGAATATCTCTTTGCGAGCTATCGCCGCTATTTTGTCTGCTACGTGCCATATGTTGAACATACCTGTAAATCATTAATTCTCAATGCAGGCACAAAACATTATATTCAATAACATAACAGGATTTCTTCGTTTTGTGTGTTATGAATCTTTTAACAAAGAGTAAGACCTTGTTCCGGAATTTATCAGTGCTTGTCACCGTTAAATCAAAAATTATACAACACAAATTATGCATGTATGAGAGAGCAACGAATTAATATTCTATGTTATGTTTACATTTAAATAATTTACTAGAGCGGAGATAGCTGTTCGTGATTACTCGAATGTGCGGTATAAATGCATCTTTACGGAGATAGTGAAAGTTATGCTTCTATACCTCCCGGTAAGGTTCCAATCTAACATATTAATAAATAAATAATAGTTTTGTATGAAGAATAACATAAATATATGTTATAATTAGGTATATGAATATCTTAGATGGGAACCTTACGGATATATATAACTAGATTGATATATATATATAAATATATTGTCGTTTTAAATCAATCAAAGTTAGGAAACCCCAAAGAAGTTTCTAGTAATTATAGCAAAAAATATAGCGGATATTTATAGAATGCAAAATATCCTACAATTTAACGTTTTTATGGTGAGATCAAGGTTAATGGTTAAAGTTTAGCTAGAAGGTACATAACAGTATACATATTTAAAAAAACATTAGGCTGACTTAATTTTTTGGAAACAACATTATTAACATACAATGTTACAAAAAACGTAATTAGTGGTATCCGCTCTTTAAGTATATTATAATTTGCACAGATTCTTTTCTATGTATTTGTAAGCCGATTTTAATGTAAATATTGTAGTCAGATGTTTATCAGAATAATGCAAACATGATTCAGGATAACACATTTATTTATTTATTAAAATAGGCTACACCAACAGAATATATAACAAACACTTTAAAATAATCAATACAAACATTATTATACTATGATACATATACTAATGAAAGGTGAGCACAGCATATACAAAAAACACATAACTATAACAGGTGCAGATTAAGTTATGAGATTGAGAATGTATTGTTAATTCAGTTCAACAATTCATGTTAACCATTCAATGTTGTCTGGCACAGAGCATTCTTAAGCGATAAGACTAAACAAATGGATGCCACCTAGATTTTGTATTTGGTACTTGTTATTTATCTGTTTTATTATCAAGCGAGTCTAAATTGTAATTTTTTATTCAATATAAGTTTAAAAATTAAATATGTTTTTTAAAAGCAACCCCGGAGCGTGGCCTACATTATTCGATAGTAAACAACAATATATACAACAAGCATATTTATGCCTTATATTACGACTAACAAGATAAACAAGGGTTTTCACCCTTTTAGTCAATTTGACTTAAGGCTTTTAGTCAACTGTTATTGGACCGAGTTAGCACTAAATTAGGTTTACGAATAACTTTTTATCTAACGTTCTATTTATCTCATATTATGTCTGATATTAAAGTAAAATGTTTTTATAAATACGGCGGTAAATGTTTGTCTTTAAATGAATTGTATGAAATGTTTCAAGTTAAGTTTGGTTAGTCCGCATTATCAGATCTGTTAATATCAAAATTTATCTCCATGATACAGGCTTTGCCTAGTGTAGGAGATTACTATGAACTGTAATTAAACATTTTTCATTTGTTTTGTAATAAGAAAGATAAATCTTAACTTCTACTGGCTCTATAACAATCACCTCATAACATTATAAATTAAAATCCCTTGTTGAGATGTCAACCAAAGACAATATTAATGGTGATTTTCGGTCTTAAAACATAACATAATTTTTTTTAATAAAACATTCTGAAAGAAAGGAGTAGTCTGTTATGAATCAGTGCAAAGGACGTAAATTATTACGGTATTTTGGATTTTGGTATATTCACTTTGCTGAGAATAAAATTGTAGTCTAAGTCTGAGACTAATGCCCATTTTCTAGAAAGGTTCCTCGACAGTATCTATGTAAGAATTTCCGAAGAAATTTGATCACTATTGCTCTATGTAGAAGAGACTTCAGACTCTAAAGACCATGAAGATCACTTCAGAAACTCTTATCAATCTACTATTTTTAAGAATTGCTCATATTGCTGACTATATAAGTTGTGGTGTGGTTGTGGTTGGGTGAGGCCCTTACTAGTTTATTCTTCTAGTCTCTGATTCTCCCTCAAAATACTTGCTAAATCAACAACAACACTTTATCACTTCACTTTAAATAAACCCTTTCAGACCCAATGGTTTCTCAAAAACATATCTATACATACTATTTAATAAATTTCTTCTTTATAAAAGAAACTTCTCTCCCGCTGTTGGTTTACTAAAACTAAGAAATTGTAAAACTAAACAGATTTTTATGCTTTTCTTAAAAAAAGTGGAAGTCATTGAATATGTATTGTGACATGAGCTAAATTACTGTCTAAACATGTAAAAAATGAATATAGATACAAGCTATAAATGCCACAGCGTTGCCTGTTTTTATATGGTAAAATAGCCTATACCCTTCTTCGATAAATAGGATATCTAAAAATAAATAATAATAACACTCATTCCCATGCGGAGTTTGTTACTTTGCCATAGGTTTTCACAAAATGCGTCTGTGTTTGAAACCTATTGCACAGTACCAGACTGTGGGCATGTGCGGCGGGGCTAAGTTACTCACCAAGTACATCAATAGAAGATTGGTGATTTGAGACAACCACAGCACCTCTATCTTCTGCTAATATTTTTCCATTTACTAAATGCCATTTCACTTCAATCAATTTGGTGATATGTTTCACTATTAATGCAGAAAACCTGTAAAAATATTATTAATAAGTTATCACACATTTTAATGAACCAATCAATTTGTCAATGATTGTCAATTGTCAATTTGTATTAGGTGTAATAAAAAATATCTATATAAGTATGACTATTATATTAAGTATATAAGATATCTAGTACCCGTAACACAAGCTTAGAGCTTACCACGGGGCTAGATGTTGTTGTGTGAAATGTCTGGAAATATTAAATTTAGTATTTAATTTAATTTAATATTTAATCAATTTGTCAGATACCTATTCTTGGTTGATTAAACAGTAAAATACCAAATAAGTAATAGCAATCTTTTGCTATTAGACTTAAATAGGGGTCTAAAAAAAGCTGCATGTTTGTTTAAATATAAACTTGCTAAAGAAACATGAATTTAAAATAATAATTTTAGAATGAAAACAAATAAAAATAGAGAATCTAAATTAATGTGTTAGGTACCCATATTCAATATCAACTTAGCTATAAAATATCAAAGTTAATCAATTATGTATGTACCTTCCTATAGTTTACTGTTGTAGATATGGAAGAATTTATGTTTCAGCAATTATGTTTTACTTTAGTATGCTGAGATCCGTCCGAGATCTAAATGGGATGATTCCCAAACCAAATTAAAGGTTATGGTAATAACATTGTCAAAGATAGGGGTGAGATTTTATGTTATATATTTATACTTACAGAGCATTTTTTACATTCTTCGGATTAAAAACGAAAAACGGCACAAAAAAAACGGCAGTTAAAGATGTCCAGATGTAAAAAATTAAAAATTTCGAGTTGAATTTCACAGCATTCGGTGTCTCTGATATTAATTGCTTCAGCACGTAAGTCACGAGAGTAATAATAACTACGTAAATGATTTTATCCAGCATTTTTCACAATATTGTTTGATACAATACAGAAATGCGGAACCCTCACTTCGCCTCAAACTCGCTCACTAAATTCGTGATTATCCAGGCAAAGCAAAAACAAAACTGAAAATGAAAACAAACAAACAATCAAATCCAACATACAACCATTCAGAGAGCCAATCGAATGGACTGACGGTCATTGGTTGGTTTGGTTTGATGAACAAAGTTGCCAGCGCAAGGCACGCGACTTTTAGTCAATAATGTGAGAATGCGACTTAGATGCGTCTCACGCAACAACCAGGAACAAATTTTTTAACAACAAAAGTTTAGCACTCTTTTTAGGGGCGGCATTTATTCTATCTCACTTTAGTTTTTTGTGTCTCTTTCTTATTTTATCTATTGTCTAAGTTTTATTTGTCAGAATTTGACAGATGTTTTTCAGTGTTTTAGTTTTATTACAAATTATTAATATTTTTGTGACTAAAAGTGCTGTAAGCTAGCAAAAACTGTTTTCAGTTTTCATATTCTACAAAAATGTCACAAACTACATGGTGTAGGACATGGATAATTTATACAACGAGATGTATGGTTAGGAATTAAAGATAATTTTGATTAAAGTATCGTTAAACAAAATAATAATAAACATGTTTACTTAACACTTATTTTTTTCTGTTGCACACCACTACCATCTCTTTTGTTAAACCTGTCCCCGACTAGATGCTGAATCTATGAAAACTTACATGACGAAATGTATTTGTAATGCAGAAGAAAGCGATACGATAAGCGTACGTGCGCATATTATCATACCCAAGTGAAGCATTAACCTGATTTATCGATATCGAATTAATCAGAACTACCAGAGGACATCCTTATTATATTGTTACCGTTATGTTGGTATTGACGTGTTGAGGTTTTTTTTTCAATTTATTGGGAATGGGAATGATTTGTATGCTAGATGATGTTTTAAATTAATTACCATAGATAGATACTCTAAGTATGGAGGTCCCGTCTCTTATACGTACCTAGTGCTTAAATTTAAGCAATAAGGTAAAATGGTATACTGTATAGACCAAAGAGTTTAAAATACTCTTTGGTTTATCTATGCAATATCCCATTTTAATAAAAAACGCTTAGGAAGGGTTTTGTGTTACATACAATGTATGTATTTTATTAACAATGTGTGTAACAGTAGGAGTAATAAATCTTGCAAATATTGTTTTTATGCGGTGTGTTTTTTGATTGTTCGCATCTGACACCTCGCGCACCTTGTGCAACCCCGCGATGACGTTAAAGCGGTCGGCAGCGCGGCGCGTACTTTATAAGAAAGCTATACAAAATAATCCTTAAAGATACACTTTTCATTGTAAGCATTTTAAAACACCCATGCTGCACGCGGCACCGCGAGGCGCAGTTTATTTTAGCGGCGCCGCCTCAAATGCAGCGCGCCGTCGCGCGTCATTGCCAGCAGACAAATCATTTTTCATAATTTTCATAGAATAAGTTCATAAGTTTTATAGATACTCTAAGCTAGTAATAATAATATAAAGATAATAGAGTTATAGTTTAAGTAATGTCAGAAAGACACTTTCTGTGAATCTTACAAGAGTTTGTTTACAATTAATTGCCAATAAATTATAAACTTAAATACTTAATGTGTATTTAAGTGTCTTATTGTTTGTCCGTCTTTTACGGAAAACGGCTGAACCGATTAGTCTGAAATTTGGTATGGGTGGTTAATTACCTAGGTATATTAGTGATGGTTAGGTATATTATTGGATTAGGATTTATGCTATTTTTAACCGCGGGAATATTATGTAATTCCGTTGTAAAATAATTAATTTATAACGTGGGTGACACAATTAGTATTTTATATAATAAGGCCACCTTGTTTCGAAGATTTAGGCATTTTACTCGCCCAGTCGACTTGCATGCGCGTTACGCGGGATCCGACTTGATAATGAACTCCGGCGAACTTTGTCGGCAGCAAGAACGCCACAATACAGCATAATGCAGTAGCTACGGTGATTTTAATTTTATTGACTGTAATTTTTTAGTATATTGATTATTTTATTGACTATATTCTTTTATTTGATTGAAATGAAAGTTTATTGTAAGTAGTAGGTATTGAATGTAAACATAATTTTTCTTACTAAACTTTTTTAATTAGTGAGGTGATAATTATGATTGAATTTGTGGTAAAGAATACAAACAACAAAATGAAAACAAACATAATTGTTATGTACAATATTTATTCTCATTTATAAAAAAAAATACATTTTATATGAAGAATAAAATGCTTTTTTATTTCATTGTAATTTAGAGTTCTAGTGCTAGGTAAATCTCTTTTTCTTTATTTTCGGATTTTGATTTTGCGAATCCACCGGGATTCGCATTCAAGTGTCAAATTCCGTATAGAGGCAACCAAGAGTGTGTCTGGGGTTGACGATTTCTGGCAGCAGACATTTTGACCGGTGGTAAAAGTGTGATAATTTTGATTCCATCTTTGATTTCCAAAATTCATCATCTGTTTCGATTCTTTCGATATGTACTGTTATTATACAATGTTATTATACAGTTGCCGAATATTTAAATGACAAAACCATTGGTAAATAAATGTAATGTGTAAATATTTTTAATCACTAACTAATATTTTATTTAATTTAATCTGATTTATAAAATTATTGACATGTTTATTTTTTAATTATATACAATTATTATTTAAAATTTCTTATTATTAAATTGTTGTTAATCAAAATGTTGCACGCTCCAATGGGCAAATTATATTGATACAAAACCTTATATAATACCTACCATTTAAACTACATGCAATAATGCAATAAAGATACTTTGACTTTGACTGGTTCTTTTTCCCCGGCCCAAATACCAAATAGACATTGCCGTCGCGACGGCAATGTCGCGCAGTTGTCCTTGTACTTGTAAAACCAATTACGGTTTTTATTAATTGTTTTAGTTTCACTTCTGTCGTGTGTGAATCGCACACACACCTTTTTTTTTCACGTCGCACGTCGCTCGTCGGGCGGGAAGAGCACTGGCACAGGTCCGTCGTCGGTAAGCGCCACCGCGCGACTGACGAAGCCCGCGGGCGTCGCGCCGCTCGCGGGTTTGTAGGTATTTAGGCATAATTAATAGGAAAATAATACTACAACACGCACCTCAGCGATTTGCACTAGAAAAAAAATGATTTATCTAAAGATTGGTGTAAAAATAAGGTCAATAAATTTATTATTTTAGGCACAGTATTGAAAATGTTTTTTAAAAAGAGGCAACTTTGGTATTTTTTTCTATCGAGCGAAGTTCATCTTATTGTGTAAATGTAAGCGAATTGCACTCTGTAAGATCCTCAACTGAAACATATATTTTTTTCAAAATTTTACGTCTATTTTTGACTGATTCATATTGATTTTAAAAACAGCATTTGCGGTATAAGGGGCCCTCATGAAATAAATAAAAGCAAAATAATTTTCACATAAAAAATGTTTTAGTCACATAAAGATAGTACCTACATAACAATTGAAATTAAAAATGGCTATTACGTATACAGGGTGGGCCAAAAGAAGTCATCCGATGTTCTTTGGCTCTCTTTTTTTTTCTCAAAGAAAAACTTCGATGCTGTTTTTTGATTATGTTTATTTGAACCTTTGATGATATCGGTTAAATGGGCGCCGCGCCGTCACAATTGATTATCATACGGGCTCGTTTTATGCCATTTTTCATCACTTCAGCGATAACTTCGAGCGACAGATTCTCGCACTCGTGTCGAATGTTGTCCTTGAGGGCTTACAGAATCTAGGGCTTGTTCACGTAAACACAGGACTTCACCCCACAAAAAAAGTCTAAAACGGTTAAATCGGGCGATCTTGCATTTGCAAAAATGAGAGCATCTTTTAATAGGGTGATTTCTTTTGGCCCACCTAGTATTATTATCTATCTATAATATAAATCGGAAATAAAACGCAAAATTGTTGGTAAGCGCAGAGCTCAACAACGCCTAGACCAATTTGGACAATTCTTTTTTTAAAGGTTTTTAAAGTCTAAGAATGGTTTTAGGGCGAGAAAAAATCTAATAAGTAATTGCCGGGAAAACAATATTGAAGCCGAGGCGGGCCTCTAGAGTTTAATATATTTATTTGTGCGCTCATATTTGGGCAAAATTGGGACAAATGGGCGTCCAAATCAATTAATAGTAGAACAAAAAAGACTACTCAAGATTCCACTCTCCGCTTCTTAAAACTTAAAATAACTAGTAGGTAACCTAACTATATTAAAAGGTTAGCTGTAGGTTAGCTAACCTACATATTTTAGTAATTTAACTAAATATATTTAGGGACACCTTTAACCCTAGAAAGATAACCTACGCCTCAGAGGCGCCTTGCCGAATGAAATAATGATGTCTCTTTTTATCCTAAGCCCGTATACACCTGTCCTTCTCAACTAACTCAGTCGACGGTCATCCTCGTCCAATGACGGCTGTCTTCCTTCGGTAAGTACTATTGTTTTGGAGTTATGACGAGTTCATGCGCTCCCGAGGCGTATCGTTATCTTTTGTGTAACTTTTAAGTGTTCGTTGGTCATTATTATTTATTGCTATAAAATATAAGTTAACAGAGTTATGTTTTGTTTTTAGGTATTATTACTTATGCACTTATCATGACGAGCAATAGAGTGCTAGTAGACGACAAAATATGTTCATTATTGGGCCTGGAACAGGCACGTCCATGATCTGCTATGATGGATGTTTGACGCTTGTATCTTACAAGCCAAAGCCCTCAAGGATGGTTTATCTTTAATCATATGTGATGAAACTGATGATGAAGGTGTCCTGAACTCTAGTACTGGCATGCCAGAAATTATCATGTGCTAGAATCAGACCAAAGGTGGCGTCGATACCTTCAACCAAATGTGTTCCACGCTGTCGTGCTCACGCAAGACAAATAGGTGGCCAATGACAATGTTTTATGGCATATTGAATACAGCATTTGTCAATTCCTATGTCATATATTGCCACAATGTCTTATTCAAAGGCGATACACCCCTAAATCAAGAGAGTTCATGAAAAAGTTAAGAACCCAACTAACTGCACAATTAATAACTAAAAGACTAGAAGCTCCCACTTTGCCAAGGTATATCCGAAGTGTTATTCAAAACATATTTCCCAATTCAGCTGGAACGGTTCCCGCAGTGAATGAAGAACAGCCTTCGGCTAAAAAAAGGCGATATTATAGTTACTGCTCTTCTAAAAAAAAGAGAATGTCGAAAATGATTTGCACTAAGTGCAAAAATACTGTTTGCGGCGAACACTAGATCGACGTTTGTCATGACTGCCTATAACCCATAGTACAAGGGTAGTGATAAGTTCAAGACTGGTTATTATAATGATCAAGTAGTTTATAACAAAAAATAATTGTATTTTTATGATAGGTAAGAGATTTGCTCGTTCTAACTGAAGCCTGTTGATATTTGTTACTTTTTTTAGAGGTCTACTCATTTGGTTTTAATTAGTATTCAAAAACTAATATAAAATACAATGCTATTTTATTTATAAAGGTAAGGTTGTACCTTTCAAATAATACAATCAAGTCACACAAAATATTAATAATTAATTAAAATATAAGCACTCGAAAACCATGCGCCTCTGAAGCGTATGGTTATCTTTAACGTATGTCTTAATATGGTTATCTATCTAGGGTTAATATATAATTACCTACCCTATTTATATCTTCATAGCAAACTTTTGTGTTTACTATTGGAACAGCCTAAAACTACAACACGCTCATCACGACAACTCATACGAGCCTTAAGGCCTTAAGGATTACCCCACCAATTAATTCGGTGGGGTTAAGTTAATAAGAACTGTATTTTGTTTTTACATAAATAAAACTATTTTGCGTCAAGAATGGAAAATTCTTACATCGGTACTAAATACTACTTATTTAAAATACTTTATTTGAACAAAAACTTTGTACAAAAAGGTGGGCTTAATGCCTAGGCATTTTCTACCTGCCAACCTGTATTGGTTGCGTACATTGTTGGCGTGCTATACCTACATTAAAAGGATTTGATAAAAATTAAAATTATAGTTTACGAATTATAAATAAAAACAATATAAATAAATAAGACGGAAAATAATATAAAATATAAATAAAAAAAATTACTGAAAATATGACGACAAAAATAGTCGCATCTCGGTATATATAATTCTTCTGTGGAGTGTTATATCCACCCGTAGCACCAGATGAGTTTTCCAGCACTTTCCAGCTTCTTTGTTAATATTTTAATTTTCCTTGGCTCCTATCAATTATCAGATCTTGTCGAGTAATTGACATGCGTTTAAAACTTCAGCTCAACCGGAAATTAGTGATTTTATTTCCATCTTGGTGGGGCTATAATAGCGGCCTACGGCGAAAAATCGTCTCAACGCGATGTGTTTGGGTGGGTTGGTACATCGTTGCATCGCAAAATATTCGGGCGATGACGATGTTTAGCGTGCGTGGGCGTGGCTACATTAACGATACTTTAGAATCTTGTAGCGCGCAACGCGACATAAATCTTAGTCCGCTAATTTAGACAAGCACATCGTGTAAATCCGTTCACGATGACTTTAGTGTCAAAATCCGGTGTAAAATTTAACTTGCAAGATTTGCTTACAGGCATATTGGAACAATTGTAATCCAATAAATGCATAAAAACCTAGGTAAGTAGGTACCTCCAACCTCCATGGAGAAGGCGCAGTAATTTATTATTCTATGACCAAGGTTTGCCTTGATTTTATCCATGTATTATAATAGCAACATAAGTTTGTAGCAGATTAGGTTGCTATTCTCGCCTTATAGAGGATAATCAATATCGCATTTAGTAGTTAGGTTACCATAATTATGACAGAAACTCACTTAATACTCACTAAACTCACTCTATACCTATCTATATCTCTATATTCTTACTAACTATTTACTGTATTTTATTGTGTTACGAGTACTAACCCCCTATGGATCTATGGTATCCGAAATAAAAGACTTTTATTTATTTATTTTTACCTAAAGTAGTTTGATCATTGCTGACAAGAGATATCAGAGAGTGAAAGAAGGCCCCAAAATGCCTAAGCTCCGGGAATAGGCTATGACCCTGATGAAGAGATGCAAAGGATTAATTCTTTAGTTGATTGAATAATAGACATATTTTTTTTCACTACTATTTATTTCTAACACTGTTTTTATTTATTTCTAATCTAATTTAAGTTATAAATAAAAACAAATATTGGGAAGACTTCTGTTAGCGGCTCGCCATCTTCTCTTCTTTTAAAGTTAACACTAATTAATCTATCTAACATTTTTGAAAACGAACAACTGCTCCCAGTACCTAATAAATAAATCAGTTGTGATACTAAGGGAGCACCTATAAGTACAAAATAATTTATCTACATAAATAAGTTGTAATTATTAATTTATATCCAGTTTATAACACAATATCAGTGGCAACAGGGGCGTCTAATGGTAGTTCGTGCAGAATTTCCTTGGAAAGTTTTTCAAAGGCATGCAGAACTATTTTATAGAGGCGTTCTTGTAGCTCTGGTATATCCTTTTCCGTCAGTCCAGCTGTGGGAACCGGCGCCAAACACCTCATTATCACTTTGCCTGAAACAAAACGTATTTTAAATAGGTACCTACCTATACTGTTTACTTTGAACTGTAGTAAGTAGGTACATAATACACGCTATTAGGACAGGGATCGTCAAAATCTAAAAGTAAAACACCATAATATTTACTCATGTAAACGCGATACGCTTTCATTTGATTCCCTACTAGATTATATTTGCAGATTTTCGGTTTTCCTACCACACTCTCACCCCCTTAACTTTTAAATGGCTGAATTGATTTTCATGAAACATATATAAGAACACCCGCGCCACCTTTCATACAAAAAAAACTAAATTACAAAAAATGTTCGTGAGCTTATGATGTCCCAGACAGACAGACACGTCAAACTTATAACACCCCTCTTTTTGGTCGGGGGTTAAAAATGTGGACGTCCAAGGATTTAATGATGATTGATAACTGCTATAGTTTTAACTTAATTTCTAGGACTTTTACCAATCAGTAGACTTACCATTGTTATAGAAAGTGTAGGTATTCTCATTGACGAAGTATAGAGGTGAGTATACGATAGGTATTATTGGAACTTGAGCAGCTATAGCTAAAGCAAATGCACCTTTCTTAAAAGGTAGCAACTTAGTCGTGCGATTGCGATTTCTAGTTCCTTCAGGGAATATCCATATTTTTGTCTGAAAAAAAAACAAAAATATATCATTATTTTTGGATACCGATAACTGGTAACTGATGACCGGCAATAATTTGTTTTGTCCGACTTCTAGAGCAAAAAAAAATAAAAAGAAGAGAACTAATACATATACCGAATTTATGAAATTGGGAATTTATAAATGGGATTAGCTTGCAAGCTTCAGATTTTAATTATGAATACCGTTAACGGGAGCTACTTTTAATTTAAAAGTCGTTTAAAATCAGCTTTACACATGATCTGGCAGGTGGTCACAGGAACTCCGCTATAAAAGTAAATTATCAAGCCACTTCTAGTTTGGGTTTGTATTATTCTTCTCGATGATACTTTTAGTACCAAGTAGGTTCTTATACCTACTTAATATAATCTTATTTTAAATAATTAATACTTGTTAAAAGTTACTAATACGTAAGAGAATTGCCACCAATATGTGAGTAAAATAATTGAACAACCTATATGTAACTATGTAACATGATGGTGTTTTTAGAGTCCCGTACCCAAAGGGTAATAAAACGGGAACCTATTACTGAGAGTTCGTCGTCCGTCTATCTGTCACCAGGTTGTATCTCTAGAACCGTGATTGATAGAGAGTTAAAATTTTAAGAGATCATGTATTTCCGTTATAACAACAAATACTAAAACACATAATAGTCTATAGTTTATTTATTCATCATACTGTACATGTATACACTTGATTTTATTCAATTCTAATAATAATAATAATATACACACAGAAAAGTCAAGATGTTAAAATGAAATATAACATAATCATTGAGCTGCCGAAAGGGGCATTGTCAACTTATGATTAATAATAATATTAAATAAAAATTATATTATGTTTGAAAAGTCCAACATAGAATAACAAAAATAATATTAAATTACTACAGTGGCATTGTCAAATTAATACCTACTAGGTACTAAAATTGAATAGGTATAGGTATAGGTATATATATGTATATTTATAATAAATATAAAAGGTGCTCCCATACAACAAACGTGATGTTGATAAATTTAAGCGAGGCTAGTAGGTACTTAGATGGGTGACCGCTCACTGAATCTGAATCTGTGTGCACTTCGTATTTTTTGCAAAATTTGAATCTCTACACGGAACCCTAGGTATTTAACTTAACTTATTCATACTTGTCAAATTTATCAAATTCGAACCAGATCGCCTTAATGGTGAAACTGTTTCTTCCGAGTTCATTTCCCTTAAAGTATTTCTAGAAGTCATTCAACTTATATTATTTTTATTGTAGGTAAGCAACAATTAATTCTTACAAAACAAGTTTTATATTTAAGTTCGTTCTTTTAAGTAGTTCCGCTTGTTCGGAAATGCAAGGCTGCGGTTATATAAACTTATAGTTGTTTATGGGTTTCGTTGATACCATCGTGTTATTTTGCTTGTTTTTTTTTTCCACGAATTTCATAACTGTATAACGAACATAATATAATATATCTAGTAGGTACAGTCATTTGCTTCGCAACATATTGGTTACCAGAAAGGTTTTTCAGGAGTATTTCAAATTGGCTATTTTATAGTTTTGATGTGCTCTTTTCGAATTTCAATTTTGCCACCTCGTCCAGTCAACATCAAAATCAACGTTTTTGTCAATATCTCCTTTCCGACTCATATAATTATAAAATTAGTTAAGTATAACAAAATTAAACTGCAGACATAGGTACAATTTATATATATACCTTTTTTCACCAAAATGTTAAAAGCTATGGCGTACAAGCGCTGCAAGCTATACTTAAATACTCAAATAAGTGTTTTTTGTGATCTATGGGGCTTCCGATATAAAATTCAAACAGAGTAGTACTAAATCAAAAAAAATTAAATTTTATCAAATTTTTCAAAACTCGGAAAAGTGTCCATGAAAAACTCTAATGACTGTGTACTATATAGGTACTTGATGCTGAATATCTTATAAATAAAATTCACCTGTCTCAGTGTAAGTTACCATACTCCTCCGAAACGGTTTAGCCGAATTATTATGAAATTTTATATACATATTCAGTAGGTCTGAGAATCGGCTACTATTTATTTTTCATTTTGCAAAACAACGTTTGCTGGGGTCAGCTAGTAATTGTATTTTTCTATTGTTTTTAATTACTTAGCGGTTTTAGCTTACAAGCAAACTGCGGATGGTATTGCTTCAACTGGGGAAATATTTTTCTAGATCAACAACAATAGTGATGCTATAATAAACAGAAGTTACTTATTAAAAACTAACTGATCGTCTTAGGATTACTTTGATTATTGTTAAACGTAGGTAATTTCTTTTTATTCCGTTTTAGGAATTTGCTGTTACAGTGGTAACAGATTATTATTTTATTTTTAATTTAAAATCAGCCTGGTGGCAACCGCATGACAGTCTTATTAATACGGTCACCTTTTTACTATTTGGATACTAAACCCTAACAAATCCTATTAGTTTGAGTTGGACGCATACACCGAGGGATCCGTGGTTCCAATTAGGCAGTTTATTATGTAGGTATCTACTTATACTCTTTGTAATAAATATACACAAATAATGTGCTTAAAGTTGCTGTCAGCGGTCATTGATTCTGAACTTTGAAAAAATCTAAATTGATATGTGGGAGCCCCCTTATATGTATATTATGTATGAGTTTTTAGTATCTGTTGTCGGTAAAATAAATAGGTATGTATATCATCCCTCAAAATGTCATCTAAAGTTCTTGAGACACACCTTGGTGACAGACGGGCAGACAGAACAATAAAGTCTTAGTAATAACTTTTTACTCTTTTTATACGCTATTGAACTCTATGGATAACTAATTTTAAGAACTCTTAAAATGATACAATTCTAAAACTAAATTTTTTTATATTTATTATTATTCATTATCATCATTAGTAATTTATTCCAACATACCTGTTTTACATCATAAACCTATAGTTACATAAACTTACTTAAGTTGGTTATAATATTTGAATGTCAAAAGAGGTTATTGTCCGGGCCAAAAACCGCTTTCAATTCATTAAATGTTGAGTAGGTATGTCACAACTTACTTTTTTATCTCGTATCTTTGAAGGTTCAATGAAATAAGTAAGAACATGAATAAGCTTATAAAATTCGATTTTTTTTATTTTCCTGCCCCTGCCAATCCTTTTTCCTAATAATCCTTTGAAATTATAATGGGAAATTTTAAATAAACCCACCAACCCCGTCCCAATTACACGTAAAACAGATTCTATTATATTATCTATGGTGTAACGTCGGTTTTTTTTTGTTTCTTAGTTACTTTTCCCTAGATAGATACTCTAAGCTTTTACCCCTATCAGAGTAACCCACGGCAGCATTTACTTAACTCTTGTGTCAAGAGAGAAATCCATGTGTCCCACCAGTGGGAACGTATATTATAAGACTGCTTACTTAGAGGTATTTTATAGATACCTACTTAGTTACTTTCGATTGAGATTCGTGGTCAGTTAGAAGTTTACTTATTGCACATTTACAGTAAATAAGAAGAGGAGTGGATTAGTGCCGCTATGCAGTTCCGAAGAGATACTGATTACTGAATAATCCTGAAAAATTGGTTTCCACTTGTTTTGGTTGGAAGCCGCAAGTCATTCATCCTTCTAGTTGGTGAGACGTCACGGGCCAGACATACATCTACCTATATATATATATATATATATATATATAATAATATATAACGCTTAGATAATGCTTAGCATGTATTATCTCGTAATTTTTTTTTAAATACCTAGCTTCCGTGAGAAGCCTAAAAGGGGATTTATAAAATGAACAATCAATCTATAAAGAGCGGTATATGTAGTGTACCATATAATATGTTAATTTGAAACATTGGGCTATGATACAAATTCCTAACCCCCTTTTATCCCCTCGGTAGTGGAGTTTCGTAAATTCTGTTCTTTGATATTATTGACACCCTATAAAGAACCACCCTGCCAAATTTCAAAAATAGATTTCTATATTACTTTAAAAAGTTCTAACACCGTTTTAACCCTAAGCGAGGGTAAATTTCTGAAAATTAACGTGTATTGCTCCAAAATCACATAGTACTTCCATACGAAATTCCAACCCCCTTTTTACCCCCTTAGAAATATCGTATAATCCGTTGCAATCAGTCTGTCCGTCAACTTTTGACTTCATATTAAAATAATAACGGACTTGTAGGTCCGCGGTCTCCATTCAGTATTGTTCAGCCCTAACGGGAAAATGTTAATTAAATGTATGAATTATTCAAATACAAACTAGTATATACATACCAACCCGCACTGGGCCAGCGTGGTGAATTATGGCCTAATCTCTCTCGTCAAGAGTCCCTGTGTCCCAGCAGTGGGAACGTTAATAGGGTGATGATGTTGATGATAGTATATACATATTTTGACTTACGCCATTTTTAAGTAGTGAACTGATCCTGAGCAGTGCCTCGTAAGCCTTCTTCGGATTCCTCCTGTTGATGAACTCGGCACCGCACTTGTATGCTACTAGTGCCATGATCCCGAGGCACCACAACTCACTCTTCACTATGGCTACTGCTTTATCTATTTTATTCCACACTGATATTACACCTGAAATGAAACAAGTGATTTTTGTATTAAAAAGACTCCAATGTACCAGGTTGTAGGTAGTTTTAGTCAGTCTGTCAGCCCGTCCATAAATACACTACTTATACCATAAATTTCAGATTCAGATTTAGAAAGGTCCTGCTTTCTCTCAGCAAACTCATAACACCTGCCCTTATACCCTTTATCAATTTGAAAAGTGAAAAGATATCAAAGAGCATTAAAGTTTCGGGATGGGGGATTGTGACTGCGAAATTTAGTACAAATCGCAAGAAAGTGTTACATCTTTTTCTTTATTCGTTCGGGTTTTTTTAAATACATAATTTAACTAACGGACTGATTATTGCCTTTATTATTGATATATATAAATAAAAATGAATTGTTGTTCGTTAGTCTGATTAAAACTCGAGAACGGCTGGGACGATTAAGCTGATTTTGGTTTTAAAATGTTTGTCGTAGTCCAGGGTAGGTCTAAACGGTGAGCAAATAAGGAAAAATTGCCGGGAACTTTTTTTACCCGTGCGACGCCGGGGCGGGCCGCTATTTATTGATATATTATTATTGATTATTGTTAGCCATCTACCCTGTGCCGATCCTAATGAATTTAAAATAGGAAAAATATTGAGGAATTTATTTTCAAATAACAAAAGTTCCCATCGCATTCACAGCATCAATACTGGTTTCTCTATGATACCTACTCATATTTGTACCACCCATGATATATATGTTCCTTTCTCAAAAAAGTAATCTTAAGACCTCATTCTCATCGAGAGGCAACCATACGAGCGGTATTGTCACATGAAGAATTCAAAACAATATTCTTATTTCCCTGCGTTTTAGATGGGCAGGTGTTATGAGTTTGCTGAGAGAATGCAGGACCTTTCTAAATCTGAATCTGAAATTTATGATTTAAATTGGCACAGCTGTATATTCTATGTCTGATGAATAACTTAGTTATTTAACACCAAAATGGTGGTGAAAATAATTGTCGTTGTTGGTCGACGTCCTGTCGGTCGACCCAGATGCAGATGGAAGGATGAAGTGGAGAAAGACCTTCTGTCACTTCAAGTTTCGGACTTGAAAGAGGCGGCGCATGACAGGGACCGCTGGCGTCTTATTGTGTTTTATAGGCCAAGACTCATTTCGGTGTCGATGCACCAGGATAGTAAGTTAGTTAGTATATCAGTCACCTAGAACCGATAGTATAAGCTCTGCTGAGTTTGGGGTTAGGTGATGCTGTGTGATTAGTCAGAAGGTATTTATCTATTTATTTTATTTAATTTTATCATACACTAGCGGCCTGCCCCGGCTTCGCACTGGTAATTGTTCAAAATTATTTTCCCACCAATTATTCGAAGTTTTCTCGCCGTAAAAACCATCCTTGTACTTATATGAACATTTAATAAAAATAATTGGCCAAATTGGTCCAGGCGTTGTTGAGTTATGCATACACCTACACATTTTGCGATTCATGTTTATATCATCGAACTCCTCCGAAACGGCTTGACCGATTCTCATGAAATTTTGTGAGCATATTCAGTTCAGTAGGTCTGAGAATCGGGCAACATCTATTTTTCATTTTGAAAAGTTTTTTGCAAAACTACTTTTGCTGGGGTCAGCTAGTATAATATAAAATTTCTATGTCACAATGTCAGTTACCGTACTCCTCCGAAACGGCTTTACCGAGTTATACCAAATTTTAAATGCGTATTCAGTAGGTCTGAGAATCGGCTACTATCTAGTTGTTGGTTTTGTAGTTGTCAGCTAGTTATAGATAGTTATTATGTAGGACATAATAAAATCATTAAATACCCTTCCATTTTCTACAATACTTCGGTACCTATGTAATTATAAAGTAGGTACTGATATAAAAATAGTGTTGATAATTAATGGCACCTTGTTTTGCGTAGCTAACAATAAAGTAAGAAAATAAGATGGAATTTAAGCCTTTGGTACTAATTTCTTAAAGCAAGTTTTTCATAGACCTTGTGCGGTAGACTACCTTTAATCTTACTCTAATATGTTTTATTTGCTAAAATGTATAAGTTTTATTTTCACAGTTTAGGTATACGTACCAATTGTTAAAATAATGTTCAAATAAAAAATTATGTTTTGACCTTTTTGACATAATGAGCTATTAAAAGTGATTGGAAAACATCGTACTAATTATGTTATTATTTTTAAATACTTGATTTTATTGTTTTTATTTTACAATGTTGTAAATGTATGCATACCTCTTTTAATTTTGCCCACGGGCTTCTCCGTAATTACCTAGGTACCTAATTAAGTTTTTGTGAAATTTAAAATGGCAATGACTAACAGACCTGCATATTTGTCTGCAACCACAGTGTTATACCTTAAAAGGTGTTGTGTTGTGACCCTTGCAAGCCAATAATTAACATCTACTTCCTCAGAACCACGTTTTTTATTTTATTTGTTAGGCGGACCACTAACTAGAAGACCGCTCAAGTAGGCTAGGTTCTTAAAGTATTTATTAACCCCCGACCAAAAAAAGAGAAAAAAAAGAGGGGTGTTATAAGTTTGACGTGTATGTCTATCTGTGTATAGCATCATAGATCCCGAACGGATGGAGCGATTTTAATTTAGCAGTATGAAAGGTGAGTTTGGCTCGAGGGTTCATGAAAATCGGTTGTGCCGTTTAAAAGTAATGGGGGCGAGAGTGGGGAAAGAAAATCTGCAAATATACTCGAGTGGGGTATCAAATGAAAGCGCGTGCAGATTACAAAATATTATGGTGTTTTACTTTTAAGGAAATTAGTGCATTGGAATCGGGGGTTTTAATTTATTTTAATTTTAATTTTAGCTTTATTCTCAGTTAACATTAAATGTTAATAACAATAATATAAATCTTTTTTACACACCAGGATAAAACAATACAAAAAGGGACTTAAAGCTAAATACATAAATACGTAATGGGCGGCCTTATTGCTTAAAGCAATTTCTTCCAGACAGTGCGGTGACATAAAGAAATAATGTAATTTTAATTATAACACTCGTATTTCATTCCGAAGGTCATCTCCAAAAATTTATCTGCAATTTAAACACGTGCTTTAATGGTAGGCATAACATCGTTAGAAAACCGGCATGTTGTTGAAGAGTTTGAAAGACAAGTGAATTAAGGCCTTATCTCACTCATCAAGAGAGAAGTCCCTTATTACCAGCAATAGGAACGTAAATAAGGGGGCTTATGATAAAAAAAAATTTATTACAATTCCTTATTTTTGCAGATTAGTCGAAAGGCGTTAGGTTAACTTAAAAAAAAGGTGTGTGTGCGATTCACACACGATAGAAGTGAAACTTCAGTAAATCGACGAAAGAATAATAAGAAGAATAAAAAAAAAGTGTGTGTGTGTCAGCTACGACGCACGATTGGAGTCTACTAATTATGAACTATAATTATGATATATATCGAATAGAAAAAAAGGGTAAATGAACGCATCTGCTAAAATGTTAAGAGAAACAAACATATATCTGTAATTATTCGGATTATTTATATAACTTCAATAAAGCGTATTACATAAAGTATGTTACAAAATAATTTATAAAATACAGCAATACCTCTTTAAATAAAGCATTGTATTTGTCTCTTACATCATTTCCGTTTCATCTTTTTGCATCCGGTTTGAAATCACTACGATTCTATAGAAGTTTCACTTCAAAAATTAGTTTATTATGTCCATGTGCTGTTTAAAATATAGGTCGCCCAGCAACCTCAATATGTAGGTATACTCAACTAAAATAGCAAGTAGGTACCTACATATATTATTGTTATCAATCAATACCTACTTTGGCAAAATCTAAATTTATTTACGTTACTCAGGTAAATTTAGTCTACAAAATTAGTATAATTGCAGATTGATTGGCGTTAGATAAATTAGCTAGGGAAGCTTCAAAATAATTTATTTAACGTATTACATTCACTGGGTCATTGGGTTATTAGGTCCTCCTAATAAGACTCTACTTTTACATTTCTTAGTTCTTTATGTCTGTGAGCTCGCAATAATCTGAATGAACGGGTTTTTATACGGTTTTGTGCGAAGCCAGGTCTTCACTAGTCTTATAGACATTTCTCTATCTTGATTAATACCTAAGATGTATTAAAAGACCTAACCATAAATGCTCCTACCACTTATCCATAGATGGTTGATCAGGCAATTCAATTTAGAATAATAAAAAGTATAATTTTTTATACATAAAAATGGAGTGACTGTTTCTAATATAAAAATAACCTAACTAGTGTGTCTGCCTGTATGTTTGTTTGTTACGGATAGACCGATTATTATGGGATTTTCATAGGCTGATAGTGATTATAAGGAGTGGGGAGAGCAAATTTTACATAAAAGTTTGAAAACGCTGACATTGGTGGACAGGTGATATTATAAGGGTTAGGCGGATGTTCTAAATTTGGAATGTATTTTTTTAGATCTCAAGCAACCTTCATTATTATCTTGAAAATGTTACATTCAATAATTAATTCATATTTTCTTAACTAAATGTCGGTTGTTTTTAATAGAAATCTACTTGTTGTATTTTAAGTAATCTAGAAACCTGTATTAAAGTTCAGTTTTATTGGATCGTAATATAGATTTGACATTAGGTATTAATAGTAGGTACCTACTTTAAAAGTAAAATTATACAAAAAGGATTTATTAATGATGTTATTCAGAATGATAATGCCGTTACTAAAACTGGATTTGAGTCATCAATAGAAATAAAACCGTGAACTTGACTAACTAGTCTAAAATATTATTATTTATAGTATTAATATTGTTTAACAGGCAGTTCAATACAATGTAGTATCTCATATAACAAGCATAGTTTAAAAAAAATGTTACGATTGTGGTTATAGCTGGTGCATCGGTCATATTTGTATGTCCTATTAAAAACCAAAATATACCGTAATGAGTTCTAGAGGTAGATGGTAAATAGCCTGTACTTTACTTATAATTTTTATGATCACCATTGAAAATGTCTTATGTTTATACCAACCATAAACTTTTTATTTTTAGCATATGATTTGGCTCACTGTCAGTTCACTGAATACAAGAAGTCCATGAGACTAATTACACTGGTCTACATCAAAATTGCCTTTTACATAAAAATATACTATATTGATTGTATTTCACTCGCTGAACATAAATATACAAGTTAAAATTCATAGTTAGCTCTTATTGTGAATTTATCCCAAATAAATATAATAGCGGGTAGCGCGACAGATATATCACATTAATGATGGTAACTCAAAATATTTAGTGATTACTCGCGGAAATTTTATTATTTCACATTTGTTTTTTGCGTTTAACGCTGACTGTTTTTTGTTCAACAGTTAAAACGTGAAATTGTTACAGTTTTTTTTAACATTTTTAATGAAAAATCTACAGTTTTCGTTGTCACGTAAATGTGTTAATAGTGGAGACAATTTTTGCTACATTTGTGGTAGGATGACCATTACTAACCAAAGATGCTCAATAACACAACGTTTAGAAACTGCTTATTTCCATTATTTTGGAATTAAAATTAAAAAACCAAGACAAATCGTGGGTAGACATTTTAGTTGCACAACTTGCTCCACAAATCTGATTAAGTGTCTAAACAAAAAGAAACGTTCATTGCCTTTTGAAAAAGAAGCATGGGAATCTTGTAGAGCAGTTCATGGTTTTTTGGGCAATGAGAGAAATGAAAATTATGTTGAACTTGTGAACAATCTCCTTCAAAAGTATCAACAGTAGTTGGGTTGCAATATGTCCCTAAAAAATCATTTTCTTCACTCTCATCTTGATTTTTTCCCTTCTAACTGCGGTGATGTAAGTGACGAACATGGTGAACGATTCCACCAAGATACCAGGGCCGATGGGATGCGTCAATGTTAGCGGACTACTGCTGGAATTTAAAAAGATATACCCCTAACCACCGTTAGGGTTATCTCTTACAAAAGACAAAAGAAAAAGAAGAGAAAATCTTGAATAAATAAGTTATTATTTTTTTAATTGTAATATTGCCAATGTTATATAAGTAAAAAGCAAAAAAAAAGAGTAAAAATTAAAAAAAAAAATTTTTTTTCATATTATGCACTTTAGCGTGTTACTAGAAGCCAAATTATGTGTAGTAGGTATATTTCCAAAATAAGAGCTAATTAAAAAAACACATTTGTGTTTTTCTATTCAGTAACCTGAAAGCAATATAAAAATAAAGTATTCAATTGAAAGGCACACAAAAAGTAACATTTTGTAGACCAGTGTTATGTGGGTGCGTGTGTGTTTAATATAAAAATCGGTTCAGTACCTAAGTACACTAATTCCTACGTAGCATTATAGCGTAGTAATCTTCTTTATAAATAAAAATGAATTGTTGTTCGTTAGTCTGATTAAAACTCGAGAACGGCTGGGCCGATTGAGCTGATTTTGGTTTTAAAATGTTTGTCGTAGTCCAGGGGTAGGTCTAAACGGTGAGCAAATAAGGAAAAATTGCCAGGAATATTTTTTACCCGTGCGACGTCGGGGCGGGCCGCTAGTGTGTAATATATTTATATGGTTCAAATAAATAAACAATAATGTTTTCTATGTATAATTGCGTATTTACAAAAAAAAGTACCTATGTACCCAGTTATATCATTGAACTGGGTAACAAGCATAGTAAATACATGCTCTGCTTAGTTTTACTTGTAGGTTAGGTGATGATGTGTTAATATTATATAATTATATTTAATAAGGCTCGCTGGCCCGTTCCGGCTTTGCTTGAATGCGAAAACCTTCCCCTTAGATCACTTTATGTATAGATTTGGAACTTACCAACTGCATCCAACGTGGACTGGTGGTTAGATATGATGACGGCGCCTCCAGGCTGTTTCAGGTAATGTTCGTTCTGAAGCTGCCAATTCATCCCGTACATGGATGCCGTTTTCTGCGCACAGTGTATCCCAAGCCTAAAATAGAGAATTCCATTAATTATTGGATTTATTCAGATGCATCAATAATGAGCCGATTTTTGTTCTAATGCCTCAGTGGCGCAAAGGGCCGCTTGCGGCGCAAGAGGTAGCGTTTGTATGTCAAGTGTTTGTTTGTTTTGCAAGCACTTTTTGGACTGGGTGTTTAATATGCATGGTAAAAAAATATCTATGCATGTATGTCTATTATATGAAGTATAGTAATATTAGATGTCTAGTGCCCGTGCTTAGAGCTAGTACCCTACCTACTACACATAACCACGGGGCTAGATGTTGTTGTTTGGATTGTCCAGCAATATTGATATTTATTTATTTATTTAATGTACCGAGAACAGGACAATTAAATCAACGTAACAATGTCGCATTGGTCAAGGAAAATCGGACATCCTGGCTCGGCATATGTTATTTTTGTTCTCATATTTAAATAGCACAATTTAATGAGGCCTATCACCTTGAAAATACTTTATCAACGAAAGTTGATAAAGTATTTTCACGATAACGACGACAAAAAAACCTTAATTTAAAGAAATGAATTAATAAATCAAATGAAAATAAACATGAAACCGACTCATGATTGCTGGATTTATTCAGAAACAAACCTGGGTATAATTTCAATTAGTGTAAGAACTTAGTTATATTTAAAAAAAAAACTTCATTATTTCAACTGAAAATATTTTTTCTCTTTCGATTATATATAATCGATTGTTTCGATATCTGCAATTAATTTCGAAAAGCGTCATAATACATTTCAAATCCATATAATTTCCAACAAAAAAAACCAACCAAAGAGGTTGGATTTTTTTGCAAATGTGGTTTCTTTCTTTCCAATCAAGAACAATTTCAAAGATAACTCGACAAAAAAAACAAAACCTGCTAATTTAGAACCTCCTCTTGTTTTGAAGTAAATTAAAAAGCCAAACATGGAGCGATAACACTAAACAAAAACAAACACCGAGAACTAAAAACACATGCCGAATTGAATTCTGCTTTTTTGAATTCAAAAGCTGGCCAAAAAATTTTTTGTCTCTAAATGGACATGGTATAGATTTCAATCATTAAAAAAAACTCATTAGGGATCAGAATTTGATAACGTATGGCCTGAGAAGAAAGCAAAGAAAAAAGATATAATAGCAATTATTTTTCTGACCATCCAAAATTATACTATAATAAACTTTCGACAAAATAAATTTATAAACTTATAAACATTAATAAAATATATTCGTGGTATTCCACGGCAAATTTTGAATAAAGCAAATTGCTAGATTTATGTTTTTCAATTATATGTATAATTAATTAATTGCATTGAAAAGCTAAGAAGTCAGTAGATCTCTTAAAAATAACATTTAAAACGTGTAAAATTACATATTTATCAATAAACACTAAAACTCAATGTACACGGAGAATTAGGGATACCTAGTTAATATTCGAGATAGTTTTAAACGAGTCCTCTCGTTTAGATTTTAATTTATATTAATAATTAATTATTATTTATTTATTATTAATTGATTATTTAAAATAAAAATAAATAAAAATAAATATTATATAAAGTATTTAAAAAAAAAGTAATTACCTACTTTGTCATTAATTTATTACAGTCGATTATGTTTAGTACCTGCTGATCTTGACGGATCCATCATAAGAAGTTTCAAACACAAAATAACAATAATTGATGTTAGGACTGGGAGAATAACTTAACAATCATGGACACACTAAATTTGGATCTTTTGCGACCAGGCCGCACGGGAGTCGAGTCTAAACCTAATGATATCAGATTACGCGCGACACAAATTTGACTTTTTAGACGACCAAATACTTTTTCATTATCACGGATTACACAAACATGATTTTTGGCCAGCTTTTAGGTTCAAATACGCCACTGTATGTAGGTCAAACTGAAAATCAAAGCTCAAAAAACTTAAAAAACAAACACAAAAAGAAGTATAAAAGACATCTCAAAATCTCCCCGGACCCCGGGTTTACCCAAATTTAGTATTATATGAGGTAATTTTTAACGAATTAAGTAATTTAAGTGCTGACTGCCTCAGTGGCGCGGTGCGGGAAGGTCCGCTTGCGAGGCAAGAGGTAGCGAGGCAGGAGGGTTCGATTCCCGCCGAGGGGCCAAGTGTTTGTATGTTCTGCAAGCTCAACTCCTTGAAAAATCTGTTAATGCTTAAGTCATTGCTTATGTCATTTGTAGAAGAAACTGTTGCACACTGGCTGTCAAAATTTTAAATAAGCTTTAGAGATTTGACATAAAATTTTATAAGAATTTGTACCATTTGGCGTTTTTCAATTCAAATTTAGTAAATTTTTTGCCAATTTCGATTCAATTTTATTTTTAATTATTCTAATTGTTTAACAATTTAATTTCATCTTTTTAATTGTGCATATTTTTTTAACTTTTTAAATGCTATTATTGGTAGATTATAAAAAAGGTGCTTTGCTCACGCTTCACCTTCAATTTATTGTTTTTTCATTAATAATTTATGCACGACCCAAGTGCTCGAATAAAATGAGTCATTATGCTCGAACACTCTTATATTCATGGCAAATAAAGATATTTCATTTCAAGCATTTTCTCTAATTTCTCTAAAATATAACTTAATAATATGATTAATTTTTAATAACACTCTGGCATCACTAAATAAATTTGGCCATATATGTATCTTAGTGACTTCTCGCATCGACTACTTACTTAGACGACATAAGATCTAGAAATACCTGTATAACAGGATCAACTTTGATATTTTTGAAAACATTGAATTTTTCCATTACTACATTTATTCTAATTATTATTTTATGGCTTGAGCAGTAGACATTGTGCATTGAACACTAGACTAATATGTAGTTACTATGTACCTACCTACTTATTATTTTAAAATTATGCTTATTTAAATACAAATGTTTGCCTGAAAAATAAGATTTTCCTAGATCAGGCACACTAATGAATCATAGTTTAAATTAAATTTTATGGATTTTTAACCTACGACAAAAAAGAGGGGTGTAATAACTTTGTCGTGTCTGTCTGTCTGTGGGTCTGTTTGTCTGTCTGTCTGGGACATCATAGCTCCCAAACGGATGAAGCGATTTCAATTTAGTTTTTTTGTATGAAAGGTAAGTTTCGCGCCAGAGTTCTTAGACATGTTTGATGGAAATCGGTTGACCCGTTTAAAAGTTATGAGGGTAAAAGTGGGAAAGGAAAATCGAAAATCTGCAAATATACTCGAGTGGGGTCTCAAATGAAAGCGCATCACGTGCACATTTACTATACTTCTAATCGGGGTTTTTTTAAATTGTAAATTAAGATTAGGTACAGATTGAAGTGCATTTGTTTATTTATAATTCGTGCACAAAAAAAAATGTCTCCTCTGTACATTTTTTTTAATGCTGCGACATAAAGCATGCTCTACCAGTCATCCTAAACGTGCAAGATAATTAATTTGACACTATTGTAAGGATTATGTACCTAGTTGAGTCTTCTTATGTTGAGGAGAGAAGGTTTGGAATAACATCAGGTTCCACAATACCACAGATTACAAAATAATACACAAATGCACAGATACAAAATAATAACGAGCGGGGAGAGACGAATGACGACACCGGCGTGCACTAAACTTACGCGTCAGCCCAAATACCTAGTTCCTACACTGTGAATATAAAACTCGTTTATCAGTGTATTTATTATAGTAGATATTGAATTTTCGTTATTATTATATAACTAGCTGACCCCAGCAAACGTTGTTTTGCAAAATGAAAAATTGATAGTAGCTGTTTCTCCAGACCTACTGTATACGCATATAAAATTTGGTAAAAATCGGTAAAGCAGTTTCGGAGGAGTACGGTAACTAACATTGTGACATGAAAATTTTATATACTTTTGATAGATATGATCTTTGACGTTAGGAACACACCTACATTGCTTAGACAACAGTGAGTGCTTGTAATTTAATATGAACTTTATACCATAGCAATAAAGCTCAAATTGACTACGTTTTAGTTACAAATCATTTGTATGGGAAAAAGAAAAGGGCTATTTTTAGGGTTTTTCCAGCAATAATTCTATTTTTTCCGTAAAAACCATCCTTGAACTTCAACGAACATTTTAAAAAAAGATTTGGCCAAATTGGTCCAGGCGTTGTTGAGTTATGCGCTTACCAACACATTTTGCGATTCATTTTTATATTATAGATATAGGATCATAATGAAACTAATTTAGTCGTTTATTTTGTAGGTAATTCGAATTTTCTAAACCATCTTTAATATAAAACATGTTTTTTATTAACATATAACATAAATTATATTGTATGCACAACACTAGTTTTCCCAAAATTAAGTTAACATGGTAAAAGCACGCTAATATTTTTCTTTACGGTACTCCAACTCGGTGGAGGCTTGGAAATAAATGCCCATTACCGCGCGGTTCCTGGACATGCGATAGGGCTGCCCACCTGCAGCATTTTAATTACATCTAGTTAGTGGTTGATTTTTAAAATTTTGATATTCCAAATAAAAGTGCTTTAACGGTGTAACGGTGAAGGCAAACATCGTGAGGAAACCGACATGTTCTGAGGAGTTTAAAGAGTTTAAAAGACATGTGTGGGTGTTTAATATTTATATTAAAAATCAATATCTATATGTATGTATATTATATTTAGTATATATCAGATATTTATTACCCGTAACACAAGCTAAGAGCTTACCACGGGGCTAGATGTTGTTGTGTAGATTGTCCGGAAATATTTATTTATTTATTTATGTGACATTCACCAGCCCGCATTTGGCCAGCTTGGTAAATAAGGCCTAATCTCTCTCGCCAATAGAGAAAACCCTGTGTCCCAGCAGTGGGAACGTTAATAGGGTGATGATGATGATGATGAAATAAATACTTTGTTAATGGGATAGAATTCAATTTAAATGCATATGTATTTTTTATTTAATTAAAAAATTAGATGATTTTTTTTTCAAACTTTATAATTAATCCGTCTTATAAATATGCGACCGATTCCTCTCGACTAGGATATACGGAGTGCTTTATTATTAGTATTATCTGTGATATTAGTAAACTTTAAAACCGCATTCGAATATAAAGCTTATTATTAAATTTTTTTTTTTTAATATAAAGCTTAATACAATATAAATCGCAGAATATATTCTACTCGTCATATTAAACAGGAACTTTTACTTATATTTACAAACAAAATTGGGCGGATATTAATTAAAAAACCAAACAACGACCGTACGTCGATCGTGCGGCACAGTTGCGTTGCGACTGCCTGTATCCCTCGTGTAACCTTCGATCGAGGCGCGTTTTGACCGTTTGTATGAAGTTGGAATACTGTTTAGTTATCGTGGTAAAAGTGACATAATACATAATGTTTGTAACGATTGGACGGTCTAGAAATACCTGTCTAACAGGATCTTTGGTATTTTCCCACATTTACTCTTTATAGTTTATATGGTTGATTTGTTCATAATACAAGTTTTTTAGATGAATACAAAAAAATCTTACATAAGCTTCCGATATTGAATAACTTAGGTAAGATACCATTCTTACTCCTAAATTGAATATGTAAATTTGTGATTTGTAAAAATATACATAAAATTACACACAAGTTTTCCTATAATCAAATTACAATGGTAAAAGCACGGTAATATAATCTATACAGTACTTTAACTCTGTTGTAATCAAGTTACCTTGGTAAAAGATTTTCATGTAGGCATCATAAATTCACATAACACACATAGGTACATTAACACCACTTATTTCATGTCGATTTATTTATTCCTGAATATAGCTTTCTTTTTTTTTTAGTAAAGTAATTTCTTTAGTAAAGAATTGCCCGAAAATAAACACTTGAATTAATGTTTTCTTGGGTTACCATAGCCAATTTTGAAATGTTGCAAGGGTTCACATTTTTTGCCTGAATAGTGATACTAAATTGGTAAAAAAAGAATTTGAAACCAAATACACACGGTGTAACACGGTCGACGGATCAACGAAATTTGGGAGATAGTTGACCGAAATATATATTGATCTAACCCCCATGTATGTTCCCCGATGCATAATTGTTTTGGAGATATTCCATTTCGCTTATAATTTAAAAGAGAGAGAGAAAACATTTATTGACACAACACTCACCCATAACATACAAATTTATATATATAGGTACCTATTTATATATAATACTAAATACTTTCAAGTTAACTAATGTAATATGTGTAGACCCAAAAGCCCCCGCCTCAGCATATTCAAATCCACCTATAAGTGGAATTGCGCTGGTTTTCAGACAAGCCCTAATGACAAAATACCTCACGAGCGACAAACACAGTACGGCAAATAAAAGTAGTAATTTTTAAACCTAACAATGTATTAGAATATCAGAACCGCACTTTCAGCATAAAAATTTATTGTTTCGAATGCAAAGCCAGGTGGCTAGTCAGGAACACATGTATTCATTTGTTACTTGTGTAATTTTATTGTGTTTATTGTGTCAAATAAATGATTGATTGATTGATTGAAATTCTACAAGAATTCTTTAAATTATTCTACTCGTAAGTGAAATATTTTTCAAGTAACAACAATGAAACAACTTTCCCTACTAATATCCGTTTTGAGAAGTCGGTAAAAGTCTTATTTTGGGCCAAGAAACCACCGGAACCAATAAAAGTTTAGTTAATTGAAACGAGGATTAGTAAGTTTTTATGCGGTACTTTTTATGCGTAAATTAAAGGTTATTTTCATGTGTTCACCCCTCGTTCTAATTTAACAAAATGGTGTAGGTGATTAGATAGATTACTAATACAGTTTTTTCAAACAGTTAGGAGAATAAATTAAATCAGCTTTAAGTTGACCTGTCCATGTAAGCATAGGCTTCTAAGGAAATAAACGTTTTGACTTTGACTTTGAATACAATAACAATCCGTCTTTTTTGACTTTATCCTCAAAAATTAAAAATTTGAAAGTTTATTACATAAGGTAATAAACCAACCAACTAATGAATACCAAAGTTTAAAATTAATTTAAGTGTAAGCAACGGCCACTATTCAGATATGTTTGTGCCAAAATTCATGACTCTAGCATGAAAAATTTTCTCATAATATCAGTTTTTATAAACTAAGTTGGTAATACAAAAAAAAACTAAAAAAGTTGAACATCTCCAAAACTATTGGGCAACGGGGAACATACATGGGGCATATTTAGCTATCTCCCAGCTTTCTTTGATCCGTCAACCATGTTATACCGTGTACCTATATCTATTTAAAATACTTATTAAATATAGATAATGTTCACGTTATGTACCTAATGTTTTTACGAAGACGCTCTATATGAGTAATTCCTGTACCTTAACTATTAAGTCAAAGTTTTTAAAATTGTTATAGTTAAATAAATGTATGCAATACTTACGCTGAATTTCGCACTTTTCTTCGCTTTAACAAAATTATAGGGCTCACCATTGTTGCACATAGCCCTAAGTAAAAAAAGATCCCCAATGCTTTTGCAATATATTTCACTTTGTTTTGTTTATTGTCCATAATTTTGATTATAATGTAAAATACTAAGCATATTGCAGTTAAAATTATTTGCTGCCACATTTTATAAAACTTTATCACTTGAATTTTTTGTTTAATTTTATTAACGAAATTTAGTATTTCTTATTTTTTTCAAGACGTGTTTGCTTGACTATGCTCGATACGAGTTTCATCAACTAAGCTCGTTAATAGCACGGCATACTTAACTTTAAATAATAATACCAAGAGAAACGCTTTGACATAAAATAATGTTGCTGTTTTAAACAATACAATTTTCACGTAGCATAAGCAGATCAAGTTAATTTCAACTACCTACTGCAGATAGTAGGCAAATGAAATAAACAGATTTGTGAACTTTGGTGCCTTTTTATAAAGGACTTAACCTTGTGAATCATAAAACGTAGGTATTATCTGAACTATAGCATACTGTTTCTTGTTTCTTTAAACAACATTATTACCTAGTTCTCTAGAGTGTTATAGGAATGTGGTTTTTGTCTAGGATATTTTAACGATGATTAGGATTTAAGATGAAATAATTATATTTTAAACTAAGGTCCACAAATCGCAATCGTACACTCGGTTCCAAAAATAACGGTCATTCTCGTCACCTCCTACCTATGTATGCTATCCTAATGAAACGAAGTTTAATTGAATATTCAATTATAATGATAAAAAGTAAAAATAAAAAAATATATGCACATCTCGCAATTAAAAATAACTAAAGTAAGTCGTATATTTTTATGATTGTGTTTTTGTTGTTTTTCAATTTCTTCATTTTAGTACTTTATATTGCCTCCACGAGCTCTTCTGACAGCTTCCAGACATGCTGTTCACCAAATGTAGGGGCCGGTGCTGAGGTTTACTTTTCCTTTCCTCCTCCACCATCATGTTCTGGAGATATTTATTTTTTTGACTGACCCGTGTAATTGGACCCGAGTGTTATTAAATAGACATCAATCGCAAATTGAAAATATTTTACGCTATGTTTTTTAATCCACTTTATTCATTTTATTTTTAAAAGGTGTGCTTAATGCCATCTACCAGCTGATGATATAACAGTGGGAGATATTAAATTAACTTAAGTAGGTTTGTATATTTAAACAAAATATACATGTCATTTTTACACGTCTAGAAGGCATACATTAGCAGATGAAAAAAAAAATGAAAATAGCAGAAGGTAGCCGTGTTGGCTAAGTGGGGGGACACTCGACTTTCATTCCGAAGGTCGTGGGTTCAAACCCCGCCACGCACCTCTGGATTTTTCTTCTTGAGAAATTTATGTGCGATTTAAACACGCGCTTTAACGGTGATGGCAAACATCGTGAGGAAACCGGCATGCTCTGAGAACTTTAAAAGAGTTTGAAGGACATGTGACATTCACCAACCCGCACTTGGCCAGCGTGGTGAATTAAGGCCTAATCTCTCTCGTCAAGAGAGAAGTCCCTGTGTCCCAGCAGTGGGAACGTTAATAAAGGGTGATGATAGAAGGCACATTCTAATATTTTTGTTAGTACCTAGTTGCCGGTTTATTTTCTATGAAAAAAGTTAATCAATTCATTAATTTGCGTGCCGCCGCAGAGAAATGGGTGTGAGAAGGCATTGCTCTTGAATAAAACCTGATTGCCTCGAGGTCATCTATAGTGGGATGTCACACTCACAGTTACACCTCTAAAACTCATTCAATTTGAAATAATGAATTAACACCATTTTTCTTTACATTTACTACGATAGACTGAGCATCGATCTAGCAGTTTTCGCGAGTTACACGCTAAAACTAGTCGAACAGATTAAATGAAAATAAACTCCCATTCACATTTCATTAGGGATAGTTTTCTAAAATCTAAATAAAATAAACACAACCGGTAAAACAGGATCCTAACTGGTACAGCCAATAGCAAAAGTAAGTGTTAAAATCAACGTTTCAAAATATCTTCTAGTGTGACGTGCCAGATTATTATTATTGTTATTTTTTTATAATAAGTATATAACAAAGTGTCAATTTCAAATTAAAAAAATGTTTCTGTAATCTATGATACTTATATCTTTGCGCACTTCTGACTGTGTAAGTTTACACTGTGTTACAGGGAGTAAGGCCCTCCGTATAATAGTAAATTTATCACCATTATCACCCTATTAACGTTCCCAATGCTGGAAACAGGGACTTCTCTCTTAGCGAATGATATTAATTCCTTAATTCACCACGCTGGCCAAGTGAGTGCCTTCACTGTTAAAGCACGTGTTCTAAAGCGCATATAAATTTGTCAAGAAGAAGTATTCAGGTTGTGTTGTTTGAATCCACGACCTTCGAAAGACAGTCGAGTGTGCTTCCACTTAGCCAACACATCTATAAATTTAAAATAGAGTATAAATTTACATTAGAACATTTAAATTAGAAAATTTATACTCCTTGTGTGTTTCAAAATTGGTACATTATATAAAGCGGAACATATTGATCCGTCGAACATATTGATTTTGATTTTAGTACAACATTGTTCCACATGTAACGTCCCAGAAGATGTTTATTATCTTTTGGTGGAGTGTGCACGGACTCAGTCTGTGAGAAATAAATTATCCTATAAGTTTGGTTTAAATGTAGCTGAATTAGGTTTAGTAAATAGTTTATTATCCATCCCTTTGTGTGAGGCCGCTAAGGTTTTATACAGACGGGTGTTTGAAATTCTTAGATAAGGTAGTTGTAAGTTTTTTTAATGTAATACGGGGCTGGCATATTAGCAATGCGAAAAAAGTCCCTTTAAAAAAATTAAGAAAAAAAAAAAATTAAGGCTGTTACTAACGAAAAAAATTGCTTAAATTTCACTCACTTACAATTTTTTTATTCATCAAATGAGGAGATACAGTATTCTATAATACTTTTCCACTAGGGCTTTATAGATTGAAATATTTAGTTCTATTATTGTTGAAAAGAAAATTATCATATTAGCACCGGGGATCGAAATACATGTGATCACTCGTTATGTTTTCTTTTTTTACCTAACAAACTACAATCTGCAATAACTTTTAACTTAATTTACTGTAATATTATTTCATCAGTTTCTTTTGCTGTTGACTGCACCAACCAACCGTTATTAATACTAATATAAATCTTTTTTTTGTGTTTTGTAATTTTAATCATCAATGTGAAACTTAAAAGTCTATAGAAAAAGAAAGTTTTGATAGATTATTTTTGCCTCTCATTTATAGAAAATTGGATAAGAATATCTTATACAATTACCAAGCTTAACATGGAAAGAAAGATTTATAAAGCAGAAAAGTCATTCAATATGGTAAAAAACGCTGATCTCGTGAAATAATGAGGTTTGCTCATCTATATCTCATATACCTCTATAAAATTTTCGTGTCACAATGTTCGTTCCCGTACTCTTCCGAAACGGCTTGACCGATTCTCATGAAATTTTGTGAGCATATTGAGAAGGTCTGGAGTCGGCCAACATCTATTTTTCATTTTGAAAACTATGTTAGCTGGGGTCAGCTAGAAAATGTATAAAACAAAGTCGTGTGCGTTACAGCACTTAGGTGTAATTGGAGAACAACTGAACCGATCACCCCTGCCCCATTTTGGGTAAAGTATCTTTGAAACACAGTTTTGTCGTCTGTCAAAGAATGGACGGAGCAATAGGGATACTGATAGGCTTCGTAGGTACTCACCCGGCGACAACAGCTCTACTTCGAAAAATTGTATTTGTATGGCACCTAAACTACCTCTATATAATAAACTAGCGGCCCGCCCCGGCGTCGCACGGGTATAAAAATTTCCCGGAAATTATTCGAATTTTTCTCGCCGTAAAAACCATGCTATCTCTCAAGTTGGATCGAACTGCACATGGTGTGCGAATTTAATTATAATCGGTTAAGTGGTTTAGCAGTCCATTGAGGACAAACATTGTGACACGAGATTTATATATATTAAGATTACCTAAAATCTATCGAGACCTAAATGTTAACAACTTTATGAGCAAACTTAAAATTATGTTGACTAATAAATGTTATTATAAGATAGACGAATATATAAATTATACTATTGCAAATTTTTGTTATTTTTTGTTTAATGTATTTTATGTAATTTATTTTAATGTAATTTTTATTTTTTTTATTTAATTTTTAATTCCAATACTTAATTATTTATGATAAAATGTAAGTGTGTAGTTTTCTTTATGTCTAATGTTATATTTTAATTATAATTCTGACTGTTTTTGTAATTAAAACTTTGCACACCAACTGGTGAAACATGTTGAAACTGTTTAAAATAAGAAACAATATCCTGTATACACATGTTTTTTGGCAAATAAATCATTCTATTTTATTCTATACCCAATGATTAGTGTAAGAACTTGGTTAATATGGAAAAAAAAACAAATTAAATTTAACTTTTTTTTCATAGATAGAATATAAAAATAGTGCTAAACGCGAACAACTTTTAATTTGTTCCTGGTTGCGTGAGACTGCACACGATGAAAAGGAGCATTAACTCGATGCCCCACCCTGGCCCTCAGCAGAGGGACAGAAGACAAACTGCTGGTACTGCACACGACTTTGTTTAAAAATAAATGATATAGATATTTCAATGGCGTGTTGTAACGCCATCTCTTACTTTATATATGAATTAAAATTCGCACATACAAACCCAAAAGCTGGATGTAGAACCTGTTTGAAAAGCAGTTCTTGTTAATATCGCTAGATGACAGTTGTAGCAAAAACATAAATAAATATTTCCAGACGATCTAGAAGTGTTTACTTCAAAATCTACTACTTAATTTTTTTTTAATGGTTGCATGTTTAATGCAATATGCGCCAATAAAATGAAAAGACCGATATTGTACATTTTTGTACAAATACTTATTCGTAAATATAAAACCCTATTCAAAGTGATTTTTGACTAAAATTAACCGACTTTCAGTTTTGAATATATGAATTATAAATAAATCAGACATATAATTAGAATTAAAGTAGCCGAGACCTACTCCTCGCCTAAGCCAGCGTGGTGATTATGGGCCTAAGCTCCCTCGTCAAGAAAGAAGTCCCTGTGCCCCAGAACATAAATACATTCCCCCCTAGAACATAAATATAGGGTGATGATGATGTTCTAATAACCCGTACCAAATGTCAGACTATTCGGTTTAGCCGTGAAAAACGGACAAACAAACAGACATACACATACACTTTAGAATATATGTATGTATAATTTAAGTATGGTTTGAGTATAACTCGGGCCGCGGCCACAACTTTGCCACTATCTCCTCCCTAAAATGAGAAATGTCCAAAAAGATGCGTGAACATTAAACAAATCAATCACAAATACTTCGGGAACTAAAAATACACGCCTTTTTGAAGTCGGTTTACTAATATGCTCAGAAAACTTAACGACGAAAAAACAAATCACAAAAAATAAAAGAATTCGAACCCGGGACCTCGGGATCGACCAAATTTGGTATGAAATGAGGACATAATGCGATGTAACTCGAGAACTACATTACCGATTCTTATAAAATTTAAATGGAATCCAGTTGCACGCTACAGCTTTCATAAACAATATAGCAAAAAAATAATATATATACGCGCCGATTTGTTCTCTTTTTTCGTTGGAGGTCGGTTACAAATGAATATTAATCTATAGGTACATATTATGAATTAAAGTCCCCGGCCGGGTTGGTCTGACCGTATGTTTGCTGCATTTTTCAGCAATCAGTAGAGCATTTCAATAAGTGGTTTAAGTGTATAATTTGTTAAGGATGTGTGAGAATTAGTTGAATTATGATGATAATTGTTGAAAGAGTTGGACAAAAATCAAGCATTGACTTCGTAAGGTTTGTTTAAAGTATATATGACAATTGACAGACAGACAAAACAACAGTTGCCGGGTCAACTAGTATAATATAATATTTACATTTTGCGACACCGACAGAGACCTTATAACCTTAATTCGAAATTCATTTGACAAAGTATTTATAAAAAAAATCTAGACAAGACAACATTTATGTATGAATCGTATTATAATTTTGGTTTTCATTTTTGGTATATGCGTATTTTAATCCGTCCGTGACTCCAACGGTTGATGGCTTTCTTGATATTATTGCATATTTTTTTCATTAATTGTATGGTTATTATTTTAAAATTGTGGTCATCCATTTCAGAGCCAATAGATCCATTAAAATTGGAGTCGTTAAGTTGGTACTATTTTGTAGAAAAACTCTACCAGCATCTAAGTTTAAAAATAAGAATTATTTTTTATGTAGTTTGTTTTAAGTATTTCTATCAAATTTTATGTTAAGAATACATCCAGGGTTTGGAGAATTTAAAGCAATACATCAACGATTAAATTGTTTATTAAAAAATAAATAAAATAAATAAATATTTCCGGACTACTCACACAGCATCACCTAACCCCAAACTAAGCAGAGCTTGTACTATGGGTGTTAGGTGACTGATATACTACATAGATACATTTTTTTTTGTAAATACATACATATGAAACATAGAATACACCCAGACCCGAAACCAGAAATTGTAGATCGTACAAAATCTGGTTCCCTGGCGGGAATCGAACCCGCAACCTCCTGCGCCTCAATCGGACGTTCGCCCACCGAGCCACAGAGGTCGTCAATATTAATATGACTGAACAATTTATAAGAAATCCTTCGATATTTCTTCAGTGAGGTCGTCGTAGGCTTCCAGCATCATTTGGTAGACTCGTCCCTGGAGAGCTGGTACATCTTCTAAAGTCAGTCCAGTCGTAGGTACGGGCGGCAAGCAGCGCAAAATCATCTTACCTAAAGGTAAAGATAACTATTTTAATAAATATATTACCCCTTGGTAAGCTCTAAGATTGTTTTACGGTAGACATCTAAAATACTTAACGTAATACATACATGCACAGATATTTTTTATTATACATATTAAACACACAGACCAAGGAGAGAGTGCTAGCGGAACATACAAATACTGGACCCCTCATGACATCATCACAATTTATATTTTATAATGAATTATCACTGCAATAACAGCAGTAGAAATAACATTGTACTTGTATTGAATAATAAAAAAACTATATTTACAAAAATAGCTCTAGTGAAAATCATATGTACCTAATCAACTTGTCCCATGGCCAACCCAAAATAATGATTACTATTTGATGTTCAATAAAACGGCAAATTTTGCTAGAAATGGTTTTTTAGAAGAATTGATTCGCTTAGTTTCTAAAGATAAATTTATATTTATCTTATATTAATATAATTCTCGCTTATAAAGCATCGTCGGTCATAAAAAATAGTAGCCCACTACTGTATCTCAAACGAGTAGATTTCTTGAAAATTAGGTTAATTGGACTAGTTGTATAAAAATATGAAATTTGACTCTTTTCATAAAAGTCAAATTTCACATTTACGAAAAGAAAATACTGTATTAGCCTATAAAGAAGCTTTCAACTTAAATGCTGACTATGGTAAAATGACTTGCACTTATGGGACTTTCATTGTCTTACTAAACACCCTATTAATAAGGATAAATACAAACCATTATGTCTTAAAATACGCCGCGCTTCATCAAAATAAAAGTAATGTGGTGAGCTGACCACTGGGTAGATGGGAACCTGGCCCTTTATGGCCACTACGAAGGCCCCTCGCCTAAAAGGTAATAGTTTTGATTTTCGCTCTATATTTCGTGTCCCCTCTGGGAAATATAACAGCAACGCCTGAAAATAAACACAACAGTTTTAGTAGTACATATATTATATAAATGAGAATAAATGTATCCACTTTCAAGTTGGATATTTGTGATATCAATTACTGGAAATAGTCCTCCCTCAAAGGAGAAGTAAGACCGTATTACTTTTAAGACGAGATTATTTACAGTCCACTTCTTCACTTCCTACACGTTCTCTTTTATATGCACGCTACATCTTGGTCAAAATATGTGTCTTTGTGAACACCTCAGATAGACAATTTGCTTGTATGTTGTATGTTACAAGAAGCAAATTGTCTATCTAGTTGTCTACTTTAGCAATAAATAGGTTCCTTGATAATATGGTTATTTGGGGAATTAGTCATTAGAGACAATGGACATTCGAGGAATTAAACGTTCGAGGCCAGAATCATAAATATCTTAAGATTACCTTTTCTTTTTTTAATGTTTCGACGACGCTATTAAGATTTTGGTATGCAGTCTTCGGATTATTTCTGTCAATGACGATTATTTGACATTTTCTTACTATCCAGGCTAAAAGTGGCAAACGCATGACTTCGATTTTAGTAGTTTTTATTATTCTGTTGTTTTTCAAACTTAAGTAAATATGCACTGAAAATAAAGACGTTTTAAAAAGTTAATTTAAATTAGGTCAACACGAATTAACATCACATAGATTGAAATATTTAATAGTACATAATCAATAAAATATATAATTTTAACACATTAGCTTTGGTTTTAGTATTTACTGGATTATTTTTATGGTTATGTGTAGTTTTTTAATTATGGTATTTTTTTATTCATGTAGACCTTGAATACTTGAATTCAAATAAGTATTTTGACTAGCTTGCAATCTTAATCGACTTTTTTTGAACTGAACCTGTATAAAATCAGCAGGCCATTAAATTCCGATTTAAAATTAATTGTAAAATTTATCATGACTTCCGTTGCATAAATGAGACCTTGAGCCTTCTTGTGTGAAATTGGAGTTGAATCTTTGTATGTGAATAATAATTTAATTGGCATATTCACTTAACAAATCTAAGGTGCTCTGATGGTTCAAAACAAGAATTCCGCCACTTGCTGATTTTAGCGTTTCTTCATTCTGAATGCTCCATTTGTAGCCGTAGAAGTGTAAAATGTGTTCTAGTTTTTCTGTAAATATCCTGGAAGAAGGAAAATAAAGAAAATAAGGCGTCTATATTCTGTTATCAATAAGGTATCTTCATCATCATCATCATCATTTCAGCCATTAGACGCCCATTGCTGGACATAAAGACGACCAATTATTCCGATCGGTCGCTACTTACATCCACCGTGAGTCAGTAAGGTATCTTCAATTTCGACATTACTATAGTGGCAATTCTGAGTTTGTCTAAAGCTAATTAAAATAGCGGTATAATGTCTTAAATTACATTAAAGCTTTTCTGATGTAACATAAAAAAATAACTTAATACAATTTAATTTGATAGTTCTAAATTTACATTAAACCGGCGCCAATGACGAGATAATAATAACGTGGACGATGATGCCGAGTCATGATGACCCGAAAATTTACAAAAAATGTTTATGAAATTTTAATCTGTCACCTTAATTTTAATGACTGTTGACTACGAGTAAAAATGTATCTATATAGTATATCAGTCACCTAACACCCATAGTACAAGCTCTGCTTAGTTTGGGGTTAGGTGATGCTGTGTGTTTATTCCGTAAATATTTTTTATTTTACAAAATATTATTTGCTGGTATGAACCAGAAATAAAACATTATGAAACATTTCAACAACACATGCAAAAGCACCTTTGAAAACGTAACGTCGTATAGGTACCTAGTTCAAGGAAAAATATTTTATGCGTGTAGCTATCGAATATTTGCACATAAATATGCCAGATATATTCGACGTCAACAGGACCCTTGTTTTTTTTTTGGTATAAGTATCCACATCTACGTAAAAGCTAGCATCATAACTGATAAAACTGTGTTCAAAAATAATCAAAGATAAACAAAAATATTGAATTTTAAACAAATAGATAAAAAATAATATTTCTTTGAAATAAAAAATAATAATTGTAAATGAGACACTTTCCTATGTGATTAGCCTGAAATACATGGAATTAGAATAATTATAGGCTTCTTTGATTTTATTTCTAATTCATATATTAAAAACTGAAAGTTGGTTGTTATGTTAAAATGTAGGTACTTGTCATTTTGTCCATTTGACAGTATGTCTTTTGAGAAGATACAGAAAAAAACATCATCATCATCACCCTATTAACGTTCCCACTGCTGGGACACAGGGACTTCTCTCTTGACGAGAGAGATTAGGCCTTAATTCACCACGCTGGCCAAGTGCGGGTTGGTGAATGTCACATGTCCTTCAAACTCTTTTTTTTTTTTTTTTAAGTTCTCAGAACATGCCGGTTTCCTCACGATGTTTGCCTTCACCGTTAAAGCACGTGTTTAAAGCGCACATAAATTTCTCAAGAAAAATCCAGAGGTGAAAAAAACATAACACCCAATTTATACTATGATGTGATAATAACATACCGGAAGTTTCTGAAATGATTTTCCTTGAATAATAAAACTGGATATATTTTAAAAATAAACACTAAAACTGCGTAGAAAAACATAAAAAACACTTTTGCGTGAAACATGAATTCTCGGTAAACATTTTTATTGAATATTAAATGAATTAAATAGCTACAACATATAATAACTAATATTTGATACCACATTTTTCGTTTTGCGCCCTACGGCCACTAAGCGCTCTACAATTATAATAATTAAGTGGTTTATTTATAAGTTTAAGTAGGTACCTAATTAGGATTTCCAGTGGAAACAATTTATTCTTAAGTACTTATAATAAAAATAAAGTAGACAGGTAATATTATAATCAGTTCACAGACTTACTAAAATTTATTTTACCTATCTTAATTTATTAAGTGCCATCGCTGTTTGCGGACCAAAAGAGTTAAGAAGTCACCCGGACTTCAAATCTACAAGATAGATATTCTCTGACCAAAATCAAATTTAATAGGACCTCTTCATAAGCAATACTTTATAGTATACTATTTTTAAAATACTTTCAAGCGGAATAGTGTTATAATGAGGTAACAATTAAATTAAACACGTGCTTTAACGGTGAAGGCAAACATCGTGAGGAAACCGGCATGTTCTGAGAACTTTAAAAGAGTTTGAAGAGACATGTGACATTCACCAACCCGCACTTGGCCAGCGTGGTGGTGGTGAATTAAGGCCTAATCTCTCTCGTCAAGAGAGAAGTCCCTGTGTCCCAGCAGTGGGAACATTAATAGGGTGATGATGATGAACAATAAAATTAACAAAATAAACGCAGAATTTAAAACTCCTTCTATCATGATAATGATGATCAAAACGAGACTTAAAAGAAATTGTCTAAGTGAAACATGCCATGTTCTTCATTAAATAACTGCACTTATAATTAAAAGGAGAACTTCTGAACAGATTTCAAAGCAAAGATAAGCCTTCATTTGACCACAATCTCACCTGATGTAAAGTGACGATGTGGTCTAAGATGGGGCATAAAGACCTAGAAGGTGGCTTCTCCGGGCCACATTTATGAAACACAAAAAAATAGCTTCACGCACTGGCCCAGCCCGGAGGGTGGTGACAAGCCGCGGCCGAAGCTTACCACCAGATACTGTTCTTAGCACCACCCGGAGGTGACGTGTAAGGATTCAGGGGGTTACCACTTACGGACGTGAATAGAAAAAACCTCCAAAATTTCTGACTTCCACTATTGTCTTGGCATGGAGCAACGATTTCATAAACTGTACTGTATTTATATCTATTCAATAAAATATCTAGATAATTCTAGAGTCGTGTTGATATTCTTGAACTTGTTCGGTTGGATTCTGCATGCTTGGAGTGTTGGAGGTGCTGTTCTTCCAGTGAAGGCGCCGCGCCAGTGAATAAACTGTTAGTTAGTGACAGCTAGCAGTAGTTGCATTGCATGTTCTAAAGTAGCCGGGAAGGTAGCGTACGTGTTAATTTCGTATAATCTTACTTAAGTTCTAATTATTTGCTTCCATATAAGTAGGTACCTATTGTCAATAATACTATGTACCTGTTATAAAATTTAAGGTTATGCGGTAAAGTTAAACTAAAAATAAAATTTCCTATACTCAACAATGAGCGGCCTTCACCCCGAGATCAAGCTTATTTATATAACACTAGCGACCCGGCCCGTCATCCCACGAGTGCAATGCTGATACTAAATAAATAAATAAATATAAAGTAAAAGTAAATGACAAAAATAAAAGTTAGTTATTGTTAAATCCATAAGAGATAGACATATACCATCACGGACTTTTCTGTAGACCTTTTCAATGTGTACAATACAAAGTACATTATTTTGATAAAACTCGTAGGGTTCAGCCTGCGTTTGAAATGAACGCTGAAAAAATTAAATTATTTACGACATCACATTAGAAACCTCAAAAATAACAGTACTTCTCCACTATTTAATGGATATTATTATACATATAAACCTCCCTCTTGAATCACTCTGTCTATTAAAAAAAACCGCATCAAAATCCGTTGCGTAGTTTCAAAGATTTAAGCATACAAAGGGACATAGGGATAGAGAAAGCGACTTTGTTTTATACTATGTTGATGATGGTGTAGTGACTAGCTAAGCCGGCATTCTTTAATTTGCCATTTGAGCAATGCAATGTGACCGCTACTGTCAGTTGCCATAAATAAACAAAACTTTCGAAGTAAATGCTTAAACACAATAATCATCATAATTCAACTAATTCTCACACATCGTCAACAAATTATACACCAAAACCTTCATCGTGCTTTACTCTACCTATTGCTGAAAACTACATCACGTTTCCGTTTCGAGCATCCGTTTTGTACCTTTTGAGTATATCCGGAACATAAAGATCGCTTCCAGGGTAGGGGAGAGAAATCCCAAATACATTGGTTTTAATGTGTTAAAAAAAGGTAAGCATATTTTACTTGCTGCTATTTCGGAGCATGATGCCTACTACTATTCCAACTCAACGAAACTAATTTAGAATTGGTGTTACTATATCTTTATATATATAATTCTTCTGTGAGTGTGTATGTCACTGAACTTCTCTCAAACGACTGGACCGATTTTGATGAATTTTTTTGTGTGTGTTCAAGGGGATCTGGGAATGGTTTAGATTCACAATACGGTCAACTGGATATTGTTTTTTGAGACGTGGGACAGGACAACGTCTGTCGGGTCGACTAGTTTCTTTATAAAATTTTAATTTAACGTTTACGTACTTGTGTCATTATCGTTAAATAAGTCAATGTGTTACACACAAAATAACACAATGGAAGAAATAAATAAAACCTATTTTTATTTTCCATTTTATTAGCGGGGTATAAGCGTACACTCCATGTCTAATATATTTTTAATGATAAATACATAAATCTTCTTGTTAAAGACTTGTTGGTCTCATGAGAGCCCGACAGTCAAAAATATTAGTTAAATTGTAATCATTGTCGTTATCTATGGTGTTTTAGATATGTTATATAAAGCGGAAAGGGCTGCTATATTTAAGTAAGTCATTACGCCACTAGGGAGTTCGTTTTTGCCTCATATTGATACAGTAAAGTAAGAAATATAAATGTTGACTAGTGAATTCGTATGGCAGGTATGTGTAGGTAGGTACTTTTTAAACAAATTAATACAGAAGCTTTGTAGTCGATATCCACCATTTTATTTGAGTTATCCTTAGGTGTTAGTTTTACCCCCACTATTCTGAATATAAGCGTATAATATAAGCGCAGTGGCTTCTACAACTAATTATATGTAAGTAAATGTACATCTATACTAATATTATAAAGCTGAAGAGTTTGTTTGTTTGTTTGTTTGAACGCGCTAATCTCCGAAACTACTGGTTCGAATTGAATAATTCTTTTTGTGTTGGATAGTCCAGTTATCGAGGAAGGCTATAGGCTATATAACATCAGGCTGCGACTGCAATAGGAGCAAAGATATAGTGGTAAATGTGTAAAAACGGGTGAAATTGTTCATCTTTGAAGCCTTCCGTTGCGTGCGCCGTGAAAACGGTTCAAGATACACAAAAAATATGTACTAAAGAATAATAGCTCTTTTAATGATCTAAAAAACAGTCCGCGATAGTATATGTCTATCTTTAAAGATTAACTCACAAAAACCGTTTTTATGGTACCTAATTTGGTCGAAATAATTTGTTTAAGTTGTATCAACATAATAATATTAATCTTTATTCAAATAAATATGTTGTTGGTTAAGAGTACTTCATCCATTATAACGCGGGTAGCACCGCAGGGCACAGCTAGTTTTACATAATCACGTTTGAAGGTTAAGCCTAGGTTACGTAGTCATTTATAATTCTATGGTTAAGCTATGAACTTTACAAATATAAGAAAAACTACGAATATATGACAAAAAAATACAATATTTGCAGTCAGTAAAATTAATATGAATAATTTATGAACCGAATATGTTATTTGTATGTAAATATATTTAACAATAATATTTATAGGAACAGCATGCGTCGCCAACTGGTAACCCCCTTACCTGTGGTTTGTATTCAGAATGAGTTACCAGTGAGCGACTTTGCGTTAGCGTTTGCAGGTTTTTTCTGTTCACATCAAGTGTTAACCATCTGAATCCTTACACGTCACCTCTAAGGTTCTAATAACAGTCTCTGGTGGTAGGCTTCGGCCGCGGCTTGTCACACCCTCCGAGCTGGGCCAGTGCGTGAAACGATTTTTTCGTTATGTGGTCCTGTACGCCACGCATAATGTACATCCTTAAAAGTTCCCATACACATTTACCATCTGTTCTAATAATTAGGTTCTACCTTTGTAATAATCTTTGTTTACATTTTAATTGCTTCATTTGAGTGAGTGAGCAACCTGTCAATATCAAGATACACAATTTTGATTAGGTACCTCAAAATTGTCATCATGATATTTGACTTATGATTTTTTTTAAATTATATAATTAATTAATTAAAATAAAATATTTATTTATTATTAAAAGTTTTTATTTAGTTTCATCTGTCCCGATGCTTGTCTGTAGTCAAATAATATAGTTCTATAATTCGCATCAAACATAGAACTCATGAATTCAACGCAGTGATTTATAATTATTCTCTTTAGCCTCTGTGTTGTTCAAGCAGAATTTGAAGCATGCGAGCAGCCGACAAAAAGAATATCTATAAATGATACTAGCTGTACCTACACGTCATAGCGTTGCCCGTGTTCTGGACTTTCCCGCGGAAATAACGTATCTATTTCCTTGCGATAAAAAGTACCTACCTACATAAAAAGTTCTCATTAAGTGAATTATGTAATTTTTTTTTATAAAATATACGTTCTTAAAAAACGTTTTTTTAAATTTCCTATATAGGAAATTTATCGAGGAAGGCTAAATTAGCTTTCCTCGATACATAAAAAGTACCCTCTAACCTTCCTCGATAAATAGGCTATCTAACACAGAAATATTTTTTCAAGTGGACCAGTAGTATTTGATGTTAGCGCATACAAACATACGATCAACAAACTCTTGAGCGTTATTATATTAGTATAGATTAGTACCTATTATTTATTCGCATAAATATGCGTCATAATCAATCTAAAGGAAGTTAGTAAAATCATTATGGTATCAATATTATTCAGTAAGCAGGTATTTTAATTATACAAAAACAATTAAATTTACTTCTTTAACCGCTACACACTATAACCCGTTCGCTGTGGCCACTGTACCTACCTAATACGTAGTTTGACTTGTTAAACACCGTTTTACAAAAACGTTTTATAAGAACGTTTATTTTATCAAAAGAATTTTCATAATTCACTTAATGAGAATTAATTATAAACATTCTGGACAGTTTGCAGTTCATTTTAGATTTCTTATACAAATACAAAATTATCCTCAATTATATATTTGTTTATTTAGGTCACAGATTAGATACATATAGGTATATAATATAGAAAATAATGTTGTAACCACTTGTATTCGCTTGAAATACACCAAAAATCATAAATTATTTTTTAAGATTATTGTGTTTTAATGGTTTTAATTTGTGGGTAGTTTCAATACTGGCATACGAAACCAACAGAATCCGACGCATAGTACCAAAGAGTTATACTGGAACTAATGCGGCAATAATTTTTAATTTATTTATTTTATATTAATTATTAACTAAATTTTGAGATTCATCAGTCGATAATTCTTTGGATATCTCTATGGCCAGATCTGCGTATGCTTCTAACATCATTTCGTGGACTCGATTCCGAAGTTCCGGCTCGTCTTCCATCTTCAAGCCTTTTGTGGGCACTGGTGGTAAGCAGCGCAAGATACATTTACCTTAAAATAAAAATGAAATCAAGAGTAATGTAAAAATAGTTTGTAGCCTAACAACAATCAAATGTGCCTTGAAAATTAGGAGCTACGCTTAAGTGCCTACAGTAATTTCAATTTATAACGGCATATTTATCATAATTTACTGTCTTTCGAGTTTCCCGATATTTCGGCACAGTTACACGCGCCATAATCACGGTTGAACGGAGCTTAACCAATCATGGTTAAATATCCCGTTATAAATCTACATAGTATTGATTAACCATGATAGTTTCAAAAGTTATACCTACAGTAATATTGCACTTATTTTTTTTTTTTGGCATTAGATATTAGGTTATTATACTAAGTAAACCTTATAATTTAGACTCTGCGCTTGAAGCGTCAGTTTGCCAGTGTCAAGTTAAAGTAAAGAAGATGTTACTCAGATGAACGCCATTTTGCTTATGACTCTTATTCTGTGTAAATCACAAACATGGTAGTTCAGTTCAGTTTCTTTTTATTGGACTTTGCGCTTGAAGCGACAATTTGCCAGTGTCGAGTTAAATAAAATTATAAAGTAAATTATAAAAGATGTTTCTCAGTTGAACGCCATTTTGCGTCCAAAAATCAAAATTTACTCAAAATCAAAATTTAATCAAAATTTTCCAAACATGGTAAGGCATTGTGCATCATTGCAGTTGACAGTGACGGCCCAAAGATTTTTTGGCAGATTTTTGACATTTGTGTCTCATTCAGAGCCATCTATCTTAGTTTATGGCAACAACTTTTGTTTTGAGGTCGAATTGAAAAGTCCTTATTAAATCTTTAAAATTAAACTTTCTCTTGCAAAATAAAACTGCCATGTCGTATTCTGTCTCATTCTTTAGTCTAAGGTTATTCAACGATACTGCGAAAATGTGAAATACTTAAACTGAGATAAACTTTTCTTTCTAAATTAGGTACTTAAATAGGTACTAAATCCTATCTCAATAACTCAACTACTAAACTCAATTTATATCACGTTTTACGAAGTTACAAAATAAATAAAATTTATAACTATAGGTAAAGGTACCTAGTTACTACCATAATATAAACGTTAATTCTTCATTTAATTATATTTTTTCTCAGCCTCATTAAAATTAAGGGACCGGCTCAGCGAGTAGATTTGCGAGCTACTCAAAAATACAAACCATCATTGTTTATTATGTGCTTCTTTTCATCCACAAAGTACTGTGGGGAACAGACCACTGGGTAAATAGGTACTTGTGCATTTATGGCGACTACGAAAGCACCTTTTTTGAAAGGCAATAGTTTCGTCTTTCGCTCCTTATTTCTGGTGCCTTCCGGAAATACCAATAACATTGCCTAAAAAGTTAAAAAATATTATTTTACAGGCCTACAAAGTTGTTTCAAAAGTGAAGTCATAATTTTAATAGTTTTTTGCGGTTTTTACCTTTTTTTTCCATTATTAGGCGGGACGGGGTGGGTCAATTTGATAATGACCCGGAGACGGTTTCACAATCTCCGGGTGAAATAGCCCATGGTTAAAATATTGAATTATCAAGTCAAACTGACTCTTTTACTCGGAGATGGTAGAACAAGGCTTTAATTTTGAAATGTTATTGGTATTGTTTTTTTTTACAGATATCTTAATTTATAGCAGAATATTCAGAAAACTAAAATTCATGATTAGTGAACATTCTTCATTGCATGTGGGATGTCTATTATCTTCACTTTGGGGGGAATTCAGTTGCTTGCTGAACCTTTAGCTGAGCAAAGAGTTCTAGAGAAGCCAACTAGAGGGCGCTTTTATATATAATCTCAATTCCCACACGATTCCCGCTGTGAAGCGCCAAGCCTTACAAACAGCCCAATAAAACCTTAGTCCTAAAATTGCGTTAAACTTACTAAAGTTTAAAGTACTTTTGTATACAAATATAATAAGATACAAGATACAAAATCATTTATTTTCATTGCTTGATTTTATACATCTCAGAAATCTCAATAAAAATAATAGAATAAACGCCCGTTTAATCCATTTTTAGGACTCGGGTCCGATTTTTCCAATCTTAGAATTTTATTCAGCAATCATACTCTTTTTTTGTTTGTACCATAACGTTATGCTAAATCGCCCCGTAACAAATAAAATTAAGTGTCTGCTTCTTGTGAAACTATATTTTTTATATCAATTTAAATCTAAGGCTCGAGGAAAAACTATTAGGAGAAGTTTCCCTACCATACTTAGGTATACTGAGACAAAATTTATTTCATCAGTGAAAGAACCAACCCGCGCTTGGCCAGCGTGGTGAATGAAGGCCCTAATTAAATGAGGCTCTCTCGCCAAGAGAGAAGTCCCTGTGTCCCGTTAATTAAGTCGTTAATAGGGTAATGATGATGAAGTGAAAGAAATTTTGGTTATGTATTCAGTCAGTAAGCTTGATTTCGTAAATATCATATCTTTCATTCTTTTGTAGAATATGTTATATTATACGTGATTATACTTACCTTCTCAGACTGTAATATTTCGGTTAAACCATTAAGTCTCTCAAATGTTGTCTTCGGATCATTTCTATCTACTAGCACCATGCCGCATTTCTTGATGAACAACGTTAGAAAATTCCAACTGTTAAATTCTACTTTCGCTGTTACAATGAATCTGTCGTATATTTGATATAGACATAGCGGGACTGAAAAAAATAAACTGAAGATAATATCGTATTGACATTCTACACGAGACTTTTAAAGTAGTTTTATGGATAAAGTACCTATGTACCTAATCGTAAGATCATGATGTAAGATATAGCTAAAGCCCCGATTTCACCATTGGCATTGGCATAAGTCAAATTGACATATAATTGTCATTGATGATGATTTTGATTATAATTAAGTTAAACTAAAGAGTCATATACATAATCTATTTAGACATACCTACTACATCTGATTTAAGTAATAACAAATATTAAGAGAGTGTGGAATTATCTATACATAGGTTGGGAATATTGTACAATTACCTGAATACCATTAAAAAACAAAAAAGAATTTCCGGATAATCCACACAACAACATTTGCCCCGTGGTAAGCTCTAAGCTAGTGTTACGAGTCCTAGTCACAAAATATATTGAATACATATAATAGGCACACATATACATATAGACATTTTGTACTATACATATTAAACACCCAAATTCAAGGAGAAAGTGCTTCCAGAACATACAACACTCGGGAATCGAAACTGCTACCTCGTGCGTCGCAGTAGATTTTTTTAATTTCATATATTCATGTGAATACAATTCATATAAATGTTACCTCATTTATATCAAATAAGTATTTAAAATTTGGCAAAAGAAAACAATTTAAGTGTCTTATGAAATGTTTTAAGGAAAATGTCCAGTTTTTAGCATACTAAAATACATACTAATCATAATTAGTATTACATTTCGCTATTTTTAATACATATTTATATTTTTAATATGGATGGAATAACATTAATACTTATATATACATATATTTTGTGAGAGACTGGTGCCCATTATAGACTTAAAGCCAGTGTTACTGGTCACTAGGTCCCACTACACGGATTCACAATGTGTAGGTACTTTACTTTTTTGGAGGAACAGTCTAAATAAGAACTTACAAAACAGACTTAAAAATATAAATATGTATTAAAAATAGCGAAATGTAATACTAATTATGATTAGTATGTATTTTAGTATGCTATAAACTACTAACATACCTACATTATAAGGTTACCGCATATGACAACGAAATGTTGTGTGAGAGATAATAAATGTATTTTTTTTAATTACGTAATTTTATCTTACTCAGTATATCCACAATTGTCTGGTGATTTATGACAAGTACTCCACTGTTAGCTGAAGCCAGAAAATGCTGGTTCTGTATTTGCCATTTGAAACCATAGACGTTCATGAAGTCCTTGCAAATACGCAGCATCGTCCTGAAAACCATTTGAATAAGTTGACAAGAAGTTGTAAGAAATCTTGAACTATATCTTCTAGATCACAAATAGTCTCACACACATCATAGATCACAGATCTTCCAGATCAGATCGATAATTATCTTATAACTACCTAACCTTTATCCTTTTCTAACGTGTACTTAAAATAAATAAAATAATATTGATAAATATTTTATTTATTGATAAGTTGTTAAAAACTATACTACAAAAAGATACCTTTTATATTACTGCTATTTTAAAGAAGCATTATATTAGGAGAAAAATATATAATATACACTATGATAGACTGTAATTTTAATAGAGTTTTAAAATATCTAGAGTACCTCAATCAAAAATGTTAAGCGTAAACAGGAAAAAGAGTCATAAAATCAGTCCTCAAATAGGTATGAGTAAGTTCCTACTTTAAACATGAAATATGCTTTAAACATCAATAATGAAACAAAATAAACAATAACAGAAACAACCAATAAATGAAGATATTTTTATACGTTTAGGTAACCATTAATCTAACAGTATAAATTCATCTTCAAAATGAGACATACAAAACGTCAATATAATATTTTAAAAGCAAATATCTTAAACCGTATAGGTATTTTAGTTTATTTTCTACATAAATTTATAATTATTTTAGCTTGTATTCATAAAAAAAACTAACTTGATATATTAAAGGAGAATAAAATGACGTTATAACGTCTGTGTGTCTTATGTATCTAATCTGTGGAACAGTTAAATAAACATTTTTCGCTCATATTTTATATTATATTTACCTTTACTCACTGTATTTTTTAAATTCATAAACTTTATTCTAGGTAAGGTATGAGCTGTTTGTGTGTTTTAGCCAATTTAGTTATATTAGCCAGAAATAGCAGTTCGTATAACATAACATTACGCATTCTAGGTTTAGTTTTAATTTCTTATGGTATTGTTTTTTTTTTTGGTGTGTATTAAAGTATTTTCTATTCTATTTTATAATATAAGGAGCAACACCTAATAAAGACTCTTTGTAATATAAATAGAGTTAAAATATCTAGAGCACCACAATCAAAAATGTTAAACGTAAACAGGAAAAATAGTCATCAATTCAGTCTTCGAATATGTGCAGGTACCAATATAAAACATAATACAGACAAATACAGAAACAACCAATAAATTTAGTTGTTTTTATATAATTTAATAAAACAGTATAACTAATTAATCTTAAAAAAAAAATGTAAATACATATATGTACATACAAAATAACATTATAATATTTTAAAAGCAAATATCCGACACTGTTTTGGTATCAATGGCTAGAACGCCTATTAGACCTACAGTAGTTTAATAGAACGTTTGATAAAAACGTTATTTATAAACCTAAATAAGAGTCAAATCTGTTTAACAGTTCAATAAAAGCTTTTCACCCCTTCTTTGTCTCTATAATACCTCGTCGCAAAATAAGATATAAAGTGTGTATAAGCTATTTCATTTATATTAGCCAGAAATAAGTGGTTTGAATACCAGGGTTTTCTATATTTTATATTCACAAGAATAGTTTTGTTTTTTTTGTCAAAATGTTTGATTAGGATATAATTCTGGATAGATTTTAACTATATACATTAAGTTTAGTTTATATAGGGGGTACGAATGTAATGATTTTAAATATTAAAACGGGCGCAATGTCGTTTTCTTATAAAATCCGAGGCCTTTGCTAAGCTTTAATGGTTTCCCACATAATCTTATTAGTTGCATCCAGATTTTTTCTAAGGTCAAATAAGAATAAAAAGAGGTCTTCGACAAATTATTATTGATACAAACACAAAATAATTAGGTAGGTAAATACTTACTTAGCTTTTAAATAAATTTGATAATTTAAAAAAAACGGTCAATGCTATTATTTAATACAGCGCATCCAATTATATAAAACTTAAATAAGTTATAGGTATTTAATTAACCGACAACTAACACTTGTATCCAATTTCCAAAAAAAAGAGTGATGTCTGCGCCTTTTAGCACCAAGGGCGTACCACTTAAGGTCAATAAACCATGGGTTTATTAGCCGATTTGGATAATTATCTTTAGTGGCAAAGATGATAGTACAAGGGAGGTCCCGTGATTGGGAAACCAGGATCCAATGGCATCCCAAAGATGTCGAGAGAAACTTCCTTTAAGAGAAGCTACCTTATTATTTGAAAGCTTTATATTTGGTCTCATTTTTATTTTATAAAAATGAGACCAAACGTACAAAAACGTACAAAACCAAACGTACACTGTTTAAAATTTAAACAATTTTAATACATGGATTTAAACTTTAAATCCATGTATTAAAATTGATTTGTTTATTGCAGTTTCGACCGGTACGGGTTTGATATTCGCTGAGGGAACCGCTATTAAATTATTTACAAAGTATAATCAAAATAATTGTAAACGTATGTTTTACTAGCTGTGCCCCGCGGTGTTACCCGCGTTAGTAATGGATTTTCCCGCGGAATGACGTTTTCCCGCGGTAAAAAGGTAGCCTATGTTATTTTTCAGGCTCTAGAGATTATGTGTACCAAATTTCATTTAAATCGGTTCTGTAGTTTTCGCGTAAAAGCGTAACAAACAAACTTACATTCGCATTTATAATATTAGTATGATTGTAATAAGTACGTTTAATGTCTGGTACTCGAAACAAAAACTTACAGCTACAAGCCAAGAAGTAAATTTATTATGTATGTTTTATATTTACTGTGGTCCGAAATAAATGTGTCTTATACTTATTCTTAAAAAAACCAGGCCGGTCAAAATCGGACTCGCGCACCGGCGATTCCGTATTAAAATGAAAATTTAAGGAAAAGTTACCCCTGAAGCAAAATTAAATTAATAAGATTATAATGTGGCATAAATTAAAGACTAAGTCGTTAAAAATGCCGTTACCACTATTGTGGTAATAGTTATGCATAGAATTTAACAGATCAGATCAGATAAAGGCCTCAGTTGCCTTTATATCTAAGCATTAATTATACTTAGTATTTCATAATAATATGAATTTCAGTATGATATTTCCACGCGTGCCTGAGAAAAAGGGTCTTGACAGACAGATCGACAAATAAGTGATCCTATAAGGGTTCCGTTTTTACCTTTTAAAGTACGGAACCTGAAATAATGGACGGTGAAAACATGGAAATGGTTTTTTTTGACTTCTGACACAATTTGAATCAAACAAAAAATAACTTACGCGAAATTTCGGAAATGTGTTTCTCTGAACGCAATACATGGAAAAACTTTAAATAAACATGTACAATACGCTTTTATGATCACTGCAGCTATTTTGCTGTAAAATAAAACTTTTCTGCTAATTGTTTTCATAATAATTAAATAACAAAGATAGAAAAGCGCGCAAATTATTATTTGATTCCACATTTTCTACCGCTGTGTTGTGTTGTTGGGTAAAGATACTGCTTGAATGCGAATGTGAACAACAATTAACTCTTGTTAGAAGATCGTACAAAAACCAAAACAATGCAAAAGTTAAATTAAATTAAGAAAATACCACTTCGGTGGGTCATTGTAACATTGGGACCTTTCTGAACGGATTGTGCTTCAAAAAATGCGTTATTTTTTTCCCCTTAGTAACCTAATGAGAAAATAAGTTTAAAATTATTAAATAATACCAAAAAAGTATATTTCAATTTCATACATAAAATACTTTAAATATAGTTACTGACCACATCTTAGACCACATCGTCATTTTACATCAGGTGAGATTGTGGTCAAATGAATAATAAAAAAAAAGAACCCAAGAATTATGATGAAGATTCCATTACAGTTTTATTCCGGATAAACTAAATAAACTCAGAGTAGCTCAGCGAGCTATGGCAAGGGCTATGATCGGTGATTTTGTGAGATCGAATTAGAAATGAGGAGATACGTAGGAGTATCTCCTCATCGTTTCGGGTCCGGGTGTTTTCTATGTATCATATGTATGTATTTACAAAAAAAAATGTATCTATGTAGTATATCAGTCACCTAACACCCATAGTACAAGCTCTGCTTAGTTTGGGGTTAGGTGATGCTGTGTGAGTAGTCCGGAAATATTTATTTATTATTTATTTATCTCCGACATAGCCAGGCGTTTATTTGCGTATTTTTTTTATTTTTTTTTTTATTATTGATAAGTCTTCATTTGACCACAATCTCACCTGATGTAAAGTGACGATGTGGTCTAAGATGGGACATGAAGACCTAGAAGGTATGGCTTCTCCGGACCACATTACGAAACACGAAAAAATCGCTTCACGCACTGGCCCAGCCCGGAGGGTGGTGACAAGCCGCGGCCGAAGCCTACCACCAGAGTCTGTTCTTAGCACCACCCGGAGGTCACGTGTAAGGATTGAGAGGGTTACCACTTACGGACGTGAACAGACAAAACCTCCTATTAGTTCGCTGAAATGCCATGGATAGGCCATAGGTATATAGAACGGCTTCTAGTGCTAAAATAAGATAGTATTATATGAGCATATCCAAACTTATTAATTCAACCAATCAGCGCTTACTGATTAATTAACGGAGAGACCTCGTAAATTGATCAATTACCTGAGAATAATACATTCCAACAGCCTTTGATGATTTTACGTAAGTTATAAATTTACTAGGAAATCGTTCAATTTAAGATTCGTATTATTTTCCGATGTAATATTTACCTTGTTACAAAGAGAAATAAGAGAGAAAAGTCGTACAAAAACCAACATGTTCTGAAAACTTTGACGATTTCGGTTTTTTTTTTACCTTATTTGCTTTTTTTTTCTTTGTTTTCTCAGAACTTTGTTCTCAGTGAACCGATCATGATTATTCTTTCTCTTAAGTTATCTTAAATTATTTTTCTAATATAATAAGTGGGAAAGGGTGTTTGTTTGTCTGAAGCCTAAAATTTAATATATATGATAGGTTATACTTTCGCGGGAAGATATGTCGTATAATATATTTCAAAATAAAAGTCTATAAAATTACTTGAAAAAATTCGGTTGTGTTTTGTTAAATATAATAATAATCTTCCTGTTTACATAGGTACACTTGACACACAATATAGACGCCATGAACATGAGTTAGTTAGTAGGTAGATACTTACTGTTATGAGGTTTGACACTTATGAATAATTATGAATAATCAACCTAATTTCGGCCATGGGACGTACACTGACATAGTCTACGTGGGCTTTCCTTTAAAAATAATTTGACTGCCTCAGTGGCGCGGTGGGCGAGAGTCCGCTTGCGGCGCAAGAGGTAGCGGGTTCGATTCCCGCCGAGGGGTCAAGTGATTGTAAGTTCTGCAAGCACTTTCTCCTTGGTCTGGGTGTTTAATATGTATAATAAAAAATATCTATGTATGTATGTATATTATATTAAGTATATCGATGTCTGGTACCCGTAACACAAGCTAAGAGCTTACCACGGGGATAGATGTTATTGTTGTGTGGATTGTCCGGAAATATTTATTTATTTTATTTATTTATAAGTTAGACCATAACACTTGCTGATAAATATCTATATGCATGTTTAGATCTAATGCATAATTTGTTTATTGTATGTGTATTATTATTAAATGCTCGATTTAGTTGTTTTTAATACTCTTAGTTTCGTTTGCATAATCATGTAGCATGGAATTGCCATTCCCACTTTCCTTATTTTATAACACTAAAACATCATTAATATTATGAATACAGAATTATCAAGTCTGAATTTAATTCAAAAGTTATTTAAAAATAGCAAACCTCAAACCTTATTTCCTCAAACCTGTTTCAACAACCATGTCAAATAGGATTTAATTTTGGATATGTAAAATACATGTATGTACGTAGTTTAGTTACCATTACTGTTAAATAGGTATAAAAATTATTCTAAAATTAAGATTTAAGAAAAACACCCGATTCCAATGCCTTTATTTCCTTAAAAGTAAAGCACCATAATATTTAGCAATGGGCACGCGATGAACTTTCATTTAATACCCCACTCGGGAATATTTACAGATTTTCGGTTTTCCTTCCCCACTCTCACCCCCATTACTTTTAAACGGGTCAACCGATTTTCATGAAACATGTCTAAGAACACCCGCGCCTAACTCACCATTCATACAAAAACATTGACATCGCTCCATCCGTTCGGGAGCTATGATGTCCCAGACAGACAGAAAGACAGACACTTCAAACTTATAACACCCCTTTTTTTGTTATGAAAGACCCGTTATGCTTACTCAGAAAAAGATTCCGCCTCGGCCTACCTACCAGTGACTTATAAAAGTCAAATATTTATACTAGCTATTTACACATACTTTGTATTTTCTTGTTTTAAAGATAGATCTTTAATACAAAATATTACAATAAATCTAATACAAACATCTAACCCCCGTGTCAAGCCTTAAAGGGGATTTTATTTCATTTTTATTAAAAAAAATATCATATTCATATTTAAAAAAAAAAATTAACAACAGTCAACGGTCAAAGTCCAAAGTCAAACGATAAAGGTCAAAGTTAAAGTCAAAGTCTAAGTATATAATACAAGTATTCTACTCAATAAACATACACTTATTTATTTGCATGCTATTTCCTGAGCTTCTCAATTAATATGATACAATGATTTAAAAAAAATAAAAAAAAACAATTTTTTTTATCAGATTAGGCGAATCCCTTTAGATAATCGTCAGATTATGAGACAGCACGTCTAGAAAGCAAAGATTAACAACATATAATATCTTAATCTGACGCCCTCGAGTATTTCAAAATGGCGAATTTTTTTTGCACATTATAATAATGGCCGCGAGTTTCCGTCAGATCGAAATCGTCAGATTATTGAATGAGAGCTTTTTATTTGGTGCACTTAACACCCCCTTAGAAAATCTAAAGCGCTCGATGAACAATTTTTTTATTTATAACCTTTACGTACAACCCCCCGCATCATGCAAATGATCAGATCAACATACGTACATTATTAAAAATACGTAGGACATTGATGCTATCAATATCTGACGCGCTCGAGTATGTCCATGCAACAGTTTTTTTTACATATTTAAAAATCTATAGCCGCTTCCCCCACCGATGAAAAGGTATATATTATATAACATTTTTTTCTTTTTGTAATCTAAGTCTCTATAATGCTCGAGTAAATCCCCATTTAGCATCGTGGGCTACTACAAAACTTGTATTGGTTTATTGTTAAACATTTATTGGTCTGTCTATTGCTTCTAACGAACATAAAAACAAACATCCTTTGCGTTGCACAGTCGGGTATAAATAATAATAAGACAATAAATAACATGTTTCATAATAACATAATAATAGTTTATTAAGTACTTAAAAATAAGTTAAATTATTCTTACAACTACAGCTTATAAATAATTTCTTCCAAAGTGCCCAATTTATATCTTTAAACTATTACAGATTTATCTACAAAACTATTTAGTTTTGTATAAAATGAAAATAATTCAGGTAAAGAAGGCAAAGATATCTCAGTCATTGACTTATTTTTATATCCAAGATGATGGTACCATTGTGTTGTGGGTCAAATACAGGTACCAAAATGATAATACATATTTGATATACTTCACAGTATCACAGTTCTTATAATTACTGATTTTACAGACTGACAGCATAATGTTTATTCAATCAATTATCTTTCAACAATCATTATCATCATTTAAGCCGTAGGATGTCCACTCCTGGACATATGGCCCCTCAAAGTCTTCCAGTAACTGCGGTCCAGTAACCACCGCGAGCCCGCTACCTTCGTCCGGTAGTTGGCAGTGTGTCGTCCTACGCTGCGCCTGCCAATCTGCCGTCTCCATTCGAGGACTTTTCGGCCTCAATTACCATTTTGTTACTATTTGTCAACGATATAAATGGTCTGCCTACTGCCACTTCAAGGAGTTAACTCGCTTGGCTATGTCGATGACCAGAGTTCGTCTACGTATTTCCTCATTTCTGAATCGGTCGAGTAAAGAAACCCCGAGCATAGCCCTCTCCACAGCCTTCTATAGCTCTTAGAGCGACTCTGAGCCTATTTATAAGGCCTATCGTAAAGTACCACGTTTCGGATTCCTATGTCATCCCTAGCACAAACTGGTCGAATCTTTCGTCATGAGGCATTGAGGTATAACATAAGGAATATATTGGTAATAAAATTATGGTGTTTCTTATATGAGAGTAGATGACAAAAAAATATAATTAGTCCGTCATTTAGATTACTTAAAAAAATTGCATAACCATATTTTTCCGTTTTTGCAAACGAAGCAACGGGTTGCAGGTCGTGCCGTCAAAACTGCACTTTTGAATATATTGGTATAGTAAGAAAAAATCGCTCTTTCCCTCCATCTTAATAATTTTGATCAGCTCGATCTGACACGAGCTTAACAATATTTGCCCTTCCTCAATGTGGACAATGCCGCTAAGAAAGTTTTCACAAAAAATATATTGTGTGGTAATTGGTTTCTTTTTGTCAGAAAAACTCTCTGATCAAAGAATTCTTCTCTAAAACCTGATCCCAAAACCCATTGTTCCATGTACTGTTGTGCTGTTTGGTTGGTTTAACCAGTTGATAATACAGAAAAATCTTGAATAGAATTCGGAGCTTGCAATACTGATTCCTGTTTAGATTCTTTAAATCTCTAAAGGCTAATTTTCCACAATCAGAATAAAGTTCCGTTCAGTTAAATAGTATTGGCATCGCGCTTGCCAGTGCCATTCAGTTATTTGAAGATGTTGTAAACAGAATTTGATCGGTATCCGGAATGCAGAAACAACGGAATAAAGCAGAGAGTATTATAATCACTACGTGGAATAAAGTTTACAAATCAATAAATTATAAGACGGAAGATTGAAGCTGTCTGACTCACTTCAATGTTTGTCGGATAAGTGACAATTTTATTTGTAATTTTTTTCTGATGTTGGAAAATCACTCTTAAATAATCTATTTCCGTAAAATCTATCCTCACAATTTTAGTCTCTAGTAACCAATCCTATAACTTGGATAGCTTAACGGACACCTGGATTGATAGATATTTATTACAAACTTGGTCTTATCCTACGTTGGTATATGGGTAGTTAACAGGAAGATCGTTCAACACTTCTTTTGACAGTTCCTTGTATACAGTTGACATTTTCTCGTGCACTTTCTCGATAAGCTCTGGTATGTCATCATTTGTAAGCCCAACAGTTGGTATTGGCTCCAGTGCCTGAATGATTATGTGTCCTGAAACGAGAGGAGTAAATCAAATTAAATAATGTCTTGGAAACCTATATAAAATAAAAATAACATTTCAAATGAGCTTTAATATTTCCATTAAAATAGAATTTAAGTTCAAATATCTTATGAGTTAGTACTAGTAACTAGTATGAGTTTTATGTTTATTAAATCATAAAACTCATAGTAGTATTCTCAAAGAATTTTGATTAAATATTTCTAAAACTTTTTTGTTTAGTACGTTACAAATATTGAAAAATCTAGAACGTCTAGATATACGAATGTTGCTACATACTTGTAAAAAAGCAAAGTAGTTAAATATTGAAGGATATTAAAATACAATTTATTTTTACATCTCGCTTGCTTTGAACTTTATGTAAATCACTTGAAATTAAACGAGAGTTCTTGGAACGAACAGTCTAAAAGTTTTAATCGTGGTCCTATATATGGCCGGTGCAACGTAAAAAAACAGCTCATAGTGTAAAAAAATCCTCTAACATTAAAAGTATAGTCGAACTTTTCCTTGGGCAAAAAAACTTAATATCATATTATTTTATTACACAGAAATCCTTTTCATGATATTTGTCTTATATTTTTACCCTTACTTGGGTTCTCTGGAGAATTCCAGACAAATAATCAATTACGTACGTTTTACTTAGAAACAAGAAATTTGTGCTGTATTTTGATTAGATCATAACTTTCCTGAATATGTGATTTTGTGTATTATATCTTGGTGAGTCGTTAAAAGGTGAAGATATTGGGTTAGATATATGTAAAAAGTATTTATATTTTATTTTATTTATTTGTAGTCACAACGACTAGATTATAGAAGACGTCAACGGCTGTGGACGTAATTAAAATAACGATGAAAAGGATTACTGGCAACTTTTAGAAAGTGACAAAGGATTAGTAAAACCATTTACCTATTCCTCATTAATTTACCTTTGCCAAACAAGTGTTTTTGCGCATTGACGAAGTAGTACGGGGAGTACACCACCGGAATGATGGGGACCTGGGCCGCCACAGCTATGCTGAACGCCCCTCGCTTGAAAGGCAGCAGCTTCGTGTAGTCTCTGTTCCTCGTGCCTTCGGGGAATAACCAGATCTTTGTCTGAAAATAAAAAAAACCTAATTATAATATTTTTTTCTTGCAAACGAAAAATTATGACAATAGAACATTAAGTTTCGTGTGACGTAATGTTTTAATGCTACATGCACTGAAAGTATAAATCACAAGCCCCCACTTCGGATTTTGCTCTATATCTTTAAAAAAAGAAAAATAAAAGTATTTTTGGACGGCTTCCAGATGGACTTAACAGAATACCTATATTTTTAAGTAATCTCGTGCCCATTTCATTCACAGTACAATACAATACAAAAACGCTTAATTGTGTAGGTACACGATACAGGATCATAAACACCTTAAATACAATAATATTAACCTTATTATTTATTTTATTCCAACTAACCTGTAGCAGTGTAACACTCTCGCTACGCTTGCTCACCTCGCGTATAGAGCACGAATTACTCGCAAGATTTTAGTTTACAAATTTAACCTAAGCTACACGTTTCGATTTCACAATTTATTTTACCTTTTCACGATTTGACCAAACTTGTATAATAAAATCGTTAATAGTTCGCAATAACATGATCTGGCCGCGATCAATTACACATTTGAGCATTATAATCGTACCTTATTCTTCACCATGAGGTTGGAGGTTTCCTGCAGCTGTTTGTAGGCCTCCTTGGGGTTACTCCTGTCTATGAACACCACTCCTGCCAGGTAGGCAGTCATTCCGAACGGGAACACGTACATCAGCTGTTTCTTAGCGATGGCTGCGATCTTGCCAACGCGGTCCCATATTGTGAACATACCTGGAAAATAGTGATTGTTCATCTATTAAACTGTTTGCTGTTTTTGTAATTAGCAGAGATTGGTTTCGGTTGTCTACGAGAAATCGCTCTTCTCTTCTCTCTCACACTTTTCATCAAGTTCAAGCTATTTATTATGTATAATTTTAATTGTCAAATTATATCAATTATATTTTTGGTCTGTTTTTGGAGTTTTAACTCCTTAAGAAACGATTTGAGTTATAAGGCCCGGTACGGAAATTTTATGAGGAGTAAAATCAAAAGTCGTGTAACACGAAAAGTGAGCGTTACGTAGAAAGAGACAAACATATATATCTGTAGGATTTAACGTGTAAAAGAATGAGATGGAATACATTACACAGTATCTCATAATTATTGCTTGTAAAAAGCTTCCATGACGGCATTTAAAATTAAAAAGGTTGTATGCTGTTTTTACGATATTTAAAAATAAAGAAGGTTCTTTCACTTTTTGTTATATACATTTTGACTAATTCGCACAAGTTCGGGGTAAATTATTACTTGCACAGTCACCCTATGACAAATCATTTAAAATTAACTTTACTCATATATTAATACGTGGTTATTATTTAAAACACTTCCTTCCTATCTTCCGACGCCTTGAGGTACAAACATAAGGTACTACGTTATGTATATATTACAACATGTGTCATTATATACTTGTTTTTATAGTTTTAAAATCATTATAATCTTTATTTCTATTCGATATATATCATAATTATCGTTCGCAAGGAGTAAACTCCAATCGTGCGTCGTAGCTGACACACACACACATTTTTTTTGTAACAAACTTTATGTAATACTCTTTATTGAAGTAATATAAATAATCCGAATAATTACAGATATATGTTTGTTTATCTTATCATTTTAGCAGATGCGTTCATTTACCCTTTTTTTCTATTCGATATATATCATAATTAAAGTTCGTAAGGAGTAAACTCCAATCGTGCGTCGTAGCTGACACACACACACTTTTTTTTTTATTAAGAAACATTAAAACACTGTAGACAAGGGAGTCCATACGCTTTTTTGCTTACATAATACACAATTAATTAAGTTATTACAATATTTTTATGAACACGTACGTACGTAGCGCTCCTTACCAAACGAGTAAGCAAACATAAAAATAAATTACAAGAACATCACTTACTAAACATACAAATACACAATTTATCAGTGAAAAATAAGACCTTTTTTAATTTTTAAAAGTGAAGTAATTATAATAATATTAAATCATATTTATCAAAAGATAAATTATGTAAATATGTTTATACATCAAATTTATATTTAAAGGTATATCAAATATAAAACAACTAATCACATCAGCCAACAATGCACCAGCCACATACAAATCCCTGCATCGTAAAGGCATCTTAAAATTAACTTATGTTAAATTTCCATGTCACAATGTTAGTTACCGTAGGGGAAACGGCTTTACCGATTTTTAACAAATTTTATTCTACTATCTTTTTGCATTTTACAAAACAACGCTTGCTGGGGTCAGCTAGTAATATATAAAATCGTTCTCTGATGATGATAACGCCTTTTGGATAAGCATAGCAATGGCATCATCAATTTGCCAAATCGTATAATAGACGCAACTTTCCGTGTTATAGCAACAACGGCATGAGAAACACTGTTGTGCAAGTGCAAGGTTTTACGCGTAGTTTTATTGATGCAGACATTCTTAAAAGTTAACCCTTGATCCGCCGCCTACTACGTAAAATGTATGTTGATTTTGAGTCTGTATTATTTTTGTGTGTGTTTCTGTAGTAAATAAGATTATGTCTATGTCTATGTCTACGTGAACGGATGACTTTTTGAAGGCTGCGGGTTCACGGTGGATGCAGGCTGCTTCCAACAGTAGTAACTGGAAATCTGTAAAGGAGATGTTCAGCAGTGGACGTCCTACGGCTGAAATGATGATGATGAACCCTTGTGCTTCATGGATGTTGCGGCCTTGCGAACCTTCGGCTGACCCGTACCCTTGACCTTATGTTTAGGGTACAGTGTATCTGCGTATTTTATATTATGTATAAAAAATAAAAGTTTAGCCAGAATAAAGGAACTGTAATCTGGTCTTTGAGCGTTTGCCTTTGATTTATATCGTAGTCGGATAGTCTAAAGTCCAAAGAACGTTATCAAAGTCCAATTATTTCCTTATGATAAAAATTGACATGGCATACGCACTGATATATACTCAGTTCATTATTCGACACGCAGCAAACTACAATACTAAATTAGGAATAAAAATACTGATAAAGGTTATAATTATTATGTAATTAGAAAGGAACATTGGCGAAGCTTCAATCGACTCGATACCTGGTAAGAGGCCTTTGATTTGCGTAAATAATTAACTCAACTAATTCATATCATATGGAATTCAAGGTAAAACACGAAATTCCTAAAATTATCCCTTAATTATTATGGTGCTAATTTTGTTGGAGATATTCTTTTGCTAACATGACGTTTTGAAGACAGGACGTAAGAAATAATTTCTTACATCTCGTATTCAAAACACTGCTTACCAGGTGTTTTGAATACGAGATGCAAAAAAAAAGAGAAACGCCCGAATGAAAAAAAAACATTTATTTAAATGCCTACAACCAAATTAGGGTATTCATTTTAACTTTATTTCTGGTATTTCGGTTATTCTTTAGGGTATTGGTAATTAGGGAAATAGTTGCTTAAATGTTGTTTTCTTAGTAAAAAAACAACGACATAAATATTTTGATGAAACACGTTCGCTTTCTCCCCAAAAAACGAAATAATTTTTTTTTTTTTTTTTCTAACCGCGAATATGCTGTCCGCCATTTGTCAGCATATTTGTGACGTCGTCGTGGTATGTCAACAAAAATGACATTATCGACTGTCGTACGGGGCCTCACGACTGTTGTAATCCCACACTTGACAGCGTTATATTATTGCTACGATGACGTCACACTCGCCTCGTATGCAGGTCTCGTAGGTCAGATAGATATGCAGATTCAAAATAAAGGATCTTTAATAAATTTCATTTAAACTACCATGGGAAAAATCTAAATAGAAACATTTGTGTTTATGTGCATGTACATATATTTTCAATATGCTAATCATATTATGTTACTGATTCTTGTCTAGTAGTCACTATATTAAGGAATATACCCAAGATTTTTTGCATTCTGAGTTGAAAAAAACAGAAGACACCTATATTTACACATTGTGCGAGTAAATAAAACGAAATTTAACTTTATTTACTTTCTCCGACCATAACTTTTAAAGTGTAAAACTTGTCGAAATATCTTGTACTAGTGGTTTAGTTTTCGAGCTTTCTTTCCCAGTTGAATAAATAATGTTATTTTGAAATGAAATAACATCATCATCATCATCTTCCTGACCTTATCCCACATTACGTGGGGTCGGCACAACATGTTTTCTCATTCCATTACCCTCTATCACCCGTCATCTCAACACTCACCTCTTTCTTACACATATCATCTTTCACACAGTCCATCCATCTTTTCTTCGGCCTACCTCTTCCCACATATCCATCGACATTCATATCTAACGCTCTTCTCGTAACATGACTTTCATCTCTTCTCATGACATGTTAAAATGAAATAACATTTATTTGAAAAAATATATCATGCAATATGCAAGATTATGCAAAAGATAATGCATATATGCATGAATTAGTATTTTCACAAGTCTTACCCAGGATATCTAAAGTCAGCTGATGATTAGACACGATGACAGCCCCTCGCTCCTCCGAGAGGTAGTGTTCATTCCTCAAGATCCACTTTATATCGTGCACTCTATTTACGATGTTCTTCACCAATCGTGTAGCTAAGCTGGAAAAGAAAAGATATTTGGAGATGTTGAGTGGATTTTTGTCTTACATACATACCTATAATATATATAAAGAGATAAAAAAAATAAAAAACCCGGACAATCTACTCAACAACATCAAGACCCGTGCTAAGCTATAAGCTTGTGTTACGGGTACTAGACAAATAGACATATATAGATTTTTTTATTTTAAACTCTATACCCAGAAGAAAGAGAACCATTTTACAGGCTTAAAATTATCTGTGTACCAAATTTTTATTCATCGCAGAGTGAGCTCGAATTTTAATGTACTTTCCGCGTTATGACATAATTATTCAAGTATTAATTATAAAAGTATCCTATTACATTTTTCAGGCTCTAAATAAAATGTGTAAGAATTTTTAGTGCCTAGTGCGCTTTTACTCACAATTTAATAATCTTTACCTCTTAATAATATTAGTATAAAATATCGGCTTATCAGCTCATCAGCATCGTCAAATCTGGGTAATTTGTCGAGGCAGCCGCTAAGGGAATGCGCTAGCGCCGAGCTGCAGACGCATTCTGTAAAAAATCGAATCCGAACTCGAAATCACTCAAGTGACCGAGCTAACTTCGAACGCTCGTCACTGAGGCGCTACAGGCGCTATCGAGTTTTACAGAATACAAAACTTTAAACTCACCGCGGATTCAGCTTAGTAAGGATCGAAATGAGTTTACAGAATGCGTCTACTGAAGCCCAATATGCCATAGGTATTATGGTAGATCGACTGTACACGTAGATTAGTAAACAACATATCTAATAGATTTGAGGTTGACCTCGGCCTCATATCTGTTTTTAATAATAACGAACTAATAATGTGCAAGTAGAGTATATAATTAGTACCTAGTAAAGTTTCAATACAAAAATGAGCTAGACTTTCTAATCGCTTCTAAGCGACCAGATACGATAAATTTATTTTCTATTTATCTTGAAGCACCTATGTTTATTATTTTAAGTTATTTATATTTTATTTTTGACGTGTCTAAGTTTTGTAAAACCAAACAATGGAAATAAATGATTTTGTATCTTGTATATTTATTTGTCTTAGAGGCAAATTGCTCTTGTACTTCTAGTAATAACATGTGAGCAATTTTTCTTTTCTTGATAAATACAGTAAAAGCTGTCTTCATACAGTATCAGATTAAAAATCTTGTGCCTGAGATTAGCGCGAACATACAAACAAAGCTCTTTATAATAATTACAACAGCATGAATTTTCCGAATCTACGGTAGTAATAGAAAAGTTTAGTTTTAAAAATTAATATCAACAAAAATTCGTAACCTGAAAACTTGCCAATACATATTTTATAAATTTTATTTTATCCCAGTAAAACATCATTCCGTAGATATATTTCGAATCAGCAAAGAATGATTTAATAGTCCAAAAAATTACAAAATTCCCGTATTAGATTAGGAATTTTGATCGGATTGCAGTAATACGATGCAAATATTATATGAATTGTGTAACCTGTCTAAATATTACATTTCCCTCTTTTAAAAGAAATTCATTATAATTATTTGAACGTAATAACGAATTAATTCACCAATCCGCACTGGTCCAGCTTGGTGAATTAAGGCCTAATCTCTCTCGTCAAGAGAGAAGTCCCTCTGTCCCAGCAGTGGGAACGTAAATAAATATGCTATAATGATGATGAATAACGAATTAAAGCAAAACCAAGGCAGACATCGAGAAACATTAGTACAAGGAAAATGACTTTTTGAAAAATAATTCATGTTTTTGAAAAATAATGACATAAAATAATGGTTTTGTTAGTAATTATTATCCTCGCGCTGTAAAAGTTCTAATGACCTAAATTTTTATTTTAATTGCATGTTTATGGTTCATATTATTATTGTCCTTGTTAACGACGATTCATTGTCTTCACAGAGATAATAATGTAAATATTATGACTGAACTTTGTCCGGCAATCGGATGACGCGCCCGCTTTTATTATAAACTTAAATAAACTATTTTAGGTAGAAATAATTTAATTTTTATTCAGTGACAGCAGCGTCAATTATTAATAAACCACTCATCGTCCTCTTTGCAAAGATAACGGTCCGTTTTATTTTAATGTACGTAATGGCGTCGGTGGTTTGGTTTTTAACACTTACATTAGTATTGAACCAAAGAGGTTTTTAATTAAATATACGAAACAATAATAATATTTTTTGTCGACCTTCTTTCTCTCACAGCTTGTTAAATATTGATCCCAGCGGAAAAAAGTATTTTGCTTGAAGTCACCATTTACGAGTTATTTGAAAAAAACTTAAAACAAGGACTTTCCCACCCACATACCTCTTAGCTTTACCCCTATCCACCTGTACCTACTATTAGAAAAATGTTTCATATAATATTGACGACCACTGTGGCTCGGTGGGCGAAAGTCCGCCTGAGGCGCAGAAGGTTGCGGGTTCGATTCCCGCCACGGTACCAGATTTTGTACGATCGACAATATCTAGTTTCAGGTCTGGGTGTTTTCTATGTATAATATGTTTGTATTTACAATAAAAAAAGTAACAATGTAGTATATCAGTCACCATTTCCCATAGCATTTATGGGTAACTCTGTACGTTTTTATAATAAGCTTCCTCATAATGTAACAGAGCTTCCTATTAGAAAATTTAAATCATTTATTAAGAGAAGTCTAATGAAATGAATGGCTCTAATAATTCTGGTTGACCAGGACTGATATGCTCATGTTATAATAGCTTCCTTACATGACAAACATTTTTTTATTTTAAATGATGAACTTATATCTAATAGTTTACCTATAAATGAACTCCAAAATTGTAATAACTACAAAATTGTAATAACTGATAAAGCTGTGTTGTTCTATTCGCTTCTCAATTCAGTATAAAACATTGAAGCGAACTGTCAAGACAATGTTATTTCCTTGATATTTGTTATTTAAGCAATTTAGTTTTATTAATTTTAAGTTGACCTGTCCATGTAGGCTATGTGCTTCTAAGGAAATAAACGTTTTGACTTTTGACTTTTTGACTTTTGAGTACAAGCAGTTTGGGGTTAGGCGATGCTGTGTGATTGGTCCGGAGATATTTATATTTTATTTATATACCATACCCAACAAATATGCAAAAAATCGCCTTTACACGAACTATTTCTCCTATGTTTCCTCGTTGAGTGGGCTACTAATACATGTATAAAGCGGAAGTGTTTTATTTATTTCACTGAACTTTAGAAATATTAATTATTAACCACTGAACCGATATAAATCTACGCCTAAATAATTTCAAATATATATTTCCGGACTAATCACATAGCATCACCTAACCCCAAGCTCAGCAGAGCTTGTAAGTACTATGGGTGTTATGGGTAACTCAAGATGTGACTCCAATCCCACAGAAAATAAACAAAAATAGGAAACTTTTACACAAATAATATTGCGATATTTATTACAATAAGTATAAAGCCATCATTATAATGGAAGGTTAGCTTAACTTAGGTAAGTATATTTTATATAGAAAAACCACTCTAAGAACATTAATTACTTGGGTTAATTTAGGTACTCATTGTGATTTGTTACTAGTTATTTTAATAAGTTATTTTTTGTTTGATTCTTTTGTTAAGCTAGATAATTACTTCGTATATGTTTTGTATTCTTTAGTTCAAGGAAGTAAGCGTTTCGCCATAAATAAGAAAAACATGTATTCTCCGTTAAGTCAACTGTATTGTTTTTCTGATAATAAATATCTTTAAATCTAATTTTGTATTAAAAAAAAAAAAATCTTAATGGTAACTACGCTTATTTTGGAAAAATTTAACAAATATTTTTAAGTAGATGAAGCCAGTACATAATCTACTTAACTATATTTGTAAAGATAGAGATGATAAAAGGTTCAATTCGGTGTCTCGTTGTCTAAGTTGGACAACTACTTAGCGTCTTAATGATTATTTATAAGTGATAAATCTCACTTTTTAACCCCCGACCAAAAAAGAGGGGTGTTATAAGTTTGACGTGTCTGTCTGTCTGTCTGTCTGTGTCATCATAGCTCCCGAACGGATGGAGCGATTTCAATTTAGTTTTTTTTGTATGAAAGGTGAGTTTCGCCCGAGTGTTCTTAGACATGTTTCATGAAAATACGGTTGAGCCGTTTAAAAGTTATGGGGCTGAGAGTGGGGAAGAAAAACAGAAAATCTGCAAATATACTAGTGTGGGGTATCAAATGAAAGCGCGTCGCGTCCACATTACATAATATTATGTTTAAGGAAATGATAGCATTGGAATCGGGGGCTTTTCTTAAATTTTAAATTTAGATTTATTCTCTCACCGCGTCTCGCTAACTTGTTTCTAGTTCTAGCTCTACCCGGTGAGACAAGTGCCTAAGCCTGTGCTTACGCGGTGTTCTTGTCTACGCTATTGGCAAAGATTCGAGTCGCGTTGCTCGCTACGAGATTCTGAAGTGACGTAGCGTAGTAGCCACGCCCACGCTAAACATATTCTTCGCCCGAATACTGCGCGTTGCAACGATGTCGACTAGGTACACACTTCCACTTGAGTCGAATGTTCGCCATAGGGCGCCAATGTTGTACGTTCAGCCTATTGTTTGATATGTTAGGCCTATTGTTTATTATGAGTGGCAGAATTAGATTTTTCATTATGTTACCTAACTCATGTTGGAATACCGTTTTAAATCATTCCTACATTATAAACATACACATATACATATTTACATTATAAACATACCACATTCATTTTACGGTATATAATCAATGCAATATATAAAAAAAAAAACACAATAAAAAAAATTAAATTGTAAAAAGTGGTTGCGAATGACATTACGTGTCAAAGTGATGAAAAATTAAAATATTACAGATATTATTTAGAATATTACAATATTGTTAAAATATTTTACTAGCCATATTATAAATAAGAAATCGTATATTTTTTTAAATCCTGAGTTATTTTGGTTTAAAACAATTTGTTTAATATTTTTATACTAGTCCCTATCAGACGTCAGATATGTCAGAAAAGTGCCAGATATGAGAAAATCGACCCTTAGAAGCTCTAACTAATTACAGATGAATTGCAAAATACAATGGAAAGTACCAAAGCAGCAGAGCGTACGAAAGGTAATTATAAATAAATGTTGGCAGCGATTAATTAATTTCTTTGCAATAATATTATATTGGATGAGTTTCAGAATACAAGTTTAGAAAAAATAAATCGAGGGCATTACAAATGGCCGTACAGAACTTTTTGATTTTTTTTTATTTTTATTATTTAGTTAGTTCAAGGGAGTTTTGCCAAACAATGGCTATGCCACCCCTGTAATTCACAATCAACAATATAAACAGGAGGAAGAGAAAACTGTATAATCTATATTTATTCGAAACCAATGGAATTATAATGAGGTTAATTAAGTATTATCTGATTATAATCGTACAGGATTTGGTCCTGGTGGGAATCAATTTCGCATCCTGTTGCACGTCAGGGATACCTTCATCGAGGTGCTGATGTAGTTTTACACAATTTTTATTTCTCTTCTTTTATTTATAAAGAGGATTTTTTTCACCAATGGAAAGCTTTATGCTACCTTCGAGTTACATAGGCTAAAGTTTATTTACAATAATTATGGGGATCCCTTCTAAACTTTAAATAATGTAACACAAGGTGTAAAAAAACAACCTTATACGCAATAGATACCGTCGCGGGATCAGAGGCGGATTTACAAATTTACAAGATATAGGCTGAATAGTTTTTGCCGCCCTTGCCTCAACAATTGTCATATCAAACATTATTTTTACAATGCAACAATTTCGTTGAAATTTCACGTTATATAATTTTTTGGTATATTTTTGAGCTAATCGGAATAAGTTTGCTACTATCGGAATGTGCAATGACAAGTGAGAGAGAAAAGTCATCGACAAAATTTGTAGCAGACTTCTATAGGTATGTAAGACATCAGAAAACCGTCATAGAAAAATCTTTTTGATTTCTATGAGGTTAAATAAATATCGTTCCCCAAATTTGCCGCCCCCAAAATCTGCCGCCCTAGGCTCGAGCCTACTCAGCCTGCTGGTAAATCCACCACTGCGCGGGATAACTTATTGGCAAGGAAAAGAGTTTTTTGATATGAGGTCGAACTACATTCAAGCTGTAACCACAGATTAAGTATAAGTAAGAAAAAAGTTCCCCCTTGATTAAGATGTTACCAATGAGAATGTAAATAAACTATGGTTGTCAAGTCAATATGTTATAATTCCTTCAGAATAAGGAACTTTTTTCTCATATAATACCCGTGCAGTGCAGAGCCGGGGCGGGCTGCTCGTAGGTAATAAAAGCACCGCGGAACGTAGAAAATTTAAAATCATTGAATATTTATACGAGATAACGAGAGATACGAAATCAAAGCAAAAATAACCCTTTTCTAGGTAGTAGAAATAATAAATTAGTTACTCTTGACTTTTGAATTAGTTAATATAGACTAATCATTACTACGTTATGTAGCTTTAAATGTGGTGATTGGCAGTGTAATTTCCATGTTCTAACTTTGTTTGGACGATGGCCACAAATACAATGTTAGTTCGCGTGGCCGAATCAGTTAGGCGAAATCGTTTAGCTACGAGGGACAACCCGGAAAAACGCAACTAGGTACTCGAGTGGATAAGCAATTAAAGAGATAATTGTCACTTGACGTCAAGCACGAGACCGTTTCTTACGTTGCACTATCACAATATAACATTTATGAAAGAAAAATTGAAAATTCTTTTGAATTAATGATCAGTCAGAATTTTTCTTACGTACGGTACGGGAGCTTATTCAAGTATCTTCCGGACAGCGTCAGAACTTTTCTGTTACAAATTTCTTATAATGTGCCTCGCTCTTGTGATAAAACATAGTTGACGCATTTCTTGTATAGAGCGTACTTGAACCGTACAAAAAGCTATACGATATTATTAGACGCACTCACTAAGAGCCTAGATTTCTTGGAGTGTACATTTTGTCGGCATTCCGCGACTCAAATCTAAGAACATTAGATCTGTCGGCATTACGGGGATGTTTTGAAAAAGATGGCATCACGGGAAAGTCGGCATCTCGGGAAGAGATGGTAATAATTTGAAAAAAGTCAGCATTATGGGAATAAATGTTTGTTGTTTTGAAAAGGCTGGGATAGTATCGAAAGGCAGAATTGATCACCATAACCCATTTAGAAATGTTGGTACGATTAAATTAGCCTAGCCATGTGGGAAATTAAACTAAAAAAAAAGCTTTACCTGGTATTAGCATAAAAGGTACATTAAGCATTAAACTTACTTAGCATTCTTCACATTTTTAGGCCGCAACATAAATAGCGGCCAAATTACTGCCGAGACACAAGAAGTTACAAAATAAAATATGAAAAAATGAAAATGATATCGCACCGGATTTGGCTGTCTACTCGTAATGTTTTTAAGTATATACGAGAACACCAGAAAAGTTACAGCAAGTAGCACTGTATTGATCATTTTGTCGGCAAATATTAAAACACAAACGTGTCCCTCCCTTGTTGAACGAACACTGATCTAATAATGTGATGATAACAAAAATTATACACTATCACAGCTTTGAACGACCATTTTGCGATAAATTATAATGAACTATAGCAGTAGTAAGAAGGTTACAACTGAATGAATATATTAAAATAATTTGAAGGCTTCAAATAAATCAAAACTCGTTTTTTTAGCAATAGCTCGCTAAAAATGTAAACTGATTTCACACTTGTACATATTATATTGAAATCACAAATGTATGAGGGTTTCCCGGTTTTTGTAATGACTACTAGTACACTACTTTAATTTACTATGAATTATTAATAAAAATATATAGGTACATTAGAAATACATAAAAAGAGCTTGAAGGAAATGCATAGGCATTGGTGGTCTATTCACAGCTTCTTTAATCCTAGCTTTAACACATAAATATTCTAAGATATTTAGTTAGGAAACATAATATAAAAACATCGAGAACAGGGTTTGTATATCTTAATGAATTTGGTTCCTGGTGGAAATCGAAACCGTAGCTATTGCATATTAATATTGTCGTCAGTTGTGTATTGAATTTTTGAGCTAGCGTTCGAATATAAATATTGAATAATAAATCTAAATTTAAAATCCCGTTTCTGTTGCCTAACTTTCCTTAAAAGTTAAACACCATAATATGTTGTAATGTACATTTAATAGCACTCGAGTATATTTGTAGATTTTCGGTTCTCCTTCCCCACTCTCACTCCCATAACTTTTAAACAGCACAACCGATTTTCATAAAACATGGTCTAAGAGCACTCGCGCCAAACCACCTTTCATACAAAAAAAAAACTAAATTGAAATAGCTCCATCCGTTCGGAAGCTATGATGTCCCAGACAGACAGACACACATACAGACAGACACGTCAAACTTATAACACCCATCTTTTCTGGTCTGGCGCCTCTTCATGCTCTAACCGCTTCATCAATTTTAGTGATATTTGGTACAGCAATAGATACCTCGAGTCCTAGGAAAGGATGTAGATAAGTTTATTATTTTTACGTTATCACTGGGCATGATATAATGTTTAAGCAAAGGCGTGGCGTAAAATTTGTAGCTATTAAGACTAAAATCATCTTTATGTATATCCTACTAATATTAAAAACGCGAATGTTTGTCAGGATAGAAATTTAGATACACACGCAATAAATACTAAATGGATAAGACTGCAATTTCATAATATAGCTATCATATAGCTTACATATTAGAATATCGCGGTTAAATATCACTTTACTTACCGTGGGAAAATCTTTTATAACGCGGGTAAAGCCGCAGGTGGATCTAAGTCTAGATCAGGCAGTCTTTTATATGGGCTGAAAACCAGCGCTCTGTCTGACCAGTAGGAGCACTATGATTGTTTGTATTGATATTGATGATGCACATTGTTTCTATAAATGTTTTTAATTGTCCATGTTTGCATAAGCGTCTAAGGAATTAAACGTTTTGAGTTTGACTTTGAATTGTTAGCTTATATGTAACAATAAATATTTTTCTTTCTTTCTTTCTTTATGTATAGCAAGATCGTATTGTAAACATGTTATTATTCTAATTACAATAACATAAAATCCTAGTTATTATCAGTCATAAAACACGTATAGAAGCTGTCTAATTAAGCATGCATTTTGTTTCTTTATAACATACACAAATGTTGTACACAAGGACAAACGAATGCTAACGGCTTTATCTTATAAATATAGATTTAGTAGACTATATCGCATATGGGAGTAAGAATCGTTATAAAACAGGCTTTCAGCAATTATATCTATGTCATATAAACAAGTTAGAATGTTCTTGTTGAGGAAGTAAAGAAACTCTTCTACAAAAATAGTAGCATTTTGCCTTCTTTGAAAAGTGGGCAATCATACACTGAAATCATAAACATCACCATATTAACGTTCCCACAGCTGGGACACAGGGATTAAGCCTTAATTTACCACGCAGTACAAGTGCAGGTTGGTAAATGTCACATGTACTTCAAACTTCACATTCTATTTACATTTCCGCTTTTTTCTTTTTTTTTTCAAAACTGAAATAATTATTCAAGTCAGAGTAATAGCTTCTGTGATTAACGCGTTCAAACAAACAAACTCTTCAACTTTATAATCGTATAAATAATATATCCCTTTATTATTACGATTAATTTATCAAAACAAAAAAAAAACAAATCAAATATATTAATAAGATAGATAATATCAGTCGTAATTACGATTATCCCCTGTACGTATACGAGCAGCTGTAGTCAGATAACATGATTTGATAAGAATAATCGTAAAATAAAAACTATGAATCCGTAAGGGACATCGTTCACAATAACATCTCAAATGAATTGTTTCAAATGTTAGTGCTACATATTTTTGTAATGTTTAAAACATTGCAATTATTATTACATTATTTTTGTAATGTTTAAAACATTACAAAACCTGCTTCATTAAAGATTAATATTAAGTGTAAAACCGAGATAAATAAATAAATAAAATAAAAAATGTATTTATTCGATAGATGCCATGTACATACGTGCCTCATTTATAAAAACCTTACTTCCCAAATCAGAACAGATTTACTAGGTTATTAGGCACTTTCTCCTTAGTTTGAGTGTTTAATATGTATAGCTAAAAATATCTATATATGTATGTCTATTATATTAAGTATATCAGTTGTCTAGTACCCGTAAAACCCAAGCTAAGAGCTTACCACAGGGCTAGGTTGTTGGGTGGATTTTCCGTAAATATTTATTTATATTTTTATTTATTCTTTAAGTACAGGCGTATCATACTTTTGCCTGCCATAGACTATCCTGCGAGATGAATGTATTTCGCCAGTGTGTGCGAAAATCTCCGCAGTGAACTGCACGATATTTTTGTATCGAAAGTGTATTTTAGTCGTGCTATAACTTTTTATAAAGTGATAAATTGCATTATAATGTTTAGCATTAGCAATTAACTAATTCTTCTAAATTGTGCCTAAGATGAAATAACATTAGAAAAATGTATTATCCGAAACCAGTAAGTAACAAAGCTCTTAAGTGATAAGTCAGCCCTTGGTACTTCTTCCGTAACTTGATTTTTGTAACTATTGTTTTGTTTTGGTGTACAATAAAGTGATTTTGTATTGTATTGTAACATAATAATATATTTATTTTATTTCGCTGGATGGATATTTAAGAAGCATTTTTCACCTAAGGCAGTTATATAAAAATACACCAAAAGATCAAACTAGCTGTAAGTCATAGACATTATGTTAACAAATTACGTCATCATCATCATCACCCTATTAATGTTCCCACTGCTGGGACACAGGGACTTCTCTCTTGACGAGAGAGATTAGGCCTTAATTCATCACGCTGGCCAAGTGCGGGTTGGTGAATGTTACATGTCCTTCAAACTCTTTTTTTAAAGTTCTCAGAACATGCCGGTTTCCTCACGATGTTTGCCTTCACCGTTAAAGCACGTGTTTAAAGCGCACATAGATTTCTCAAGAAGAAAAATCCAGAGGTGCGTGGCGGGGTTTGAACCCACGACCTTCGGAATGAAAGTCGAGTGTCCTCCCACTTAGCCAACACGGCTTTTTACAAATTACGTATTCATTGATTAAAATGGCGATTTTAAAATGTCCCCACATTCATCTATCGAGGTTTTAAAATGTAATGCAATATATAAATGTTGGTTTAGATTGCAGTGTAATCATAATATTAAAGTGTTTTAAAAGTCAAACGCCAAACTCTTAAGGGTTTTGCAAATAGAGGAGCCATGAAGATTATCTTTCATACCATTGTTTGTTAATTTTACGTTGATTTAGTGTACGATGTCCTTAAACGGAACTCGTATTGGCACGCGGTGTTTTGTTTTACTAGTATCGCTGTTTTGAAGATATAAAGATAGTACCTAGCTACATGCATAAATATATACCCATAATATGGGTACAAAAATATATGTACTTGAAAATGTGAGAGTTAAAGTGGATACTGTTTTTTTTTTAAAGATTTTTTTGTCTTATCTTAGTGTAATACCAACAACAGTTACAACAACCACAATTCATGGATGAGTTATTGGAGTCATTAAAATTACCAAACTTTAAACAACTATACTGAACAATTGGGTTTTTCGTTTAGTGTCACTTTTGTTTTCAGTGTGCGATATTATAAAGTTTGGTTTTTGTTTGCTTGAACGTGCTAATCGATGGAACTACTGGTCTGATTAAATTAAATATTTCAGTGTTGGACAGCACATTTATCGAGGAAGCAATTATCTTCACACAAGAGATCGAATCCCTTATGCCAACGGAATATGCCAAATTTGTTTTAAATAACAATGCTGTTCTTATTTGGATAATATAACATTATTTGGCTGCAAAATAAAAGAAGAAGAACATAATATTGTAAACCCAAAACATATACATTATACATAATGGGATAAATCGTTAAAGTACAAGATAGATGATCCTCTTAATTGTCTGTGAATTTAGTTATTATTATTTTTCTATGTACTATATTTTGAGAGATGACGTATTTCAGTTGCCGCTCAAGAAAACAAATACAAAAACACATTAATACATAATGTCTTTATGTTCGGAATAAACCCAAAAGCTTTAAAACGAATCATCGTGCAATTTTCTGCAATAGGTAGAGTTATTGAAGAAAACAGGTTTTGGTTTAGGTATAATATGTTATGGATGTTTGAGAATTCAGTTGAATTATGATGATAATTGTTTAGGGAGCCGAAAAAACAATAACAATAAATTCAAATATTTTATTTATTTATAAATACTTATGGCAACTGATAATAGCAGTAATGTGACTGCGCTGCGCATATGGCAAAACAACGATTTCCGGATCAGTTAGTAACAAATAAATAAGTTACTCGTCCAAATTAAGCATAGCTTTTGATAATTTAAATTGTGGAATAATGTCATTATTATTGTTATTTGTGGTGATTCGTCATGTTGTTATATTTTATTATGGAGAGAGGTGTTCTTATTTAAAATAATTTGAAATATGAATTATATATTCTATAGAAATTATTATATTTCAGGACAATTCACTCAACATCAACTAAGACCAAAATGTAGAGCTTGTGCCATTGGTTATAGTTTTGTGATTGATTGAATAAGATAATAATAACTCGTTATCACTGTCACATTCTGAAATTGCTGAGTGATTGTACGACTCGTTAAAACAATTGCGAACATACGCGTGTCCACTGACGTCAATGCGACATTGGCGCAGTATTGTAGACGACTGCGACGACGAGTGTGGACATGTGCGGCGGGCGATAATGTCCAAAAGCCAACATTATTGGAGGCCAGTGGTATAATTTGCCCTGCCCCTACCTATCAACCATCATTGGACCTACGTGGTGGGTAATTGTCCAACACCCTTATATTTTTGCTGGGTAATCTATTCGCTTCTCAACTCAGTGTAAAAAGTTGAAGAGAACTGTCAAGACAATCTTATTTCCTTGATTATTCTTAGTTTTTATGTAATTTAGCTTTAAGCTGTGGACGTCCGATGGACAAGTTCAATATGCAGATAAAACATAATGAAATCTTATTCATAAATGAAGGAGTTCTAACATTTTGAAATTTCGTAGATAGATAGATAACAACTTTATTGCGCACCATTTCTTACGAACCAAATAACAAAAATAAAACAGTATAACGCTACTTGTGGTACAATCAGCGGCCTTATCGCTAAACGCGATTTCTCTTCCAGGCAACTTTTGGGTGGATAGGATCTATTCGAATAATTGATGACGGTGCACACAAACTACTTAATATATTAATAAACAGATATTTGGGTGTAAAATATATTTAATAGTTTTTAACCCTTAAGATCACAGACACCGTATGACTTAGATATTTTATTCTCTACCACTAGACGTGTCTGGCTGTCTGGCTGTCTGTCCGTCTATCTGTCTATGTGTTGCATCATCATCATCTGGACGGATGAAGCGATTTCATTTTAGTTTTTTTATATGAAAGGCTAGTTTCGCACTAATGTTCTTAGATAATATGCTTGGCGCGTTTAAAAGTTATGAGAGGTAAAAGTGGGAAAAAAATCGAAAATGCAAATATACTTGAGCGAGTTCTCAATTGAAAGAGCATTACTTGCACATTACAAAATAGTATGACTTCCACCTTTAAGTTTTTTTTAATTTTAAATTTAAATTATTATCTTTATATTGACTACGTGTTGTTATGTTTACCTACATATCGCATTCCAACAAGTACTTTTGAATATATATGACTTAGATAGTTATATCTACCTAAGTCATATTTATCATATTTAGTATACCTAATCACCACACAACCAGTTCTATAAGAATTTGATATCACTGAGGAGTTTGACGTCTCTGGTCTTCTTTATCAGTTAATCGTTTTTATCTCGTATCAGTAAATCTATTTGGATTATGTCTTAGGTGGTTAATTTGTAAATTAGTGGTAATACAGGTACATATACCCAAGAACGGTACGAATAGAAACATTAATCCATTTTTTTAAATAATTTTTAAATTACCATGTTACCTTACTTTTCGTTATTGTGTAGGTAATTTATATCTATTCATAATGGCGTGTGTAATATAACTAGGTATATGCTAATAAAATTTACGAAAAATAAAGAATATTGATTTTTTTCTTTCGCGTATTGTGACGTCAGAATATGAAACCTATAATTAATTGTAAATTGGATACTTGGATATAAATTAAATGTTGATTCTGATTGTTTCTAACTAAAGCGCATAAAAAGCCACTAGGAACTCTAGCTTCTTTTAGATCTGATCTTACAACAATAATTTTTAAATCCTATGGATTTGTTGTTGTAGGGGCGAATAGATAAAAGACAATAGATATATAGACAATCTGTAAAAAAAACAAGCAATACTTACTTACAATTCCTCACGTCCATTGGTCGAAATAAAAATAGAGGCCAAAGCACAGCAGCCATTAGCAATGACACCAAATAGAAAAAGGTAAATGAGAAATAATATTTGAAGTTACTCGGTTCGGGACTCGAAATTTTCTTGAAAGCATAAGTTATTAAGGAAAATATGGCGAATAAATACACCGTAAACCACATATTGAACAATTGTTCAAGTTCATTCATAGTAATTACTATGACTGTAATTTTAATCCAATAGATAATAAAGTTTACTCCTTAGAACACTACTTGTAAACAAAAAAAAACTTTTGATCAATTTCTAATGATATCGAGATATTCGAGCACGTCTGGTCCAACTCGTTACTATATGTAAATTGGATTTAATAATAGTTGTGCTTAACAACAAAAACATCACAAGTTACTGTGTAAAGCGGAACTTTAACGAAGGCAGCGTTTACGAAGGTTTATGCCAGGGTTATGCATCGAACCCATTTACTAGTTCCGAAGCCTTCACACTTTAAACAAAATGTCAATTAGTCCTAACCTTTCCATATCATTTGATAAAACAGCAAAGACATTCGAATTAATATTTAATAGCTGATTCTAATTTATTATATTTGATATTAGGTATTGATATTGTTTAAGCCAGCGTCCATAAAATATGTAATCTTTTTTCTCTCCATCCACGGTTGTCTGAAAGACATTGCTGAGAATAAGACCGCCCATTACGCATTCTAGGTTTAGTTTTAATTTCATTTTGTATAGTTCATCTGGTGTGTAATAAAGTATATTCTATTATATTCTAATTTATTCTGCGGAAACTGTGATGTGTACATTGACATTTCGCTTTAGTCTATTATATAATAATGTCCTTGTCTAACTTGGCCTTAACCTGGCGAACTTCTATTAAATTTCTTAATAAATTCTATTATTTAAAAATTTGCTGTACAAACCACAATGCAATAGGGATTTATATAGAATAAACGTTTATAACATGTGTATATTAATTTATAATAAATTACCCGAATCATTAAAACAATTGAATGGATTTATTTTTAAGAACAGATTATGTAGTTGGTTGCTTGACAAATGTTTCTATAATGTGAATGAGTATTTGAATTATGATGATAAATGTATGTAATTTTTTATTATGACATCTTTAATATAATTTTGACAAAACATTTGCACGCCTGCTTGCAGGCTAAATACAGTGACATAAACTATTATTTAAGATCTGACATGTATTTTTAATTATGTATTCTCGCAAATAAACGATTTCATTTCATTTCATTTATTGATGCAACGGGGTTATTCAAAAAGATTCTCATATCTTCGCCAAACGCTGGTTTATCACCAATGGATATTAAATAAGTATGTATAATATAATAAAGTATATAATATAGTAATATATATAGTAAAGTATTTTACATCCTAAGGTTGCCTGGAAGAGATCGCTTGTTAGTGATAAGGCCGCCCATTGTACCACTTGTTTTTTATTTTGTTTTACGTGTTTATGTTCCTGTGTGTGTGTGTGTGTACAATAGAGCGTTTTTGTATTCTATTGTATAATGAACAAAAGTCTAGTTAGACATACATATACATATAAAGATATTTTTTTAATTAAAAAAAAATATTTTAATCAAAATAAATCTGTAAATGTATTAAGTATATCAGATATCTACTACCCGTAACACAAGCTTACCAAGGGGCTAGATGTTGTTGTGAGGAAGTATGTATTTACTTAAAAAAAATATATATTGCTGTATGGTGTTAAGGTTCATCCAGAGAATAGTAAAAATAATTTCCGGACTATTCACACAGCATCGTCTTACTCCAAACTAAGACGCTGCTACACAGCTTGTACTCTGGGTGTTCGGTGACTTACATTCTACTAAGATATTTTTTTTTTATAAATGCATACATACGATACATAGAAAACTCAAAGACCGGAAACCAGAAATTGTAAAATCTGGTCCCGTTTCGGGAATCGAACCCGCAACCTCCTGAGCCTCAGGCGGATCTTCGGCCACAGAACCACAGAGATAATAATGATATTCCTACCTCTATAAGCGTACATTGATGGTTTGTTTTTATGCAATATAATAATAAAAGTACATAAATTATTATTTCACACATTAAAAATAAAAAAAACAAAAATGCTGCAATGTATTAACATTTTATTTTAATTAGTATTTAGACAAAGACGTCATACTTTTTAATTGGAACTTAAGGTTTTGTTTACGATTTTTGCTGTAGGTAGACTTGATCATCGCTTTACCTTGATTAGAATAATGCACCTACTAAAATCCTACTATAAACATAACTGACGGAAATTACTAGATCTATTTTAAATAAATAATTATTTCCGGACAATCCACACAACAACATCTAGCCCCGTTCTCATATGTAAGCTCACTTGTGTTACGGGTACTAGACAGCTGATATATATAAAAATGAATCCCTATTTCCCTTGGTCACGGCATCACGCCTGAACGGCTGGACTGATTTCGCTAATTCTTTTTTAGTTCTGTTCGTTATTATCAGGAGAAGGTTCTTATGAAATAAAAAATTAAGGAAATTGCGCGGAAAATTAGAAAATTACTTAACCACTATATAAAATTATTGAACTTTTTTAATGTAACCTGAAGACATTTACTTAGAATTGACTGAATGCGTGCTGCAAATATAGTCAAAGAGGATGAAAAAAAAAAGTTTAAAACGTATTCTTTAGTCAACCTTATTTTATTGATAAACAATACATTTAAAATAATTAATTTAATAAAATAAAAAATCTGCTTATTTATGGCGTCTAAGGCGGAACAAAGTTCGCCGGGTCAGCTAGTACTTAATATAATAGACGTTTATAAAACATAACATTACGTCGATTTCTTAAACCGTCATAACTTGGGTTTTGTATATACAGGATGTGCATAGGGGGATTTTAAAAATATTTTCTTAGACATATTTTTTAGTATACATATTAAACAGACCAAGGAGAAAGTGCTTGCAGAACAACACTTGTCAATTTTATCATCATAATTGAAATTTGTGTGATAAAATGTATCGTGTAGGAGATCCCGGGCAGTGGCAACAGTATTTCAGCGCTAGAGTTCACACGAGCATTCGGTTTTGACGGATCTTAAATCTGAATGCTCGTGTGAACTCTAGCATTTAAATAATAACAACTAGTAGTAACTACTACATTATTATTAGTTTTCTATTATTTTGATTTATAACCGGTAAATTAAATTTAGTATAATAATAATGCTGCTCTTTGGGGAGATGAGGAAAATAATTGGAGTAAGGATAGATACCTTTGTAAGGTGTTTTTAATTTGTGTTTAAGTATATAGATGACTGCCTGAGTGGCGCGGTGGGCGCGAGTCCGCTTGCGGCGCAAGAGGTAGCGGGTTCGATTTCCGCCGAGGGGTCAAGTGTTTGTATGTTCTGCAAGCACTTTCTCCTTGGTCTTGGTGTTTAATATGTATAATAAAAATATCTATGTTTGTATGTATATTATATTAAGTATAACAAATGCCTAGTACCCGTAACACAAGCTAAGAGCTTACCACGGGGCTAGATGTTGTTGCGTGGATTGTCCAGAAATATTTATTTATATTTATTTGTAAACCCAAAAAGAGGCGGAATAGGGGATTAGTAGACACATTTAGATAAGCAATCTACAAATTTGCGATTTAATATTTAAGACACATTTATGGTTATAATACTATTCGAGGATTTATCGCTAATCGTAACTACCGAAACCACTATTTGATTTCCTTTTATCTGCATAGTTACTGATTAATTTATGCCCTCGTAAAATTACCTTATCAATCAGCATTCGAACCCTTAATTAGCCAATTGTTATCGGCATATTGCTTGGTGAGAACCTTTCAATATGTTAAAAAAGACAATATTGTTTTTATTCCTTGCGATGCTTATTCTTGATGTATATGGGGCCGATGGAGAAGATGGGAAAGATGGAGAAAACGGAACAAAGAGGAAGAAGAGAATAAAGTTAAGGCCTTACTTCAGTGATAATACGTACCCGAAATATAACTACACCACGTTGTTCAAACATCATATCTACACGAACCTGACAGCCCACGGGAGGCAGATGTTCTTCGCCACAGTCATACGTATACCAATTTCTACCTAATTATTTATTTTTCAGCTTTACTAATTTCTTTTCTGTTATTATCAGCTTTGTGATATGTCCGCTGATTTGCTAATGAGTTTTTTTCACAATACAGTGACATCATACCGCTCGGCTCGTGGGACACGGCCGGAAAAACAAAAAAAAAACAACATAACTTAATAATAATAAATGGGAGTAACTACACTACACACACACACATACACTTTACAATTAGGGTTAATTTCAGAAAATCCGAATAATATAAGCTATGAGTAGTTATTTCAATAATAAGTTTAAATGATTAGTTATGTCAAGAACTATTACGCGTTGTTACATGTGATTGAGCGAAATAGCTATATATTTTAAACATTGTCTAATTTTACTCGGACATTATGAAACTGGCCCTTATACTTACAATACCATCGGTTAATAGCAAGATCTTAGACAGAACAATTCATTTAGTTCCCCTCAAAATCAACAGACTATGCGGAATTGGTTCCTAACTTAGTTTAATTAATTTAATTATTAATCTAAATGTTTAGAAGATGAATATTCCAGTTCGGTTGTTCCCTATTCAATCTATTTCTGAAATCAATATAGAATTTATTTTCATTTATGAATAAAAAAACTTCGTTATTAAAAGGTCGAATGGTAATACTAAAACGTCGAAAATAGACGTAAGAAATCACGCGCTGACTACATTATAAGTTTTGTACGATCTTTATAAACTGCAAGTGCCTTGGGACCCCAAAGGCCTCTAGTTTTACCCCAAAAGGCTCAAACTGGTAAGTTCCGTCAACATTAACGTACATTCGTCTTTTGAATGACTTCGCAAAAGTTTTGTAAGTTTAAAAATGTATAGTTTTAATTGTACAGCTCCGTCGTTTAGTTTTATTACTTACTATTATTACTTAAATTTATTTTCCAATAAACCTATCCATTCACGGTTGTCTGGTCAGAGATAAGACCAAAAATTGACACTTAGTCTCAAGAGTGTTTTGTTATATTTCACATTTCAATTATGTGTGCAATAAAATATTCACTATACTCGTAAATACTTAGTTTTTTAGTTATGATGTCTATTTGAACTTCCCGTTCAACTCCGTTTTGTTTATATTGTTGTTTCAGCGTGGGAACCTTTAATTGGCTAACCATTGTATGTGTTAGTGTTTAATTGCGTTAATTTAGCTGATGGTTCTTCTTAAATAAAAAAAATAAAAATACTTTTTAAGTTCATTGTCCGCAAACGACCTTTAAGGATTTTAATCTATAAAATCTCTAATTAATTTTAGGTTCAATTAAAAAATCAGCGGTTTCATTGCCTCTCTACTTTAATTATTGATAATATCGAAGGTTAGGTCAGTTTCTGGATTTTTTTGCTTGTTATCTCATAAGTCGCTAATTGCTCTCGTAAATTCTACCACTTAGATCTTTCAGAGTTTAATAAATATCCGGTGAAGGACGGTTGTAAAACATTTTTAGTTCGATTAAGGACCAATTTATTAATCTTTGTTGTTTGTTTGTTGTCCAAAATAAATAAATATAAAAAATAATTGTGTACCGATAGTGCAAACTTTATCTTAATCAACTGATCCTAACTCTATCTGAGTTAGCATCTGTTCGACCAAGAGACAACGTGGCGCACTTTTTGAGATAGCGATACCAAATATAATATAATTTACTCCACAAACAAGCTAAAATTAAGAAAAAATATAAGCTGGCTCTAACTTATTTTTTTTGGGATTATGTACAGTCTAAACCTATTAAGTGAGAATGCTTACGCAACTTTGATTCCATAAAGATCCTAAACGGTCAGCTGGATTAAAAAAATGTTTAAATTAAACAGTAATTAAAAAAAAACTAAATACTTTATTTTTACAAAATGGCGCCCAGTAGTCGCCATGTTGAATTATCAGACTGTTAAACACATTACCATTCCTTTGCGTTGCGCAGTCGGGTAAAGATACACGTCATCTCGCGTCTCTGTGTGATCTTCTTTTTTAAACCAAATTGCATGTAATAACAGTTTTTTTAAACAAAGCAATTGCTAGCAGAACATATATGTTCCCTTTGCGTCGCAACCATAACTTCGCCCGCTGCGTAACTAAGACATTCATAAACATCCTTACTAAATAATGTTTGTGCATTCCAACTATCCCCTGCGCAGGGGATAATCGCAGGGTATTATTAGAATATGCCCTTACGAGAAGGGGTTTCGTAAGGGCTTATTTTAATAATTACGTACAGCTATTACAATACCAAAACAAGAAGTAGCGGGTTCAATTCCCGCCGAGGGGTGAAATTTTAGTATGTTTCGTATGTTCTGCAAGCACTTTCTCCTAGGTCTGGGTGTTTCATAGTATCTCATATTGCACTAAAGCTATCATTACGATCTTAATTGTTTCAGATCCGTCATGCGTGGAGAAGAAAGGGCAATGCATACCGAGGAACCAGTGCAAGATGCCTCAGATGCTGTATCTATCTCGCGTCTGCTACACCGGAGACCTGGTGTGTTGCTATGACAACACCATTCGCTTCCCCTCGGTGCACCAGCCCTGGCCGAAGAAGATGGCGCGTACTTCTGATAATATGAATGAAGCAGCTGCCTAGTGATGTTCGCATGATAACGCGTCTTGTAATAAATATATATTGTTGTCTTTTTGAACGAAAAGCTGAGGTTCTCAATTTGTCGCGTGTTTTTTATTTATTTATTTTAACCTCAAATTTTAATAATCCTTTTCTTTAATGAAAGCTGTTGCTTGCAAATTTGTCTATTTTAAATTTTATAACAATCGATAAAGCAGTTCTCCGGTTATATTGATATACCAGTTTTTCACGTCACTGCGTTGTCTGTGTTCTTTGGATTATTCCACGGGCATCGTATTTTCTCGCGGTAAAAATCAGTGTCTTGCCTCCTCGATAAATGGGCTATAAAACAATTAAAATTTCAAAATTCCAAAAACTAAGTTTCATTTTTATGTACCTATCTTCTTTTTTGTAATTTTAAAAAGTCGAAGATAATCCGTGATGTTGCCATCAGTCTATAAGCGCCTTCCAGACGTTATCACGAGTGCTCCGTTGATGCAATCCTTAGAACTTACCTCACTTAATCCAGAACAGACTTAAAAACTGTCGTTTATAGAAAACCTTTTAAAGGTTTGATGATTTTTTCAGCTGACCCCTATTGGATTGTACTAAAATTATGATATGTAAATAATAATTTAATGATAAGATTAGCATAAGTACATATACATATATAAGGATTAGATATAATTTGATAAGTCCAGAGGCTAAACTCTATAGAATAAGTGAAAATATGTAGGTAATCTTATTATAAATGAACTGTTAATAGTTTCTATGAGAAATAAATATCTTTGAACCTAAATTTTATTTTTGCAATAGAATATTATTTTATAATGGGAGACTTACCTATATTTATTAAACTCGATGCAGTAATACAATGGACGCAACATGTTTTATTTTAAAAGCAAATTAAATGAAATGAATAATGCTTAAGGCAGTTTTTGCCACAGAATTTTTGAATCCGAAAGGCATTTCCGACTATTTCGTAGGCTATCATTGTCATCACTTAGATAATTCAACGATTTATTTTATTTTTCAAGGTTAAAGTACAATAATATTTTCTTAATAAGTAACGTTGTTCTGATTTAATTTATCTTCGGAAAAAATAGTTTACAAAGAACCCTAAAAAATCATCCTAACACAGCAACCGCCAACACAACAAATCTGATTCATTCCGCTCTTGTAGGGTAGACAAATAACAAAGACACTTTAATCACAAAGAAAGCCGGTATGAAACAGTATGAGCGATCGTATCCCGCCTACAAACAAAGTGTAGGGTCCAGAGGGACGATATTTATGGAGCTGTTTTGACTGCCCCGATTACGTGCCAGCGTGTTTTCCTCACCGACCCTCCTAATTTTAGTCACGTTCCTAATATATATTTTTTTACTTTCACCTGAAGAGACAGATTAATAACCTAATTTATGTTATTCCCTTCAAGATAACTCAACTGAAAGTCTGTAATCTTGTGAGTTGCCAATTGGATGCTATAGATTCTATATAAGTATCTAATTGATATATAATTCTAGCATTATAAAATGTATCCCGGCGATTCACTTTAATACTCATAAATACGCTCGAGTGGTCGAGTGGCTTTGCTAGCTAAAGAGTTGTTCTCAGGCTACCAGAAATTATCAATCAATAGAAGCTAAGTGCAGCAATTGACTTCTCACGGCTGAAGCGATGAAATCAAATTCAGATAGGATTCGTCGCCGTGGTCAAATCAGAAGAATATAATAAGCATTTTTAGGGTTGTAAAATACTGAACCCTTATAGACTTGTGTACTCAGCCACTTTTTTCCGAAACTACATATAAGAGTTATAATGTTGAAACTTGGTAAGTAGATGTTTTCTGTGAATCGCATTAAGATTTTTACAAAAGAACAAAAAAAAATCAAAATATTTTGGGTTTAACTGAAACTCCAAAAAAATGTTTTTCATCAAACCGTCTGGGAAATTTATGGATAGGTCTTAAAAATAATATTGAGGTTTCTAAGTTATATTTTAAGAATAGTTTCGAGAGAGACAATTTCAAAGTGCTTAAATGTGTGTGAAAATAAAATTATGTACAAACTTTCAAACTTCAAACTAAACTTCAAAAATTTGGTTTGAACTAAATAGTTTTTTTTAATACGTAATAAACCGCAATTTACATTTTCACCTATAAAGTTATTCAATCGTTATCGTGTCCGGAAATATTTATATATTTATTTAATTTTGCGCCAATTCTAATTATAATTAAAAAAAAGTATCACTTATTTGTATCTGTGGTGATATTTTCCTCCAATCAGAGAGTTCTAAAACTTGTAATGTAGTGTTCAACGATACCAAACAAATACACACGTGAGATGGAAGATCGCATGTCTTACTCGAAAGAATATAGAAATCGTTTTCCTCTGAATGATTATTGATTTCCCTTGATATTTCAAGGAATTTGAGTATGTATAATACTCGTATTGCGTTTTAGTAGCAAATGGTGATCGCCTCCTCTAAAATCTATAAAATCTTATCATGAATGAATACTCAAAAAACTCAAATTTATGTAACACCGTTTATTTGCCAAGACACGGTCAGTATAGTGTGCCGTGATCGAGTTGCGTTCGAGAATGATACTCGCAAAGACAAAGACAATTCAGTTGTTTCCGCTTGCAATATAGGAAAACTCAAAAAACCGTAAAATCATGGTGTGTTTTACCCGTTAAATCATAATAAATTAAAAAGTTTTATCAAGAGAGTTAAAGTGATCAGTGATCAGTGAAGGGTTTGATTGATTCCCTGTTTGCAAAGGAGTGACTGGACTGTACATCACGATATCACCTGAATCTCTTCTCCATCTATACTTTTGGGCAATTGCAAATATCTGAAAGGCGACACAATCTTCATAATATAAATTTAAATGTTACTTTTACATTCTACTTGTTTATTGTCATAAATCTTATATATAAAATACACCTGTCACAGTGTTACCATACTCTTCCGAAACGGTTTAACCGATTATTATGAAATTTTACATGCATATTTAGTAGGTAGGTCTGAGAATCGGCTGATATCTATTTTTAATTTTGCAAAACAACGTTTGCTGGGGTGAGCTAGTATTTATATAAAAAAAACCCGTTATGACGGTTAAGTCGACCACAACGATAACATTTTACTCATATGACATTGAAGGCTCAAAACTCGATATGTAAATGTATGTTAATGTATCAGGTGGTTGAATAATAGTATTATGGTGCATTCAATAATTTCTAGAATCTCCGCGGGTCACGAAAGCTTGGTTGCCTTCAGTATAAAAGGTCTTAAGCATCAAAACTTCCGGTTCGGATGTTTTTGTTATTCGTAATGTTTATTTTTGTTTATATTAGAGGGATACATTCCATTGAAAATAACTAAAAAGCAAGTAATTAGTTATCTAAAAATCAGCGCCGCACAAGCTCAACAGTTTGTTGGTATCAAGTTTAGATTATCCCATTTGCATAAAGTGCATTTTACTATTCATAATTTCGTTTCTATCTATCTTGTCTTTATCAGAAACCATTTTTTCATGAAACGAATACTCGTGACAAATACAAATGATCCATTTATTCACATGTAGCTTTTATTCCAGTTCCAGAACTTAGATTCTGCGTCAGCTGTATAATTTTTACTTGTTCTAGTTACATGATTGTATAAAGCCCGAAGTTCCTTCATACAGAAATTTCTGAGATGCAAATGCTGTAACGAACTTACCTAACTAGGTGGTTGTAAAGTTTATTGTGCCGAGATGGTGGATGTTAACTTTACTTGCCTGTTTTTACTGAAGACAAGATTATACTTAGGGAGTTAAATACATTTTTAAAGTATTTTTTTGCAAAAACACGTAGATACTGCAACGCGATTATTATTTTTGTCGTAATTAAGTTTCCTAACATCTGGGGGCACGGCAGTGCCCCCACCAAGTCGAGCAAAAAAGCGGAACGGCCGTACCATCCTTTTCTCGAAGCAATTCAGGCCATTTTCAACCTCCTGTAACTTCGTTGTGGATAAAACTAGAAGACTGAAATTTTCAGTAACCATGCAGGATTGTAAAGACACGGTATATTTCAAATTTCATTCAATTTGAACCAGTATTTTAAGAATTATAACGGGTCTAATTTCGTAATTTTGTCACTCACTGACTGACTCACCGATCATCAAAATTCTAAGGCACTTCTAGCAGACCTAGAAGCTTCAAATTTGGAATATAAGTAGTGTTTGGTGTATGAATCAAGGTAAAACTAAAAAATCTAGAAAAAAACCGGTATAGAGGGCGCTGTCGTACCTTTTCTCGAAGCAATTCAGGCCATTTTCGACCCCCTGTAACTTCGTTGTAGATAAAACTAGAAGACTGAAATTTTCAGTAACCATGCAGGCATTGTAAAGACACGGTATATTTCAAATTTCATTCAATTTGAACCAGTATTTTAAGAATTATAACGGGTCAAATTTCTTAACTTTGTCACTCATTGACTCACCGATCATCAAAATTCTAAGGCACTTCTAGCAGACCTAGAAGCTTCAAATTTGGAATATAAGTAGTGTTTGGTGTATAAATCAAGGAAAAACTAAAAAATCTAGAAAAAACCGGTATAGAGGGCGCTGTCGCAACGCCACGTATATACGAAATATGTACTAAAGTAATAACAATGCGAAATATAAATAAATCCAATCTAGACCGGCAAAAAGAAAATTATATGGACATTTATACAATAAGTAGAAGGTACCGAAAAGGAAAAAAGTAGAACTGTCTACAAAATACAAAAAGAAATGAGATCCCATCAAAAACAATACTAGTCAAAAAAACCAAGTCGCGCAACTCAGTTGTTCTGCGGTAAAAAGTTGTGAGATCCAAGTAAATCCAAGTCTTCAAATTTCGTCTCAAAATTCTTTAATGTTTTATATAAATATATCTTGAGACTTGGCCATCGCACTAAATAATTGAATTTACACGTGTTTTCAGGCGATTGAATTAACACGTGTTTTCAGGCGATGGCCAAGTCTTAATATATTTATATAAAACATTAAAGAATTTTGAGACGAAATTTGAAGACTTGGATTTACTTGGATCTCACAACTTTTTACCGCAGAACAACTGAGTTGCGCGACTTGGTTTTTTTGACTAGTATTGTTTTTGATGGGATTATAATATTCACACGCATAACAAAGCAAGATGCTGTACTTTATGTAAGTCCTTTTATATTATGTAAATCTGTTAACTATAACTTTGTGAATAAATTATTTATAATCATTATAACAATGGTAGCCCGAGATCAAAACAAGTGCCGAATTTTGCAATTATGAAATAAAAAAAAAAATTACAACTTGCTTTACTCGGATAATTACATATTTTCAACCGACGATAAAAAAGGATAATAGGGAATAGGAGGACGTTCTCAACTTGAGTGTTATAGAAGATATTATTTATTGATATGGAAAAAAAAATGATATTTTATAAAGAAGACTTTTTATTTTACAATTACGTATTATGATAATAGTCTGTATGGCATATCAAATGTCCTACATATTTAAAAAAAAAACTCTAGTTTAACATAACCGATTTACTAAATAACTGACTGGCTGTCTTATCATCAACAAACTTATTTAAGATTTAGGTAGTCTTGTGACATCAGATCAGTTTTTATATTTATTGGTCAAGTAATAAAAGTCAAGCATTATTTACAATTTCAGCTAAGGGGCGATTAAGTTATTATTATTAATTAATAATAAGGCGTAGCTAGTTCAAAACAAATATGTAGGTATTTACAGCTTGCAGACTTTTTCAAATGTGTGTGAAGCCACAGAAACCACAGGCAGTCCACTCTGCAGACGATGCCTCAACAAAGATGAAAGAGCTGCCCTCGTTATCCTGGAATGCAAGGCGTAACAGCACAGCGACGCGAAATCCTCAAGGACCCGAGGTCTCTCCGAGAAGCCTGCGAAGTTTCCAGTAAGCTTCTGTGCTTTTAGTCGGAGTGAGGCGTAAGTTAAACTGGCGCCACACTACACGCCAAAATGGCGTGACTACATACCTTTGGAATAAGTGCGGAAAACCACGGCCCATCTAACTATTTGTGTAAATCATTTAGCAAGATAAAAAAGAAATGCTGTTATGCCTAAAATTGTAAAGCAAACAGTACATACTAAAAGTATATATTAGTTCTTCTTGCTTGATTTTTTCTAATCCTGGAGAACTCTGAGGCGTTCTACAAGTTCGAGCGGATTTATTTTCAAAATCTTTCTTATTATAAATGTTACCATAAACTTCTGCTAGCTCATTGATTTGACCAAAATGTAGAATATAATGCAGACAATAAATAATGTCACATTGCTGGCAGGCAAGCTCGTGTTTGAACTTATCTTTTTAAGATAAACCTGTTAAAGCGGTTAAGTCAGCTATAATATAAATTATATGTACTCATACGACATTGAAGGTTCTAAACACGATATGTTAATGTATTAGGTGGTTGCATTAGTATTATGGTGAATTTAATAATTTCTAGAATCTTCGCGCCTCTCGAAAGGTTGATTGCCTTCGGTCAAATAAAAAGGTCGCACCAAATTTCCGGTCCGGATGTTTTGTAATTTTTAATGTATTCATATTTATTTATAGAGTTAAATTCCATTGAAAATAACTAAAATAAACTTGAAAAGTATGAGATGGTCTCATACCTATAGGTTTCCTTGTATTTGAATAGTTTATACTTATTTAAACTTACTTATTGCTTATTCTAAAAAGCCGTGTTGGCTAGGTGGGAGGACACTCGACTTTCATTGCGAAGGCCGTGGGTTCAAACCCCGCCACGCACCTCTGGATTTTTCTTGAGAAATTTATGTGCGCTTTAAACACGTGCTTTAACGGTGAAGGCAAACATCGTGAGGAAACCGGCATGTTCGGAGAACTTCAAAAAAGAGTTTGAAGGACATGTGACATTCACCAACCCGCACTTGGCCAGCGTGGTGAATTAAGGCCTAATCTCTCTCGTCAAGAGAGAAGTCCCTGTGTCCCAGCAGTGGGAACGTTAATAGGGTGATGATGATTGCTTATTCTTAAAAAAAGAAACAATTAAGTAAATGATTTTTTTGTAAAAAGTTGCAGTTAGAGCTGTCACCTATCCAAGTACTAAACTCATTAGTTAAAGGTGAAAAAATTGTTGTGAAGTGTTTCTAGAGCAATCTATTCAGTTTAGAAAAAAAAAATATGCTAGTAAGTTAAAAATCATTTTTTAAGACCTATCCATAGAAACAATCCACACGGGCTTAGTAAAAAAAATCGAGTTTCAGTTTATAGTATTAAGAACCCCAAAAATTTAGTTTTTTTGTGAAAATATTATTGCGGTTCTCAGAACAACAATATAGTTATCTTAGTTTTGGAAAGTGTCTGTGTCATACGGACGGGCAGACAGACAGACATACACGACGAATCTATAAGGTTTACGTGGTTTGCCATTTGGCTAAGGAACCTTAAAAATCGAGTCCTAATTCGAGGCGGTATACTTAATAGCTTGTTTTTACACCCAAGTTTATTTTTAGTTCCCTAAAATATTCTGTCTTAAGTTATTACGGTAATTGGCTAATCTGACAGCAATTGCAATAATAATCCAATCATATCAATATTTAAGATCTTAGGTAAGTACCTACTTAATTGTTTTTAAGTAGCATCGCCCCGGGCTGACATTGTAAACAATGTAATTGCTCTTTTTGGTACTAGACCATATTTTACGAAAACAAATATGTTAAATGTTGTTAATGTGTTAAACGTCAATGTGATGGGTTCGATTCCCGCCGAGGGGTCAAGTGTTTGTATGTTCTGCAAACACTTTCTCCTTGGACTTGGTGTTTTATATGTGTAATAAAACATATCTATGTATAAATGTCTATTATATTAAGTATATCAGATATCTTAGTATCCGTAACTCAAGCTTTGAGCGTAACTCAAGCTTGAGCCTCGTGGTAAGCTCAAGCTTACCACGAGGCTAGATGTTGTTGTGTGGATTGTCAGGAAATATGTATTTAATAACTTATCTCACAAGTCTACTTATATGTCAAATTAGATTGTTGATTATAAGGTATTAGCCAGTGAGTTACTTAGTTAATCGGTTATGATTATGATATACTCTTCGACTACAAAACCAAATAGACGCCTAATCTGCGACTGTCTCAGTGGGCGAAGGTTCGCTTGCCGTGCAAGAATTGGCAGGTTCGATTCCCGCCGAGGGGGCAGGTTTTGGAAGTACTTTCAGCATGGTCTGGGTGTTTAATATGCATAATAAAATAAAATATTTATAAACTAAGATGGCGTAACACAAGCGTAGATCTTACCACGGGGCTATACGTTGATCTTTAACCTTTTTCTTATAAACTAATTCAGTCATATAATCGCGCACTTTACTTACATTTACTTCACTTTACTTTTTAGTGAGCGAGCGTAATTCGGGTTTTGCGTCAAGAAACGTCATAACTCAAGAAGTGATTAAGCATAATTATAGTATCTTGTTAGTAAACATCGATAAAGTTTATCATAATCAATTATTTTTAAAGGAATTTAACGTATTTTAAAATTATATCTTAGATAATGCATACTATGGTCAAGTACATGTCAACCTTATCTTAAAAAAAATATTTTAATTCTAACATGATAACCGATAATTTTTCATGATAACAAAACAAGCATCCTAAAAATATTGCGAGCAACATACCTCTAACCTTTGTCTTGTGAAAAATGTGTAATTTTCTTTCAAATTAGATCTTTTGGATTGTTAGTTAATTAGAAAAAAATATTATACCGATTACCAATGTTGTTGTAGTATAACTATTTGTCACTTTTAAAAATCGATAAGCTATACTTACAACCAGTTGAACTTGCGCCCTGATTAAATATTCTTTATAGAGCACCTTAAGCAATTTTTTACAGGTCACGATACTGCTGAAAAAGTACTGGTACTAAAACAAAAACCGATGTCGATGTCTTCTTCTTCTCTTCTCTGTCGTTTCACTCTTGACAAAGCGGTCGTGGAAACATTGAGGCATCATTTGGTGTTAGACGGACATAGCTTTCTTAACGATCGCCCGCCATCTTTCTCTGTTTGCAGCCTGTTTGGTGCAGTCTGACACTGGGACTCCCACTGCGGATTTTATTTGGTCAGTCACGCGCAAAGGTGATCTGCCGGCGGCCCAGGTTCCTTCCACTTTTCCTTGCACGACGAGTCGCTCTATGGTCTATGCTCTATGTCGATGTCTAAGGGTGATTAATAATAATAACATCCTCGATGCCTGTAAGTATCCACATTGAAAGAGGCATCTATTTGGCTCTGTGGTCAAAGGATAGTGTTTCTTTTTAATATAGAAGAACTACTATTTTATATTACAGTGTTAATTTTAAACTAATTTGATGTTGCTCTAACATAGTTGTTGTACAATTACATATCTTAACTTATCTTATATTAACCTAGATTACAAATTAATATTGATTACTTACAAAAAACTTACTTATTTTATTACGGATAAGAGGTTTTCATTGTCATCGTAAACTTTGTAGATAACCTTGAACTACTTCTGTGCATTTATATAAATTACAGGAATGCATGTGTATTGATTTATTTATTGGAGTTTACTCCTTAGAAACGATTTGAGTTATAAGGCCTGGTACGGAAATTTTATGAGGAGTAAAATCAAGTGTAACACGAAAAGTTGAGGCGTTACGTAGAAAGAGACAAACCTAAGTATCTGTAGGAGTGAACGTGTTAGAGAATGAGATGAAATACATTACACAGCGTATCTCATTTTCGGGGTCTCCTCTTTGCGCGATACTTCGTAGTCTCACTGTATTTTATTTATATTATTTTGTAACATACTTCATGTAATACGCTTTATTGAAGTAATATAAATAATCCTAATAATTACAGATAATATGTTTGTTTCTCTTATCATTTTAGCAGATGCGTTCATTTACCCTTTTTTTCTATTCGATATATATCATATCGAATAGAAAAAAGGGAGTAAACTTCAATCGTGCGTCGTAGCTGACACACACACACTTTATTTTTATTGTTTATAAAAGGTCCTAGAAAACTATAAAATTTGTAAGAAAAAGCATGCCTTTTGCCTAAAAGCTTTGGACAAACTCTATAATTCATTATTTAATGGTTATATCTGGGGTAATAGATGCGTGTTGTTTCAGAACAGTGCTCATTATGACAAGCTGGCGAACAAATAACACTTCACATAATTTAAAGAGACTGTTAGTAAATGTATACGTAAGAAAAGTACCTACATACTTTGAGTATTGAGCTCTTTGAGCTCTTTTGACTGTGATTAGCAATGTTTTACCTATACCCCATGAGGTTATGCAATAACTGATAATTGATTCGCATAAAGTAAGTAAATTTGTCTCAACAGTTTTTCGTCTGCTATATCACGAAGATTTTTTAAGACAAAGATTACATTTTTTAAAACGACTTCCAAGAGCCTCTATGTGCGGCCGAAAAGACATAGTTTTATTTATTATAATGCCTAGATATTTTCTACTTTGTCAATGTTTGCTATAAATACATCAAATCAAAACAAAATATTTTTAATCAAACAAATTAATTATTACTTGACAATAAATTAAATAAACAAGGAAACGAAACAACGCAATAAAAATTTAAAAACAGTGCTACCGTGCAATACCGATTATATCGCCCTGCGATTACGAGTTTTGTAAAAAAAGGTAAATAATATTTCCTCATTATGGTGCGAAAACGAAAACACATTTAGTTAAAAAAAGTTAGTTTATACTTCTCATTTTGCTTTACAAATACAACTATTTATATACATAGGTACAGCATTGTCTGGAAATATTTATTTAAAAAAATATTTATTTATTTATTTAATTTAATCGGCAATAATTATCATAATTTGATTGTCTATTTATCACAAAGGAACGACAGTGATACCTTCCTTAATATTACAATCTCAAAAGCTTTTAGTATAATTAAATATTATGATATTAAACTGAAATATTCATTTTTAACTATTCTATTCTGTAATCTGTATTAATAATGATAAAAATCGTTACTCGTACCATACTCTTCTGTCTTTATCAAAGAAGTACAAACGCCGATGTGTGTCAGGCAGGCGTGAGACATGTCTGAATAGTAACAGGTTATGCACCAAATAACTGTACCTAAACTGTACTAAACTGTACCCATATGAAAAAAAACTGTACCTCAAACAATTAGATATAAAATAAATTGTGATATGGACACGCCATTCTGAAGTCAGCTTGACGGGCATAATCGTTTATCTTCCCAACGTGTGGGAACTATGCTCTGGAACATTATCAATAAACTGTACCTAAACTGTACCTCATAATGTAATATACCTATATAATATATATGTAATATAATATTTGTATATCTGTACCCAACAAAAAAAATTGTATTCACACGCGATATCTGTCAATTTATTTTATATCTAATTGCTTGAGGTACAGTTTTGTTTCATATAGTTACAGTTTAGTACAGTTTAGGTACAGTTATTTGGTGCATAACCTGTGACTATTCAGACATGTCTCACGACATCCTGACACACACAAACGCCGGCCACATAATTCAATTTTTTTGCATCTTAGTTTTAACGTGTGGCAATAGATGGCGTTGTTAACGTTATTCTGTAAGATTTTTTCCAAACTATGTTTGTAGATAGGTATGTATTATCTCAAGGTGGGGTGAGGTTGAATTAGGAAGCGCATGATGAGCTGATGAGTCGTTCGATTCGTCGGCCACGTTGGACGCCCGCTTACGGCGGCCTACCGTTAGCTTTCGCCGCACACCGCACACTTTATAATGCGTTCGACAAACTTGAGAAACTCGTCACGAAACTTGTTATCGGCAACAAACTTGCTATAGTTATCAGGAGAAACTTCGAAGCAAACCAAGATATTAACTCCTAACGCCATGCACCGCACCTAGGATAGCCACTTAACAGATGAGTTAAGTCTTCGGTGTATCCGAGTCGCATACGCAGTAAGAAGCTGTTGCCAGGTTTACCGCCTAAGTTTGTCTTCAAGAGATCGCTTTTCAGCGATAAGGCCGCCCATTGTACCACTTGTTTTTTATTTATTTTGTTTTACGTGTTTATGTTCCTGTGTTGTGTACAATAAAGCGTTTTTGTATTGTATTGTATTGTAAATCCATTTAACTGGCCAGCACTGTGGCGTGAAAAGCTCTTTTTTTTTTAAATGTGTTGTAAGTAACCTACTCAGAACATTAATGTAATAGACCTTGATATAACTAAGTCAACATGAGCAGGTACCTAAGTGGTTTCGCGATCTAATATTTATGTCTTTTTGTCCAATTACAAACTTTGACCAAAAAGTTTTAGCCATCCATTAATTTGGAAGTTTCTTGACCAAATAAATCCTATAGTTCTGTAAGTTGTTTTTGGTGCTAATGCCTACCGAAATAGAACTCTCTGTAATGGCTCCTGAACAACTGACTTATAAGTAAATAGGCTAGTAAGTTCATCAAAAAAGTCTTCTCCTAAAGTAATGTTATAGACGTGTTTTTTCAAGAGTATTTATGTCGGATACTAACACATGTTACCCAGTTATTGACCTATGCTGTCAAAGAACTAGGTGTTTTAGCAAATAATTTTGTATAGATTAAATGTGTAGGTAATTAATTGTTTGCTGAAAAATATAAGTAGATGAAGATATTACTTGTTCCTGAAAACCACCAAAATAATAATAAGCAAAACTGTGACATCGTTCTATCAAACATTATAAGGTAGTTGTCTTTACTTAACATATTATTAAGCACCCATATTTATGTTCCCATTGCAGGGACTTCTATCTTGCCGAGATATATAAAGCCTTTATTCATTACGATGGCCAAGTGCCGATTAGTGAATTTAACATGTTTTTCAGGCTCTTCATAGTTCTCAGAACATGCTGATTTCCTCACGATGTTTGCAATTCACTGTTAAACTTACCAGCAAGTAAAGACAAAGCCTATGATAGAGATTTCACTATCAAATACCGGATAGCTTCAACATTAAATTATTCCCAAAACCTCTGATTATGCATTCCACATTTTACCTGTTCTAATATCAAACAGGAAGGTAGGACTCTGCGGTCCCATAACGAGTCCAATACATCTGCGGTTCTAATAAGAGCATAGAAACCGTTTTGCATGGGATAATGAGAACAGAGAACAAAGTCCGATATTTAACGTTGATAATGAGAACAGAGAACAAAGTCCGATATTTAACGTTTAATTACTACCTTTCAATAAAACTTCTTTTGAGTTTTTTTTTCAACTTTAGATATAAAAGTATTGTGCCCCTTTGGGAAAGGGGTTTATTGAATTCAAAACAAAGTGGAATTCTCTCCTGAAGTCTGTTTTTCCGATTACATACAACCCGCCCACTTTTAAGACCAGAGTGAATAGGCTCTTTCTGGGCAAACTTATTCCATCGTGGACCTCGTCTCTGCCTTCTGGCTGGACTGTAGTCAAAAATAAGCCCAAAAAATAGATAAAATAAAAATTGTTTTGAAATCAACGCCGCAAGCACTATAGTGGTTTATCGATCGTGAATTTTCTCACATAAATTCATAATAAATTTATTTTACACGATTTGCTGGTTTCTACGTAAAAAACAGTTCCTGGTGCTTAAATAATGTTCATCATCATCATCATCACCCTATTAACGTTCCCACTGGGCTGGCTGGGACTTCTCTCTTGGCGAGAGAGATAAGGCCTTAATTGACCACGCTGGCCAAGTGCGGGTTGGTGAATGTCACATGTCCTTCAAACTCTTTAAAGTTCTCAGAACATGCCGGTTTCCTCACGATGTTTGCCTTCACCGTTAAAGCACGTGTTTTAAGCGCACATAAATTTCTCAAGAAGAAAAATCCAGAGGTGCGTGGCGGGGTTTGAACCCACGACCTTCGGAATGAAAGTCAAGTGTCCTTCCACTAAGCCAACACGGCTTAAATAATGTTGCTAGTCTAAATTATACAACTGTCCGGCGATTCCGAATTCATTTAGTTTGTCGAAAGATTGTATAAATTTGATGGAATTACACCAAATTATTTTTCATAGAACCTGAAAGCCTATGTCTTACAAGTAAAGAGACTGTATCGGAAACCGGTAGGGTATTCAGAGGCTCAATACTATTCTGTCGGCATCCGGATCTACTCATTTAGACAAAGATGGATAATTGAAAATAAGACCGGGGTTCCGTGTAAATCTACTGCAATCTTTAATAATGTCAAGATATTAGGTAGATTGCTTGTTTCAAACTTAAAGGCGTTGATCAGATTGTTCTAAATACCAAGTAATATAAGCTAAGTAAAGTCGTCGTCGTTGTCGTTATAATTTTGGCTGTAGAAAGTCATAGTCTTACTAAATAAATAAATAAATAAATATTTCCAGACAATTCACACAACAATATCTAGCCCCGTGGTAAGCTCTTAAGCTTGTGTTACGGCACTAGATATCTGATATACTTAATATAATAGTCATACATATATAGATATTTTTTTTTATACATATTAAACACCCAGACCAAGGAGAAAGTGCTTGCAAAACATACAAACACTTTCACCCTCGGCGGGAATCGAACCCGCTACCTCTTGCGCCGTTAAGTTAAATTAAAAAAATAATCTTCAAAATTATTTATAAAGAAATATTTATTTAAGCCTTAATAAAAATTTTTATAACTTAAAATTTGCAATTTTATCATCATTTTTGACTATAAGACTATTTAATTATACCTTATTAATTTGAACCTTAGCATTTAAAAACGCTAAGGTTCGAATGGCAATGAAAACTAAATTGAAATCGCTCCATCCGTTCGGGAGCTATGATATTTTTACATTTTCGTGTATTATTGATTAGCTCGAGGTACATATTGCCTTTATACCAATAAAAAAAATCATTTACTTAGTTTTTTTTTTTGATAATTCGTAGAAACGATTCCCGGAAAATTCGAAATGTTTTAATGCGGTTTTGTTTCTTATCAATTATAGGAATGTTTACTTTCAGAAAAATGTGCTGGTTAAGTATTTGAAGTAATTTCCCTCCCAAAGTCCATAGATTATTCCACCCCCTATTACATGCCAAGCCAAGCCTATGTTATTGGTTTCAGTTACGATGATGCACGACGGGCTCTTCTACGAGAGATCCACGGGTAGGAGAAGTGGCAACAACATCAAAATCCGTTCACCAATTATTGAGATCCTCCTACATTTTGTTTCGATGTCGGTTAAAAAGAACAGAACTTGCAGATCGTATAAAATCTGCACAGTCATTTCAAAATCACTTCTTTTTGTCGTACATTACAAATCATTAAAGTCTCCTCGTGTAACCTTTCGTAGTTGACAGAGGCTGGATCAAATATGAGAAGAGTGAAATCTTTTATTTGCTTAAGTTCGAAGTTTCAATTAAACACAGCCCTGAATAAACAGTCCAGTTACTAGTATATTCAGTTTCTCTTGGGATTTACAGTTGGTATAACTTTATTGAATGTTGATTGAATAGTGAAGTTGATTTTATACTAGCTTCCACTCGCAGCTTCGCCCCTAATAATAGATTTTATGTATTTGTAAGAAGTAGCTTTTGTCCTTAACTGGGACAACAGCAATGTCCTTGTCGAGTTTGATCCAAATAGGACTTCACTTCCATTAAAATGTGGTAGTTACCGCGTAAAAAAGTAGCATATGTGTTATTCTGATATGAAAGCTAAATTACTGTCATGTTTTATTAGAATACATTCATTAGTCTTTGCGTGAAAATACAATAAACACACTGACACACGGTACATAGTTACGTCCCCACAAACTTTCGCGTTTATAATAGTAGTAGGATTCTTTTAGTTAAGAATCAACGGCCTTGAGTAAGCCCAGCAAAAATTAAGATATCGCGAAAATTTACCCACTTTGCTTACATACGAGTACCTACTATCTCTGTTTAGAGAAATGTTAATTTAGAAACATTTTTGCTAGCTCGGACACAAGAATAAATTTAAATATGAGTACATACATAGTGTGCATGTGCTGTTAGTGTTCTATACCTCCGATCTACACGAAATTTTGTTAGGATTTAGTAAAAATAAGTAAAAAATAGGAAATATTGAACCTAGGTGCGAATTTTTTTTATGTGGGTAGTTAAAATATTTTTTTAATTATTTTTCTGTGAGAGTTTGGTAAACAACCACGTTCATCTTTAGTTCTAAAGTTTTAAAATGGTTTTTCATCAACTACTGTCGTAAGCCTAAAACAGCCGTGAGCCGACATAATTCTTAAAATTTATTTATTTTTGGTATGTCTGTATGAGTTTGACGAAAAACCATATTCATCTTTACTTACGTAAGCCGACATCATATAGCATCTAATTTACCAACTTGACTGCCGTTTGAGAGCTTACGGATGAGTTCGGCAGCGTCTCATCCATCATTCTATCTTGTACATTTTCATATGCTTTAAGCCCATTTCTCTCGCGAACGTGTTACTTATTACTCAGTCTAATCTAATTCATGCTAGGATCATCTTTTATTATTATTCTACATAAAGAATAAAAAAACGTTTTTACCACCTACATGGCCTTTCGTTTATTAGGTACCTAGTTTACGTAACTCTATTCTCTGTGAATTACTACGTGGTGGTTTAGCTAAAAACCTAAAAAAATACAATTAAATATACAAAATTGCAGCCGTGTTGGCTAAGTGGGAGCACACTCGACTTTCATTCCGAAGGTCGTGGGTTCAAAACTCGCCGCACACCTCAGTATTTTTCTTTTAGGAAAATTTATGTGAGCTCTAAACACTTGCTTTAGAGGTGAACGCAAACATCGTGAGGAAACCGGAATGTTTTGAGAACTTTAAAGAGTTTGAACGGCTTGTGACATTCACCAACCCGTACTTCGCCAGCGTGGTGAATTTAGGCCTAATCTCTCTCGCCATGAGAGAAGTCCCTGTGCCCCAGCAGTGGGAATGTTATAGGGTGATGATGATGATGATGGTACAATATTGAGTTCTTAGTTTAAAGTCGAGACGCATCAATGTTAAGGTGGCGGCTTATTCAGAAGACCTTAGTTTCAAGGCACGCCCATATGGTCGGCAACATTATTTGGAAGCGCTGGAGAGAAACACGCTCCATCTTTGTTATTAGAACTTCTGTAAAAAATATTTATACCATTAAGGTTTGTTTCATGAACATGAAACGTCACGATTTCCCTATAAAAAGTTACATATCACGAATGGATGGAAAGTGGGAAAAATACCTACCGCCAAGTAATATTTTGAATAAATCTATTTTATGATTTTAATCAGTTAACTCATTGGTTGCAGAAACTGTGGGCACCTTCAAGAATTGCCAACTCGTACAATAGCAAACTTTTAATTGGATTTTTAACTTTTAATTGTGTGGTGCCAAAGTAAAAATCTTTTCTTTAGAATTAACGCTGCAATTTGGAATCAATTTCCTTTCATGAAAAAGCTTTTTGATCATAATTAACCTTTTCAAATTTGCATCGTAAAATTCTAGTAGAAAATATTGTCTTGCTATGAGGAAATGGGCTGTTAATATTTTTTGTTGAAGATTATTAGACCTGGGAATATATCGTTTAAAAAATGTATGGATACATTTATGTGGAAACCCTGGTTTATTTATTATGTAGTGGTTGCCATAAAAACAGTCAGCGTGGTATTTGAAACCTGTACGTGCTTTTAGCGCGCTTTCAGCTTAAATATTTCATGTGTTTCCGCCGACCAAGGGTACTAAATAAACCGGTTTATTGCCGAGTTTAATATAGTCAAGACCTTTCTAGGCAAATACGTTAATACTTTGTTAAAACAGGGGACACCCTTTTCACGACCTGAAAACCTTGAGTTTACTCGTAACTTCTTGTGTTCAATTATATGTCCAAGCAAATTTTCGGAATTGTAATAGAAAATTTAATTCTCATCCTTATTGAAGATGATTTTCTTTAGTAAATTGTAGATTACTACAGATGCGTTCTGGATACCTTCTTCTACTTGTTGTTACGAGTCTTTATACATTTTTTTTTAGTCCTAATAGTCATTCATTGATAATATAGATTACAAGTCACAATATGGGTTTTAACGTGGTTGCCCAATGCCATAACTTTTTCAAAATATAATAATAATGAATATCACAATTAATTTAAATGTCTGATATACATTTATAATTCATATAAACAATTAAACTAGATGAATGAATATAAAGTCTGAAAATAAAGTTATCATAATTATCATTAACAATGATTACGTATGTCATTAATTAATTCATAATTTAATTACATGTCAAATAAATTAAAATATAAGAATAAATAATAATGTAAATTGAAATTATTTTTATGAATTAAAAATCATTCCCATTCATGAACTCGTCATAGTTATAAAATGGATGAACATGCACGAACAACATCTGCTGATACCATTTAAGATAGGCGGTTCAGGGCGTAGCATGCACTACCTAACCTTGAACACAGCCTATGTATGTGATCTGACCATTGAAGTCCTCTATCTATTAGGAACCCTAAGAACATTGTGTTCTCGACCTGTTCGACCGTAACACCATCCACCACGACCGACACTCACACCGGGCCTCACTGTACGTCCTGATAAAATGTATAAAAATATTTACTTAGGTTTTGAGCTAGACCGTTAACTCTAAACCAGTCAACTAGTTGAGTCATGGTGGCATTCAAGTTGCTCTCTAGTGAGTCTATCGATATTTTTTAACAGTCTATTTTTAAGTTATATCAAAATATATAAAAATACCTACATGTTTAAAAATGGCGTATTAGATGAACATTTTGAATTAATTATAATTAAAAAAAATTACGGATTTAAATCTTCCCATATTGACCGAAATTCATGTTCACCCTGTATAACTAGATTATTTGTTATCATTATTTTGATACACAATTAAAACTATGTAAACACAGTACACTAAACTTTAATTTGATGACGCAAATATAATTGTGGACAAATTTATTTAGGGCGCCTGGCTGGCTCTGATAAAGGCGCAAGTAATCCTATTTTGCTCTCGCCTACCCATTTGCAGGTTTGTTTATTGGCTCGGTTCTGTAATCTGGTGGAAATATTGAACTTTTTGTAGCAATAATTCCAACCCTTCTGTTTGCTTCTATGCTTTCAGTATGATTGGTGAAACGTTGTCTTACAAGTATGCGTAAGGAGATTTTAGAAATATTGTGCGTTGCATTACATTTTAGTTGTATGCTGTGGCGTTTTATGAATATGTGCTCAAAGGTTGATTTAATTCGTATTTGCAAATGATCATTTGCTCATATTTGGCCATACTCTTACCATAATTAAATATTTAACATACATTACATAACATGATGAATCTAGTATGTTCATTTACTAATGCTTTTATCAAACAGTTAAATCAGTGATCTTGTGAGTGATACTACTTGTAGCATAGAATAATAAAATACTCCGTAACCTGGTTCGACAGAGATGCGCGGCGGGCTTCAAACCCACGATCTTCGGAATGATAGTCGAGTGTTCTCCCACTTAGCCAACACGGCTAACAGACGCCTGGCATGAGATTCATATCAATTGTGTTGATTGTGCAAAACTTTGCTCATGTCATATACAAAGTATCCTAGATCTGCCCCCAGCATAGACGTGGTAAGTCATCATCATCATCATTCTCTTGTCCTTATCCCACATTACGTGGGGTCGGCAAAACATGTTTTTTACTTCCATTTTCCTCTGTCACTCGTCATCTCAACACTCACTCCTTTCTTACACATGTCATCCTTCACACAGTCCATCCATCTTTTCTTTGGCCTACCTCTTCCCACATATCCATCAACAGACATATATAACATTATTTTCGTCACATTCACGTGGTAAGTACAGATTTTATATTTTCTATTTGTAAATGTAAGTCCATACGTATATTATTTCTTGCAGTTTAGGCTTGTATCTTATTTTATGTTCATACACATAGTTGAGGCAATTTCTCGGAAATACATTCATGAATATCTTCAACAGAAAATATATTGTGTTAGGGTTCCACTGGAGAAAGATGAAAGCGATGGTATAAAATACTTCGATAACTTTGACGAAAGACTTGAAATTAAAAGTTGTCAGTAGTTAAGTAAAACCTTATTAAAGTGAAAATAGCAAAATTTCTTCTCTTTTTTTGAAAATCTTACGATTTACGATTCTGACAAGCCATCATCATATGTACTGTGGTATTAAGTACAAAATATCTTTTTTAAGAATGTTTTTTTGTAGAATGTCATGATAACTTTCAGCACTAAGTTGGCAAGTTGATGTGAGTCTCATTACATAAACATAAAAAAATTTCACAAAGTGGATTTCTTTTTTAATAATAAATGACCATATCTGGATGACGAGAATGGTAAACTGGAAGTTCCATATAAATATGTTAGTCTAGTTTACCGTTCTCGTCGGGCTTATTTGAGATGGAAATAGTTGTTTCGTTTTGCATTCAAAGTAGTAGAGTTGAGTGATTTATTTATGGTGTATAATCACAAAACTGTGTCAATTTTATGCTTAGTAAGCGGAAACTATGACAAATAGCCTCCTGCTTTATTTACCCCTGACGGTTGATAGGCATGATTTAGTCCGTCTCTGTTCGCCAGCTCAAAAAGACAAGGACACCTATATTTACTTTATCAATTTAATAAGAAAGTGCCAAGATATAGAGAATCAAAGTTCCGGAGTCGGGATTTGCAAAGTATACATTTAATACATTTTGCTCGAAAGCATTATTATTTAATGCATTATGCCGTCTCGATTTTGTGTTTGAAAAAAAATATTTTTATGTTATCTAAATAGCGAACTAACTTATAATGTTTAAGTCATCTACCCGAATGGAAAGCCAAGCATTATGACTCGAACTCTGTATTGGTACTAAAGTAATATTCTTTTATTCCACAAATAATACCAAGTAATTGATTAATTTCTTTTTTTATTTTTATTTTTAATATTATAAATTATTACGTCAGAATATTTAAATATTTTTTTAAGGAGGAAGGAAGGAGTTATAATGGTTTTTCTTTATCTGCGTATTAGTTAGAAAAAAGTAGTTGCAGAGTTAACCTATTTATTTTATAAAGATAACGAATTGCATATGCTTACGAAGGTATTTTTTCTGAACACGAAATTATAGAGGGGTAATGTTGATAGCAAAATAATTCCCTGCTTATTGTTCAATACTAGCAGTATAACGGCAAACTTGAAGAATTGACTCTATGAACTTTTTATGTGGCATGATTTGACTTGACCCAAATAAACAGGCCCGAAAACTCGTGTAGATCTACGTCATGCGGGGTTATACTTTGGAAATTGAATTTCTACATCGGAGTCTGTTTATTGACGAAAGCTGACCTTCGGTCACTCTGAATACCTTATCATTTGTAAGAATCTAATTTTTACACGAAAGTAGTTTCTATATTTATTTATTGGAGAAACCAAAAACCTACAAAATCAAAATTTAAAACTAACTTCTCACGGATTAAAACATAATAATCAAAAATAACACTGTAGATATTTCATTATTTTGCTGTCTTTTGATTCGAAAGTTGAATGAACCTATGTTGGACATAATCTTTAGGAGTCTAAATATTAATCAAATAATTCCCAATTGTTGCCTTAATGTAATGTTGAAAGCACCCAAGTGTTATTTGTTTCTTCTACGCAACACTATAAGCTGCACTGAAGTCTACACTTTACAGAATATGTTCCTAACGACTACATAACTGAGAGGGTTATTTAATGCCATCATACTGAAACAAAAATCATAAATCTATTTATGACTTCCTCCATGCGGTTCGCACCCTACTTTTTGTATTATGCCTTTATTTGCAAATCGGCGTTGCCCTCAATCTGTAGCAGGGTAATTAAAATCCCTTTTTGGCGCACATCAGTGCATAGGCATAGCTGGCATACCACTCTGAGTACTGAGTAGATAATTTTAATTTATGTTTATGTAAAATTGATGTTGGATAAAGTTGTTATTTACGTACAAATTATGAATGCCTAGAAAATTATGTGATATATGTACTAATCTTATTAATAAGTACCTATATAAGAAATGTATTGCGGAAACACCATCTTCATATGCATTATTTACGTTCCCAATGCAGGGAAACAGCAACTTCTCTCTTGACAAGAGAGATTAGGCCTTAATTCATCACGCTAGCTAAGTACGGGTTAGTGAATGTCACATGTCCTTCAAACTATTCAGAGCTATCAGAACAAGCCGGTTTCCTCACGATATTAGCCTTCACAGTTAAAGCACATAATATTTTTCAAGATGAAAGTTCTAGTTTAGGAATTGGTCCCACGAAATTTGGAATGAAAGTAAAGTGCCTCCCTTAGCGAGCACAGCTTTATTATAATTTATTTTTAAAACTAACTATAAATTAGTTAGTTGTATATCTATATCGTCCCGTTCTTTTAAATCTCAGTATGCCCAGACATTAATTCAAACAGGTGCTGACTACGGTGCGCTAGCTGATGCTGAATTATGACTTGAACATTCAGAAATATTGACTTATGGCGTTGTTTGTTTATAGGTTTGGGTATTAAGTATTATTCATCATCATCACCATATTAACGTTCCTGCTGCTAGGACACAGGGACTTCTCTCTTGGCGAGAGAGATTAGGAATTAATTCACCACACTGGCCAAGTGCGGGATGGTGAATGTCACATGTCCTTTAAACTCTTTCAAGTTCTTTTTTTTTTTTTTTATGATCTATAAGCCTTTATATGACCACAATCTCACCTGATGTAAAGTGACGATGTGGTCTAAGATGGAGCATGAAGACCTAGAAGGTAGATGGCTTCTCCGGGCCACATTACGAAACACGAAAAAATCGTTTCACGCACTGGCCCAGCCCGGAGGGTGGTGACAAGCCGCGGCCGAAGCCTACCACCAGAGACTGTTCTCAGAACATACCGGTTTTCTCACGATGCACATTCATTTTTCAAGAAATAAAATCTAGAGTTGCGTGGCTTGGTTTGAACCCACGACATTCGGAATGAAAGTCAAGTGTGCTCCCACTTAGCCAACATGGCTTTTGGTATAATTAAGTCATTGAATATCCTCACACTCCAAGTCCCACGATTAATTCCCAAAGTCTTAGTATCTACCATTGAATATGGATTGCATTTACATTTACCCTTTTCACATAGCCTATTATAATCTTAATACGGTTTGAGGCCATGCAAACAGAAAGCGGTCGAGGGTTTGAAAGAAGTGAGGATTCGAATCGTAACTGACAAACATGGCCCTTATTGGTACCACCTGCTTCTATTTGCGGCAGTCTGTTGGTACATATTTGGGGTCAGAGGTTACAATCGTTTGTTACTTGGGCTTAAATAAATAAATGAAGCAAATTTTATTTGAAGGCATGGTACACAACTTTCAATACTTTCAGTCGTATATTGTCCACAGGATGTGGGTCTCACTGATTGATTTTAATCATATTCAGAAGGGTTTTCCAATACTCGCCACACTAGGCAGATGTTGTTGATGTTGGCGAGTGCAGTATTTGGTGTTGTCTTCTTAAATGAATTCATTTAAAATATGACAAATTAATTGGTTACAGTTACTGTGTTTAAATTAAAAAAAAAATAAAAAAAATTATTAGAATCTGGTTAGCAGGAGAAGGAGCCTCTATTTTAGTCATCAATTGCAAATAAATTTAATCGCCTTCCTTCTATTTTTGGCTTAACAGCGATAGATTTCCGCAGGAATAATCGATTATAAAGCCTGGGCACTGTTTGTATTAAATAAAATAAACAAGATACCTTAAAAGGCGAGAGACGACCAAGTACTGATCACGCTCTATGTTGCATAACTTTATAAATTACTAGCTGTGCCCTGCGGTGCTACCCGCGTTATAATGGATGAAGTACTCTTAACCAACAACATATTTATTTAAAGATTAATATTATTATGTTGATACAACTTAAACAAATTATTTCGACCAAATTAGGTACCATAAAAACGGTTTTTGTGAGTTAATCTAAAAAGATAGACATATACTATTGCGGACTGTTTTTAGATCATCAAAAGAGCTATTATTCTTTAATACATATTTTTTGTGTATCTTGAACCGTTTTCACGGCGCACGCAACGGAAAGCTTCTAAGATGAAATAATTTCTCCTGTTTTTTACACATTTACCACTATATCTTTGCTCCTATTGGTCGTAGCGTGATGTTATATAGCCTATAGCCTTTCTCGATAACTGGACTATCCAACACAAAAAGAATTATTTAATTCGAACCAGTAGTTTCGGAGATTAGCGCGTTCAAACAAACAAACAAACAAACTCTTCAGCTTTATAATATTAGAATAGATATAGGTATATTACCGAATATTAAAATACATTATATATTTTTTAAGTTTTATCATTCTTTTATTTTTAGAAGTTACTGCACACAAATTTTACCACTTTTGATGTGTCTCTCGAGCAAACTAATAGTTTGGTGAAAAAATGATTTTAGAAACCTGTATATCATTTTTACCTCACATGTAAAAATGATATACAGGTTTAAGAGAAAATAATAATTGAGTTTTATTTCCAAGTCTTAAGAGCGATCTCTACCAGACAAGTAAACCATGGAGTTACCCAAAACTTTTTGTTTTTTTTTGCATGTTTGTGATTCACATTATACCTCTATAATCTACTTACCAAATTTAAACAGCAATGTTCTTATATTTTTGTTAAAAAATGGATGTGTCCTAGAACCTGAAGAGCCCTGAAGCCCCCACGGCTTCTGAGGTCGCTGCACGTTATATATCTTAGCTTCACGTGACGTAACGCGAAACTTCTATACTGTATCGTCTTAAGTTTTCGTTTGGAAGTAAAAGGAAAATGTACAATAATTTTTTTTTATATTCTTAATAATGGACTAATTTTGCCTTAGTTGTCTCGTCTAATCAAATAAACGCACATGTACACACCGTAGCTATACACCGGGTGACATTGCCAGCAAGTACAAAAGAACAATACCATCAATACAAAAACACTTTATTATTATTATTATTATTAATTCTTTATTGCACAACAAAATAATGTACAAAATTGTACAACAAAACAAAAATAACATTTCCATAAGTACAGAAGTACATAGGGCGACCTTATCGCCAAGTGTCATGGCTGTAAATATTCTGTTGACAGAACACTTTTTTCCAATTGATGCGACTATATTTTTTAGGCGTTGATTGAAATGAACAGTCATATTTATTCCAGTAGAGCGCTTGTATCTGCTGATTGGGGATGGACGCATCAATCCACATGAGCGACTAATGTACGTGAAACTGGAATACGAAAGAAGCGCCGTTAAACAGGCTTCTATCGGGAGAAAAACAGAATTTATGGGATACATAGAAAACTTAACGTCTCTCATCATTTTCTGTCAATGATTTAAGTAGCAATTAGCTCGCTGATAAACCAACTGAAAAGCTGCTGATGTATAGCATCAAGATCAGATAGTTGTTGTGGCCAAAACATAAATTTTAGGCAAACCTGGGTTTTCTCAAAATCAACTACAGTACAACGTACTTACGTCTCTCTGACTCTGACTCTATGACGTGACAGCAACATTGCAGTAAACTTTTTGCTGATTTATACTTTCCAATTGAATGCGGCAATACATCATGGCCTTGATTGAAATGAGCAGGTGTACCTATTTATTCCAGGAGAGCGCTTTTATCTGCTGATTGGGGCTAGACGCATCAATCCACATGGGCGACTAATGAACGCGAAGCTGCGGAATTCGAAAGCAGAGCCGTTAAACAGGCACAAATCGGGAGCGAATCAGAAATTATCGGATACGTAGAAGGGGGGTACATTTGTCATCATTTTCTGTCACTGATGATCATTTAACTCTGTGATAATCCAACCGAAACGCTGCGACTTAAAGCTTATCGAATAAACACCGCGATCTACAAACACAGATGCAAATCCTAAATAATGCCCTTACCGTAGTCAGTCCGCGTTGTGTAGGTACTTGAAATGCCCCATTTCGAACCCCCGAAAGAGATGGCGATCGTTTGTTATCAACGTGGGAGACGCGATGACACTATTATTGGCGTATCAAGGTTGGAAGACTTGTAGCCATTACAATGTTTGGCCATACAAAAACTATCAAACAGATTCGCTTTGAGAGTTGCCGCTACCAACCTGAGTAGATAACTGGATATCAATGGATGCGTGATGCCTATGTGTAGTTGTGGACGTCTGTCAATGATGCTGATGATGATGAATCTGCGTCGTTATATCAATCAAGTAACACTTTATTGTCCACAACATAGGAAACAAATCAATAATTAATGATAATAATCAGTAGGTACTAGAATTACAAGCCGAAAGTAGAAGTTATAACTATTTAACCCTTTAATGCAGGTTAAAATTATGTATTTATTTATAAAAATCCCTCATGCATCCAAATTAAAACATAAAGCATAGAACTTATAACTGCTATTTACAAAGCCTTGTTGGAGTACCCCACCTATTTACTTTTCTTAATAATTCCTAGTTAACATGCACACAATAAAATTAATCAGAACTTATATGTAAGAGAAATTGGATGATTAATTAAGTAATAAAAAATGTTAGAGAAAAAAAATTACAAGTACAATAGGCGGCCTTATCGCTGATAGCGATTATATATCTCTTCCAGGCAACCAAACCGTAAAATATGAGTACATCATGAGTAGTCGGTAACATGTTATTGGGCACGCGACTTGATACCGGCGGATTGCTCTGTTTATGGGTCGTACAGCACTTGGCTCCGCTCCACGCTGCGCTGTAGCTGCGTCCCAAAAAACTAAAGGCACTCGCAATAACCTCGTCAATATGAAACATTCAAGTGCCTGAATCTGGATTAAAGTTATTACATTTTCAGTCGTTATTACATTTGGCGTTCTGAGCACGTCTCGCTGTACCACACTAGTTGCTATGTAACTATAGGTCTCCAATAAAAATATTAAAAACATTTTAAGTGGCGAGGTCGTATATCTTGGGTTAACCTTATTTGTGTTTTAGATGTCACTTTGAAAAGTGTATTTTGGAGCCGGTGCCAGACGACGTGCCTTGTATCGATTTCGGTTGGCTGTCTCAAAATAGTTTGTTACATAAAATTATTTATTGGTTTAGTTGTTTATTACTTGGCTTAACTAGTTGCTTGCAATCAATAACATAATATCAAATTTATTGTATCAACTTTTTATAGTTGAATATTAATGAAAGATCCCAAGAAGTGAAACGGTAATATTTTAAATAATAAATGATAGATTTGTTTTCTTTTTAAGATAAGATTAATGTTGTTAAATTATTACTTAACCACGTCTGGTTATTGATATAGATAAGTGTTAAATCTACGTTCCCTGGTTGAATGATACTAGCTTAAGATCCCCGAGTTTTTATTTTATGTGGGTAAAGCTAAAGTAAGGATTAGATTACTGTCCATAGAAAGTTTTCACCACACAGCGCAACGAAGTTCAGTAGCAGAGTTTATAAGCAGCTTAACGTCGGTTACAGGTTTTCTACCTTTATACGTTCTCCTTATTATTGTAATAAGCTGGGCTATCAGAATTTATATTTCTCAGAATCCATTGTATTGTTAACCCGATGAGAGAAAAATAACGTTATTTTTGTGACGCTTTCGTGTTATCCTTTTCAATTATTTCTTTTGAGACTTGTGGAGTGTTTTTTCTTGGGTTTAAACTTCAAGTTTCTAATGTTTTCACCATATAGAATACGTTATTTTAAAACATCCATCTTTAATATGGACGTTGTTAAACTATATACAATTAATTAAAGTCCAGTTAATTATACGTATGTGCGTACCTACCTATGCCGTATCAATACTAATGTTTAAAGACTAACTTGCATTACATCATCTTTAATAGCCTTATAACTAAATAACTCTACCAACTGTTCATAATTCAATGAAGTCAGATCAATGAATTTGTATTGATGGATAGGGCACAAACAACATCTAGGTCGATATCACATAACGGGTGCGGTATTTATTATATTTCACTACGAAGGAAGGTAACTTATTGTGATATTTTTTCTCCTGGGAAAAAGTTATTTTCTCTATAGGTAGAATTATACAGTTAGTTTAGTTCGTGGTTTTAGACTTCTCTCAGGCTCTTTCATTAAACAACCGAGTCGTATTCATTTTGTTGTTTCTAAGATTTTGAAACCCAAACAATGTAAATAAATGGTTTTTGTATCTTGTATCATGGGCAAATTAGCATTGGCGCATTAGGCTTGGAGCGCTTCAGTTTGGCGCTCTTAATTCACCATTGTAAAAGTGTATATAAATCTAAACTACATCTTGATAAAAATTCAAAACCGAGTGGAACCCCTAACAAAGACTTTTAAATCAACCGAGATACAGGTCTAATAGAGGGAGACACATTGTAGAGGGAATATATTACGAAAATAGGGGGCTTGTTACGGTGAAGTTTTTCCCCGTTATAACCCTATTTCAAAATAGTGTAACTTGCGTTAAGTTTGAAGAGTGAATTATCTATATTTTTGCTATTATAAAGAGCAAAAACATTATTCGAATATGTGTCCCTAAACAATGGGTAAAACAAATGATAGCAATTAGTTAATAGGACCCTGAAGTTTTTAATGTTTGCTAAGGACGCAGATGTCGGTTCGACGTTAAGAAAGTCCAGCGATGTAATTAACAAAGTTTCGGGACTCCCATAAGGTACGCGTTATGACCGCTGGTCGGTCATCCCTTCAATCATTTCCTAAGCCTACTTTTACAACAAATTGCTTTTAGCTCGTAACGTAAAGATCACAGCTGATGACGCCCTGAAACTAATCTGTTGATGTTTTTACCCCCCTGCTGACACGTTTCATATTGGATTAGAAATTGTATCCTTTCTGACGGAGACATTCCTCGGAAGTTTAAGCTCTAGCAAACTGACGGCATTGGTACAGGAAATTTGCATTTCTTATTAGCTGGGTGCGGAGATAAGACAAACTGCTTAAGGCTTTTAGAACAACACCTAGTTAAACCTTAGAACAACGAAAGATAAATGATCTACTTAATAATATTCTGAAGCATAGAAATACTTACCAATTGAATTTATTAAGTAGGTGATGCTGTTTTTATGTGTCTGTAAGTAGTTTAACATGAATCGGAAAATATTATTAGTTATTATTTTTATCATTTGTTTTTACTTTCAACACATTTATGGGCAACATTATAAATTCATTGTCACTAGGCACTGACGAACATATTAAGAACATTAAACTAAAAAAAATCTTGTGAAGCTGAATACCACAAATGGACAGGTAGAATTTCAACCTAGAAAACTATCATTGATACTTACTCATTGCAGCAATAACACCTTGTGTTAACACCTTTTCGCTTAATGTTATAAATTATGATTTATTTAATACTAGCGGCCCGCCCTGGCTTCGCACGTGTTATCGTTTAAAATAATTTTCCCGACACTTATTCGATTTTTTTCTCGCCTATTAAACCTCCGCAAATATTTCAAGACTAAGATAAGATAAATCCGTTCAGCCGTTCTCGAGTTTTAGTGAGACTAACGAACAGAAATTCATTTTTATATAGGTACTAGTCGACCCGACAGACGTTGTCCTGTCCCACGTCTCAAAAAAACAATATCCAGTTGACCGTATTGTGAATCTAATCTAAACCATTCCCAGATCCCCTTGAACACACAAAAAAATTCATCAAAATCGATCCAGTCGTTTGAGAGAAGTTCAGTGACAGAAGAATTATATATATAAAGATATAATAATTTTGAGAAGGTAATTAGGTGCACGATAGTTTTTTCAGGGTTGGTATGTATGGAGGATGGGAGATATAATAAAATGCTTTAAAATACATTCAGATCATTCGATGACTGTTTATTTACAGAGTGATGACACGGGTAAATGGTCGTTACAACCAAAGCACAGATCACAGGAAATTAATTTACTGTTTTACTGTAACTTATATGATAATAACTAACCACCTAATAAGTTCATCGCCTTAATGAAGAAATGTTTCTACTTCACCGAGCAGGCCGATCGCTTCAAAATGCATAAAATTTAGAATATCAACGATTTCTACACTTAAACCATAATATTTTACAACGTATTATTTATTATAACGGTGATACAATGTAACAAATCATTTAATTCTATGCAGTCAAATCTTGAGGTAAACTTTTTACACGATATATAATAATGTTGCAAAGTAATTTGTAATCATTATACTATCCCATAGAGATATTTTTTAGTTGACTATAGGTATCAAATTTGTTTCCATAAATAATTTAAATATACCTTTATAATTACAATTAATATGGAAATACATTGCATAAGAAGAGTGCTTATGATTATGCAAAATGTGACTATGTTGTATTATATACAGGAAGCTAAATAAAATGACATAGAGGTAAACTTTAAAGTTAAAGTCTAGTAGGTAAATTGAAATCAATCCTAATGATTTTACGAGTTAAATTTTATGGTTATTGTTCTTTCGAATCAAGAAAGTATATAAAATGTTTAATTCTTTTTGAATAAATGATACAAAATATGACTAGATAATACTTTGATGTTTAAATTTTCGTACGAGATAATGAAGAATACATAATAAACTACTTACCTTTAAATTGTAATACGTGAAATCGCTCTTTGTGTTTGATTCTTCCAAGTTAAGGTACTAATAGCAATTTTTCTTCATTTCTAAGATTATGTGACACTCATTTATTTTCGTAATAATATAGACAAAGGAAACCAAATATGCTACAATTATAAGGGTTATTTACATATACAATTTTCTACTTACAATAAACTTGGCAGTGCTGTAACGTCTGTATAAATCTAATATCTTCATAACAAAATGACGGATTTTAAACCTCTCATAATTTGACTAGACTTTCTAAACTCATTGTCTAAGTTTCTTATATTATTACATCTAAATACTTCATTGTTTAAATAAGTATTTTTCCTTTTTTAATTAGTCTAAAACAACCAATTAACCCTACCTAGTATAAAAATCATTATGATTTATCTACTCAGCAAATTTATTTCAGCAAAGTAGAGTAAACTCATCCTCAAATTCAAAATGAAATTGGATTTTTAGAGTTTTTATTTGTAAAGTTTATTAAATAATTTTGGCAACATAAATCATAACTTTTGTGTCGGACTTTATTATAGTACCTAAAATAACATGGTAAATCTACAAAACAGATAAGGTGAAGTCTTGTAATTGCAACTGTCTAGTAATTGCAACTGAACTAAGCAACTCCCTCTACGATCACTGTTTTGAACTACGACAGATGTGATATGATTCTTATAGACAAATTCTCAATAACAAAATATAGATGGCACTGATAAGTAAAGAACTGCATGAATGACAGGTTACTTGTCAAACCGCCATTTTTTTATTAGTGACGTCGAGAACACGCGGAGCGGCATTTGGTGAAAATTCCTGATTTTTCTGATTTTTCGGAGGTTTTTTCACAAAGAGAGTGATTATCAATCACGGTAAGTTTCCTTTTTTGTACTTGTTTCGTTCTACGATATATCTAATCTAAGTTATGGGTGCAGTTACATTTACCAGCCTAAAAATCTAAAGTCTTGATAATGCAACTGATTTTGAATTTTGAGGTTAGTTACATTTATCTGACTGTTTATGTATGAACTATGAAAAAGTCAGTGATGTGACAGGAAAAATTACTTTGTCGATAAATAATATTTTATCGTATCCAAACTTCCTACTAAACAGCTTTGCCAAAAAATGTTATTTGATCTTTGTGTAATGTTTTCTAGTTTTTTAAGTATTTTCTTATTTTATTTTGTAGATGCCAAAATACAAAAGTAAAAAACAGTCGAAATATTCTTCAGATAAGCTAATAGAAGCAGTCGAAAAAGTAAGAGAAAAAAAGATGAATAGCTACGAAGCCTCCATACTTTATGAAATACCGAGGTCAACTATTATTCACCGTCTATATGGAACACGCGGTGCCAAACAACCAACGCCTGGTAGACCTCCTGAATTAACAATGTTTTGTTAATATTTATATAAACCATTTTGTGTTGTTATTACGCTCAATATAAACGTTAAAACTATATCCCTGTATTATTATTTTGATACCATGCTAATCGACAAAATTACGATAAGATTCCCATCACTATTTGTAGGTTATTAGTTGCAATTACCCACCTCACGGTTAACAAGTGTTTTTGTGCAAAATTGGACTTATTTATAGTGGCATAGCTATTTAAATCCTATAAACTATCATTCAATGCATGCTTTTGAAATTTAACAGTATAAGCATCCATATAAAAAAACGTAAAACAAACACTTAGTTGCAATTACCCGCCAAGACGTGTAATTGTAACTATTCCTGTTTATGTCAGCAATTTATGAAATAGTTTGTTATTCTTTACAGCTTTGCTTTATTTATGACAGTGACAGAAAAGAACATAAAATTTACGATAAAACTAATCTTTAAAAAAATATATTGCGCATTTAAATATAGAATTATCAAGCTATGATGTAAAAACTCCAATATTTTTAGTTGCAATTACAAGACTCCACCTTACTGTTAAAGCTGGAAATATGCATATTTAAACATTATGTTGATATGTTATTTATTTTTTATGTTTAAATTTTTGAATATAGCCCAATAAACCATAAGTACGTAATCTTTGTTGAATAAAATAGGTTACATACGTTTTTATCTTCTGAAATGCTTACGTTGTCACCATTTCAATTAGTTGGAGTTTGTTTTATGAAGCAGTTATTTCTCCTTATACTTACCTAACAGAGTTATAGCTCAATGTTATAATAACCATATCAAACAGAAGCAGGTACATGTGATTTTAATGTGGATTCAAATTCACAATATAATGGAATGCAATATATCTATCAAATCATATAAGTACGTACATAATAATTAAGGAAATAATTATGTATCTCATTTAACTTATTCTAATTACACAATAAGAACACTTTATCTCTTAAAAATATCATTAACATTTTTGCTATTGCGTTTCTGGGCTCAGTTATAACGATTTCATAACAATCAGCTTAAAATTAACGAGTGCCTTCAACAAATCAGCCCGCTAGCCAAATTAAATTTCGGCCAGGCCTTCGTTAGGTAACAAAATAACCACATAAAACCAGACTGAAGTCATTACAAATAAGCCCTAAATTTAATAACAACCAACAATTTTGCTGATATATCTTATGTGAATTAACTATGGGGTATCCAAGATTGCTTAGCTGCGATCAGATGTGTTCATCTTGTACATCTGCCGAGAGAAAAAGAACATTCAACATTAGTTAAATTGCGTAAACAGATTCGTCATCACCTAAAATAATTGCTAAAAGCAAAGGCAGTAGCTACAGTTGAAGCGCAGGCACATTAATGCAGAAGAGATACAAACAGACAGGTTTTACTTGTAATGCAACCTGTGAGCACTTCGTTGATTACACTAAGACAGACATTACAGTATCATGTCTACAGTATGTTTACCGACGTGCGAAATGCTTTTGGCATCCGTCTCGGTTTTAGGTTTGCCGCAAGAGTGTGTGCTAAACCTTTGTGCAACTAGGTACAGTATTCTCGAGTGTTTGGGCTTACCTCTCCCGGATTATGGCTGGTATGCCTAATGTTAATAAAGAACTGCTCTGACACACAGACGGAATAAACAAGATTTCTCATTTAAATTTTATTGCCCATAGCCCCCAAAATTCATCTCAAACTGAACTAAAGCAAGCTTTACAAAATAAACATAAAACATTCATGCAAGGAAATCTCGTTACTCAGCGGTTTACATATTTATATACAATTTCACGAAACAAATTGAATTTACGAGCGCTAAGATGTTATTCACTGAATAATGTTACATTCTGAGTGTTTAATAAAACATTAGTGCAATAGTGTCGTAAGTGGGTTCATAGATTTTTTCAGAAAGTATACAGAGTTACGACGAATAACAATACCATACAGTCACAACCATATACGTACAACATATACCTAATGGAAAATACATGTCTAAGCACGATTAATGTGAGTGTAATGTACCTACTTTCTTAAGTGATGAGTTTGATGAACTATCAACACGTAAATCTTGTTAAATTTTGAAAAATGTTTGTTATTTTTGCAAAGAATTTTTTTTGGTAAATAATTCTAATCTTATACCATTGCTTTTCAAAATATAGGTCACAATTAATACCATATTCGCAGATAATCGAATTTGGTAAAAAATATTGATAAAGGTATTTATAACTTGAGAACATAATTATATAGATAGAAAGCGATTCTGTAGTTTAAAATTTTTTTTAACGCAAATTTTCTTGTATTAAGCCAATATATAGTAGAGTAAAAATCGTCGGCTTTGGACTTTGCGAATAAACCAGAAATCCATGAATCGCTTTCTAAGTGTATCGTGCAGTGAACCATCTCTACGTTCTGTAAACCAGTAAATTGTGGTAGGTTTGTGGCGTGCGGTGTGGGTGCATGCTGCGGACGACACGGACACGGGTAGGGAGCTACGGGGACAACATCTCGCAAACTACTTACATAATAAGGCGCGGGTCGGGGGACGGCGTATAAGGAAAACGCTGGAAAACGTTTCAACCCTTTGCTGTTTATCGACTTTGGAAATGACGGTCTGATTTACTTATCGTAAACCGGCCGACCACCTTCGGATTACAGCTGTTGTGCGAGGTTCGGGAGGTTTCACGCTGTGTTTCGTTTAAAGCTTAGATGTGAAAGATAGTGTTGAGAGTAAGTAGATCACAATAGTATTGGATAGAGGAAAATGTGCGGAAGAAGGTTGCTGTTTAATGAAATCCATCAATCTGAGTATTGTTCAATTATTTTTTCAGACGACTTGTTAGTAAGTTTCAAGTTTTACCAGTAATTATGTAGGCTGTTTTCCAGGTGTTCCCCCATCAAAGGCGGTCAATAGAGCGATGATGTGTGGGAATCACGCCATCCGCCGATTCGCATCACGACTGACACACATGTAGATACCTACATATTCGTACATCAGTTCATGTTGAATCAGTTAGTTCTGGATTATTGTGTAAGGTGACACAAATGATCTTTTTCTCCCAAAAACCCTACACAGCTTATTTATTATTTTAACATTCGGTAGCATCATAACGAGATTTGACTGCATGAATTCGTCGACTACAATATAATAACAAAATTATACGTAATAAAATATTATGAACAATATTAAATTAACCTACTTAAATCTAAAACAATCAACGTTTACAGAAAAAAATATATTACCAACTTTAACTTGAGCCTAAACTAATATGTTAACTTTAATTCGTGCTAATAAATTTTAAGTGAAAATTCAAGTACTCGATAACTTACGAGTATTTTGCAACAATAGTATATGTAATAATAATTATAATGCGTAGGTAAAAGGTAGATCGTTGTTTTACTTTTACTATTAATACTATACTAGGCACTCATCAGAAGAGTTATATTCAAGTAGATACTAAATAACCTAAGAATAGTGAATGTAAAGTCCAATAGACAAGAGTACGCGCTAAATACAACTAAATCAGTCTAGTAGGAATTGTAGGTCGGTTATATTAACAATTAGAGTTATAGGTACGTGCAGTAAGTTCTATAATGGTGTGAGGTAGAAATATTTAAAATCGATCTCTATAGCAGCAGAATAAAATATTGGTTGAACAAGACACTGCGGACTGAGCCTATCCATTCAGTGCCACGCTCAAAACGAATAATAACTGGCTAAACCTGCCTCACATCAGAACTCTATTTTTGTATGTCACCGTAAAATAACAAGATTCTGTATAGCAGTATGTTTAAATTAATTTAGTTTAAATTCTGGTGCCACAGAGAGTTTAAAGTGGGCAATTACAGATGAGGCGTATTTGACGCGTCGAAGCTCTTCTCGTAAACCACAAAAGCACAGAATGCTTACGTAAGCCGCAAATAATTTAATGAACTATCTATCAAGAATTAGCATTTAAATATTTTAAAGGGCATTAAATACACCTGGTCTGTAAATGCCATTCAAGTATGGAGCGACACAATCACGCCAAATAATCACGAGGGAAAACATAGTCGTAACTAGATTAAGTACATTCCGTTGAAATAGCCTAAAGGTTTTATAACAATCAAATTTTATGAGACTTACACATTACAATAATATGACCGATGGAAAAAATTTACTACTGACAAATTTGATCGCTATCTATTTAAAGACAGCCAAGTACCTTTATAAAATGATGGGGAAATTACAAACACAATTATCCAAATTGAATTAAAGAGATTGCCTAATCTTAAAGCTATCGACACACAATTTAAGTAAAATTTACTTCGGGAGAAGTAATGATTAAGTATAATTAAGAAGCGACATTTTTACTCGAAATGAATGAGGAAGTGCTTAATTTTATTCATTAATTTTGGGATAAGGCTAATGTAATTACTGAACGATTTATTTTCAATGGCGCTCTCGCGTATATGTACTGAAACATCTTGTAGGATTTTGTTTAAAAAATCTAAAATAAATATAATATAGAATAATTGTTAGATGTTTAGATAGGTACTGATATCCTAAACTGGAAAGCGTACAGGTAAATTTGTTTACGACGAAACGCTGAGCGTGTCCTTTCTAGGAAAATCAAAAATAAAGGGTGATATAGAATAGAAATGGCGTCGTCACCCACCATGATTGGGGACAGGCCAATGATTGGGGCTGGCCACAGCCAACCAATTAGGATAAAGCTAAAGTGTGATCCATAAGGTCAAGCATCTAATCTTATCGCAATTACGCTATTTCTAGGGAATTCTTAACGGTATTTATTTAATTTTCGGAATGATTTAACCTTTATAAATAAATCGGGGAGGGTTTTGAAATGGCATGGTGGGTAAAGTTCACGATCTAAGTATTGTGGAGAAGGTTAAAACTAATTTGAATTATTATTGGATGCTTATAGAGGTAAGACGAAATAATGGGATAGTTTGCTTTATTACTGTAGTGGTTGCCTATGGTTGACGATTTTGTCTATGCATGTGAATATTTTCGGTTAGGTACCTACATGTCATTTATTTTCTAGGCTTGACTTAGCCAGAGGATCCTTGGGGTTTCATGGAAATTAATTAATTGAATTTAGAGTTTTTATCAATCTCTACAGGCTAACTATTTTATTGAGTATTTTTTTTTCGGAATATATGTAATTATGCGTTTCCCGAGCTTAAAATAGATATTTCGAAACATTTGCATAGACTTGGCGGCTGTGAGACAAGTGTAAATAATTTTCATACCTCGTTGACGAAATTTGTTGTTTCGTCAATAAACGAATACATTATGTTAAGACGCTATTCTGACAGCTATTGATAGTCAAGCTTGAAATTAAGTCATTAATTATGAAATTCAAGAAATAGAGACGTAATTGAACAGGGTTAAAGGAGTCGGTTTAAGTTTAGCAAACCGTCCGTGAATCATGAATATTTAATAAATCCGTGAATACTACCTCTTGAAATACTAGCTTTAATTCGGCTTTGGCCACCTCATAAATACGTAACTAATTTGAAGACAGGTATTCGAATCAAGGCCACCAGAGAGGCATGAGGAGTCCCTTTTAATTAGTGGAACGGGAAGGCCGAAAGCCTCCAAGCCAAGGCCAATTAAGAACGAACTTCACAAGTAAAGTCTAATAACATTTTATTTATGGATAAAGTTTAATTCAACAACAAGATCCTAATAAGATTTAAATAATGAAGGTAAGATTTAATTTTACGTATTCTCGTGAGAATAGGATGGGAGAAATGCTAACTGTTATTGTAAACCATACCATAACCATTTCGAATGAGAGTGGATGTTTCCAAAAACTTCCTGCAATTATTTAGAACAGATACACAGAACTACACCATAATATTTTTTTATATTTTCTGAATACTGCAACTATAAATCATACTATCTTTTATTATTTATTTAACAGAATTAAATTGTGTATATGTTGCACATATTTCAATTGATAGCAATTAATAAACCGAAACCCAAATAACATATTATAATATAGCTCGTTTCAATTTGGCTTTTCGTCGTCACGTGCTTAAAGCTTACTCAATAACTAATGATTGCCATGTTTGATTGCAACTAAATACTCAAGCTACGACTGGCTCTTTGAAGTAAATAAACAGACCGAATTAAAAATATCTCGCATAAAATCACGATTTCATGGCGCAAGTTAATATTTAATTAGGATCACGCTTCATTAAATTTAATGTCTGTGATGAAGAGCACATCTTATTTTAGACATCTACAAAAGCAATTTCAACTGAAATAAGCTTTAAAGCCTACAAATGGAGATCATTGAGCAAGACTTTGCGTACAGAAATTGAGTTTTGAAATAATAACGCAAATATGATATTGGCAGTGTTCTGTGTTGTTCTATTCGCTTCTCAACTCAGTATAAAACATTGAAGCGAACTGTCAAGACAATGTTATTTCCTTGATATTTGTTATTTAAGCAATTTAGTTTTATTAATTTTAAGTTGACCTGTCCATGTAGGCTATGTGCTTCTAAGGAAATAAACGTTTTGACTTTGACTTTGACTTTGCAGCCAACAATAGATATTATTTGTATTTCAGAGATTTCTAGGACTAAACCTTTTATGGATTTATGTCTAGAATTTACATTGCTTTCAAGAATATTAACTTTGCAAATTGTTCGCAGTCTGGGGGGGCGTGAAGTTTGAGTCAAGTGTTGTAGGTAATTAAATTATGTGATAGCATGACTTTTCTTGAAATCTGGCTACTTAGTACAAGAGACCTTAGTGGTTTGTAAGATATCACGCTGTTCAATACGCTATTCACAAAACGATTGTTGGCAAAATATTATTTAATTCGTGAAATAATTTTAACATTCCGCTAATTATATATTTTTAATTATAAACAGCTATTGAGCTTTTGTTATGTAGTTATACATAGCGTGCTAAACGCTAATGCTTAGAATTTATGAAGAATCATTGCAAAGGCTCAAGGCAAGCAATATATTTTCCATAATATATTATTGAAGAGTCCAGAAGTTACTCAAAGAGACGATTGTTGAAGTTAGTACTTAAAGGAATGTTTTGTAAGCAGTATCTTGCTTACAAAACATTCAGAGTTGTTAGCTATTTACAGGAAAATTTGTAGAAAATGGAACATTCAGTCAGAAGTCTTCGTAGACTGGTTTCCGCGGTAGAACTTTTAATCTATCTTTACAATTTATATGATGAATGAATAAAGTTGTTATTATGTTGTATTTATGAAATACTATATGATTTGTATTTAGGGCCAATTCTACTGTGATAAAACATAAATCTGATACAAAAACTTTAACAAAAACTTTAACATTATTTTGAGATGGATCCTATCGGGTTGATAGATTGGGCTAAGCGTTACCAATCTCTCGTTGTTTTTCTACAAAAAATTGAATACATCAACCTAAGCGAGGTTCATCTCTGAAAAATCACATAGATTTCGAATTCATGCCTCACACGTCACGCCGTGCGTAATGCGTGCGACATTAGTTAGGTACTGAATTCGTCTCATTTCTTTTTCAACTCAAATTTTAATAGTTCCATCTAATGAGTTTAAAAATTAGCATGAGAGTCAACTGAATTCAAAACCGAGCTCATGTTTAAAAGGTAGCTCTCGGATAAGTCTAGGCCTGAGACGGAGGCGCGTGCCCGTAATGCGTGCGACATTTGTTCCTATTCTCTTTCTACACAAATTTGAGTAATTCAACCTATGTGAGGTTGAAAATTCTTTAGGATTTCTAAGTAAGGTAGTTTCAGAGGTAGCTCTCAGAGAAGTCTAGGTCTGAGACGGAGGCGCGGGAGGAGCGGGTGTAGTTGGTGGAGGTGCCGTAATCGGAGGTGGCCGTGGCCAGGTCGGCCAGCACCGCGCCGCCGCCGCCGCCGCCGCCCGTACCTTGCGTCACGCCGTCCGCCGCCGCCGCCGCCGCCTCGCGCTCCGCCACCTTCTGCTTCAGCACCCGGATACGCTCTTCTTTCTATAAAACAATACAGAACGTGAATACAAGACGTATGTTAAATTAAATTAAAATACTTTATTTTTATTTCCTTTACAATGTTAACTTGACAATGTTATATTAATTCACTGGCTTACCATTATAATATAATATTAAGTTTGTGTTTTGTATAATGAATAAATTTTCTATTCTATTCTATGGAGTGTATGAAGTATGTAAGGGTCAAACATTCCCCGATTTGTCCCGATATACAACAGCAACAATAAAAAAAAATATCATACTGGATTTTCATTTAATTACTAGCTGACCCCAGCAAACGTTGTCTTGCAAAATGGAAAATAGATAGTAGCCGATTCTCAGACCTTCTGAATACTCGTATAAAATTTGGTAAGAATAGGTAAAGCCGTTTCGGAGGAGTACGGTAACTAGCATTGTGACATGGAAATTTTATATATTAGATCTTTTTTATACATAAGTTGACAATGCCACTATATGGCATCGCAATGATTATGTTATATTTCATATTTACATTGAACGTATTGCCGTTTGCTATCTTTTGTTGTGTGTATAATATATGTACTTATTAGAATTGAACGAAATCAAGTGTATAACAACATACACTAATCATGTGTATGATATAATATGTTACCTTTGATGAATAAATAAATGATGATGAATATGAAACTTGCTTGTGAATAAAATCTTGCTTGTTGAAGACACCATCCACCACCATTATTTTAGCCGGAAGTCATGCATCTTTATATCCTAGGCTATCCCTTCCCCTTAATTTTTATAGGCTAGGCTTAGGCTATCCCTTATATTTTTTAAGAAAGTTTACCAATTATTTATAATAAATCAAATACAAATATATAAATGTACTAGTCGACCCGACAGACGTTGTCCTGTCCCACGTCTCAAACAACAATATCCAGTTGACCGTATTTGTGAACCATTCCCAGATCCCCTTGAACACACACAAAAAAATTCATCAAAATCGGGCCAGTCGTTTGAAGTTCAGTGACATACACACTCACAGAAGAATTATATATATACAGATTTATCAATTTTAACTTGGTAATCCTACAGAATCTCATTTGATACGCCATCATACTATCCCGGATTATGGGTGAAGTTCTAAGTACTTTCGCGTCACAAAACCTTAACAAAGGATATCGCCGGCTTATCAGGATATCCGTAATCGCAGCCCAAACATAGAATAATGACGTAGCTTTTTAACCAAAATGGGCTACAGTGGATTCATTTTAATTTAGCGGAGGTCGTTTTAATCCAGCACTTTGTGAACTTTGTAGTAACGAAATAGCAAAGTTCAAGTAAATTACACAAAGTAGTTCGCCGAGAGCACACAGATGCTCGGAGTGGTCACATTGTAATTTACTCAAATACTTCTCGACAAAGCCTCTAATTAAACGAACTCTATTTTATCCCTCTGTATCCACACACTTAAACTTTATCTATAATATAAAAATGAATCGCAAAATGTGTTGGTAAGCGCATAACTCAACAACGCCTGGACCAATTTGGCCAAATCTTTTTTTAAAATGTTCGTTGAAGTTCAAGGATGGTTTTTACGGCGAGAAAAATTAGAATTTTTGCTTGAAATACCATAAAAATAGCCCTTTTCTTTTTCCCATACAAATGATTTGTAACTAAAACGTAGTCAATTTGAGCTTTATTGCTATGGTATAAAATTCATATTAAATTACAAGCACTCACTGTTGTCTAAGCAATGTAGGTGTGTTCCTAACGTCAAAGATCATATATATCAAAAGTATATAAAATTTTCATGTCACAATGTTAGTTACCGTACTCCTCCGAAACTGCTTTACCGATTTATATGCGTATGCAGTAGGTCTGGAGAATCAGCTACTATCAATTTTTCATTTTGCAAAACAACGTTTGCTGGGGTCAGCTAGTATTGCAATAAAAATAAACGATCAGTCGCGACGTTATTAGCTGGATGTGATGTCGTATGAAAATCGATTCTATTTTACACAGCAATTGTCTTTTCTACGATAGCGAGTGTTTCTGCGGAACGAGCTTATTGTAGCACGAAAGATGCTTTTAATAGTAAAAGGAAGCTCGGAGGTAGCATTGTACTTAACGCTACAATAGCGATTCCGGTGATAATGAATCTAAGGATAGATATAGTTGTATGTTATTTTGTAGCACGATTTTGCAGCAGCAACTTTGCTGTTAGTTTTTACAACTGAAATCGAGTAATAACAGCAAAAGGCGAAGATAAAATATTATAATTTTTTTTTATTATCAAGTCTTGACGATTTAGTTCCAAGATTAAGGGTTAAAAAATGTCTAAACGCGGTCTAGTGTGCTTTAATAAAGAAACAGTTTTGCTCAACTTCGTTGTTAGAACATAACAGCTTGACTGTTTATGTTATAATATTCGTGCAATCAAATCTATATAAATAAAATTGAATCGTTGTTCGTTAGTCTGAGACTACGAACAACGATTCAATTTTATTGAATCGTTGTTCGTTGAAACTCGAGAACGGCTGAACGGATTTATCTTATCATAGTCTTGAAATGTTCGTGGTGGTCTAGGGAAGGTTTAAAAGGCGAGAAAAAATCGAAGGATTGCCGGGAAAAAAAATTTGAAAAAAACCCGTGCGAAGCCGGGGCGGGACACTAGTAAGTAAATAAATCTAAATTTAAAATTTAAGAAATACCCCCGATTCCAATGCCTTAATTTATTTAAAAAGAAAACACGATAGTTTTTTATAATGTGCACGCGATGCGTATCATTTTATACCCCACTCGAGTGTATTTACAGATTTTCAGTTTAACTTCCCCACTCTCACCACCATAACTTTTAAACAGCACTACTGATTTTCACGAAACATGTCTAAGAACACTTGCGCTAAACTCACCTTTCAAGCAAAAAAACTAAATTGAAATCGCTCCATCCGTTGGGGAGCTATGATGTCCCAGACAGACAGACAGACACACAGACAGACACGTCAAACTTATAACACCCCTCTTTTTTGGTCGGTGGTTATTAAGAAAATATTCGATAGTAATTGTAACCATTCATATTTTTTATTGATTGAATATATTTTTTATATTTCTTACTAAATAAGTTTTGGATGAATCTTTTTAGTTGCTTGCAAAATTATTCCATCAAAATTTTGAAAGAAACGATTCATCAAAGCTAATTTCGACCTGTATTATACACACGAATCATATTGACATTTAAAAAGACAGACGCGGACTTTAATCCATATCCAAACTAATATTATAAATGTTAAAGTAACTCTGTAATTTCGTACACAGATTCTCTAGAGCCTGAGAAAGCTAATTTTACCGCGGTAAAATCCATTATAACATGGGTAACACCGCGGGGCACTAACTAGTGAGAAACTATTTTTCTTCTTTTAATAGATGGCGTCCGTGACTGGCTATATGGCCGTCAACAGCCAAAGTGAGAAACTAGTATAGACACGCAATTGACTTATTGACAACTCAATCGGAAACCGGGAAGTTTGTCAAAAAATTGCAAGATTTTATTACAAACATAACTATTATAAAAGCTCATAAGAAAGGTAAACTTATAACTTAATTTCATCATCATCATCCTGCCCTTGTCCCACAATATGTGGGGTCGGCACAACATGTATTTTTCTTCCATTTCCCTCCATCACCCGTCATCTCAACACTCAGTCCTTTCTTACACATATCCTCTTTCACACAGTCCATACATACTTACTTTTAATTTACACAATCGAATAGTAATTAATCCTCATATCAAATTGCTCAATCCTAATTAGTCCTGGCGCAATTACATTAGCAATTTGACATTGTGATCAGGATATCTCATGTGGTTTAATCATTGGGTATTCTAATTAAGTTATATCCGATATAAAATAGTTACATAATAATAATTTATTTACTGTTAATGGTTATTTTACAGTTTTTTTTACCAATTATAACTACCCTAAACTAACTTACAAACTAGACTTATTTATTTTAAAATAAAACTTATTACAGAACAATGTAAACCAAACAACGGTATTCCTGGCGTATTAATATCTAATCCGATTTCACGGTTAACGATAGTAGAAGTATGCGTTTATCTGGTAGGCGGAGGTCCGCTCGCGGCGCAAGAGGTAGCGGGTTCGATTCCCGCCGAGGGGTCATGCGTTTGTATCTTCTGCAAGCACGTTCTCCTTGGTCTGGGTGCTTAATATGTATTATAGCTTACCTGTTGTTGTTTGGATTGTCAAGAAATATTCGTTAATTTTTTATTTTTATCGAATACAATATGAATAAAAGTAAAATTTTTAACTATTTTGCACAATCAAATAATAATACCTAATGAATCTTTACATAAAAATAGAATAGAATAGAAAACACTTTATTACACACCAGATAAACAATACAATAAGAAATTAAAACTAAACCTAGAATGCGTAATGGGCGGTCTTATAAAATTGCAAATGTAATTTATAACTGTTTTGAAATTAAAGTAAATGCCTAATCTAATGGTCTAGTCGAATGGTTCCCAAATAAGAACATAAAATATAAACTAGTTCATTCCCCCGTAGCTTTCCTGGAGGTGCAGGCTCGAATCCTGATGTGTCTTTTTCTGGCATAAAACTTAAAATAGTTTAACCAAGTGAGTCAGTCACTTTAACAAAATCATAAGTTCAAAATAACTAAACAATACTACGATTGTCATATCGAATCTGATTTCACGGTGGCTATAGAAGTATATTCATCCATTCGTTCATCTGGTACAAAAGGGCAGTGAGCCGTGAGATTCGCGGCAATCCGCAGCCGTGATTACTAATTAAACAAGTGCCCGAATCGATGCAACGCCCCAAGTGGAATCGACGACTTCATCAATGAAAGTTCGGATTAAAACGGAATTCATTTCAATGCACACGTATAAACGTTTTTTTATTTAAGCCCAACGATGCGAATTGGTTGCAGAACATCCTCAGTTTTTTGATGAAAAGATTATTAAAATTTCATATTAATTGCATGCATGGATTTGAAGAAAAAAAGATACCTAAAAGATTGATAGATAAGATAGATATATATTTTGACTAATTTATTACTTATAAAAATACTTTTATTAACAAACAATTACCCATCAAAAACTGAAAAGTTGAAAATAATTACGTTTTTAAAACACGTATATGGACCCATAATACATAATTAATACCAATTCCACACACACATATTTTTATTTAAAATAGATTTACGCAAACTAACGCCTGAAACTATCAATTATATTCTGAAGTTTTTCTTTAAACCTTATAACGAAGTTCTTACAGAAAATATATCCAAGTAATTTTTAGTCCGTGCAATGTTTAGTAACAATTTAGGATTTGATAATTAATTTAATTTAATTAAGATAGGTTGCGTTCTTTATATATCTATTTATAACATAAATAGATATTTACATATGTATTAGTTTAGTTTCATTAGTTTAGTTTTATTCTATTATGTAATGCACTTATCTCTCGCTTCAAAAGTAGCATTTGATACGTAACATTGTTAAAAGAGGAGGGCGATTATGTCCGCGACACAGTTTTATTTTAAACTACTGCGGACATTATCGTATTCCAATAGTTATTAAGACAATGTAATGTTCCTAAATAAAAGTCTATTAAGTCGTTGATCTTGAATTATTTGGCGCCGGGTCAAGGTTCCTTGGGTATTTAACTTTCATTATTGGACTACTCAGTAAAAAGTAATGCGCGGTCATACAAAAATAAAATATATTCGTGTTGAATTGAAAACCACCTCCTTTTTTCGTCGGTTGAAAACGAATAAATGTTTTATTAACCTAGTAAAGCCTAAAATCAAATTCTAATATTTTTATGAATACGGAGGTAAAAAAGTATATACCTTTAGAGTACCCATATGTATCCATTAATATTGTATAGCGTATTGCCCGAGGCTATTTAGAAGTTCAATCGTAGCGTAATACTAAAGTTAATATTTTTATGGACCTCATATAAATCCCAAGGGCAGAATATTCAGAGGTTGAAAACTTTTCTACTCAGCAGTTTTTGTTCGGAAATAAAGACAATTCTTAAGTGTAAGCAAGCATTGCGGCAATGAAAGGTAACAACGTATAAAATCGCTTATAATATTCTAATAATGGTAACGTCTCCCAACGGGTGGGTCTTAGGATGATCATGGACAAGACGAAGGTCATGTCAAATGTCCATGTTCTGCCCACCCCCGTTTTGGTTGAGAATTTGGTTCTCGAAGTTGTCGACGCGTATGCGTACCTAGGACAGTCGGTCCAATTAGGTAGGTCCAACTTCGAGAAAGAGGTCCCTCGCCGAATCCAGCTCGGAAGGGTAGCTTTCGGAAAACTTTGCCACGTCTTTTAGTCGAAAATACCGCAGTGCCAGTGAAAATATATAAAACTAGATTTCAAAAGGTGCATAAAGTAGTCCTGTGTCATCAGTTCATTAAGCTAATTCTATTTAATCTTACTAAGTATATAACCACTTTACAATTTGCAGCTGCCCTCAATAATATTAAGTTTTTTTCATTCTTTTTTCTTTTTTTTTATCAATGTGTTTCTTAATTTTTTGTAGTGCACACATATAGTTATTTTGCAACATATATCATAGGTTTAGATATAACTATTTTAGTCGCAATTGTTGTAATGTGTATTGTGTGTATAAAAAAAGAATAATAGCTGCAAAACTATTGTAGAAAAACGAAGGCTAAAGTCCTTTTACATGAATACGGAACCCTGCTGGCGTTGAAAGGAATTTATCGATGGTGCTTCTGTAAATTGCTGTTCGATCGGAATAAGCATTCAACTTTAGTCGATGAATTTGATAAGATAGAAAAATAACAGTTGGTAATTGGATTTGGTCACGCTCGGTTAACTTGTTCAGGTGTATGGTTTCCTAGTATATTCGTGGTTATGTTGGTTATTTACCGTGGTTAATTATGTTAGACACGCGCGTCTGTCTACCTGTCGGATAATCTGACAAAAATAAGTATGAAAGATCTCTTATTAAATCTATATTCAAATACAGATACTACTGAAGAATGATATTAGGGCCTGCTTCACAATCTTTGAGTAAAACAGCCAATGATTAAAATATAGAGCAATATCTGCTTAGTCACTGCAAAGTTGTCATTTTACGTGATAGTTCTATATAACCATAGGCGATTTGCCTTATGCCGATGTTGCTTATAATGTTGTATCTTAAACATTATTACAACTTCTATTTCGCAGAGGAACAAATTAATTTAACAAAATTACTATAGTTTTTTTTATTTTTATTTTAAAATCGATATATAACGGTAAAATTTTGTAATTTGATTTTATTTGAAAGGAAAAATTGCTATCTGGTTTTAGGTCCGTAATAATAAACCAAACTCAACCCTAAGTTCAATCTTGAGTGCACATTTGAAACGCTAAATATGTTCATAATGGCCTTATCAAATAAGCACTCAAGATTATTATTATTATAAAATAATGGCAAAGAAGAAAATGAAATATGTATGTACCTGTGATATAAGCCTCTGTAGTTCTTCATTCTCCTTGACGAGCTCCCGGTATTTCTCTTCATCTCCGTTGCCATTCCCTGAGCCAGAACCACGCCCGCTCTCCGCCCTCTCCGTTGGATGCCGGATCACTTCGATCACCTATTAAAGGTTAATTTATGAAAAAATATATATCTTATTGGAGGTCTAGTTACAACACCGAAAGTCCTACTCCGCTACATCAGGGAGTTGGGCTGGTTGGAGCCTGGTTAGGCAGGGGGATAATGCACAAAACACTAACAGGCGAGATGTCAGTGCAGATCTCAGTTCCTCCACTTAGAATTAGAATTAGAATTAGGAGGTCTAGATCAGACTTAACCCCAATTTCACCATTGGCTATCAACACTATTAGACAGCGCTAAGCTCGTTTTACCGCCTAACTGAGATAAAATTGATATTTAATTGTCATTTTTCAATGGTTGAACTAGGTTCAATAAAACTCGATTTGAAGCATTAATTGGGGCCATAAATAAGATTAATAAATCATACTTTTTTTTAGTAAATTGATTAAACGGTTAAATGAAGAATATATTCTAAGTTTCTTAAAACTAAGTCTAAATACGTTATCGCCCCTGCGTATAGCGCTATTAGGTTTCTTTGGACAAGTGGTGGATATCTTCCATCACCTTTGTAAATGAAGATTGATCATTAATCACTTAATAGCTACAAAGCCATACAAATAGGGGCTGTATTGAGGATTCCACAGCTCATTAAACGCTAAATAATATGGAGTGCTTTTCTTGTATTGGTCTCTGGGTAAGTTGGTCGATAAAATATTTTATATCCAAGTGCGGTTTGTCTTAGAGAATTATTGATATTGAAATTTATATTTCCAAACAGATATTATGCCAATAAACATCTTTATTGAAAATGGCTCTGTGAAGCTTTTGGATGGGAATAATCAACATCCAAGTAAATTGGCAAGAAATCCAATGAGTGTCTCGGTATCTAAAATATTTTAAAACTCAAAGTTTCGGTGGACTTTTGAGAGCTATTTGCACTAACTTATCTTGTAAAACAAAGTTACTTGATCTTGGTCGTAACGAAATTATTATTTCAGCTGCCTAAAGGCAAAATACAAAGAAAATAAAAAGATTGCTTCATCCATTATCCGCATTCTCAGAAATTGTTTTTAACTTAAAATAAAACTGGTTTGTTTGGTAAGAGTCAGGATACAGTTTTCAAATTATTATGATTAAAACACAAGAAGAATACGGGGCACTATTATCTGTAAATAACTTTTCGTTCTTTTGTATATTGTTTCTGTTTCACCCGCGAAAAAGATTTAACTGTGAAACTGAAATGCAAACGTCTACTTGAAATTAATAATTCAAGCTTTATTCTGAGGTGCTTTGAGCGCAGGTGCGGTTTTGGCTCTGTCATTTAGGATAAATGCTGATTATTTGATTTATAATCACTTTGAGAAGATAAAGCTTGAAAGGAGAGAGTGCCATTTTAAGGCCTTTAAGAAATACCTGGTTAGTTTCTAGGCTAAAATTTTATTATGAAATTTTGCTCGGCTAGAGGATAAGAAAGCTTTAAGTTATAATTTAACAAAAACGTTAAAATTCTGTTTTCAAAGGCGATGTCGATAGGTAAACGAGGATTATCACATTTAACCCGCCATTTGTGACGTGAATTAGATTAGCATAGTTTGCGACGCCGCGCCGGTCTCACCCGCGGGATTTTTAACTAAGATTTTTTGAAATTATTATAGTTCATGCTATTTTACTTGCAAATATTAAAAATATATGGTTTTAAATAAATAAAACTATGGTATATCATAAATATAAAATATCGTTTATTAAACTTTACACATGCATACTTTGAATAAGTTTTACCCAAAATATTGACTTATAGAACAATAATTCCTCTTGCAGAAGAGCTCTTGACGCTTGGATCTCATGTTCTCAAAACATGCTACAACAGATACAAAACTCAAATGAGTTGTAAGTAATTTTACCATTAGGTAAAGATAAAAAAAAAAGGAAGAGTACCTACAAGTTTTGTTAGTCCAATAACCAAAATATGATGTGAGTATTTCATTTTTACATCACTTTATCCACACGACATTTAAAGCCCCTCAAGGCGAACTCAGATTGAAGTTATATCGATTCAGACAAATTGAGTAATTCTTATTCATTTGTCTGTCAGATTGATATATTGCACGTCATCCCTGTGTCCACCCACCGAGGGGCGATAAATCTTAATGTTTTAAAGCAATCTCCGCTCAAGATGAATTTAGGTTTGTTAGCTTCGTTTCAACCAAATTTAATTGGAAAGTAGTTGAGAGTGGCTGTAGTTTTCGGAGATATCTATCTTCCAACGTCTCCAATTAACTGAATAGAATACTTGATTAAGTAAGCAACGTGAAACACTGTGATTGAATTTATTTTCAAGGCAGTTTAGTGAACTTTATAAAACATCTACAGCATACTAAATAATCTACATAAACTGTGGCACAACTTGGTTTTTTATCCACTGATATTTTCACGTATTAAATAAACAGTGCTTTACCGTCCCATGGGTAAACGAGAAAATGTATGATGCCTATGTTCACAATCATTAAGAGTCGCTGCAAAGTCAGTTTGCTTTATACATCAAACATACCAATTATCTGATCACTTTTACAAAACGGGGTGACTTACCAAAAAAAAATTACCATAACCTGCTACGAGGGAACTTTTTTGGCCCCTTTATAGGAACATAGGTTTGCACAAGGCAAACAATAGTAAAGCATGGTTAGTATCCGCCGCGCGGCTGACGCACCCGCTTCGCAGTTGTTTTGGTCGCGCTGGTTTGGCCGAAGCTTACATTCCGGAGGTTTTGTCTGTTCACGTCCGTAAGTGGTAACCCTCTGAATCCGTGACACGTGACCTCCGGTTGGTGCTAAGAACAGTCTCTGGTGGTAGGCTTCGGCCGCGGCTTGTCACCACCCTCCGGGCTGGGCCAGTGCGTGAAGCGATTTTTTCGTGTTTCGTAATGTGGTCCGGAGAAGCCATCTTCTAGGCCTTCATGCTCCATCTTAGACCACATCGTCACTTTGCATCAGGTGAGATTGTGGTCAAATAAAGGCTTAAAGATATCAAGAATAAAAAAAAAAAAAAAAAATTCAGCTGCTACACTTGCGGTAGCCTTGTGCAAAATTATCTCCTATAAGTTGTTACCATTTCGAGACATTGTATGATGTGTGAATGCTCTTGTAATACCTACTCACCTTAGGGACAAAGATCAGTGCCATGCTCAAGAAGCAGCAGAATACGATGGCGAGGGAGACGAACGCGAAGGCCGCGTCCTGCTGGCTGGCGATGACCAGCGTGACTGGCGCCGTGATGAGGCATAGCACCACCACGTTGTAGATGCTCATGCCCACGTATCGGGAATCGTTGATTGACCGCACTTTGATGGACCTCGTCTCGTATGCGAGGAATAGGCCGAAAACTAGGACTAATCCTTTGTATCCGTATAAGACCCCTGTAACAAAATAGCATGTTAGTATGTTTCCCAGTATACTTTAAGTTATATTGTTACCAATAAACAAAAAACTACCATAATTTATTCATTACCACTTTATAAATAAAAAGAAATAATATAATATGTATTCCATATTCCATTTTGCAAGGTATTCAGATTAGGGTATGGTTACCTTAATAAGTCGTAGTCTCTGATGGTTATATTTAGAACTTTGTCTTTGTTATACGAGTAAAAAGAACTAGTTTCAAGGCCGTCTACAGGGGCCAAAACACACGTACCACAACCAAACTACAAAACAACGCAACCGCATCGCAACGACATCGCAGCCACAAAGTCAGTGTCGCGACACAGTTGTTTACGTGTCGTTGCAATGTGGTTGCGTCGTTTTGTCATGTGTTTGTGGTCCATGTAGCTTGGCTCTAAAAATAAAAATATGTGTCCACAAACAAAAAAAAAACATTTTTTTTCTAATTTTCGAACGTATAAAAGTTTATTCATTCTTTGTAACCTTTTTAAATCTCATGAAAACAAATATAAAATTAAAATTACGTAAACAGAAGAAACAGATGTTAATAACGACATTTATAAAAAAGTTTCCAAAATATTGTGGACGAAGTTAACCGCGCAAATGAGTCGCGGTGGAGTTAAAAAGATTTAATGGAATTTACTGTTTTAAATAGGAACGGAGCCTGACTTAGAATTTTTTCCTCTACAAAGGGAGCTCAGTGGTTTGTGAATTCGGACGGACGTTACGAAAATTTATGACTTCTTTGTTTAAGTCTAAGTAAAGTTTATACAAAATTATTTTTTGTTGAAAATGTTTTTGGAACAGCTAGTGTGTATGTAGGAGGGGGCCTAGAAACTTCTATAGTCCACCAGTAGCAAATGTATGTCGTAAAATGTTTGAGGAAATTTGCGGTTTGCGTGTCATAGGCTACTTAAAATGATCAGATATTCAAGGCCCGGGTTATTATCCACGTTGCCTACAATACCATGCTCTAATCAGTTAGCGACTTGTATAATGTTATCATACACGTTATGAGCTAAGTGAAATTGTATTTCCCTCTTGTGTGCAAAGCCAACATCCGCTACTTACGTCATAATGCCGCAGAGTGTTTAAATCTAAGTTTGGTCTGACCCATCACATAAGAGCCCATAACAGAAAGTGAAGCAAAGGTCGACGTTATTTATCATCGATGTGAATATATAAATAATAATAATAACGTTATTTTTGACCTTCAATTCAAAATGTTGCACATGTAAATGCTATCATTGTGCTACTACTATTACTAATTCCATATTTAAGGGTGACTGCACCGGAAAATGTAATAACCACTTGAACGTCCAGTGGTACTTTAGTCCCACAAAACTTTATGCCGACTAACGTCCAGGGTACTAGAGTGCCACATGAGTTTTTGTTTTTTTTATTTCGGATTTTCTTTATTTTCTAATAAGACAAGTTGCTAGTGTCAATGTCAGATGTCATTGTCAATAATTATTCTACTAAATTCTAATTAGAAAAACCCATACCTGGCAACAAAAATTATGAAAACAAAAATTATTTTGACAATAAAGTGAGAGAAATTTTCCGCCATTTTTAGATCTAGTTTAAAAATAATAAGAAATATCTATTAGTTTAATAATAGAACAAAGTCAAAGTCAAAACGCTTATTTCCTTAGAAGCACATGGCCCACATGGACAGGTCAACTTAAATAAAAAAAAACTAAATTGTTTAAACAAAAAATGTCAAAGAAATAACATTGTCTTGACAGTTCGCTTCAATGTTTTATACTGAGTTGAGAAGCGAATAAACAAAGTATTAGTAGTGGCTGTGATTGGCTGCATGTTCGTTCACCCGGGTAAGTTATTAAAGCTGTTATATCGTCCAGCTCACCACCTGGCTTCCCTGGAGGGCTATACAATTGTTATTACTTTGCAGAAACTTTGGTTTGCGGTAAGCGCAAGTGTGCTTAGTTTCTAATGGGGTTGTGAACTGTCTAAGACACTAGTTGGAAACTGAGTGCTTTTGGCTTGGATAACCTTGAAACAACTGCCATGGATACTATGGAATCACTTTATTTCGAACTAACGTAGGTTATTATATTAATAACTAGCTTTTCACGCCACGGCGTAACCAGTGTTTTATGGATTTTCAATTTATTTTCACTCGGTAAACCTTAAACCTTTTTTTATATATAGGCTATTTAGCAGTGAAAGAGTTTTGAAATCGGACCAGTAGTTCCCGTGACCAGCGCGTTCAAACAAACAAACTTTTCATGTATTAACATGTATTAGGTACATATTTGTCCAAACATTTATTAATTAGTATATACTCGTACAATAAATTTATATGACTGAAGCCCTATAATGAGAATTTTAATATTGAAGTAACATAATAGTAAAAAATACTTTTGCCTTGAGATGAATAAGACGTATCATATTGATGCTTACTTGAATCGTTTCAGATCATTGTCTTATATTAACCGATTTTATTTGAAAATATTGCTAATAGGTATGTATCGTTTGTGAAAGAAATCAGGGCGAACGGCACTTTCATATAAATCTAGGGGCCGCATAGCTCACAGTCGGGAGGGTAAACTCATTAGGCTCTAATGGTATTGCAGCTCAAACAGACATCATTGATGCTACTGCATTGCAGCACAGCTTTCAGATGATAAATAGGGATAATATACTGATGGACTTCATACAAATTACACAAGAAGTTTATGTAATAAATAATGCTTCATTAGTCATTACATTTTATTTTACAGTATTGAATAAAAAAACATATATCCGGTTGAATACTGGCAACCATCTGTTTTTAAATGTCGGTTAAAAAGGTCGTTCATCCTTTGGAAGTTGAAAAAAAATATTATGACTGCTTAAAAAATTGGTTAGGTATCTATTTAGTTCGTCTGATAGCCTAAAATACTAGACAACTATTTTACGCTTTATTAAATAAAAAAATGTGTTTATATAGAGCGTCAAAGTTCTAAAGGCTTTTAGCGCATTAATTTAGTACAAATCGTACGAAAGCGTTACGTCGCGTGAAACTTCAATAGTGCATTGGCGCCGTACAGTCGCCCGACTTAATTCCTATCAAGCATGCCTTAGTAATTTATTATTCTATGCCTAGGACATGTTACAACGATAAGCTTTAAGAGAATTCACGCCAAATTCCAGTATGGAACATCAAATTTACGAACATTTGTAAGGAAAAATAACCTCAAACTAGAAACCAGACCTTAACAGCTTAGATTGAAGTTTAAATTGTATTTCCCGGTGTAAAATCAATGTAGAAGTTGCCAAAAATGATTTATTAATAGGATCTTACACTGGTTCTTAAATTTTAATTATTTTTATATATATATAAGTATCGAAGTTATTTAACACATTAATTTTGTACGCATATTTTTTAATTTTAAACAAAAAATAAACAAGTTTTTTTTTATTTATTATCTATCATTCTTCCATTTACAAGTTTGCAATATTCATAGACATTAAAGTGTATATCGAGGGTTTACTGCGAAAACCAGTTAAATGCACTCACATGAGTTTTGAGATATTTGATTTTTAAAGTTTGTGCCTTTGTTACTTGATAATCCATCAATTGTTTTGGCATCGTATTATTTATATGTAACAATACATCTATTAGGACTAATTTCTGTATAGTTTCAGGAAAAAATATAGGCCAGAATTCTTTATATTAGGAAAATTATGAGAAAGGTCATGCAGTTATCATGTTTTACTTGTTAACATGCAAAAAGCTGTTTTAATCATTTGTATTAGTGTTTGAGATTATTTATTAAAATAAACATTTCAAATATGACAAATAATTGCATTTCACGTCACATTGAGATGCTAAATGTGTAAAATAATTGACTTATCAATCAACGAAAAAATCTAGTCGGTTTTACATGTTCCTGTTTAAAATTTTAAGGAACTTGGTACTTTAAAATAAAAAACGAGTAAATGCTAAAGTATGATTAATTGTTACTAAAAATCACATTTTAATCAGGTACGCTATTCGGAAAACGAAAATCGATGTTTCTGAGCCATTTTCTTGCAAAAACTACTCATAAGTCAGCATTTGCTTGAAAACGAATCAGAAACTTCGAGCTTCGTTTTTACAGGTACGGTTCCAGCGTCGAAGGTTATTCGTCCTCCTCATTTGTAAAATCTTCATTAATTGCTGGCTCAGGTAACCTATCTTTTACTTCTACACCTGTTTTTAGGTTCCTGAACCAGCCGTGAAGCTCTTCTGGTATTATGCCTTTCGTACAAAGATTCATGAGGTCTCTCTTCTTTGCTTCACTTATTTTTAGCTGCTCTTGATAAAGGTGTTGTAGTTGGTCTGGAAACAGGTTGACAGGAACGATAGGTGTAAGCTGTTCTTTCTTCCGCCTCTTTGATTGACGTACAGCAGCGGCAGCATTGCATTGGGAAGTAGATGGATTTTCTCGAATATCTATAATGTTAAAATTCTCGCTCATGTCATAATTAAAAAATATTTATCTCTCCTCTCCTTTGACATACTTTATTTGCTTAATCTTCAGCCATTGAACTTTTTGCCCTTGTCATCTTTATTTTGTTCTGCTTTTTTTAATCGTGTTAGCAAGATGCTTCAAGTCAAAAAACTCATGATACTTAAACTCTTTGACTTTGTATGGATCTATTGTAATTTTCTTTCCATCAACTTTCATACATTTCTTGCGTAGAGCTCGTTTGAAGATAGAAATCCATTCTGACATTGAAAAAACAGAAGCGTTCGTTTTAGCAGTTTCTATGCTGCTATGCATAGAATCTGCTTCCATTCCATCTGAGTATGCCCAGATTCTAAAAAAATCTGTTCAATGACTTTCAGATGGTCTATCATTTGAACGGCCCAGAGGAGCAAGGCAGCAACAAACTGATTGTGGTTTTGACCACCGCCAGTGTCCGAAAATAAGGTTTTTTCCGTGATAGTACTGGGAACATAATTTCTAAGGTAGTGCAGAAGTATCGTTCCTATTTCAGAGCTACCTTTCTTTCTATGCACCTCCGACCAAGTAAAACAATACGCATTATTAGGTAGGTGTGCTTCATAGATCGTTAGATTATACACACACAGCTTTCTAGAATAATAAAGCAGACCTACATCACATGCTGGAATTTGCAGGACCGCTTGCAAATCAAACGTTACAGAACCAAAATGTTCATCTGTGTTGGATCTGACTTTATCCTTTTCTTTTTCGCTGTTGCAGATCCTCTTTCTTTCTTGATGAGCTAAGTAAGCTTCTTCGAGTTCTTTTTTCTTTTCCGTGTCAGCTTGTGCAGTCAGCAATTGTTGACATGCAAAACCGACTAAACGAAGCTGACATGCTTCGTTTAGTCGGTTTTGCATGTCAATTTAGTAAGAGAATATTTCGTTCAAGCAGGAACGATTATAGTTATAAAGACTGTTTTCACAGACTATTTTAATGTCGTTGTAGTGAAATAAATTGTCCAATTATTCCGTTTAAATGCTTTTAATACATTTTTCATGAATAATCTTTTAAACACTCACATAATAAAGGTATTTTAGATATTTTACTGCTAGAGTATGAGTTAATTTGCTGAATTTAATCGGTTTTACCATTGAATAACTCCTGTTTGAGTTGTCGCATCGCTTAGTGGGTTTTACCAGTCGAAAGAGCGTGAAAAATTAGGTATCACTGTGTCATTAACTCATTTTTGGCAAAATTGTCATTTAGTCGGTTTTCGCAGTAAACCCTCGATATATCAAAATATATTGAAATAAAATATATATTTTTATTTTAATATTTTTATTAGATCCAAGTATAATTAAGGTATGAAATGTCAAATCAAACAAATATAACTCGAGATTCCATTTGCGGCAATCGACGGCAGAGCGTGCTCACCGTGAGGGCCGATGAAATTCAATACCACTAAGCTAACGATTCATAACGGCTCCTTTTAAAATACGATTTCAATATAACTCAGAGCAAACTGAATACAATAAAGTCACAAAGGAATAAGTTTTCAGACAAGAATAGTAATGTGCTGCAACAAATTGAGTTGAAGTTGACTATTATTTACTAATGCTATGTATATTAAGTATTATATTATATTAAGTATTATATTGGAACTTATCAAAAACATTCATCGCATAGCTCAAACTGATGGAAATGTAACCTTACGGTTTATAGACCATAAAACCATAAAAGGGATTATTACAAATGATTGTTTTTAGTTCAAAGCTATAAATAATTTATAAATATATTTTCATTATTTCACTTATACGGGGTAGCGCCGTGGTAAGTTTTAAGCTTGTGTTTCGCCTACTAGACTATAGCTATGACTATGACTATGGCTATGACTATGGCTGCCTCCGCGGCGCGGTGGGCGAGGGTCCGCTTGCGGCGCAAGAGGTAGCGGGTTCGATTCCCGCCAAGGGGCTAAGTGTTTGTATGTTCTGCAAGCACTTTTTCCTTGGTCTGGGTGTTTAATATGGTATAATAAAAAAAAACTATGTAATATGTCTATTATATTAAGTATACCAGATGTCTAGTACCCGTAACACAAGCTACGAACATACCACGGGGCTAGATGTTGTTGTGTGGATTGTCCGGAAAATATTTATTTATTTACTAGACATCATCATACCTACATAATATAAAAGGTGTACGCTAAGTAACTACTATAAACTATTTATTTTAATATGCCAGTATTAAACAACAGTTGATGCGTAAATATTTCTTTGTAATTTATGATTACAACAATTCTCAAATTTATGTATTGTTTATGGTATATCTGTATATATTGATATAAATATAAATATTCCTTAGGTATATATATATATATATATATTATATATGTATTTATTAATAGGTACTTCATCATTTTATATGTATAGATATACATATTTAAATAAGTTTTATATTTATAGTGCCTGATTTGTTTTCTTGCACGCCCAGGATGACTGGTAGAGAATGCTTCTAGCATTAAGTCCTCCTCTGTACATTGTTTTTTGTGCACAAAGTATAAATAAATAAATAACACTAACCAAGCCATATCGTATTATGTTCACTTTCGCAGTGTTCGAGTTCAGGTCGGATGTGAACATCGTCGTCGTTATGGCTGGGAGCCTCCAGCGGGAACGTCTCCACCTTGCGCTGAAGAGGATCCCTGATCTGCCACGCGGAGAGAAGCGTCACGTCCAGCACCAGCAGCCCTCCCACCATTGTGAACAGTTTCCAACCGTGTAGTCCTTTCTAATAATTTAAAAAGAAATTGAAACTTTGGTTAATTTATGTTTATTGTGAATGAAATCTATATAAATAAAAATAAATTGTTGTTCGTTAGTCTGATTAAAACTCGAGAACGGCTGGGCTGATTGAGCTGATTTTGGTTTTAAAATGTTTGTCGTAGTCCAGGGTAGGTCTAAACGGTGAGCAAATAAGGTAAAATTGCCGGGAACTGTTTTTACCCGTGCGACGCCGGGGCGGGCCGCTAGTAAATATTAAAAAAATAACGTATAGTGAAAGTTTTAAAAGTCCTCCAGTGAATGAAATTAAGACACACATATTTGTGGCAAATATGCTCACATTGAGGTACTGGTTCTGGGTAAAACCGTCAAATTCAGGAGAAACAGGAAAATTGGCTGTTATCTCGACACAAACTTGTAAATTCCACTTAAAACTTTGAAAAATTTCAGGCTTAGTAAACAAACAAATCGTTAGCCATCAAATAAACTGTTGTTTCTTAGGCGAGAAAAAGTATTTAATTTATAAAGCTTTGACCATTTAAAAGCTCCTAGAAGGTTTACGTTTATTTGCGAATGATGAGAGTACAAAATAAGCCTTAGAAAATATTACTTTATGTAAAAGAGAGAGTAAGTCATGAACAAAGAAACATATCTTGTAAATATTTCCTTTTCCAGCTTCCTTGAAGATTGTAATCAATAATAATAAAAGTCTAAATGTGCGGTTTATACATAAATCGTACACTAAAAATAATCGAAGTGAAGTAAGGTATGTAACTCAATAAGTATGGAAATATGAAAATAATGCCTCAAAATCAAATTGGCGTAAAAGATAAAACACGAAACTTTGTATTGCAAGCCTCATGGAGAATGGGGCATAAAAAGTAGGTACCTAAAGCACCGGCGTACATATTTTTCCAGAATTGAATATCGAAACTGGAAACGACGGCACACTTAAATATTTATGTCCGATTTTATTTCAACCTGCGTCAACGGGAGTCGATGTTTGCTAGATGTTGTCGTAATACATCCGAGCAGGTTATGACAGAGGTGATGGTATGAAAAATGGTTTTCACTAGTGGGTAAAAGATAACTGAAATAAATGAAGGTAATTTTTGCCATTTTCGTGGCATCATAAAATAATTTTGCAGCAACAAAAGCCTAGCTACAAATTACAAGCATGATTAATCATAATTTATTTGATGTAACAAACGAAACCAACGTTCATATAACTGGAGATTATTGAAATGGTAAAATTTAGTGAGACTATGTATTAATCAGTGACAGTCTGCAGCTGAAAAAATATTTATCCCATTGCTATTATCAAAATATCGACTAATTATACAATGTGACATGACATTATAATATTATGGCTTATTTCGATGAAGCTTTAGGTCCCGGCTTGGTGGTGTGCCCGTGGACGCGCCATACATTCCTGAGCATCGCTCTGTTTTGATCATGAATTTGCCGGCATAAAAATGTATATGTCAAGATAATCTTGAAGCTTACCCCTTTCGATGAAGTTTTAGGCTCCGCTTTAGGCTTGGTGGTGTGCCGGTGCACGCGCCACACCTTGGTGAACATGGCTCCATAGGCCATAGAGAATCCCATGGCGAGGAGCCAAGCCCGCGCCGCGCACAGTCCGGGGAAGGCGGAGGCTTGCACCCAGCGGCCGTCCACGCCGAGCGCCACCGCGGCCGCGAGGCAAACGCAGCACCCGCATAACATCACTGTGTTGCAGGCGGGATGTGACCAGAGAATTACCCTGTTACAAAATAATGTTCATGTGAGATTATAAATATTTGAAGAATTAACAAGAGAAAACCAAAAAAAGCTTGAATGCAACATACAATTTTACGTTACATGATTTGTCTTATTTAAGTTTATATGTACCTTTTTCTGTTGATTTGAGAGTAAAAACATGAAATGCAAATTAGTTTATACAGTGTTCATCCAAGATTTGAATCCGTACCTACTACATAATTTGACGTCGGTGGCACATTAAAATCTATTGATAAACTCGAGATTATCGTTCATTTTGATGTATTTTTTATTCCAGAAAAGAGATAGAGTGTGTGTTACTCTTATATTATAAGGTAGTAATAAAATTTACATCACAAAATATATAATGGCAGCAAAATTAACATTTAGAAAGGAAAACTGAATGAAATAACTCTTGAAAGATTACCAGATCAGCAAATGCCAAAGGTTACGGCGCCGCTGATTCGCGTAATAAAAACGGAAACAAAGTTTTCACTCAACAATGTTTCTCGCAACAGTTTCCTGAAGGGAGAACCAAGAACATAATATCACAAACCTATTGTTGTTCCAAAGAGCTGTTTAAAATTCAACCGAGTGTCGTAAGCCATGAAATAACTTTAACTTTATATCGTATATACAGGGTGTAATCGTTAAGTGTGCACAGGCGATTATTCCGTAACTATTGCAGATATCAAAAAACTTTAAACTGATATCGAAAGTACTTTACCTAATGAGTAAAATGACATTAATAACTTTTTTTAAATAAAACGAGAAATATCCAAAAATCATGAGATAGTAGAAAGGTTTTAGTTTCCTTATTTTAAGTGGAATAGTACCTACTCATTTTACCCTTGTCATTTTATAATTATGTACGATATGAAGGTATTAATGAATTTCAAGTAGATACACGTGTAGATAAATTATCTTACCACTTCAAATTTATAATAAACCTTGTTTCAATATTGTATTGATTTGAAATAGCTGAAAAGCAACATACTAAATAAAAACAAAAAGAAAGATACTCTTTGGTGTTCGTTCTAAATTCAAATTCTTTATCGCGGGTTCTCGTTCCCGCCAATTTATTGTATTTTTCAATTTGCGTTAATAATCGTGATTGTTGCATTTATTGATTGAAAAATGGCATATTCCAATACAGAAAAGAGGGACATGTTAAAAATGTACTACATACATGATTGTAACAATAGGGCGGCCATTATCGCCTACAGAAGAGAGTACCCAGATAGAGAAGTTCCTTCTGGTACGTATTTACGTAAGTTGGATAACAATTTGATAAATTATGGATCTTTTAACAGAAAAAAAAGGTTCGAGAACAAGAGCTCCGGAATTTAATAATGACTTAGATAGCAATATTATTAACTACGTAGTAGATAATCCACAAGAATCAACGCGTTCAGTGGCCCGATCATTTCCAGTGTCCCACAATTATGTACACAAGTTATTAAAAAAACACAACTTCAAAGCATTTAAGATAAAACCTACTCAAACGCTGCACAATGATGATCCTGCTCGTCGGCTGCTCTATTGCAATTGGCTAGTCAATAATTATGTCAATGTAAGGTCAATTTTATGGACCGATGAAAGTAATGTTTCAAATTTGCATTATTGGTCAATTGACAATCCTCGCTTAACTACTGAAGTTAGAGCTCAGGTGCGATTCTCAATTAATGTGTGGTGTGGTATTCTTGGAGATCGGATCATTGGGCCATATTTTTACAGTGGAACCTTAAATGGACAGAGATATTTCTCCTTTGTACAAAACGATATGCCAAGTCTCTTAGAACCAATTCCAGACGATGAAAGAAGGTCGATAATTTTTCAACAAGATACAAGATACAAGATACAAAATTATTTATTTCCATAGTTTGATTTTACAAAACTTAGACACGTCAAAATAGATTACAAAAAAACATATAGGTCATAGGTGCTTAAAGATAAGTAGGAAATAAATTTATGGTATCTGGTCGCTTCGCTTTTTTTACACTAGAGCAAAGAAGCGATTAGAAACTCTAGCTCATTTTTGTATTGAAACTTTACAATCATTATTTGTTTGTTAGTCTTGTTTTTGATTTTGTGTTGGAGCAGATTCCGTCCCAAGCAGTTTTGTCCTCAAGGTAATCTGATATATTATAATAAGCTTTTTTACAAAGATTGTTTTTTACAATTTTCTTAAATTTAGTAATTGACAACTGTTGCAATTCTTTGGGAATCTTGTTGTAGAAGCGTATACATTGCCCTTTGAATGATACATTAACCTTATGCAGCCTAGTGGTGGGCAAAGCGAGTTTATATTTATTTCTTGTATTTACATTGTGTTTATCACTATTTTTTGTAAACAAATTAATATTTTTATGCGTATACATAATGGCTTCATAAATATATTGACAAATGACGGTCAATATGTTTATTTCTTTGACTCTCAACAAGATGGAGCACCTGCACATAATACAAATGTTGTAATGAATTTCTTACGAAACAATTATAATGGCTTAATAGTCAATAATAGTGCAACCCCTTGGCCTGCCAGATCCCCGGATCTCACGCCTTGTGATTTCTTCCTATGGGGATTTGTCAAAGACCACGTGTACGCTGAGAGAGTACGCAGCCTAGAAGAGTTACAGAATCGTGTACGTCGTGCAATTGCTTTAATTACTCCGCAAATGTTAAGGAAAGTTCATTTAGAAACTGTAAATAGAGCTCGTCATTGTATTGCACAAGGAGGACGTCACTTCGAACATATGCTTTGAACACAAAATTTTGTACTTACTAAGAAATAAAATGTATGGCAGTGATTAATGTAATTTTTTTGGATATTTCTCGTTTTATTTTTAAAAAGTTATTAATGTCATTTTACTCATTAGGTAAAGTACTTTCGATATCAGTTTAAAGTTTTTTGATATCTGCAATAGTTACGGAATAATCGCCTGTGCACACTTAACGATTACACCCTGTATAGTATGCATATATAGCAACAAGGCCTACCGACCAATATGTAGGTCTACAGTATTTGTTGTAAAACTTTACAGTTAATTTTTTTCTGACTGACTTGTTGTGTTTAGTTTTTACCACTAAATAATCATAAAAAACTTAAATGTTTACACTAGGTACCTTTATTTATGTAGAATTTTTTTTAACATATTTTATTGTTTCAAAAATAAATTAAATAAAGAATTATTAATTTTAAGACACCATAACTATATAATGTCATTCTTAAAGTCTACCTATGTAAGAACAGTTTAAATCTACATTATAGAAAGCGTAGGCATCTCAGAGCGAATTTCGATTTCAGACATTTTATTTTGTATCCAGATAGCTACCCCAACTCTAAATTCAACTTACCTCTAAATTGAAATGCCAACGGTATCAGTTAGTAAGCTCCACACTTTTTGCCAGAAGGCGTATTTTACAGCCCTTGCCGAAATGGAGATGTGCCCCTAACTTCTCTTATCAGCAGAGGACATTTGACATTGATGCGGGGCGCTTGACATTGAACGGATTCTTGACTTTTTTACTCGATTGCGTACACGAAAGGGTTTTCCTACTGTCAATGTGAAAGACCTATGTCACTATTATCATTCCCTTAGCGTTTGCTTTTACACGAATACCAATGCACGTACGCCATTATAAAGAGGGTCGTGAGTGTTTAGAATGTTTTAACAGCTGACTGGTCGGTTTCCGTAAAGGTTGTGTTTTAGAAATCACTTTGTATTGAAACGGAGCTATAACCACGTACGAAGCCACTTTCGATTATGTAAACGTATTTAGGTATACTTATTACAATGAAGAAAACTAGCAATCTATTTCAAGTTAACATTACTGAATGCTAAGCAAATATTATTAACTTACCTTCTTCTTCTATGGACGATATTGAAGATGATGAGAGCTATAGCTGCCAAGATGCCAGCTACACAGAGTGCAGTCATGCAGGCGAACAGCGGCAAAGAAACAGTGCGAAGTTGTCTCACGATCACTGTTCGATCGGGAGGCACTTTTCCACCTACAAATAAAGTAGGTAACAGTTTAATATATCTTCGAGAAAAAAGTTTAAGTCTCCCGAGAAAAAAATACTTCAAAGTCTGCCAGTAAAGTATCAGGATTTAAGGAAATTAGAATCTTTATGGGCTATAGGCCTTTGCATAAAAGATCAAACCTTCTTTTCGTAATTCGTGTCAGGGTCAGCCGCTTTAGATCATAAAATAGTCGTAAAGTAATCGAAGCCTGGACGCCAAGTATAGTTGGGCAACAATAAATAATGTATAAATCCATTCTTTGTTATTATCGAAACAAACCGAAGATATTTTTGAATAATAGCAAATCTGAAAATAACAGCATCAGATAAATCTTTACTTTGTTGCCAAACGAACGTGAATTATTGTTTCAGATAAAGTTTTCCATTGAACAATTTGAACATAACGAATTTTATTGCTATCATTAATGGTTTCCTATATTGAACGGTAGCCAATAGTTATAGTTATATTTGTAAATGTTTGTAAACGAGAAATATATACAAATGAACGTAAAAGTCATAGCAATAAATAATCATATATCATTTCAGATAACCGTAAATTGGCCGAATAAACAACTATGCTTAAAACTTGTGCCCAACTTCTGAAATGATAACAATAAAAAAAAATTATATTATATAGACTAATATTATAAAGATGAGTTTGTTTGTATTTGAACGCGCTAATTTCAGGAGCTACTGATTCGATTTGAACAATTCGGAAAATACATGGTTCTGAAAAATCCATTATACACGTTCAACGCCGTGTCGTTTAAAGACTATCTTTAACTCGTAGTATTTTCTAAGTCTTTTATAAAACTGTCAATACTCCGTATACAGGTCTGTACTTAGATTGCGAAATAAACAAGTAGGTGCTTACATTTTTTATTGCACTGCCGTCTGAAAGATATGAAATTGCCTCGCTATTTACACAAGCTATAAAAGCTGGTTAAACTCGGTCGCGTCGACGTGAAATTTTTACATTTGAAGTGGTATAGCCGAGTACAAGTGGGAAGGATCGTCTACCATTGCATTTGCAACAATTTCTCTCACAATTTTGTGCTGCAACGCAAAATACGAATTTTGCGTGTTTAATTTTTACTGCGAGTTATTTTTTTGAGACCGTGATTGTGTGCTAATTGTAATGAATTCAAACATATTGCTGACAGCGTGTGAAAACTTGTAACGGATTTTATATCTTTTCTGAATTTACAAAACGTACCTACCCATTTAATTGTATTCAAAACCAAAGCTTCATTAGGTGTTTGTTCATTTAGTAACTATATATTATAAAAACCGTAAAAACAATTACGGTACGTAAACATTTTACAAATTCATTCTTTTTTCTCTATCTGCGATCAGCCTCACGGCTATTATCAGATATGTGTTTTATCTCATAATGATATTTAAAGCGGGATTCTAAGCGCGACATAAATTGTTTTTTTTTTATGCTGTGTTAGCCTTCATTTGACCACAATCTCACCTGATGTAAATGACGATGTGGTCTAAGATGGAGCATGAAGACAAAGAAGAAGGTAGATGGCTTCTCCGGACCACATTACGAAACACGAAAAACTCGTTTCACGCTCTGACCCAGCCCGGAGGGTGGAGACAAGCTGCGGCCGAAGCTTACCACCAGAGACTGATCTTAGCACCACCCGGAGGTCACGTGTAAGGATTCAGAGGGTTACCACTTACGTACTTATTGTACTATTTTACGCCCACATTGTCTTTCATTTATAAATTTGCGAAATAAAATATCTCGTTAAAATAATCAGAAAACGCCCATTGGTTAAATAAAAGAAAATACTGGTTACAGCATTTATAACTAGAGAACGCCTGAAACAATTATTATTTTTATGATTTTTTCGATGACGTTTAGATCCTCGCAGTCGCATTGATTAAACAATATTGCTGCATTTCTCGTCTTTTCATCTCCAATGACTATTATAAGATAAGGCTTTTGGAGGTTTGGCTGTTCACGTCCGTAAGTGGTAACCCTCTGAATCTTTACACGTGACCTCCGGGTGGTGCTAAGAACAGTCTCTGGTGGTAGGCTTCGGCCGCGGCTTGTCACCACCCTCCGGGCTGGGCCAGTGCGTGAAGCGATTTTTTCGTGATTCGTAATGTGGCCCGGAGAAGCCATCTACCTTCTAGGTCTTCATGTCCAATCTTAGACCACATCGTCACTTTACATCAGGTGAGATTGTAGTCAAATGAAGGCTTATACACCATATAAAAAAATAAAAATGCATTATCAAATGTTGAGCTTTAAGGTCCCGTACGTAAAATTTAAAGCTTCTGGTTACTTACCAACCCATCGTTCTCGATCGAGCCAGGTGAGATTATCCGCCTGTGTGTCGTAGTAGCCGAGTTTCACGTAGTGGTTGTCTGCCAGCTGCTCAATCTGTGTCAGCGCTATCCTGTCTCCTTGAGACGAGAAGGCCACTAGACCCTGTGGAAACAGATTATTTGTTTTATACAGAAAACACACACACACGGTTATAATAACTAAAGCTATAAACACAGAAGGATAGATAATTCTTTATTACACACACCAATAAACAAAAATACAAAATTATTAATAGTTAAGCTAGCATGCGTAATGCATAAACATAACAATTTCTAGTTACCAAGTAACCAGTAACTAACACTAAAATTATCACATTATTTTTATATTGCTTATGATACGTACTTGACATTTTCAATTTCAACAAATACAGCTTAATTAGATGTTTTCACGGATTAATCGCACATTTGATGATGTAATTAATTTAAGGTTTGTATAATATTAAAGGATTCTGAATCGGTTCAAATTCAGTAAGGCGTTTACTCACTAATTACGTGCTCATTAATTAGCTTACATGATTCCAAACATATGAATTTAAACGTGTTATGTGTTAATATAACCTTCAATTTGAATAATCAAAACTAAGAAGAATTTAATAATACAATCTATACTAATAATATAAATTTTTTTTTTGTTTGCTCCGAAACCAATGAACTTAAAAATTCTATCACCAATGGAAAGTCAAAGTCAAAGTCAAAACGTATATTTCCTTAGAAGCACATAGCCTACATGGACAGTTCAACTTAAAATTAATAAAACTAAATTGCTTAAATAACAAATATCAAGGAAATAACATTGTCTTGACAGTTCGCTTCAATGTTTTATACTGAGTTGAGAAGCGAATAGAACAACACAGTTTTATCAGTTATTACAATTTTGTAGTTATTACAATTTTAGATTTATTTTTACAAAAGCTACACTATCCCCGAGTAACATAGCCTATATATTAGGTTTTTTACAAAAACCACAACTTACAATATCTTCAATTATGATTGTTACACAATGTGTAAAAAATAACCTAAAATCAATAGGGGATAGCCTAATACCTCGCATAGAGTTTCTTGATTTGAGGTCGAATTACTTTTTTATGTGCAACCACATATTAAATATAGTCCGAAAAGAGTTCCGCCTTGGTTGAGTTTATCATCTATACTAATATTATACAGCTGAAGAGTTTGTTTGTTTGTTTGAACGCGCTTATCTCCGAAACTACTCGTTCGAATTGAATAATTATTTTTGTGTTGGATAGTCCAGTTATCAAGGAAAGCTAATAGGCTATATAACATCACGCTTCGACCAATAGGAGCACAGATATAGTGGTAAATGCTTAAAAAACGGGAGAAATTGTTCATCTTTGAAGCCTTCCGTTGCGTGCGCCGTGAAAACGGTTCAAGATACACAAAAATATGAATTAAAGAATAATAGCTCTTTTAATGATCTAAAAAACATTCCGCGATAGTATTTGTCTATCTTTTAAGATTAACTCACAAAAACCGTTTTTATGGTACCTAATTTAGTCGAAATAATTTGTTTAAGTTGTATCAACATAATAATATGTATTTATCTTTATTCAAATAAATATGTTGTTGGTTAAGAGAACTTCATCCATTATAGCGCGGGTAGCACCGCAGGGCACAGCTAGTTTATGATAAATCACTACATTACATTGGTTATATTTCCGTTTGGTCTTTTACAAGACAATGCAAAACTAATTGTCGTAAGTTGCAATAGTAGAGCGCCAAACTACCTAAGGTCTAATGTTCCTTACATTAGATTGCATTGTTAGTGGCTGAAAAGCGAATGATATAATTTGGCACACAGTTGTTTCGTGAAAACCGTCTGCTTCATATCTTCGTTTGTTTGTTCAAAGCATGCGTAAACCTAACTAAGATGACGTCATATTACTTAAATGTCAGAAGATGTATGGTTCCAATCTAATGTCATATTAGTCTTAGCTTTATGTTTAAGCTAAGACTAATATGAGCAAGCATTATTGTGAATTGCCACCAATATGTCAGTTAAAAGTAAGGAAATCATTATTAAAATATACTAAATTACTAAATTAATGTCAAAAACTATGGTTTATTTGAAAAGTTTTAATTTATAAATTCGACAAGTTAACTTACGAAACAGAAATCCAAATTTGAGTTAAATTGGAAAAAATAATCACCTACACTTACTTAGATAATCGTACTTTTGAGTATTATGTTTATTTGCTTGCTGGTTCCTAAGGGGTTTCTTTTCATGCATTCCCGTGCAAGAAAATTGCTACACCGCACTGCAATTTATGTCTACAATTTCCAACGAGACATTTATATTTTACGCCTTTTGCTTGGAAATTGGATGCGACGTTGAATACACTGCAGCTTTGATTTCTCACAGATACATTATTTATCTGTGCCGAGTTGATTCATTACGATCTGAGCGACAGTAAAATCATAATCTACATTACACTTACATTTTACATACAAATTTTCAACTCTGTGATAATAAATTATGATAATTAAAATTACCAGAAAATACTTACCCCCGTATATATAAAAAAAATATGTCACTTTTTATATCAGACTTAAAGGGGATAAATATAACGTTTGATATACATGGGTAAAACGTAAATAAGTGATAAATCTGTGTTACAAAGTCAAAATTCATTAAAAGCTTCTCACCCTTTTTTATCTCTCTAATAGTCACAAAATAAATAAGGCATGCATAGGCTTATTGTGTGTTTTAGCTAACTCAGTTATATTAGCTAGAAACAGCAGTTTTATGAATACGAGCATTAGTCACATTATTACAGACTTAGTCCTGGACAGAAGTATCTAGGAAAGGAAAATACCATCTTGATTTATGTCCGATAAAATTTTGGTAAACCTGGATCTTTACATCTCCGCTTATCACAAGCATATCCGGTAGGTGCGAGCTACGAGCAATCGTTAGTAAGGTAGGTATAGGTACTTACTGAGACGCCAAGGAACGACGTGGAGTTTATGGCTTCGTAGATGTCATCTGCTATCTTCTTGTTTGTGTAAGTGAAATTCTTCAAACTCAAGCCACTTTTCTGAAGTTTCATCATAGTTTTGTTGAAGGCTATAGCAGACAATGAACGCCTTGGTAAATGATAAAAAATAAATTTGATAAGAATGAGATGGACTCATTTTAACCTAGGGTTCCTGTTTATACACATTTTGCAATAAAAAAAAACAAAAATAAGTAAATGCAGTTCACCCATCCCAGTACTGGCCTCGCGCAACGTTTCTTAGCCATGTAACAATCACGTTTGTTTTATAGGACCCCTTAACTAATTTATTTATTATGTGTTTTAATATTGGCATTGGTACATCGGCAAATACAATTTACACTATCCCTAAACATTTCAACTCACTATCTATCTCGGTTCTCGGTTCTTGGTGTCGGATCGACAGACAGTCGAACCGAAAACTTAATATGGTTTGCTGACAGCTCTACGTGTACCAATTGGGTACGGAACCCTAAATCACCTTGAATGAATAAAGATAATACGAGTTCGTTTTTTATTTTCAAGTTAAAAGCTTGAATAGTAAGAAAGTTAGCGATCATTATACAGTTTTCTAAGTAAAAAGATGTCTGTAGTTTTAAACGAAGTTCCTCGCTTAGCAGCAAAAAACAGCTACTAATTTAAACTTACTGGAATTTAAAGTAAACGGGTCACTTTGCGATTAGCTGTCGTTAATTTACTCTGGCAGAGTATAGTGTGTATAGGTATATTTATTACATTTTAAAGGTAATTAGGAACATTTTAATTTTTTATATGCCTTAAAGCAAGCAATTTTATCTGTTAAGTTGCTCTTTGGTATTTTCCCGTTAGGAAGGTGAGATGTGGGTTTTACAGGGATTACGGAAGCCAGTACACTTTCTAATTAATATTCTGTCAGCTTGTGTCGGCATGTGGGTAGGAGTTATCCACGTCGACTGGCAAACATAAATATTTACATCCATGCTCTTTGTTTATTAATACCAAATAGTCTGAAAAGAAATATAAATATTTTGCAATTGTAAAAGCAGCTGAGGAATTTCTGTAAAATGTGTATTGTTTAGTAAAATGAAATGCTTTCTTTCTAATTAAAAATGTACATGAAACAAGATGATAAATGGCTAAACAGATTTGCAATCCTTTCGAATGTCGTTTTATAACGGCCGGCGACTCCAAATTTATACCCAATGGCCCATTGGTGAGCCACATAATGGTATGACCTTCAGGTCAACCTCCACAAAGGGATTCTATAACCCAATTTTAATTTATTTTATGGAAAAGGGGAAATTTACCGAGACAGGAAAATGAATAATGGAATGATTTTATTTAGTTAGTTATTTTCCTGGTAACATCGAGTTGTGTATTTAAACATGAAATGTTAAAATTAGAAATATTTTAGGTGTATCTTTACATTTTTTTTAAACTTAGAGGATGTTGAATTTTGTTTCTTTTTACCACAAAGAATATTTGTAATAATATGGAAGTGTTTTAGTAGGTACCTATATATGGATTAAATTTATAAAATTTGGTATTTCTTTTTAGTTCAGAACGGGAAAAAATCGGTAGAGTAGCAGGATTCAAACCAAGAAACTTTAGCATCTAAACGCTAACTACTACTAACTATTTAGGAGCTTCGGTGCCAATTTATCTACCGTTACTTTTCAACAGTTTAAGGTTTACATATTTATTCCATTTAAAAAAATGCTTTAGTTGAAATTTGGATTACATTTATGTGTTTATTTTAAATAACGTTCTAATTGTACTTTATGTAGTACCCATAAGTGACATATCCACGAAAACACTCGTTGGAAACACGAACAAACATTTCTTTCAAAGTTATGTCCCTTAACTACATAAATAGAGTGCTAAGAGTGTTCGAATAATATTAAATCAATAAAATTTTAAAAAAAAAGTATTATCATTAGATAAATCATTGAAGAAATGCATTAACGCAGCGGCAGAAGTCCAAAATCAAAGTCTGCCAAAGAGCATTTTGGGATTCCGCTTAACACCGATATTCACTCTCAAACCCAAATTACATACATAGCTTGGATAGCCGTTAAGCTGAAGTGGAATTGGGCTGGTCATGTTTGCCGAATTCCAGGGGAGCTGAGGGCAAAGGTAGCCACAGATTGGTGCCCTGACTCGGCAAGAACGCGACGTGGCAAACCCAAACAGAGGTGGCGTAATGAACTGGATCAATTCCAGGCCGATTGGAAGGCGATGGCTACTGCTAAAGATGTTTGGAAGTAATGGAGGAGGTGTTTGCACATCAGTGGAATGGAAGCGGCTTAAAATAATGAGACAAAAATAAAAAATCAAAAAGAAACATTAGAAATTAATTTCGTACTTACCTAAGGCAACAGACCACACTGCGTCATAAGCTAAGGGTGCTTCTTGATATCCTTCCGGAAACTTCTCTCCATCAATGTCGTAGCCAGCTGCTTTTAAAGCTTCGTTCAAGCGCAACCTATATCAAAATACAAATAAGTTATGATTGTTTTTAGTATTTCATGCTGTATAAGTTTTACTTTACATTGTAAGTTTATAAGGCCAAAACTAAGTTCTTAAGCATCTAGCTTTGTCAGGCAAGACTTAGTCTTACATAGCAAAGTAGGTAGCAGTTTACTGATTTACGATTGTTGTTATTTTTTAAATTAGTTTAGATTATTTTTTGCAATTGAATCCTATTTTTTCATGGTGAGAAAGGACCAGATACGCTTTGACATAGATAAATGATACAAAATTGTGAAGCATGCTACCACTTTTCGAGTTGAAAATCAAAATCATTCTTCAAAGTCTTACCGACATTAAGAAGATTTCTTCGATTTTGAATGTATCATCTAACAGTTAAAAATCGCAAATAAAGGATACTTCAATAAACAAAAAAATCATCTAAGACCTTTGATAATATAGAGGCTAGTTTTAAACATACTTTTTACTTCATAATGAATCTGTTGTACCAAAATGTAAAATAAATTAATAATGAAACGACTGTATATTTAAAAATAAATCTTACAAACATTAAACTAACAAAATTAAATAAATTCCCTCAACATTGACGTCATAGGTCAACACAGATACTAAATTCAGATGGAGCGAGGCTACTTATTTCAGACAACGCTGTGTCGGAACCGCTTTTGTATTGATTTCATAATAGCTTTATGTTATTAAACGATACCGGACCGTGGGCTTTAAATAAAAAATGTTTAAATATGTTTTTTGAAAAAAAATTGATTATTATGAGATGGACTTATACTACGCCTAGGGTTCCAGGTAACACATTTTGCAATAAAATAAATCAGAAATAAGGAAAAAATTTTTTTTGTATGTGAGCCCTCTTATTGATTTAGTATTTGTTGTTATAGCAGCAAGAGAGATACATGTCAACGCTCTATCTATCACGGTTCTTGAGATACAAACGAACAGACAGACTGACAACGAAGTCTCAGTAAGGGGATTCCGTTTTACCCTTTGGGTATGCAACCCTAAAAAATATATTTCTAAAACTGCCTTTGTAGAACTACGAGAATAAAAATTGTTTATTAAATATCAAACTGTAGGTAGTAACTGAAGCTAACATGAAAACAAGTGACGCGTATTGTGTACGTTACGTTATCAAAGCTCTCATAATTCCCCACTTGTTCTACGAAAGCAGAGCTCCTTGTAAGTACCCCTTGTTATTATTATAGCTATCTCCATAGTGAACATGTATTTTCCTCGCAAGTCACAGTAAGTACGATGAAAAGCTTATTGCTATAGTCTCGCGAGTCTACGCCGGTACTTAGCTTTGTTGAGGAGCACAGACTTTCTTAGAAGTAGGTAAGTGCACTGAACAGCAAAAGGAAACGAACGGGATAGATGCATTTGAAGCATAAAAGTGTTGTGTAACAGTACAGTACATGTTTTTTTTGTCAAATAAATGTTTCAGGACTCAACACACAGCATCAACTAACCCAAAACTGAGCAGAGCTTATACTATGGGCGTTAGGTGACTGATAATACAAATATATTTTTTAAGGTGATATAGGGGCTTAGTTGTTACAAGTTCTTAGTATTAGGAGACAATAAAATAACTATTACTAATATCTACTATTACAAAGCTAATTGAGCTTACTTAGCACTCTTATTTTTTAATTATAAATTACTTCCATAAGTACGTAATTTAACATTTCTGAACGGTTTCGTGTTATACGGGAAATTGTAAAATACTTTTGCGTGAATAAAGGAACTTTTCGTAATTAATTCTGCCATCATTGTTCCCACAATTCTTCACGATTCATATTCCAGTCGCTTACTTATACGCTTCACATCTACATGCCTAAATAATGAGTTTGGTCCCATTGTACGCTTGGCTTCGTTACATTGTGGATGTCCAAAAGTAACGAAGGAATTAAAACATTGGACCTTTGTGTTTTAAGTAATAAGTTGGTGGATATTTTTTATCTAGAGTAATTTTCAGAGACAAGTTTTAGCTTATAAAGAGAAATCTTAAAATTTTACGTATGTGTGTTTAAATAATTTTAAAGCTAAACTTTGCCTCTCAAAAGTAACTAAGGATTAAATATATGAGGGGAATTTGCTAATAGAATAGACTATTACCTAAAATTAGCAATTTTCTAATAGAATATAGTACTTCCATGCTTTAGTGAAATATCGTGTAATTTATAAAAAAATGTATGAAAAAACAAAGATTAAATGCTGACTCTGATTATTGTATTCTTGATACTAAAACAGAATAGCAGTAAGTAATATAGTATCATTCTTACAATCAATATTCATCTCGTAAATAAAAACAAATCTGTTTAGTTTATCTACGTGTAGTTAAGAATATTATGCTATAAGTTAAATGTATCAACATAAAAAAACCTAAATTCCAAACATAAAAAAACGGAGTATCAAACAAAAACCAACCTGCCGAATCGAAAACAAACGCATCGCATTGCGATCGAAGCCAACCCCGGCCGAGCTTGGCTCTAAACACTATTTCATCAGTTGTTCCCACAATCGGATAAAACAACATTTCTAGTCAAGCTAAAAGAGGATTTATTACAGACCAGTCCAAAGCTCAACTTAAGAACTGAAATTCAATTACATTAATCTTCGTTTCAGTATTTAAGATTGTTAAGCGACTTGCGAGCGCGTTGAAACGATTCATAAAGATTTGAACTTTAAACTTTGGTTGCACTTTAAGAAGTCCTAGTGTTATTTTTTTTTAACTTTACCTTAATATATTCTGGTATAATCGATAAAAAAATTCAAAGTTTCATAATAAATTAAATTTTTCTTTAAACCGCTTTTAACTCGAGATGAAACCACACTGTCTGCATAAACTAAAGTTTCCAATAAGCTTATTGGCGACACGGAGTCGTAGAGACTGGTAAGCTTCTTCCATTCATGCAAGCTTTTCGTCGTATCTACCTAAGATTTTTCATGCTATGGAATACACTTAGTAATTTTGTTGAATTCCTCAGATACATAAGTATTTTTATCACCATAGCATACTTATAACTGCAACAACTTCTAGCTTATAACTGAGACACATCGAAAAAAATTAAATAAATAAATCCAAATATATATTTTTAACGCTTACGTAGGTACTTCTACATGACGCTAACCTTGGTCATACTGAACTTAGTTACAATGTTTTGGTACTACGAGTAGTACCAAAACATAGAGAGTAGGTGATTCTCACATATAAGGTCAGGGTTTCTCAGAAATGGAGGATAATCTCACACGTCCGTTTGCCGGTGAGGAGGTGGCTCCGTATTGTCCATTTTGTTTCACTGTCAAAATAAATCTATTCCTTACAGTCGGTGGTCTACCATTATTAAAAAACACGTTCAAAGTAAAAAAACCGAACAAGGCATCATATTGCGGAAGACATGCCTAAAACTGTGGGGAAAACTGGGATTTTTCTAAATTTTACAGTAATATTCGTAGAACGCGGACTGTTGTGAATAGATTTTTTTCTGTGGGATTTGAAGCCCCACCCTCTCCCCATCACAAATACGTCCACCAGCTCTGGTACACCCACCAAAACCCGCAAAATACCAGAGCGGGGTACGATCCAATGCATACAATTTTACCAAAGCCATACGCCGAAATGACGATGATAATGCAAATTATAATCATATTTAGTTCCTAATTTTATAATTAGCTCAGTCTTACCTAAAATCTTCAGACGTCATCCCGGAGATGGTAGTTTGATTGGAGTTCTGGTTCCACATGAGAGCTTCTGTTGTTAGGTGCCCTTCCGCCGCCTCCCTCATCTGTTCCACGGTGCAGTCGATACCTTCTCTTTCTAGGTTGGTCTCAAACCAATTGTCTTCGTACCAGCCTATATGTAAAAGATTAATATTTTGAGTAGCATGTTAATACCATAGCAAAGTAAAATATGGAATAATTTGATCATTTAAAAATCTCACAAAACTAAAACACAAAGAACTGAAGTAAAAATCTAAAGCTTAATCAACCTAACGTTCCATTCAAAGATCAAAACGATATTAAAATGGCCTAGTAGTCGTTTCAAGCCTACATTCGATCGTTTTGCCTACGGCGAACTCTTTGACCGTGATTGTGTAGTAACAATATAAAATATCAGGGGAAAATGTTATTGTGTAAGTATATACGTAAAATTAGTAATAGTAAATTTGTGTGACGAAAGGACATTTCGTTCGTGTTAAGCGTTATCCAACACAAGCTCAAATATTATGTATTGCTTACTTTATGCATTTATTTAGCAACTTTATAACTAAATGAATGTTATTTCTGAAGGTACTAAAGAAATGTTCTTTGTTTTTTTTAATAGGCAATCATAGTCCACTTTTTTACCCGTGGCGGGAAGCCTGGCAGCTGAAGGGATAAACTTAATATTATAGACGTTCATATATGTATATCGATTTTTTATTAAACATGTTAAATACCCAGACCAAGGAGAAAAATGCTTGCATGAACGTACAAATACTTGACCCCTCGGCGGGAATCGAACCCGCTACCTCTTGCGCTGCAAGCGGACCCGCCCCACCGCGCCACTGAGGCAGTCCGTTTAATAAAATCTAGCAGAAGTGTGCAATTATCATAAGCATATTATTGTGCTTGGTGTAAACGCAGAATTATTTGTTATTTGTACGCACGTAGCGGCGCACCCTCGGACCATTATTTATCCTTTCAATCCGATTCCTTTGTCCTGTTTGTCGGAGAACCTGAGGCACAAATGTATTTTTGTCTTCCGTCTCATCTCGCTTGCGGCCGCCCATTTTCATAGATCTGGGACGTGCCCCGTAGTAATAATATAATTTAAGGTTTGCTTGAGCAAGATTACGAATAACTTGCCTTCATAAAGTTTATAATTGAAATGGAGTTGACTTGTGACATTTGATTGTTGTTTAATTTGAATTTTGTTGTTGTTTAACGAATTGTCTCTAGTATTATAACGTACTCGCAGGTTATGCAGGTATTTACTAAGTTTATACTGATATTATCTAAGTCGGACTGCTTTAACTCTGCAAAAGACAAAAATAACTAGCAGACGTAATATAAAAATACCTTAACAAGTCAGTCTTTTAAAGAAAACCGTATTAGCTAACCGCAAACCGCGATAATTATTCTAAAGAAGTGATCTATTTAGATAATTTGATGATATAGTAAACTTTTATAGCGGAGGAAAAAAATAATCTCTGGGGCTATATTAAGGCCAAGCGGACGTCGATAACCTGCCGAACTTGGGAAGGCGTACCTTTGGATCCCCTGGCGCTATGCCAAGCCAAGTTGTGAGGGTGTACACTTATCTATTATATTGTGCTGGATCGCTCTTCAAGTAGCGCCGCGCATTCAACTAATTTGAATCCCTCTGTTTTCAGAACTGTTTGATTTTTAATGAACTTTACGAAGTTTGCAGCACAGGTTGTATTTGTTAAACTGACATATTTTACTAGCTAATATTTTTATGCAATAATACTTATAAAGAACAACGGTTCCTAGATAACAACTTTTATAGCAAGTCGTTATCTACATTACTTATTCTTATTTGAATATTTATTGTTGTAAGTTCTAAAGTCAGAACGGTACTACCGAACCACCGAAAGTCAGAACCTATGTCGATTGAGGGAAATTACCAATTAAGGATTAATTTTAAAACAATAAAAAATTATCCGGTGATTTTATATAGCATAAACTACAGTGCATGGCATGCAAATTCATCTCTTTGGTTTATTTGACACCCGGGTATCGTTAGTGTCGCGTCGCGCTGTTGCTCACTTTATCTAAGCATTTTTTCTTGCAAGCATTGTCGCGAGCTGTGGTTTTTCTCCAGAGGGTTCGTCCGGAAAATTCATTAATAAATATCTCAGACTCACGAGACTCGTTTATAAGAATATACGGAGATGATACAGCAGAAATACAGCGTCGATTTGTTTAATAAACAGGTTATAGCTCATTTCCTTTATTGCTTTTTTAGTCAGTCGCGTATTGCATGAATTATTCTTGATAAGAATACATACGCGGGACTCTTACGGTTTAAGCGACGCGAAATGTGTCCTCACCGCATATTACTCTCATCTTGAGCTCAATTTATACAATACAATGTTATTATTATTCAGTTAAAATGGTAGCATGATCTTTTCGAGACTGATAATAAGTCCGCGTTAAACCAACCATAAGTAGTAGTATATGTAGTTTTATATAAGTGCCTACTTAAAACTATTCACAAACAAAGACAAACCCTTTAAGCGATACGATGCCACATTTTCTCACTGTCTTTATCAACATTGGAAATGAAAACTATCTTTGTAATTGTACTTATTATCTTGTAACACCCTATCGTGGTGCATGTTGACTAATTAAATTTATTAGTAAGCTTATAAAATAAGAAATAAATGGCTATTCACAATTTCAGATTCTGAGACGCACATTTACGTGATATTATACAAAGCAAAGACGTGTTCGGGTGCCACGGGAAAGGGATGATCTTTTGTTTGCCTGCGAGTGGCCTGGACAAGACCAAGATTTTTCGGACATTTGGGTAATCTTATTTATGAGGCTACCTTAAATGACTGAGCATCGCACGCTTTTGTTGATAAAAAGTCTTACCTTCGCTAAAGGTTAACACAATGGCTAAGCTTTCAGTTCAGCTTCATTCAGAGCAGTCAACACAATAATGAAAATAAAATTTAACGCAACATTATTTTGCCCAGTCAAGTTTGCCGCACAAAGTGCTCTTAGGTTATTCCCCTTCGCTGGTTTTTACAATGGTTTGATAAACTTACCTATAAAGAACCAGACGTATGATTTGCCGTAGAGTCGGTGTTTGTAGACTTCGCATAGGACTCTCCGGGCTGCGACCACGTAGAAGAGGCCGACGATCACTCGCGCGTCTTGGCGGCGCAGATTGCGCACTGCGTCCACTGGGTCCGACAGAAACGATTGCCGGGTCACGATCTCGATACTAGCTTTTTTGCACTGCGCTTCTAGATCCTCCACAGTCTGCACAAAGACAGTAATAAGAATAAAACACTGAGTAAAATTAAGCTTCCTTAAAGCTCGAGATTTCTGGTGAATTAAGACGAAGTCAGAAATTTTCTATCCATTAAAAGTTTATAACGATGGAACGTTAATGGCGTTGTGTGGTATCTAGAGATTATTTCGTACGTGCAAGTTTGTATAAAAGTCCGTTTAACCAAACATGAACACTTATTTAATGCTGAGAGCTTTTGCTAACGTCGTTACCTACAATAACCACTAAGTAACGCCACCCACTGTGAAAGATTATATTTGCATACCTTGTAGGTTTTAAAAGCTCTTACATTTATAATAACGTTTTCTCAGCGGTTTTTTCATTTTAGTGCTACATTTTGCTTGCCTTTAAGTCAACATTGTCAATTAAGCTTAGATATAACAACAGCTTATGAAAATAATGGACAATGTTAATTTCTGTCTTCCTTATTTCCATTACTAAGACTGTGTCGGTGATATTCTGCACAAACTTATTAAATTACAAAATGGGGACTTACAAAATACAGAATCTCAATATTCTCATTCTTTTGGACTTTTTTGCCATAGAGGTGAAGGGTGTGTGGGAGGTATCGAAGTACCTAACTCAGAATTGAATTGTAATCTTCAAAGCAATAGTGCAAGAAGCAAATATTCAGAAACATTTTTACACAAACTACAACCCTCCTACTAAAAAAGTAACAACGAGGCACGTTATTATGAGAATTATGCTTTTGTTTGAAATAGTGTATTTTGTATAGAATGCAAGACCGCTTGAAACGCACTTATGAATAAAAACGGGGCCCGCTCTAATTACATTGAATCCAGTGTGAAAGAGCCGGTGCTATTCAATGCGAAGCCACTATACACATACAGCTTCCACTCGCCTTCCAGCTACCATGTAAATGAATATTTTTTATCTCGTCTAAAATTTTCTACGCAGATTTTTTCTCGAGAATTTTTTTATCGCTTCAACTTTTGAACGCGTTGAAATTGGGAGGAATTTAAAGAATTTATTAGGAGCAGCGGTATTTACTAAAGCGTTAGCCGTTTTATCTTAAATGGTACTAATGGGAAAATAAAATGAGGTAAAGGATGGTGAGCAGGTTATTGGGTCATTTACGAATTCTAAATGGTTTTTTATTAGTTAGGTCGTTCCAAAATCTTTTTCAGCTTTTGATTGGTTTCGTATCCAACGCCTAGATCAAGCAACGTTTGCAATGGGAACTCTATCCTCGTATCTTTACTTATAATTCGATAACTCCACGCTATGTTTTCTAAATTAATTTTGATCTTAAACAAAGACAAACAAGTTTTTACTAAAAACAGTTTACCTCAATCAATTTAAACAAAATAAGATTTCATCTCGATGTTGAACTAAAAATAAAATAAGATGGTATATTATCATCTTTATACGGTCTCATCTGAATAAACACACTGTTGATCTTTTACAGAATATTCGCTAGCGAGACTTTATGGTAATAAAGTTCAATGCTTATTCTAGAATGTAAAATTTTCCGATCCTTGAATTTGAATAACTTCTCTTTTAGGTAGCTAGATGTTGGAAAATATGATAAGTCTTATAAAAAGTATCTCCAGATACATAAAATAAAATCCTACTACTATTATAAAGGCGAAAGTTTGTAAGTATGGATGTATGGATGTTTGTTACTCTTTCACGTAAAAACTACTGAATGGATTTGAATGAAATTTTACCACAATATAGCTTATACATCAGAATAACATATAGGCTACTTTTTACCGCGGTAAAATATCAGTTTTCGCGGGAAAATCAATTATTGCGAGTGAAGCCCGATTTAGATTAAATTTGGCACGAACATAGCTGCTTTCCCAGTAAATTACAAAGCTGATTTTACCGCGACAAAATCCCTTATTACGCGGTTAAAGCAAGTAATAATATAAACTTAAGATGAATGCTATACTATTATAAATGTGAATGTTAGTTTGTTTGTGACGCTTTCACGCGAAAACTACTCAACCGATCATCATGAAACTTTGTACACATATTCTTGGAGGTATTAGAAGTAACATAGGATACTTTTTATCCCGGGAAAATATGTAATTCCGCGGGACAATACATTTAAACGCGGGTAACACCGCGGGGCACTACTAGTTATGTATATCTTAAATTATGGCCCTTGAGTTTGTGCGATACTCGACGGTATTCGGTATAAAGTATAATATACCAGCTAATAAACATATTTTCACTTACTAGGATCCTAATAAAATATGAATTATTGAGCAAAAGTAGACTATGTTACGTGTTACTTCAGTATATTTAGCAGTAGAAGTACTACGTCCCACGTACGAATTACGTCATCATTATTTGATGACGTTATTCTGACATAACAGTAGATAATATTATATTATATTTTTTCATCTAAATTTATTACCTACCCAGTAAACCACTAATAAGCAGGTCAATACTCAATATGATAAATTAATTTTAATGTCGTAGTTCAGCCAGCTTTACCCCCGTAATGTGAACAATAACTACGAAATCATAACATTTCGTAATTATTGTCTGCATTATTTCATTTTTCACGCTTGCTCTGAATATAGGGAACTCTTACTCGTGTGCATGTTTTGTTCCCACAAAATTTGGAATATATCTTTGCAACAAACTTTAATATTAATGAAATCCATATCGACTGGAGGCAAACGGTAACTTTTGTTTGCAGTGGGCCTCTAGAGATTAACAAAAAAAAAAGAAGTATGAAAGAAAATCGTAACACGGGCTTCATGAGTCGTTCCACTTTGCAACTTTCGTGCACCTACCTGTTTAATATTACGATAAAAACAGACAAGAAAAACAAATTATTCATGAAGTTTGTAAGTAACCTCGATGTAAAAGAAATTATTTTTTATATGCGACATGAAGATTTTATAAAAATACTAGCTGACCACAGCAAACGTTGTTTTATTTTGTTTGGCCGATTCTCAGACCTACTCAATATGCTCACAAAATTTAATGAGAGTCGGTCAAGCCGTTTCGGAGGAGTACGGGAACGAACATTGTGACACGAGAATTTTACAGATATAAAAATATACGAATCTAGAAGTCTTGGCTTCACAGACATATTACTGTTATTTTGTGTATGGTAGCTAGCCTCAAACTTGAAATTTTAAATTCGATTAACGAATGATTTCTACTAACATTATTCATTATTATGTAGACTGCAGACCGAGACCCTTTAACACAGGTATTCCATTACTTAAAAGAGGGTCCCATACCACTGTAATATATTAATTAATTTAAGTTGAAGCAATAAAACTATTATTATATTATTATTATTATATGTAATCGACTCAAATCTCTTTCATTTTCATACATAACTGTATTTACGTACTAAGCGTTTTTTGACAACATAATATTTTACATAATAAATTTTTACTCCTAACTTTTTAACAAAAATACATCAAAGAAACTTATAAAACCGTTTAGCCTAGTTTCTAGCATATAGCCGAGCTATAAGAATTTGGTATATTGGTATATTTCCCATGTATATGTAAAATATAAAGATAGCCGCGCACCTGTCTGGGTTCAACTGCGTAATAAAACCTAAATAGCCAGGCACCCAAGGACAACCACGCATATCATTTGTTAGATAGCAGACAAAGCGCTTAGCGTGTCATACGCCACTCGATGTCGATAGAAACAGTCAATGTTCGAACGATTTCAATCACGCGACCGACATGAGACACGAAAACTCCCTACATAATCACTATCACAGTATTAGTCACTTATCTTTATTCAGCTGTTCAATGATCCACAGTTTCACACTTCGAAATCATTGTAATGTAAAGACGATTTTGGAGTCGCTGATATAGGCGCTGTCATTTCAATGTGAATGTATTTTGATCATTTTATCAGCCCTATTGATAATAGTGTTCCAAAACGTATTGAGGTTAGTTGAAGTGGAAATCCCTGAATAAACTCTATTTCGTTTTATAATGGAATGGTTATCAGAGGAGCTATAGATGACGTAACGACCGACGGTCTTACGGAGCAGCAATTATCTCTCCTATTTCTTAAGTAAACCGTTCTTTTGTTTTTCTCGTTAGCTCTTAAAAGAAAAGTAGAGCTATATTATATTTCAGGGTGCATTGCGTTTTTATGAAGACAAATATTATAATCGGCAAATTGCTTTGAAGCTTTTTGTTGGATTTAAATGTCATAAAAGTAATGCAATATTGATGGTGAAGCGCCAGTAATGTTTTTTTAACATTTAAAGGCAGATAAAATGTTAATGGGAAATAAAAAATATATGCACAAACGTTAGTGTTTCTCTAATTTGATACTTTAACATCAAAAATGTAGTTGTTGATAACATGTTTAACACAGTCATAATAAAAAATATTGTGTGTTAGCGCTTTTGCACACAATGCCACCACCGTGCCGTCAAGGCTTTTTCACGGGCTACACGGCTGTTAGTAATACATTACTAGTTATGAAGAACATTACAAGTTACATTACTTTTAGTCAGGAATAGCTAAGTAACCAGCAACCAACGCGCAGGGAAAAGTGGCAGGGCCGCCAATTAAGAAATTTTAGCACAACTAAAACTACCAATACTTTACAGTTATTTTATTACGGTATATTATCTAGATTTTTTAGATTTATCAGATAATTTCTGATAAATTAAGATATTAGCTTAAGTAAATCTAAAAGCTTATTATATGGATCGTGGGTACTTAAGAATAAAGGAACAATAATACTGATAAGCATAGATAACAGTTTAAAAAATTATAGGATCTATTGTTTTCTTGGCTCTATTGATAATATCACGATATCAGATTAGGTACTTTAAGAGACTATTTATCGTATTATTTTACTTAAAGGCTACCAGAGTACTATTTACTTGGAGATTAGTTGCGTCGAAGTAAAAACCTCCTCCTCTTGTTTTGTCAATTAAGGAGTTATAACACTTTATTATTGTATATTCTAAAAAAAATCAGTACGCGGGGCCAGTTGACCGATTTAAAACATGCATTTCGTCAACCGATCCCGAGGGGCTGGTTCGAGCGGGCTGGTTTTTTTTTTTTTTTTTTTATGATAGATAAGCCTTTATTTGACCACAATCTCACCTGATGTAAAGTGACGATGTGGTCTAAGATGGAGCATGAAGACCTAGAAGGTAGATGGCTTCTCCGGGTCACATTACGAAACACGAAAAAATCGCTTCACGCACTGGCCCAGCCCGGAGGGGGGTGACAAGCCGCGGCCGAAGCCTCCCACCAGAGTCTGTTCTTAGCACCACCCGGAGGTCCGGTCTACTATAGAGCCTACTTACCGAAATGAACACTTCTTCGGCTTGCTGCAGGATGGCGATTCGGGACCAGCCAAACTTCTGCATAAGCTTGATCCTGGTTGGATTGTGTACGGTGGCAGAGGGATGCGTCCGGAATAGCGTTGGAAACCGGGCCCTGTCCGACAATGCGGGCGAAGACGCACCGTAGCACAGCTGGAAATAATAATATAATTGTAAAAGTGTTGTAAATTATGGAGGTAAAACAAGGTTTACTTTAGTCTGAGAAATTGACACAATGTCTATTTATAATTAAATAATAATAGACTAACCTTTATCGGCAGGTAAGATAGGTTACTAAAAAATAGCAGTTTTTTAACGTATATGCCTCAGCATACCTAAGACCTACGTTTTACTGAGATAAGAAAGCCCGTGAAAAGTATGCATAAAAAGTTTCAAGAAGATTGCTTAAAAATGGTAACTTTCTTGCGCATTTATAATATAAGTTGGGAATTTTGATTTAGCCATAATAATATAGCACTGGTTGACTGAGGTACTTGTGCCAATTTGTATGAGATTTGAAAGCATCCCGTTGGCACACACCCCGCTCCGGGAATAAAAGCTCATCATCCACTCGAATACCGTAAACGAGGGTGCTTGCAAGTTAAATGTTATTTTCGTCTCGATTGTTTTCGTAAATATAAATCTAGCTGAATGTTTCATAATGATATTATATTGCTACATTAATTTGGTAAACGTAGCGTGAATTCCCGAGTATTATTATATACAGCAAAATTTTTCGTCTACCGTGAAAAAGATTTGAAAGTGTATTCAAAAAAAGTTCAAGACGAGTCTCGAAATTTCAAAAAAGAGAGCGTATGGCCTAAGAAAGGCTGACCTAAATCGGAATAGGAACAAGGTCGAGACAAAGATCTTAGAGCAATGAAATGCTTGAATACGAGCACAAACGATGCATTTCGAAAACCAGTTGCATTCCAGAGTAAAGCTTTAGAGGCCTCATAATGGAAAATCTAATAACATTATCTGCGTTTGTATCGGTATGAATATCCAGCAGTTTATTTGTACTACCAACCATTGCATAATTCAAAGTTTCCACATTAGTTTCATTTTTGAATCCATAAGCACAATGACAACGCTTTAGAATAATAGGCAATTTATTAATAAATCGACCAAACATTTTTATGGGCAATAATAACAATTTTTAAACGATTGAGTCCATTATAATTGTTTGAAATTGATGAATATCAATCAGCGTGTATGTACCTAAACCCTTATAAAATTTTATGCGAGCAATTACGGTGTTCCAACGTGACGTAGGCTGGTTGGTATGGAGCTTAATTATACTCCATTAACGGCTTATAAAACAGAACTCGTGACAAAACTCATTACGTTGGTATTCTACAAAAAGGGCGCCTGAAGCCCAATATTCATAGCCCGTAAATGTCCTTCAATCAACTCTCGAATCTCTAAGCTGGGCGGTAGGTACCCCTGTATGTTTTAACGTACAGCTTGCCGCAGACAAAGTTACAAGGGTAAAAAGAGTAGAAGAATAGAATGCTGTATGTGAGCCGGGACAGTCACAGGAAAACGTTGGCACAGCTCCAAAATTCTGTCGCCTCCGTACGACACGGAAAACGCGTGTCCTAACCCCTTGATGGATCAATCTCGTTCATCGTTAAGATACGGACGAAGTTTAGATAGATAATACTTTATTGTATACCACAAATATAATACAAACAGTAAACAGTAACAAGACCATATATCGGAGTACAAAGTGGGGCCTTAGCGATCTCTTCTAGGCAACCTTTGGATGGACAGGAAAGATAAAACGACTGACCGTGGCGTCACGTAAAGAAGAATAAATAAATATAAAGACAAGGAGAATCAATAAATTCCAATAAAACTGTTCTAAGTGAAGTTTCTAAGTGATGAGACTTTTTTTCAAGTTTAAGACAATAAAATACAACTTCTGGCTTATTTAAACTATTCTATGCTAAACTCTACACTGAAAAATTGATTTCAGAACATAATCTAAGTTAGATTCAAAATAAAATTTTGTATATAAATAGACATAATGATATAATAGAATAAAAGAATAAATAGAAGATATAAATATATAAATAGACATTGTGTCAATAAAAGCTACATCATATTTTGGAATGTAATTGTATTTGACCATCAGATTTAATTTTGAATTTATTTTGCTTTGAAAATTTGTGTAGGAGCTGTAAGCTTATTGTATTTTAATACTAAGTATGTTACCAAAATACTGAATCACTAAGGTTCTCCGGTAATGTGATGGGCGGAGGGCAACCTCATGCTTACCGGCAGCTTGGCTGTCTGCCAGTCTTTCACTTGTTACAGAAATACATGTTATCGTGAACTGCTTTAGATTATTCATTATTGACTGAAATTTGTTCGGTTATTGGAAAATATAATAAAATTTTTAATAATAACGAAATAATAGATTTATTTCCTATGAATTTTATTAGATTACTAGATTTACATGGACAAATTATAATAGATAATCTAAGATTTAATATACCGAATCATCTATCTATCCAATAAACTTATTTTTAATACTTGAAAAAAATCCTTGTGTCAAACAAAAGAGTGTTAAAATTCATATAAGGTAAGTAGTATTTTATTTAAATTCTACTTCAATAAAGTTCTTTTGATATAGGTATGTATATTTTTATTAAAATAAATAATTTATTTTGATAGAAATGGCGAATATTAAATCCTCTCATGCAGCAAACAAAAAATAGCGAAACCATGTTTTGTTTTTCACAGAGATTTGCGTAGCTTGCAATAAAGCAGAATTTTAGAAAAACGGTTCTCAAATATGCTAGTTGAGCTAACATAGCTTTCTATCCTGTGTATGCTAGTTGAGCTAACATAGCTTTCTATGTGTGATGTTGCTTTTTATTTATCTACCAACGAAACTGAAATACACGAGTGAAGTAACCGTTCAGTAATAAAATAGCTAAGCCGCATTTTACTAAGGGAAATGTCGAAAATACAAATTTCCCGACATTCAAGTAGTCGTCTGAGCAAAAGTTATTGGACAACCGCAATGTGATTAAGTCCAGAAAATATATTGTTCAATAACAGCTTAGTACATTTAAAAATCATGTCATGTATTCTTGTCTAATAAATGACCCGTCTATTTTATGCAAATGCTTGATTGACAAAAAGGAGTAGTGCGTGTTTACATCAGTCATCAAAGCCAATTGTCCCACCGGCAACGTTGTACTAGTAGCGAGTAGCGCTAGAATGTAGAAACGAGTTGGCGAGCCGCGGGGAGCAGAACGTAATTTAGATAGTTCCTGGTTGCTCTCTCGTTGATAGAGTATAGCTGAGCGAGTTTTATCTTATATAGCTCTTGTCACTCTTCGACAAACTAGTGAAACGAGTCCTCGCCGGTAATGTGAACACTTAGGAATCAACTATTTGTATATGTATCTCTTTTGCATACACGGTTCTTGAGCGAGCAAATAGCCGATAGTTAGTCCATTATTCGCCGATGGTGGGGCAACTGCCTTAGGTATGTCGTTATCTCTAGCGACAACTCGCAAAACTCGTAAATGTCCCGCGCTTTGTCGCGACAGGTGCATTTCGTGTCGAGATTCAGAGAATGCAGCTATAAAGTACATTATTATACATATTTGTAAAAAAAAATATACTTACAACCATAAGGTTCCACATTTTGGCAGCTTCCGCGACAGTGGTACACACTGTAGAGCAGCCAGCAAGTAGCAATAACTTTTGTGGTGGGTTGTACAGAAGATTGTACATCACACTTGCACCCAGTCCCGGCTCGCACTGTGGATGAAATGTTACGTTAACAAACTGTTTAGTAATTTAATTATAAATTAAACGCCTTAAATTAAAACTAGCTAAAGTAGCTAAAAATATAAAATCAGAAATTTATGATTCTCCATAAATTACCATTTATCGATTGCGGCCTTATCTACTGAAAAACACTTAAGATTAAAACATTTTCAAACATGCAATTTCTGCATCTAATAATGTTTGACTTTTATAGAGGAAATATTTGATGGTTTATAAAGTTGAATCGTCATAGCCCTTTCATCAATAAAGTTTATAGTTTAAGGTAGGGTGAAAATCTAGTCTATAACGCAATATGTAGATATTATATACTCGTATTACTGCCTGCCCATTGCCTATCAGATAAGCCAAAATCTGCTTCATTGGATTTGTCGGTCGGTCTCAAGTAATTATACTTTTAGTTTTTTATATTTTTATAGTATAACAATAAAGATATTTATAGAAAGCCAAAAAGTTATTTATAGAATGAAACATATCTCCGTAGGTATCTATGAACTTTTGGTATTACATAAACTTAGTTTTAAATGTGAAAGTAAGAGGCAACTCTCGAGATCAAAAAGCGGACCCAAACAGAGTCCGAAATATTTTGCATTCAGTCCTTTGAAATTGAACAAAACAACATACCTAACGCGGCTGAACCGACTACGGTATTTGTACTTCAACAAAACTGAGCACTACCAGTAAATTGAAATTCTCTCACATAAAATACAGGATATAAACAAAAGAATTCAATTCAGATTCGAACACAAATATTTTGGATTCCAAATGAATTTAAAAAATAATTCTTTGATGCCGTTTTTCATTTGATCAGTTTTTAAATTAGAGCATTTTCTTTATCCATCATTCCCACGCTGTTTTTTTAAACCGACTACAGACAAATTACCCTAAATTTTGTCTATTGTATAATTTTGTTTGAACCATGTTCTGATTCCATTAATATTTTTATGGTTTCGAAAGCATCGGAGGTAGGTAGGACGAAACTTAAAATTATATTTGTAATAATATAGATTAATTTTCTCATTTTATAATTGACTGAAATTCAATGCATTAAGGGTAAATTGTAAGTTTTAGATTGACATAAAACATATTAATTTTATAGACGATTACACTTAATTTCCCACATAAACGGTGTTTACACAATTTGCGTAGTTAAGTAATCCGGATCTCAGTAAGGTACAACTCTCATTTACGTTTTCAGTCCCATAGGAATTATCCCGAGGGAAAGATACTCAAATTTGCACGCGAACGGGCTCAGGAACTGAAGCTGATTCTGAATTATAAATTGTAATTATAAACATTCAGTAGAGAGAGAGAGAGAGATAATTTGGAGATAACATCACCTTATCATCATTGACTTAGGTTTTCCACAAAGATAAGGTGTTTAAGCCATAACCATAGCATAGAAAAATAAATAACTATGTATTATAGTAGTGCCTTATGAGTTACTACATACTTTGTAAAAAAAATATATTATTTAAGTATGTAGGGAAGAGTGTTATAATATTCGATTATGCACATCACTACAAAACGGACACATCACTAGTTGGCCATGTTTCTGGAACATTGCTTTTTGATGGGCGACCATGTTTTGTATTTTGTACGCTATAAAAAATAAATATTATTGATAAGGAGGAATAAATGGTATCGTACAATTGTAAAGGGGTATTCATTAATTTTCCCTCGTGAAACCTATAATACTATGTAAACCATAGTGTGTTATGGCATAAACCCTTGCCAGAGCCTCGTTGTTTGTTCGGCTGGGGATACCTCAGGCCGGGGCGAGGATGAGGTTTTAAATGAGAAATAAGGGTGATCTGATAATCGGATTGACACTAGCTAGCCCAAAAACTAGCCAGAGCTTAAATAATTATTCACAATAAATATCTACTAACTTATTTGTAACAGAATAAGAATAATGTATATTTGCAAACATGGGTTACAATATAAGTTACAGTTCCATACATGTTTTGCTTATCTTAGATCATGAAAATATTGTATTATGTATACTAACTTAAATATGTAACTAAACGAGTGTTACTATAAGATTTTTAATTCTTTATGTGACATGGGGCTCTCACGAGAGCGCACAACGAAAAGCTAAAAGTTTGTCAAAGAGCCATAGAAAAAGAGCCCATATGCCCAGCATAGAGAATAAGCTCTCCCTCTTAACTTTTCCACTGCTGAGTCACAGGAACTTCTCTCTTGACAAGAAAGATTAGGCCTTAATTCACCGCGGCCTTATTTGGCCAGCAAATGCGGGTTGGTGAATGTCCTTTCAAACTCTTCCAATTTCTCAGAGCATACTGGTTTCCTCACGATGTTGGCCTTTGACATTAAGGTTTAAAGCAACACATTTTTTTCAAGAAGAAAAATCCATAAAATAGCGGCATGATTTAAACACAAAAGTTGAGTACGCTCCTACTTAGCCAACACGGGCATTTTTATTTATTTTAAACAAATTTAATTAAAAATTTAATTTATTTTATTTATCTATAAAGAAACCAAAAAAAGAATGTAAAAAATGGAGTAAAACCATCATAAACCATTTTGTCCAATAATCAATGCCAATGTCAGTGTGAAGGTAGAAATGTCAGCATCAAATTTGTGTTACGTGCACTATGCTTGTTGGACGCAAAATGGCGTTCAACAGAGTAACAGCTTTTTCACTTTATAATTTTATTTAACTCGACACTGGCAAATTGTCGCTTCAAGCGCAGAGTCCAATTACAAGAAACTGAACTGAACTTGTTGGACGCAAAATGGCGTTCAACTGAGTAACATCTTTTCACTTTATATTTTTAATTAACTCGACACTGGCAAATTGTCGCTTCAAGCGCAGAGTCCAATCACATGATACTAAACTGAACTGAACTATGCTTGTATAAAGATTGAAATGGATTTGGACGCAAAATGGCGTTCGACTGAGTAACATCTCTTTCGCTTTATAATTTTATTTTACTTAACACTGAAACTGACGCTTCAAGCTCAGATTCCATTTATAAGAAATTGAATTGAATTGAAATAAAACATTGAAAATAATAATGAAAAATTTTTCAAAATTTTATTAAAATATAACCTAAGTCCAAAATAATCTGAATTAAAGATTGACATAATAAAGTATAAATTGAATGCCTGATTCCAAACGGGTTACGAAGAATATTTATAATACAACAGTGTTTTATTCATTGTTCTGGTAGTTCCAAGCATCAGCGCGACTTATACCCTACTCCTTATTATGGTATAATTTTGTAGGCTAATTATCTATAGCTTTAAGACCTAACAATTATTTACCCAAAACTCTTATAAATAAACGAATTATTATACAATAAACAAAGTATATGCCTTTAGTAGTCAAAGCTTATACAAATATCAAGATTCCAAAGCTTGTTTTAATTTTGATGCAGTCGTAGATTATTTTAAACTATTTTACTGCTACCAGAAATCACTTCGGAATAAAGCACGCCGGCACCAATTAATTTGCGAATCGAAAAAATGTAAATTATCCGACGATGCTATAGTACTCGACCCCGATAATCCTCTTACCCCCAACGCAGCTATTATAAAGGGTCAATAGGCGATCCTTAATAATTCTTCCTATATTACAACATCGCCGTCCTTAAGAATTTCCGCTAGTAGCCCTGTTATCAATATCAACGTGATCCGGCTCGTCAATTTGTCAGAGAATAGGTATAAATCGATAAACTGGGAAATTACGTGAAACCGGTGCGGAAATTTCGTCCAATATAATTTTCTTCCACGAACGGTTTATAAATTCTCAAAAGGTAATTGAATCGAACGTCAGAACCCTTAGGCAAGTCGCAAGTCTTCGGTCTTAAGCCCACGGTTTTGGTTCGTTTGGATTTATGTGAGGAAAGCGTTGAGAGCCCTTTTTGTTAATTACCGAGTAGTCAGCTGTGCCGGTTTTAAACTAATGGATTAGATTTAGCCGTACTAGGCGAGAGTGAGGACATGACGGGGGCATTATGTTGATTAATACTTAAGTACACAACCACACTCGCAAATTATGATTAACTCGGTTAATTATAAATTGCTTGCTCAACAGACAGATACTGTAGGGAAAACTATTAGGTATTATTACTGTAAGGTTATTAACGCCGTATCTTAATTACTAAATACATGCTCATGTTACTGGAGCTCTTATGCTTGAAAAAAAAGAAGAGAAGTAAAGAAAACAAGTAGATTTTTAACAAATTCAACCAACTTTAGTTTGGAATATATCATTTAAAATTCTGCACCCATTTTTGAACTTTTTCGATATAAGTTAAAATAATATAAAAATAAAACCCAAATGCAAAACCACTGAAAAAAATGCCTATAAAGATGCGCGAACTCAAAAAAAAACACAATCACAAATATCACAATAACTCGAAACATGAAAATACACACTGATTGAAAGTTGATTCCTTTTTTAAGTCGGTGAAACAGCAAAATGCTCAAAAACACTCCACAAAACGTATTAAAAAAACTTCATTAAAAACACGTGAGATTCGAACCTAGAACTTGGAACCAAATTCGGTATAGAATGAGGACATGTATCAATATAACTCGAGATAACTATTTTACCGATTGTTATAACATTAAAATGGGACCTCCTTTTTTTGTTTAAAAGTTAGTAGATGAAACAGTGAAAAGCCTGTCGGAACGGATGCTCTTCCGACGAGGACCGACTGCGATACTGTCTATTATAATTATAATATAACCTGATTATAGACAAGGTGGTCGGTAGTCGGACTAGATCGTGTATTCCCCGTTTTAATGACACAGTTGATTAATGGGCTGTTTTCCTTATGAACAAGCAAACATTTACTTCAGTTACTTCACATGTCTACGAGCCATATTTTGTCAAATTTTATTCTGTATCGAAATGGTTGAATAAAAAGCAAAAGGAATATAGTAATTATAGTAGTGTTCTATGCCAATAATATTAATTAGAAACTAGATTTTTTATCGTCAGCCAAATAATAATTCGCCTTACCTTGCTATCATTGCTATGCAGCATTAGTTTGAAGCCCGACAGTAGGTCAGTCCTGTTGTTGACATCTAAGAGGGCCAGCTCTGCCGCCGGCATGCAAGCCTGCCCGCCCTGCCAGCCGCCCTCCCCCTCCATGGGGAAGATCCCTCCGATGTGCAGGATCTCCTCCCGCAGACCCTCGCTGCACCCGCACCCGCTCAGCCAGAGCACCAGCACCAACCGCGCCCTCCTCCCCACTAACCCCCTACAAACACTCTTGGCCACGCAGAATAATTGCACTACAGTCTTCACTAACAAATTAACATCACAACACAATGTTCTAGTTCGAAAACTAACTAAGTAACTAGCTTTTAATTTGACTAGGGGACGCTTTGAAAAATAGTTCGTTAGTCTTGGGAGCTTCGAGTTGAATATTGCTAGGTATTGTAGACAGTATTGTAGACATAGCCTAATAAGCGTGAATTTTTGTATAATAAAGGGCATGGATGTGAGTGGGGGCGCGCGGAGGACGGAGGCCGCGGGCGCCGCGTGACCCCCGCCGCCCTGCGGGGTCATCGCTCGCGGCGGGGACAGGCTGTCATTGTTCACCTCGTGCCTCATTTTCCATCCTCTCTTCTGGAACAAAAAGAAAATCTAGTTTTATTCATCGAAAACAAAGAATTAGGTGGCGCCGGTGAGCTACATCTTTTTCCACGCGATCATTTCTCCGTAATGTAACATTCTGGTATTTGCTGGACGCTATATGCGACGTAATGCTCACTGTGAGTGAGCATTTATTGTACAATGTAAATGGTCACTTGAGTTAGCATTTACTACTACACACTACAATACTTTCAGTTTATTCAAATGGCAGGCCCACATGCAACACCCGCGCTTGTACAAATGTTGTACAAATCTTACACCACACCAGAAAATGGCGAGCGAGTACTGTTGGAAATAAATGTTCTCTTGTTCCTTTACCAGACAGGATAAGGTATTGACTAAATCAAATACCAAACATATATAAATTTTAAATCAAGTAAGAAAAAGCGTTTGCCAGCAGAAATACCTACTTTACTTTAAAAGTTAATTTGGGTTTGACTTCAAAAAATTTCTTGCTAGGAACTTGGTCCATCAAATATATATAGATTACTAATTGGATGAGCTTAGGTTTCATACCCCGCCATTCATTATAAAATCATTAAATATGTTAAACGTCATAGCAGTAATAACTCTAACAATAGTTCGTTCATCCATTGTGGCCGAGGAACAATCAGTATTGAGCGATATCAATCTTCGCCAATAGGGCGAGTTTCAATTTAATATTGGCGCCTAGAATGACTTTCTACCACTCGTAGGGTAGATCACATAAAGGAAAAAGACTTCCGAGCTTTAGAGGATTCCACTGCAATATCACAATTGTCGACGTTTGAAAAATTCAGTCGTCGAACGTGAAAAGCTTTTAATATTCGAAATAACCTTGCTGGGAATTGAGAAGTTAATGATTCGTAGTTCCGATCCTTTGTAATCCGCGTGATTGAGCGAGAGGACTGCTGTTTAATTAAATCGTTAAATTATTTCAATCATTTTAACGTAATGAGTTGTGTCTGATTATCTTGCAAAGCTAAATATAGGGTGGCTGAAAATCTTTATTGTAAACCCATATTCTAAAATTTCATAATCTTATTTGCTTCGGTTAATATTTGTGTAAAAACAATTAGAATACCTTAAATCTCATTATTATACTTTGTGTAGACCTTACTTCTGGGTACAATTTAACCTTGTTTCAACGGCTGAACTTTAAAAAAGATATATATACGAAAAAGTGTTTTAGAGATTTGTAAGATAATTGATGGAAGAGTGTGTTTAAAGAATCAAATGAAAATTCGGTGGTAACACATGCCTCGCTTTGTTGGTGGGTCTTGCGGAAACGCACTTATTTTATGAGCAAATTAAATATTCGAAAGTCCCTACGATTTGCATGTGTGTTATTGCAATGCTAAGTGGTTAAAACAAACTTACTTTGCGGCGGGAATAAGTCTATCCCACGGTAATCATAAAGGGAAAAGCATCACGACACTAAGCTAGTTAATTTTCATCAAGCTGGCCTGTTCCGGCTTTGCAAAAACCTCCCTTTTGAATAATTCTTAACTTCATAAGGGTCCGTTAAGTTTTTTTATTTATTTATCGTTAACATAAAGACGGATATACGACACTATAATTTATAATAATAGTTTAGGTCTAGATTTTTATACTTACATTCTAAACTAAATTTAATTTCCGAATTTTTTTAAATTGTTATGTATTCCAAACTTCCATGAACAATTTTATTCACTTTTATTCACCCTATACAGCGAGATCAAATTATGAAGGAGTACTTCATCCGTATAAAATCAGTCACGTCGTTTCGCGCGCGGGTGTTGCTCAGTTATATCGAGCCCAATCAAGGGGGCATTTTTTTATCAATAACCATTTTTACCCCTCTGAGCTGATTGAAAAATGGGATTATCTTGGAGCGTTTCACCAGCAGAGCTCTATCTGCTGATCGTAACGTTTTAAATAGAATCACTGGATTCGTTATATGATTAGATATAGACCTGACGAGGTAAAATGAACATAGGCTTTTAGATATATTTATAGATACGAAATATTAAGTTGACTCACACTGTATTATACACACACAGCTGAATTATATTAAAACTAATTTAATATAACAATATTCATTTATGTGTATTATATCAACAGAAAACGGGCACGTTCTGACAATTAGAGAGAAGATATTGGCGACAACACTCCAAAAGTTGGAAACCTCTTAAAATGAATTGGCTGCTACTGTGTATTGATTTATGATTCGGGCCAGAATAATCATTTTCATAATTTATACTGAAATATTAAGATCTGTTTACCCTTGAAACATACGGATTCAATAATTGATTACATATATTCATATACACATATGATTTAGTTTCTGTACCGTGCATGATAAAGATCTTATAATACAAAGAAGAAATCCTTCATCATTAAAAATATTTTCCTGAGAATATTAACGAGAAAATTGCAGAGATACCGAGCAGACAGCATATCATATCTGTAAGCCGTTTATCTCACCCTCGCAAAACTTTCGCAGTCCATTAAATAATATATTGCTCTAACGCAAAACTTTTGCATTCTCATCACAATTGTAAACGAAGAACAACAACGCGTTCGAGAAGTTTTAGCTCGTAGTAAACAGGAGCGTTTATGATGCTTCCAGAATATTCGGTGGAGATAGATGACAGCTTAGTGAGTACAGGAAATTACGTATTTCACAGGATGTTCGAGCAATGAACGCATCCGGGTTGGTGCCAATTTATGGGATCTAGCCGTTTTATATTCAATCCATGCGTCTGCATTAGCCATTTTAGTTGGTTCATAATCGAACCATGAAATGGTCTTTCGATACTAATTTACGGCCTTTAGCGGATTTGTTTGTTTTATGTTTATTTTTTCGACATCTTAATAGTTTATGCTCATTGCGCGGAATATAATACAGACATGGCTTTGGCAACAGGATGTCCACTAGACGTTTTCTTTAAACAATGATTTTATTTGAACAAAATCATTCGTTTTTCCTGTTAGTTGTTAGTGTTTGTAAATACTTATTAAGTACCTACCGCCGGATAAGCAGCAAAACCTTGAGCAACTAGATACGACTGCCTCAGTGGCGCGGTGGGCGACTGTCCGCTTGCGGCGGAAGAGGTAGCCGGTTCGGTTCAGAGTTTTTTTTTTTTAATGTATGTCTATTTTATTAAGGATATCAGATATCTAGTACCCGAAACACAAGCTGAGAGTTTATAACTGAGCTAAATGTTGTTGTGTGGATTGTAAAAAAAATACATATTGATTTCTATACGTTTCGATTTTACTGTCATTAAAATGTGGCCTATGCAAATGGGCAAATCAAATTATAAAAAATTGTACATCAGTTTAAGCTTGCCCACCTTTGATGTCCATTTGAGAACGTTCAGGACCAAATAGACAACTACTCAATGAGCTACAATCTGCATTGAAACTATTTCCGCGGTTTTATTCTATTAAATAAGTCCGCTGTAAAACATCCAATGACAGAGAGAAACAGGAAAAAAACTATCTTGAAATGAACGGTTAAATTTGTATTCATTAAATAAAACATGAATATTTATTTAGAAAAATACTTTTTAAAATACGTTTCTGAAACGATATAAGCTTTTACAAATTGCAGCAACCAAAGTGGACCCATTTGAAACGTTCATAACAACAGAGTCACTTCACAGTAAATTCGATATTTCTCTGGCAAGACTTGCCCGCCTTTGCAATCACTTTTCAAATCTCATTTTCCAGATTTGTAACTTTTACAGTAATATTTCAATTCAGGTTGAAAGGTTTCAATAGATGAGACAGTGGAGCGGGGATGGTGAGATTATTTCGTCGTGATAAATAGTTTGACCCGACGGTATTTCACTTTTTATAGCCGAGCTGAAGTTTTAGAAGCAGAGCTGCCTGCGTTGGCTTGTAATTAACGAGGACATTTGTCGGCCTTATGAAATCTTTAGGTTTAGGGTCTGACTGAACTTAATAAGAACTTCCAATCTAGTTTTAAGAAGGTTGGTTATGAAATAAAAAGCTAGCGAAAATGGAGGAAAATTATAATTTAATCTATAAAACATACTTTAAAATGCCTAGGCATTAAGCCCATCTTTTTGAACAAAGTTTTTGTTCAAATAAAATATTTTAAATAAATAAATAAAAATTCAACTACTTCTATGATCTATATCGCATGAATAATTGTTAAACCCATTATTTACATATATGTTAATACTTTCGGGATTTACTAGACTGATATGAGAGCGCGAGATGACAGTTTTGAATTTCTAATAGCCTTGAAATCTCAATACAATAGAACATCAAGTCTGAAGAACAATACGTTTTAACTTTTTTATAATAATATATTCAAATGTCTTATGGCTAAGAGTAGATCTAGTTAAAGGGGACTAACATTAGCATTATTGAAATATAGTTGAGATATTGACCAGCTCCATTACTGGCTTTGATAAATTCCCTAGCTAATATAAAGCATCTGTTATCTGAATTTATAACAGACGATACTTAACCCGGCAGGACTGGCTACTGGCTGAAAAATTCCACAGGGTATTAAAACTTGGTTGTATTTTTTTACGTATTCTGGCTACTAAAGATTCTAACGTATTCTACGATTCTCATATCCTAACATATTCTGGCTACTAAAGATTCTAATTACCTTTGAACAAATGGTGATTTATAGGTCTTCACCTCGCGGGGCACGAAATTCACATGTGAAGTTTTTAAACATTCACATTTAAAGTGATAATATGGGTAAAGAATACAAAAATACAACGAAAGACAATAATAAAATAATTAAATAAACAACAAAAACCTCTTTTCCTTATTTGATGAGATCGATTTCAAAAACGATACATTAAATATTTACTGTTACTTCGCAGTTGTAATCAAAGAGAATATTAATAACTACGTTTAGTTATAACAATGAGATAGGATATACGACACAACTGCAAATCCTACACAAAACAAAGTTAAATCACCTATTAAAATGTGCATCAAAATGTCCATAAAATTATAAGCAAGCAACACAAAAGCGTTTACGGCGTGTTCGTAAATAATAAAAAGTAATATGAAATCGCAGATTTGCTCCCGCGGGGCTGATGGCAGGAGGCTAATGGAATCAGTAGCGGCTATAGAGGCAATTGACACGAAAATCACATGAAAGTCCTGTCACTCCAAGCCCATACTTTTCATAAAGGTTTTCTGTGTATTTTAGTGAGGAAATGGTTATTTGTTTCCTTATTACACTCGTAACTGATTGAATGGAAACGATTGGGCTCGCAAGTATGTGGTTAACTTCCAATAGATTTAGATAGGTGTTATTCAGCAGGGATATAAAAGAAAACAAAAATAATTATGCCAATAACGAAAGTTTCGTTGTTTGTGGTGTCTATTGAATGATATTCTAAGCCTCTGTAGTTCTGAGTATCTGTAGTAAGTACTATAGAGTGAGCACAATGAAGTGGGAACAGTAGCCACAAGTGAGAACAACATGACGTTCACGCTTCGAACCTTCGTAGTCGTGGATGCGCGGTAGCGGCGTGAGGATCTCAATGCATTTTGTTAAATTGGGCAATAAAAATTATGAAATGTGCAGTTAAATCCTGCAAAAATGATACAAGAAAGCAGTCCAATATGAAATCTTATATTACATTTCATCGTTATGACGATTTTTACACTTATTTTAGGTAATGGCTTAAATATAAACTTATTAATTTAGACCCAAACATATATAACAATATTTGTTCAATACCTACAATTGAAACGTTAATAATAGTAAAATAAATGCAAATTAGCAAAAGAAACCTAAACTCTTATCAATATTATAACTTCTTTTAAATCAGACGTATAATTCTTTTATACATAAAAACATGTTTTCCAAGTAATCTTAGAAACTAAACTATATAAATACTTTTTAAAAGTGTTAAATGACTATCTAAAGTACTTTACTAACGAACACTAACCTACATAACTACACAAAGATTATTTTAAAATTAGAACATTATTTATTTAATTCTTAATTCTATCTAATTATTTATCCGGAATTCAGCGGGCATGTTGTTAATCAGTCGCAGAACCTTATATGCAGTAGTGCGCTCGCCATACAGGTTGCAAGCGCGCTCCGTACGTAACCGTAAATTAAATCATAGGCACACGATATAAAGTATGTTTTATGTTGGCGTTACCGTTACACAATTTAGTGCAAAAAAAATAAATTCCCGGTGACCGCTCCCATAAAAAGTCTAGACTTCAAAAACGCAGCTATAACTTTGTGGGCGTAGTGTAAAAGGGATAGGAGATTTATATTCCAGTGTCTGAAGATTCTACTGTAGCATAATGTGTAATGGAACGCAGCTGTCAACGAGTAACCCGTTGACTGCACTGAATTTAGAAGATCTGGAGAACTGCTGGCCGCAATGGCAGCGGTTCAAGCGGTCATTTCGCATCTATATAATGGCGGCGGGCTTGGAAAGATTGGCAGAAGGAAGAAAAGCGGCAATTTTAATAAATTGCATCGGAGAGCAAGCTGAGGAACTCTATTATAATGTCCTCAAGACGGAAGGAAAAGAAAAATTGGAAAACATAATAATTATTTTTGATAATTACTTCATGCCGAAGCAGAACGAAGTAGTTAACACCTTCAAATTTAACCAAAGACATCAAGAAGAAGGGGAAACCTTTGATTATTTTTACTCTTCAATAAGAAGATTGGCGGAAAACTGCAACTTTGGTGATTTCAAGGACAGGATGCTGCGGGACAAAATTATAATGGGGGTTCGGGAACAGCGAATACAGCAAAAGTTGCTGGAAGTTAAAGATCTCTCAATTCTCTCAAAGTGTTTCAATACAAAACATTACATCTACAAATAGGTTCCTTGTTCTGGAGCTTTTCAATGTACTTGAGTACTATGAAAAACCATTTTGACTCAGGATAACATTTTTATTTTCTATAAATTAATGTTTCTAAAGAAAGTTGCTCAAAATATACACTTAAAACCCACTTAGAAAACTTCCTCTGATGGTGCGTCGACATGAACGGCCTACGGAGAATATTCTCGTGTCCACGCGATGTGCGTGGCCGGGTACCTACATCGTTGCAATGCGAAGTATTGGGGTGGATACAATTATGTCACTTCAGAAACTTGTAACGCGCAACGCAACACAGATTAAACTGAGGTTATAAACAAGAACATCCCGTATTACGAATGTTCGTCCGCTATTGTAGCCGCACCATCAATGTATAGTACCTACTTACTGATAACCGTTGCGATCAGCACTTGTACGAGTACTCATGATGTGAGCGTGTGTTATGACCGCAATAAAACCTGGAATACCTACACAGAAATCCATGTGTGGTCGAAAAACCCCGATACCGCCCATTTGCTTTTATGCTTTCGTTGCCGTTCATTTGCATGGGTTCGTTTCGGTTGGAAACTCATCTTATGTTTTCAGGTATATTTTGGTTATAGAAGGATTGTTATGGACCATCTGAGTCACGATAAAACTATGTGCTTAACGGACCCAAAAATATTAGGTCCTTACATATGAAATTGGCGTTTTGTATGGGAGGAACAAAAAGTCGAATATTTTTTAATATAATATATTTAATTAATCAAAGTATGAACCATTATTTTCTATGCACTTTTGCCATCTTATAGGTAGTTCATTGATCCCTTTACTAAAAAAACCAGTCGGACGGGAATCAATAAAATCTTTGAAGGCGATTTGGACTGCCCCATCGGAGTTGAATTTTTTCCCTTGCAAGAAGTTATCCAAATTTCGAAAAAAATGGTAATCTGTTGGAGCAAGGTCCGGGGAGTACGGAGGATGTCTTAGACTTTCCAATTGAAGCTCTTCTAATTTAGTAGCCGTCTGTTGCGCAGTGTGTGGTCTAGCGTTGTCGTGAAGCAGCAGTGGCGTGGAGCGATTGACCAGCCTAGGTTGTTTAGCCGCTAGCTTTTCCATCATGGTTTGCAATTGCTGACAATAGACATCAGCCGTAATAGTCTGGCCAGATTTGAGAAAACTGTAATGAACAATACCGGCACTAGTCCACCAAACGCTTACAAGTAACTTTTTTGGGGTTAATTTTCGCTTGGGGCAGGATTTGGCTGGCTGGCCAGGATCCAACCATTGCGCTGAGCGCTTCCGATTATCGTAAAGAACCCATTTTTCATCACAGGTAATGATTCGGTTTAAAATACCTTCATTATTGTGCCGGTTTAGTAATGTAACGCAGCAGTCGACGCGCGTTTGCCGGTTTGCTTCAGTCAATTCGTGAGGTACCCACCTTTCAAGCTTTTTAATCTTCCCAATTTGCTTCAAGTGAATTAAAACAGTTTTATCACTAACACCGCAGCCTGCAGCTAACTCGGACGTTGTTTGCGATGGATCCGCTTCCACAATAGCCTTCAACTCTTCATTATCAACTTGAGTCTCAGGCCGTCCACGGCCGTCCACGGCTTGTTCTGCAAGTCGAAATTTCCAGAACGAAAACGTTGGAACCAAAAACGAACTGTGTTTTCTTTTGCAACACGACCGCCATACACATCATTCACCCTTCGAGTTGTTTGCGCAGCACTAGTGCCACGGCGGAACTCGTACTCGTAAATAATGCGATATTTTAAGTTTTCCATTTTGTAAAATGAGTGACGCAAACAGAAAAAAACAGAAGAAAAAAAACAAATGAATGACGATCATCGAAGCACAAATACATGAGTCTATAGCTGTACAAATTTGAATTTGGAATTCCTTACCAAAGAGGAGAAATTTGTGATTAAAGTGGCCAGTACGAAAAACGCCAATTTCATATGTAAGGACCTAATATAAGCGTATTTTTTCGTGTTTTTTTATTTTGTTTTTTTTTTAATATCTTTTAAAAGAGTTTAATTGTAAAGTACACTTAAACACTTATAACACGATTGTCACATAAATTGTTGTGAAAAGATACCTTGAAGGAAAGTCCCGAATTGTCAAGTTTATCTACATTCATCTGACTGAAATTACCTATTCTTAGTCGAACATTTTCAAAATACTTATATCATAAAATTTTAAAGTAATTTGATGCACGTATTCACTCACTTGAAAACTATTCTGAATTCTTCAGAATCGTAAGCTAAAATTGAAAAATCCTAAGGTCTCGTCGTTAAGCAGAGAATGTTCATCGTCTCATTTAGAGTAAAATAAATTCTCCGTCTCTCCCTTCAAACAGGTAAAATAACTAGAGAATTTCAATTTTGAGTTCTTATTAGTTAGGTGGCCGTGTGTTTATATTTTGGTCCTAAAAACCAGCTAAAATTTATGAATTAATTAAATAATTTATAAAAACAGTAAACAAACTTCAAACGCTGTAATTTTCTACGTTTTAACGTTTTCTTTATAAGCCCCGACCAAAAATGAGGGGTATTATAAGTTTGACGTGTCTGTCTGTCTGTCTGGGACATCATAGCTCTCGAACGGATGGAACAATTTCAATTTAGGTTTTTTTGTATGAAAGGTGAGTCTGGCGCGAGTGTGTTCTTAGACATGTTTAATGAAAACCGGTTGAGCCGTTTAAAAGTTATGGGGATGAGAGTGGGGAAGGAAAACTGAAAATCTGCAAATATACTAGAGTGGGGTGTCAAATGAAAGAGTATCACGTGTTTTTTATGGTGTTTTACTCTTAAGGAAATTAAGGCAATAGAATCGGGGGATTTTCTTAAATGTTAACGTGTTAATTGGATTATGGTGAATGGTACTCGTACGATACGAAATTGGACGGTAAAAATATTGAAAATAACAAAATTATGTTACGTATTTTAGTTCACAAACTAGTTTTAAGTAGCAAAATGAATAATAAAATGTATGACGCACTGAAGGTTAAGTCAACAGCTTTATTGAATTAGTTCAATCAAATCTTTACGCCCAATCAGGCTATACTAAACAGAACGATAGGGTCAATAGTCATAAAGTCAGCCAACTAATAACATAAACTTAACGAGCTTTCGCGAATATCCCATCCTAATTCCAGGATTAATTAGAATACGTTGTTTGTATACGGCAGCGAATTTACTAGGCTATAGAGAATGTTTCCTTCCCAGAATAACATAAGCTGATACATCAGGAAGGCTTTGGCTTTGAGCCGTAAGACAGCGCCCTGCTACAAAGTCTAATTACTCATCTCGATTCCTAACAATGCAATGCTTTAAATCTTATTAGATTAGGTATGCTACTTTTATAATAATTAAAATAAACTTGATTCTACTAGTGAATACAATAACAAACGATTACTATCACTATCTTTTGTAGTTATAATTAAAAAAGGATGTTCTAAATTCGACTCGTATGTTACAAGGAAGGAGGAGTTCTGAATTTGGTGTGTATTTTTATTTCACGAGTTACCTTTTCTAAATGTATATCGATAATGTTCGGAAATGCTTGCGTCCACGGGATGAGATGGGGACAACATTCTAATACTGATGCCCGATGCGGACGAATTAATTTATTCATATTTTCCGAACAATTGTTTTTGTTAGAAGTCTACTTGTTTATCCAATCATTAATCATTTTGAACAAATACATAATTGTAGGTATTGTGAGATTGTTTATGAAGAGCCAAAATTTATGATACCTAACTTAGAAATATTATACATAATATACGTTTTTTAAATGAAAATTGTAACTCACGATAGCTTTGAAAGTGAAATGAGGTTACTGACTTTAATACAGATAAACAATGTATGAGATTACTTAAAAGAATAAGCTAGATATGTTGCTAGTAGTCTAGTAGCTGTACCTATGTAGGCCTCTAACAGGGCAACAGCAAAGCTTATTAATAACACCCCATGTGTTAATCCCATAAGCCGACGATAAGCGTAAGCTTATGTACCTAGTTACAAGACCCCTAAAGCTGTCATAACAGCAGTTACATTGTATCCCTTAACAATGTCGTAAAAATGTTCAATTTACGTTTGTTCCAGAACCATAAAGCTATATCAGCTTTTTACTTTACCCATTTTGTTTTGGTATCGATGGTTTAACGACGTCATTATATTCTGCGCTGAAAAACCATAGTGACATTTTTAAACAACTCTTGATTGGGAAACCGCTTCTAATGTCCTGGAGTGATAAACTACTTTCTAAACTCTGGTCTCTGTATAAGATACCTTAACTACCTGTCCGTAAAGTTGAGAACATATTCCGCATAGTTTTCTGATGTAGGTTGACACTTTATCTCGTACCTGTTTCATTTTGAACAACAACGATACACTATGTGTGTCACAAAGATGGCAAAATATTCAGCATTGTCCAGAAACTTTGATGAATACTATATTCCACAGTGAAATCATGTAAGTTCGTGTTTTTTATGGAGTTTCTCCTTAGTCTGGGTGTTAAATATGTATAATCAAAAATATCTATATCTAAGTATGGTATATCAGATATCTAATACCCGTTACACAAGCTCCGAGCTTACCGGGGGGCTAGATGTTGTTGTGTGAATTGTCTGGAAATATTTTTTGAGATATTTTTTAATGTAAAGTCAAAGTCAAAACATTTATTTCCTTAGAAGCACATGGCATAAATGGACAGATCAGCTTAAATTAATCAAACTAAATTGTTTATTCAAAAATTAACAAGGAAATAACATTGTCTTCAAAAACATCATTTAGTATTAGATACTTATTCATAAGTGGTCAAAATAATGTCAAATGTAATATTCGGAGTGTCGAGTGGAGGAGTAATTTTTAAGAGGCTTCGTTCAGTGATAAAACTAAAGACTCAACTGCTTTGCTTAAAATTACTTGTATTCTTGAAATACATATTTCTCTAAATATAACATTAATCATCCAAAAGTTACAAATCTCTGCATTTCTATTTCAGTATTTCCGCTTTCAAATTAAATTTAGATACTCTTTCCATTTCAGATAATGTTGACTTCCCAAAGTAGATCCTACATAGGTAAATATTAAGATAAGCAAACTGCAAGAACTAAGTTGGTTTGAAGTGGCCGTACTTGTTGAGAATTTCCTAGACATTTATAAAGCTCAAAACTTCGAACTGTAACAAATTTACGAATGAAAGTCTCTCAGATGAATCGTGAATAAAAGTCTTTTTTCATAGTTTGAATCCACATAAATATCGAAAGGTGCTTGAAACAACCATTAACTAGGCGCATCGCTGGACTAAACTTTGATTGTAGCCATTAAAGTTGAAACTCTTCTAGAACATGACTAACTTTGCCCAAAGCGCTTTACCCAACTGCCAAAAAGGTAGAGTAATATCTTGTTAAGCTTCAATATAGATATTTATATTTTATAGAAAGATTTTTGCGATTGACTTAGTCTTTTGTGAAAATGGTATCAGTATTGATAAAGATTTAATTAAACAGAGTGCCTTGTAATAAAGGAATTGACTTATCCAATCAATAATTCGGATTCAAGTTGAAAGCTCTATGAATTAATTAATTTCATTTCATTTAATGTATCAAGCAAGGATTATTGTTATTATAAATGTGTTCTCCCTAATTCTTAACTTAGGTACATAAAAAACAGGGAATATATTTCGACAGTTTTGAAAGGAAAAATAATAATCAACATATTATAAATTATTGTTGAGAAATTAAATTATATTTATATAGTTAACTACAAATATTTTTATTTTAAATTAATATAATGTCTGGAACGTTAATGAAACATATTTTGTTTATTTCTTAATTTCCGTACAAACTCGTGATCCCTCTTATAGTAAAATATGCTAAGCTAATGCTTAACACTAAAAGGTATCTAATAGTAACAACTGTGATACGCAGTTACACAACAAAACTTAACAATACATGACTTGTATGACCAATATAAATATATTGGAACCTTTACCGTGCCTTTACGTTAGTAAATCTCAATTTAAGCAAATTCTAAAGCAGCACGATGACTACATAATAAAATTGGTGTTCTGTTTAGTCCGTCTGTTGTCCTAAAATACTGGACACAATTTTATATGAAAGTGCAAAGATATAGATCATCAAACTTCCGTCCCAACAAACAAGAGTCCCCATTCTGTCAGCTTGTGACTGCAAAATTTTGCAGTCACGTCAATTACGTCATGCATTGAAACTTCAATGCACTGTAACGTCTAGATTTCTCGTTTGCAAGAAAACAGAAAAAAATTGTTCACAATTTTTTTAAATGACGGACATATTATTATTTTTTACCCTATTATACTTTATTGAAATTTTCCTGCAAATGACAAATAGCTACCTCAATAAGGTGTCGGACAAAGAAATAAACGATCACGATCGTTTGTTCTTGGCGTCGAAAGGAAAAGCAATTAGCTTGAATGCAAAATAGCGTATGGAGGTAGGTACCTATTGTAGACATTCTGGTGTATTTGCATGCAAAGCGCCCGCCCTGAGCGGAACACAAGCCCGCCTATAGCTTCCGTTCAACTTCCAGCCAGTAAAAAACCAATGGCCTGTGCACTCTTTTATTGTACGCCGGAACGAAAGGCTCCACTCAACTATTGAAGCTGATAACGATAGCAACAAATACAAAATGAATACCATTACCTAGAATTTGCCATCAATTAAAATTATTCTTTAAACTTACATCCACAACTCTCTGTTCTGCTGATAAGATAAACAAAACACTAAATTGCTTTCACCAAACGGAATTAATTACAACTGAAAATTTACTTTTAATGAAAATGCAAATAGGTTCCCATTTAGAAACGGTTAAGGCGAATATTAACAAGCCATCGTGTCTTAAGGTTGTTTGAAAAACTGGAAATGGCTCTCAACCGTAATTTGGCGCACCGTCTAGTGCTTTCGTGATCACTATCGCGGTAACCTTGTTAACAATTCATTTGTTTGGTGAAGAGTTTCCACAGAACATTTGCGCGGCCATTCCAATTCACCCATACCATTCCGAGAAATGTCTAATTAACCTGCCTATCGAACAATTTATTACACGACCCCTGAATGCCTGGGAATAGGTAATTCGCTCCCATCCTATTGAATACAGCGTTGAGAATAAATCACAGCGCTGTAATTTCAGCAGATGGAGCATTTGAAGGAATTATTGCTCGGTTAATGGTTACCTGAGCGGTGCTGAACGTGACGGGGCAGCGGCGGTTCAATTCACTCTAACTCTGATTCCTCATTCTTATTTGTATTCATTTGTGAGCATTCAAATAGTTTCCCGGAACGGAAAATATCTACATATTCCATCAAGTCTATTTCGCACAAAGCATTCCGTTTAACCGAATATTTTCCTCTGAGAAAATTGGAGGGGACGCGATAAACGTCATGAGCAGACATATTTATTCAACAGAAGATTACAAAGTCGCGGGTCAAATAAAAGTGCCACGAGCGACGTAGGTACAGTGGGTAGGTAGGTAGGTATTTCAATTACCTTCACGCGTTTTGTAGGCGTTAGTTGACAATCTCCCTAGGCACGTTATGAGGCTGCGGGTATTACAGTCGCATTCCACTTCGTTTATATTCATGTACAATACGTATTCTTTTTTTTCTCTAAATATACACTTTAGATGAGACTAGAATGTTGTAATCTTATATTTAAAATTTCCATGTCAAAATGTTAGTTACCGTACTCCTCCGAAACGGCTTTACCGATTTTTACCAAATTTTATATGCGTATTCAGTAGGTCTGAGAATGCTCTATCTACAATCTATTTTTCATTTTGCAAAACAACGTTTGCTGTGGTCAGCTAGTATTTATATTTATCCTTCACGCGGATTATTAATCGGATTGTGATACGGTTTGATGTCAACCCTACATGAGTAAGCTGTGGGAAGTGTAGTTATTTTCATTCCAATTATATTTGTATTAAATTGGGTGTACTGGTTCGTTATGTTATAAACCCTCGTATTCAGGCTTCCCTTCTAACTCTAACCCAGTGCTGTATTTGAACTTATATGACTTGGCATCCCGAGACCCAAATTTTTATATACCATTAAATAAAGCTGCGATTTAAAATTATTCTATTTCTTCGAAGTATATGATTGCACGATAATATACCTACAATTTATATGTATGCATCTACTAAATGTGCCACACCAAATAAATGTTGCATTTAACTATTCAAATAAAAATCAATGCTATGAATAGCCCGCACCAAACATTATTTTACACAATAAATGGAACACACATATAAAAGCAAATAGTTAGCCCGTGTAAAAACAGAAAAGAGAAATGAAACTACCTATTATTGCAAACATAAAAATAGGTATCGGAAAGCAATAAATCGTTGCTTTAATAGCTTACGCAGAGGAAATAAACGACACGTTTAAACTGTTTGATACATACTTAGGTAACTTTTCTAAAGTAAAAACTGTTAGGTATTATATAGTTAGAAGATGCTAGGAATGGAGACAAATTATGAAATAGATGTTATAGGTAATATAATTTTTATGGCCCTGCTGAGAATGGACAAGCACATACCGAGGTCCTGCTACTACATCTTACAACAACGATATGAGATATATCTGGTAGGGTGCCATAAATTGACAGCCAAATTCACCAATATACTTTTCATTACGTCACGGGTTAGGTACGCCCTCACTTATGCGAAGATGAAATTAAATACATAACAGATCTACACATGACACAATAGACGCAAACGTGCGCCTTTAATAAAACAATGCAATCGCTTATTCGCGTCGCGTCGTTAGCCTTTGCTTCTGTTTTCGTTGGATCCAAACGGTTAATCAGTATGTTCTTTTAAAAAACGCCTTATTTCAGAAGAAATCAATTTCAATTCAACTGATAAGTTGAACGCTATCGGGCTAAGGGAGAAACGCTATCGGGAAATACGTATTTTCTATAAACTCTTCTAAATAAACTTTATCTTTCCAGCGTGAAATGCTATTATTCAAATTGTTGTACCCAGCAAAATCAATCGCAGCTAGGTTGTAGCTATTGTGCCTTTATCCGCCTCATCTCAACCCATTCTACGCAATCCGAGCGACGTGATTGGTTAGATTTAAAATGAAATTCTTTTGCATCATTCCATTTATTTTATGAGAAGAATGAACTGACTTTTGGCATTTTATTATCTACGTTAAAGTGTTAGAATAGAATTTAATCGATTGTCACTGTCAATTTATTGTTGGTTGTTTGACACATTATGTTTTGTTTCTCAGTGTCAATAATCAACTTGGTTATTTTATTTTTGTTTTTGATTGTTGGGACAATTTTTTATTTTTTATTTGAAAACTCGACTCCCATTGTTTTATGGTTGAAAATCTTATCGAATCAACAATGTCCAACAAAACATACGGACATTGGCTGTTGACGGCCATATAGCCAGTCACGGACGCCATCTAATAAAAGAAGAAGAAGAATACACACATGTTTTATTTTAAACTTTTCAGATTTACTGCCGAAAAAATTGCAATAAAAAATGTATTGTATTTTTGTGTAAATATCTGTAACGTATTTAGTCTGTATTAAATAACTGCATTTGTTTTTCATCATGAGTTGGCCTGTTTTTCTGAACATGCCAATTATTAGTTTATTTAATTTTTTATTACACTTGTTTATTCTACCAAAACAGATATATTTTTCTTCTGTTATTATAGTTTAATTATTTAGTTTCCCAATTTGTGAGGTCTTACCAAAAACTAAAAGATCAATGAGAGTTGCAACATGACACTACGCTTGACTTATGACACCTCAATTTTACAAGTAACCGAACCCACAACTGTGACTGATTATGGTGCGTCTACATTAGCAGCTTACGGCGAATATTCATGTCAACGCGATATGTGTGGCCGGGTACATCGTTGCAACGCGAAGTATTCTGGTGAAGACGATGTTTGACGTGGACCTGACTACTTAGAAACTTCGCGTCCGAAATCTATGTCCGTTAATGTACAACATCGCGTATACTCGTTCACGATGATATTAACGCGTCAACGCGACACAAATCTGCGCGCGCTAATGTAACCGCTTTATTAAAAACAAAGAATGAATGAATTGAATGAGGGTTGCACCCATGACTCTGCGCTTGGCTCCCGACGACCGACGCGACGTTCCAATTTAATAAGTGACACGGCAGTGGCGCGAAATAAAATGCAGGCTCCGATATTGCGGAAACCATCGCTGCATTTCAAACAGAAATCAAAGGAAGGAACGTTCTGCAGAAACTATTCTACCAAAATGATAATGTAATGCAGACGCTTTAAATGAAAGCTAAATATTTAGTAATAAATGAAACCGCTACTCTTTGTTTTTTAGAGGAATATTGAAAGAGTAGGGATTTATGTGGAATAGTATTTATATATTTTGTATAATTAAAGTTTACAAAACCACCATTTAATTAATCAAACACTCACTCATCAATGATAATTTCGTTTTTATTTTACTGAGGGTTTAAGTGTCCTATACTGCTAACTCTATCTACACACGCCATTACCTTTTTTTACCCCATTAACCATTATTATATTTATTTCTTGTGTACCCTAAGGCGCTTGGAAAAAATCGCTCACAGCGATAAAATCGTCGTCTTAATTCTAGAATATCTTTACTTGTCACTGTGTACCTATTGTCTGGATAGCATTGTGGTTTACAATAAAGTGTTTTCTATCTTCATAATATTTAATTATACCTAGCTAAAGGTTACATTTCAAATAGAACGCTTATCGTTTTTATTCGAATAATATCAAGGCAGGGTTGTAAAAAATCGAGACAAATTTACATAAATACAATAAAAATATTCCACATTCATCTGATTCTGCATGTTTTTGCGATCGATCGTAGAAATATAGCTCGTAAAAGTGATGATTCATGGAAAACATATGCCGTCAGACTTACATCTTAAGTACCTAGTTATTCTTTATTTATAATACAATAAATAACTAAAAACAATCTTGGTAAATATGCAATAGAAAAAATTGAGAATGGGAAGTTATGAGAATAGCAAGAAAGCGATGCGGAAAAAACGTTATTGGAAAAATATGCGCCGTAATCGTAATGACGCCTTGTTTTCTACAGTGAAATCCAAGCCAAGGAAATTACCCCATGCAGTTAAACAAGATAACGAGAGAGGAAATTTCTTTTTATCGGTGACAAAACTCAGACAAATACCTACTGAACGCTTTCATACTCAGACTTAAGATTCTGACAATATTGGTATAGATTTGCAACAAAACAAACAAATATCAATAAGTGTGAGATGGACCCATACTACAACTAGAGTTCCGAGTACAGGTTTATACACAATTTCCAGTAAAAAAAAAACAAAAGTTGTTTTTAAAGTGCAAAAAGATGCAAAGAACGGTCTCACATCCAAGTTCTGGCCACGCGCAAGATCCCTTAACTTCATATAAATCAATTTTTTTTTATGTATTATTATGATGTGTTTTTGGTATTTGTTGTCTTTAGCGGCTAATGTAATTCATCATCACTCCAAATTTCAATTCGCTATCACGGTTCTTGAGTCTGGTGACAGACAGACAGACTACGAAGACTCAGTAATAGGGTCCCGTATTACCCTTTGGGTACCGAACCCTAAAAAGGGTTATTTAATTACCCCTACCGGAGTTAGATTCTTCATCCTATCTATTCCCGTGAGCTCTATGGAGTCGGCCAAGGAAAATTCAGTAAAATATGTGCAAGAATGTCTTCTTATTTCAGAAATCTTATCTTATCTTTCTTTGAAGAAATTAGAACATCAAACATTGCACCAGTATCTCAATATTAGCTAGTACGGCAACGTTCTTTTATAATGTAAGGATTATATACAAGCTGTTTCAAAATTCGTATATAAAGCGGAAAGGGAATGGCACACACTTTATTTAAATATACCTGATCTTGATAGTCAGATAGTCAATTTATTGGTAAAAATCATGTTTACAAACTTGAAACCCATTTGTCGAAAAAAGGTCCTATTTTGTGAGTGACAACCTCAAATCATTATTTTTTGTGGTTATTGGTTACCTTGAGAGTTATTAAGTATTTTAATAATAATTACTTATAAAGCATTGGTTAATGTTTTTTTAATTCTTTCAGGGTAATCATTTTAAATTAACTGACATGAGGCTAAATCTCGTAGAACAAAATAAGTTCGCCAGTTTCGTGTCATTCACACCCTTTCCTCATTTTATACCAATTTAGAATCACGTTGTAAATATTTATTATGTTTTTTTTTAAATAATACGCACTATAGACATAATTCAATATGTCTGTATGTAAGTATATTAGGCATTCATAAATTAACAAGATTCATAAATTAAGACATTTTGTGACTGAAGTGATATAACGTAGTTCCTTCTATAAAGCAAACAACTATGCCTGTTGGACCAGTTCCGGTTAATAATATCTCTCGAAAATATTTCAACTAGTTAAGCTTCGGCCAAACCTGCGTGATGTTAGCGTCTGCGAAGCGGAGGCGTATGCCGCTGACTGTCCCGCGTTGCAGACGCTCCGGTTTCGCGTCCCGTTTCGCGTTGTTGACGCGTAGGTTTGGCCAAAGCCTTAATATTTGCAGTTTCTGGTAAATCAGTTGCTTTCTCGTCCATAGTTCTAATTTAAGCAATCACTATTAAGTGCCAATTTATGTTTATTGTTTAAAGTCTGCATAACGAAAACTGATATTAGATTTTGCGATGCAGTAATTAAAAGTAAGCAAATTTAGATTAATATTAGGGTTTCATAAAATAAGTTAATATAATTTGAGGCTGAACTTATTTTATTGAAATTATTGATTTGCAAAATTCTCTAACTAAGCCTAAGTGAGATATCAATTATTTTTAAATTATCTAAAAAGTATTTTATTCAACCCCCATTATGTAAATAAAATTTGACTATAATTTTTCCGCCAAGGTTTAACTCTAAGGTAACCGTTCTAAATTAAGTCATATTTTTTTTTCCTTATTAAGCATTTGATGTCGTGTCGTTGTATCATATTTATGGTGATTTACCTACTAGGTACCATTCTTCGAAGAAAAAAAACTATTAGAAGTCTTGGTACTACCTACCTGTAAATGCTACTCTTGATGGTTTTGTGCTACCAAAGGTATCAACCTAGTCATCATGACCATCTTATTACCAAGTAGGTAAGTTATCTGAATTTGGTAAATTTGGTGATTACCTTTTTTTTCCCACACATACCACCAAGACCACGAGAAAACCATTGGCACTTGAATAAACAGTTGAATTCCCAATTCCCTACGGAAAATATCGGATGGACTTGTCAATCGGATTTAGGTGGATTCCAGAGAAATAGCGTTTTCACAATCTCATGTTTGATGACGAGCTTAAGCTGGTTGGGTGGATATTTTTGAAAGATCGGAAGTGTACAGAAATATGCGTGGAAACAGTTGGAAACCAAGATTGTCAAACCTATACTGGCATGTAATGTATGTCGTAAAAATTATGACTTCATAAATATGAAGACTATATTCATATTATATTCATAATAATTATGTGGGTTCAATCCCCGCCACGCACCTCTGGATTTTTCTTCTTGAGAAATTTATGTGCGCTTTAAACACGTGCTTTAACGGTGAAGGCAAACATCGTGAGGAAACCGGCATGTTCTGAAAACTTTAAAAGAGTTTGAAGGACATGTGACCTTCACCAACCCGCACTTGCCCAGCGTGGTGAATTAAGGCCTAATCTCTCTCGTCAAGAGAGAAGTCCCTGTGTCCCAGCAGTGGGAACGTTAATAGGGTGATGATGATGAACGAATATTAGATTTAATATTCGTTCAATTAAGCCGTAAGATTTACAATGGTTGGTAGCAAGAAGAAGAAGGTAGACTAATCGTTTTACGTCACTGTCACAATGACAGATACAGATATTTATTTAAATGTAAGGTTGGTTTTTCTCCTCGTCTTTTACGTTTCTCTTTTTTTTTTTATAAATAGTAATCGATCTGTTTTTTTTTTCTGAATTTTATTTTTGTATGTTATTTGAAAAGTGTGTACCTATATTGTACTGTATCTAATTATTATAATCTACAGACTGTGATGTCGTCCAATCAGGAGCAGTCTGAAAACCAGCGTTGCTTCGATCCCTCTCTCGGGGAGCGGAGTGGCATTAAGCTGAGACTGCTCCTTTTTTGGTACATGGCAGCACAGCCTGGCAGCTAATTTTTTGTTTGTGGTTTTTTTTATGTTTTTTTTTTTCTTGTGTCTGTTTGTTTGCTGTCTATTGTGCTGTTATTTGTTTGTACCAAAATAAATGTATTTCATTTCATTTCATTTCATTTCATTTCAAATGGCATCCACACTAGCTTCAGATTAAAGTTTTTTTTGTGCTGTTTATTTATTTTAATATTAGGATGTACCTCTATAATTTATGGTTGTGAGGTTGATTTTTGCGCTGACAGATAGGTGTGTAGCAATCTGTATTGACACTATAGAAACCTTTTAGGATAACGCCGACCGATCAACGCTGACTAATGTAACCGCTGACAGTATTTTCATACAGATTGCTACGCGCCCATCCGTCAGCGTCGATTTTCAGCGAGACATGGATATCAGAACTATCAGAGCCTAATTTGGTATTTTAAAATGTAAATCTAAGTGGTAATTATCATTATATTCGATTGAAATCTAAATCACAATGAATTGGTAGCATTATCGATTTTAAAGATTCCCTATAGAAGTAATCAAATCCAAAGTCCATTAGCAATTTGTTAAATAGCATTATCCTAATCTTTTAAGTTTTTCCGCGTTACGCCGGCCTATTAATCGTCGCGAATAATACTAGTTCTCCACTGATTTCTTCTAGCAAATCCGACTGTGGGTTGTCTGCATTTAACATTTTTGCAGCAGACTTTATGTCCCCAAGCACAGCCGGCTATTCCAACGTCAATCTTCAAATGCGGACAGTCCCGGATGTCCACGCAGAGTCCACCACGAGCCCAACAAGTTGAACTTGCCGATCCTGTTTCAGTTAAAAAGATAAATAGTTTTAACTAAGTTAACTGAAATAACTAGATATGCAAGGATAATATCTCCTTAGAAAGATAATTTAAAATAATTCGTCACTGAGGTGTAATCAACATCTCAATGTTGATTACACCTCAGTGGACGAAAAATTTGCTGTAAAAATATAATAGGTTCTTGGGTTTCGTCTCCACGTTGATAAATAACTCAATCAGTAAGATTCTCTAAATAATTTATTAAACATAACATGAGTCATAAGAAAATACGTGACATGTACTTATAAGGTGTAATTAGTCATGTAATTATAGATTATTATCAAATTTCTCAATTATCGATCGAATGATTGATCAATCTTAGCATAGGTCTAATTTATCCCATACCACGCGCGATTAGTTTACGTCATCATACTGAAAGTAGCCATCGATCTGAACTACCTAACTTATTAGCATCTTGTATTAGCTTAGGTAAAGTTTTGAAGCCAGCTGAACTCCGTGAATAGTAAGTAACCGCACTGGCACGTGTGCCCGGCTGGGCCCGGCTTCAGACGTGTCAAACTGATAAATTATTCGAATAAGCGTCAAGTTCCACCCCAAAGGTTACTTTATTGTTACCTAACTAATATCACTTTAGTCCCGAACTTGAGATGTGGACTGGGGTCAAATTATGTTGGCATCTTAAGTACTTTCAATTTCTTTCATGTTATTCGCATAACCATTACCTAAGTATTTATAAAATATAACAAACAGTCATTAAAGGACGTCCATCGGACTTATCTCGTTTATCAGTTAAGCTGTTTTATCATCGTTACCCATATTTAATGTTTAACTAAATAAAAAAAAAACTAAATAAATTTTGGTGATATGATTATTTAGACTAAGTACTTGAAGACAAAACAGAAATAATGGGAAACGGTATGAATCTAGGCATTTTTCTACCTAGTGTTGTGGATTTATTGCATAGTTACTATGCTTACATAGATACTTGTGTATATCCATAACAGTTTGATTACTATTGTAATGTTTAAAAATAACATTTTTTGTGACAGGGGATATTTAAATTAGCTACCGTACCGGTATAAGTTGACCTGTCCATGCATATGCTTCTAAAGAAATAAACGTTTTGACTTTGCCTAAGTATATTAATGTAATAAAAATAATAATAATACTATAGAAGCGTGCGAATATCTGCATGAAATCATCACGCCGTGGCATTTCCATTATTTTCACACATCCATAGAAACTATCGCTTTAGAATATCAGCAAGCTAAGTTTTGTTTATGGCACGTTTTTTTTTACGTTGGCTGTTATTTTATATGTTTCTCTTACGTTATGGTGCAGCTACATTAGCGGCCAATGGTGACTATTCGTGTCGACGCGATGTGCGTGTTCGAGTACATTGTCGCAAAGCTAAGTATTCGAGCGATGACGATGTTTGGCCAGAGTCACTTAAGAATCTTGTAGCGCGCAACGCTTATGTAGACAAGAACATCGCGTATACCGCGACACGAATCTGTGCCCGCTGATATACTCACAGTCGCAGGATAAGGATTAATTTACACTCGGTTCCAAAAATAACGGGTCACACAAAAAACTCAATATCTCCAGAACGGTAATAGTTAAAAATAAAAAGAGTTTTTAGTTGCTTCTAACAGTCTTCGTTTCATTAGGATAACATAGGTACGTTGTTCGGCAGATATCCCGTTAATTTTTTAAACCGAGTGAAGTGAGAATATCCAAGCCTATTCCTGGTATAAAAACATCTTTAAAATTGTGTGAAATTATCGTTACACGATCCGGTTTCTATTGTGGTTTTGATTTTTGCGAATTTCCACAACTAAGGAAAACCAAGAATAAATATATTGTAAATAATAACATTTAGCTATCTACGTCGTCTTTTACAACTACTAATAGTTCTTAATAGTGATTCTATAGTAGGGGAGTTAGAGGTTATCTGTAACAGGGGTAGGTAGTAATAGGGTCTGTGAATTTTAAATTCCGATGGTTGTTTTTGAGTACAAAATAAGATTAATAACGAAAAACACAGAAACACCTTATTATTTTTGATAACTATCTATATAATATACATATATTATCATAGCCGGTTTCGACTATGGCAACTGCGTCACTTTTAAGCGATAGCTGTAATCAATTCCAATTTCATAACGCGACACAATATACGTCGTCACTAGGTTTGCAAATGTAAAAAAATATATATTTATTTCTATGATAGAAATATCATTTTTTATTGTTTTTCCTTCGTGACTAAAATGATTGCTGTTGGACCCTTGTCACTGCGCACATTCGTAATGGTCATTTCATTGACTTTATTGTTAGCCTGATGTCTTTGCTTTTTTCGTGGTTTAGTTCGTACTACTTCAACGACCCCTTTACCCTGACCAAAAGGAACTTTTTTATTTCCCCATGGGAGACGTGCTTGGTTGAGGTTGTGTATTCTTTGGTCTCGCTCATAGTACTTGTTCGAAGCGAAGCAACATACGTTGGTCTGGTCCTTACAGCCGGGCACTTGGGTCAAATAGCGCTCAGATATGCATAGATTGATGTTGACACAAATCCCGCCCAGTGTCCAGCAGGGACTTGACTTCAGAGATCCTGTTAAACAATAAACCCTGTTATTTTATTATTATTCAAATCGCTAAGCATTCTTGCTTCAAGCAGATTTTGGTTCTATGTTTATTAAAAGACAACAGGCATTCCTTTTAAGCTCATTCAATGTTATTATAACGAATCTACGGTTTACTAGTATATATAATGCTATTGTTTATTTAAATTTTCTTTAATAAGTCGGGAATAATTAAAGATTTGCCTACTGGGAGCCGACATGTAAAAACTTCTGTGTATAGAAATTAAAAACGACTGACGTCTAATGGAGTACATAGCTCTCACTCAAAATTTAAAGTTGTCTCTTTTGGACGTTACTTGCATCTTCGGTGTACCTGCCCTGATCTGCGTTTTCCCTGAGTTTTTATTAAACACACATTAATCTTGTTGGTAAATATCTTGCCAGATTCAACGACTATCTGTTATAAGAATGAGTTACCTACATCTTTTTTTTGATCAGCCCACAGCCTTTCCAACGAACTTCAGAAGTTTTGGAAAAATACTAACAATACCTCATAATAAATGTTTAACCAATCTCATCCTTAGGCTAATTTCCGTCTCACGTTGACTATCGGCGCCGACGTATCGGCGAGTATCAATGTGTATGGCCGTTATTGAAACCTAATAATGTTGACCGCTCAGTTTTTCCATACAGATTGCTACGCGCTGAGCCGTTAGCGCCGATGGTCAGCGCAACACTCTGACTATGTGACTAAAATCAGCCTTAGTAAGTCAGTGTAGACACCCATATTACCTTTAAGAACTTTTTAGATATACTCATTATACTCCAGAAGTATTTAGCTATAAAGTAAACCAACTGAAGTAATTTAAACTCAGTAATATTAATTGAAAAGTTCAAAAGCATAGCAAAATGTTAATGCTCTCAGTATCCCTCTATAAAGTTCGGAAATTAAATAATGTAGTTCAAAACTCCAAAGTGCCATAAACTTACTTCGCGATGGCTCAGCCATCTGAGTGAGCGCTGTTTTATAAGCGAGGAGTTCAGCGCGGAGGTCCTCATACGATTCATCTACGGGCAGTTCCAAGTTGGCATCTTTCCTTAAGCTAGACACCAATCCATCATCTTCATAGGAAACAGCCTTCACGGGCCGCCACAACATAAAATACAACACAACAAATTGTAACATACCACAAACGTTCACTGCGAACATTTTTATAGATCGTTTTTATTGAAGTGCAAAAAGCATAAATTCAATGATAAGCCGAGCTGGGTTTCGAAATCAAAAATGTGTGGAGAAATCTAGGTGAATGTTTCGTTCGTTAGTTGCAAATTATGAACGGTCCAGCGGGTTCTTTCATTTTCAGCTACTGACGTTTTACTCGTACCTGTTCATATCGAATAATATTGAAGTCTGTTTTGTACAGATGAATATTTATTTTTGATATTGTGAAACGTAAGTTTAAATTGTGATCAACATTTTACTGTATTTTATAACTCGGGGCAACAAAATGAAATTAGATCGGCAACATTTTTAATATTAATTGTTTTTTCTTTAAAATAATTGAGTTAAAATGGCGTATCGACAACAATTTGAGTTATAATATAATAAGCCTTCCGACTTTTTAGGGTATCGTAGTTAAATGGAAAAACCGGAACCCTTATGGATTCGACAAGTCTGTCTGTCTGTCCGTCTGTATATCACAGCCACTTTTTCAGAAACTATAAAAAACATATTGTTGATACTTGATAAGTAGGTAGATGTATTATGTAAACCGCATTAAGATTATACAAAAAACTAGAAAAAAGCAATAGTTTTTGGAATTCTCCATACTTAGAACTGAAACTCATTTTTTTGTTATCATTCCTGAATGTGTGGTGTATCTACATATATGTATATCTGAATAGTTTGCTCGAAAGACACTTCCAAGGTGGTAAAATATGTGTCCCGTAACTTTTAAAACAAGAGAATGATAAAGCTCAGAATTGGTTTGAACGAGATCTAATAAGTAGTTTTTTTAAACATCATAAATCGTAAATTAACCTTTCTTTTATAAAGTTTAGCAACGTAGGTTGTAGTCAGTACTTGGATAGGAAGGATTATGTATCCATCTGATATTTATAAAAAAAAATATATGTAACTACGTCAGAATTTGCGATCTTACTGATGAGACTTCATGCTAATAATTGTGGCTCTTGTTGTGCCAAAAATGATAGAACATTGTCCAGCAATGCTCTTTTACAAGTCAACATTAATATTTCCAGCAGCGATATAAAGCTGGCTAATTAGCAACAGTAGGTATCCTGTGGTGCCAGTAACTTCGCCTTTACCAGCCTAAGGACGTTTCCGTTGAACCCAATTAATGACTTCGGTGGTCAACCATTAGTCAAACGAACTTGTCTAACGAGAAATCATCTCTTAATACATCACAAAAGAGTTTTGACGTACCGAAGTTTACAAAGAGGTCTGTTCAAATTAGTCTAATACCTCTGCTGACACCATAGAAGTAAGATTTACAAAAATAATTATAAGTACATACATTTACTAAGCATAACTTCTCCTTTTTTGAGCCGCTAACTCAGACATTTGGAAAAAACGGGTTTAAACAATTCCAAAACCTAATTTTAATTAATTTCGTTTGTATTTTAATTAATTTTTTATTATAATAATTTGATGATTTATTTTATTTTTTTTTTGGTTTGAAATTATTAGTATTAAAAAACCAGATGTAATGTGACGTATAATTTTAATCAATAAATTACTACTAACGACTTTCTTGTTGAAAGTATTATTTGCTTTTGAAAGATTACACTCGCCAAGGAACCACCATAATTGTTTATTTGCACTGAATATTCATATCCAGTACAAAATAAAAATTCATAAAATTCACCGCTCCTCTCGTTCCCTTCTGTTATAATTTTTTTTTGTAGTTTACATACAAAAAGTTACGATGGTTTTAGTTCCAATTAAGAAAATGATCTTGCGATGATGTCACCATCAAGGAACTTATACCCAACCTGGAATGTGCACAGGCTGCGGATGCGCGAGCCGAGCGAGATAGTTTTGTGAGAGCCCTCTGTCCCTTTCATTACGGTGTCCAAACAGTAGGTAGATATTTTGGACATACAAAAAATATGAACAAATCACTTAATTTCATTAAATAATTATGTTATAGGGAGGTGTTACTCGTAAAATAAAAGTAATCACATGTTACGATTTATAAACATATACATATTTTCAAATGGTAAATATTTTCATTCACACATTACTGAATAAAACAGTTTTATGCGAATAATTTTTGATATTTGTATTACTTGGAATGGCATCCAGCCACTTTTTTCTCAAAGATTCTTCACTAGGAAATCTGAAATTTATTAATAATTTAAAATAATACGTAGTGACACACAAATCAGTGATTAGCACATAAAGTTTAATCTACATTACCTACTATTTATATGTTTGAACAAAATATGATTACGGAATTAATCCTAAAAATCCGTTCATTATGGTCATACTACTTCAAGAATTTAAAAATACTTGAAGAAAGATTTACCGCATCCCGCATAGGATTCGCTTTTATAGCCTGGAATCGCACATTTTTTAACCATATTTATTATGTACGAATAAGAAATATTGCCGAATTACGGTAGGGTAAATAATAACAAATCAAAATGGCTGATGGGATGCCAGTTCAATTTACATAGATCCTACTAATAACCTATTCTTTTTCAAACAACACCCTATTATCGTGTCCAAAATTTTTGCAATAAAGAAAATCTCATTAAAGACGATAATTAAAAAATATATGGATCATTAGGATAATCAGAAAGTTGGTAATATATTTTTTAACAAGAGATGACAAATTTGTTTTTTTTTTTACCATTCCTACTACGTTTTAAAAACAACCTTTCTGGCAACACTTAAGAAAGGGACAGAGGGCTCTCGAAGCGCTATCTCTCTCGGACCGTATTTCTCTCTGACTAAATGTTATTTGAAAATAGAACTTAACTTCATATACATATTTTTTTTATCGAGGAAAAAATGTCGGTGCACATTCCAGGTTGGGTATAAGTTCCTTGGTCACCATAGAATGAGCTGTGTTTCCTTTCTGATTTTGTCTACTCGGTTATAGGTCTATGATTTATATTCTCATTGTATAGGTACATAACTACAAATGTCAATTTAAAAAATGACATCTCGTATCGTTCAATTTATATGACTTTTGCCAGTCACGGACGCCATCTATAAAAAGAAGAAGACGAAGATATGACTTTCTTCCTCAAACGTTTCAGTTGTAATTTCCCATGTTATTGATTATTGTTTGTGCAATGGATTGCCTTGTCGACGAGTGTGACATTTTTATCATTCAGGACTGGTTATTGAATTTCCGCAGAATTGGACGGAAATAACAAGATTGATGTTGTTGGATGTTTTATTTTAAACCTTGTCCTAAAATGTCACCTTCACGTAAGTTTGATAACTGATAAAATGTAAAAAAGAGAGCTAATCATTGATCGATTTAATAATAAACTTTATCGCTCTAAAACTTAGCGACATTTGGAATAAATGTAATGTTGATGTTCAACATCGCCGAGAGTTTGTTAACATAGGTAGGTTGATCGCCATAAAATAAGAAGCTATTACTTTAATCAAATTTGAAAAATATTTCCGGACAATCCACACAACAATACTTAATATGTTAAGCATACAATAAACTATATATGTATGCTTATATATATGCTGTTTTTAATAAACACATTATATTATTAACACCCAGCAACGACATTATTTACATTTACATTATTATTTGATACCGACGCCTTTTAAACCAAATAAACTATATAACTATTTATTATTTACTAACTGTGGCCCGCAGCGTTATCCGCGTAATATTATATGTTATGTTAGTAAGATAAAATATTTATAATTAAAGGTTCAAGATATTATTAACCCCCGACCTGTGTGTCTGTCTGTACGTCGATTACAAATTATTATTTTTTTGTATGAAAGGTGAGTTTGGAGCGAGTGTTCTTAGACATGTTTCATGAAAACCGGTTGTGCCGTTCAAATGTTAGGGGGCTCACCCCCACTCTCAAGTGGGGAAGGAAAAGCGAAAATCTGCAAATATAGTCGAGTGGGGTATCAAATGAAAGCGCATCGCGTACACATAACTAAATATTATGGTGTTTTACTTTTAAGGAAATTAGGGCATTGGAATCGGGGGTTTTTCTTAAATTTGTACAACTCTCAGTACGCTGTATTATATTGCTAAAATTCAGACTTGCATTTTATATCTACTATACTATCTATCTATATCTACTGGCCGAATAAAGCACGTTCCTCCAAACAAATAAATACAAATAACCAATTTATTTGCTTACCTAAATGCAATGTGTTTTAGAACAACGCTTTATTCTTAAAAACCAGTTTAATTATTTAAAATTTTATCCCAGTTTTCCAATTCGAGCTCAAAAGTTATAGCCATAGCCCATAGTTTGAAAACTTGAGGAAGTTGTCGACTACGCATTAATGAAATAAGTTCCAATATTGCTTTCAAAAAGCTGGTTTCAGTGAGCTTGGTACCGGTGTAAAAAAGCAAAGCTACCAGATACTATTTATCTTTAGGTATATTCAATTTATTTGTCAATGACTTTTTCTAATAATTATTAAATCAAACTACGGAATTGAATGTAATTTAATAAGATAGTTAAAATTTACTTGTAAAACTTTAAAACAAGCAAAACAACTTTTAAACAACAACCTTGCTCATCTTTGACAGTGTTTAAAAATATTTTTCTTGAATTTTCTTGTGTTGTACTTAATTCTCATACAAAATCCATTTAAAAGTTCCTATATAGATAGAATCTTTATAGGACCCCAGTGTTAGCCTAACCTAACCTAAAGCCCTAGTACATATCTAGGACTTTAGGTTTTGACATAAAAATATCGGAACAATCGTAAAACTTTTTGTGACCTCGGTATCCATACTTATATTATAAATGGGAAAGAACCAACGTACTTTTTGTACGTATGTGTGAGTATGTTTGTTTCTCCATCTTTCGCGGTAAAGCGGCTGAACTGATTAGCCTGAAATTTGGTATGTTGATTAGTTATGCACTGGATAAGCTGCATAAGTTTTCTGTGGGTAAATTCATTATAACGCGAGTATCACCGCAGTGCAATGCTAGTGGGTAAATATGTGTACTTTTTTCTATTTGTTCCTTTTATTCAATCTTTTTTAGGTGGATTACGTCAATAACGACTTTGTTTGTCAAAAAGTATGCTAATACATCGATGTAGAAGAAGAACAAAGGAATGGCGCAATCAGCAATGTATGCGCATGATTTACAAATGGCTATATTAAACCTGTTATTTTTTTTATTTTTTTTTATGGAAGATAGAACTATGTTTGTCCACAATCTCACCTGATGGAAAGCGTCGATGTGGACGAAGATGGAACACATAGATCTAGAAGGTACCTATTCACTCTTGTCTTGAAGACACTCAGGTTGTAGTAATTAGGAAATACAGCAGCAGGGAGCGAATTCCAGATCTTTGCCGTACGAATTATAAAGGTGGATGAGAATCGCTTAGTACGAGTTGAGGGAATATCCACTAAATAAGGATGGTAATTCGCCGTGCGTCTGCTTGTCCTGGAGTGGAAGGGAGATGGTGGAATCAGGTCATGGAGTTCCTGTGAAGATTCTCCGAAATGTACCCTATAAAAGATTGATTTTATTTGAATTGAATCTAAATGGTAGTACTTGTAGACTGTCGACAGAGGTTATAACGATTGTTGCAAATGAGTTTATCCTGTGCACACTTGAAATGTGACTTTATAGTTTATAGTTTAACTTTATAGTTTAACATAAAATTATAAAAAAAGAAAAAAGATACCTATTATTTTTAAAAGTATTATAAACCTATATTATATACTAATAGCCTGTTTTACAATGGGCAGTTGGTGCTTCGACAGAATTTCAAACAACCTCAAACGTGAACCTCCGTTCACGACAAACATTTGTCATAGGTACTTAAGATAATCATAAGCTCTATGATATTCTTAAAATACAGAAAAAAATAGACAACATTAAACAGTACTTATATAACTTAATCCCGTTCGTAAAATAAATTTATGGAACAACCTATGCGCACATTTAGGCGTCAGTCGCTACTGACTGGACCCGGACAGCTTTTGGCAAGGAATGGAGTAGGTATTGCATAAGATCGAGATAAGCAAAATGATAGAGGCATCTTGCTTGCAGTTAAAAACACAATGTGCCGCCATTTTTGGTAATTTTACCAAGTATTTGACGATTTGGCGCTATCAAATTTAAACACAATTTCAGTATCCTGAGATGAGAACTGAACTATTACTCGTACTTGAGAAGACAACAAGAAAAAGAAGAAACGAAGTGTCTTGTCTTTGTTGTCTTGGGAAGGAATACAAGAAAAACTTTTAACACAGTTCTTTTCCACCTTTCAAAGAGCTTTTTAGATAATATTACGAGTACGAGCACAAATAAAAAATGTAAAAAACTCAGTCACGTCAATGTCAATGGCTTCGCGCTACAATGGCGCGCGGGCGTGACGATAACATTTTTATCTATCGCTCAGCATAGTTTGTAAATTTTCGACGTGTTGGGTTTGCAGAATTTAGAGAAGCATCGAAAAAGTTTTACAAGCTTCTTATGTTAAAAAAACAAATGCCTATGCCTAATAGGTATCAAATATTATTAATACTTAGTTAACTCTTTAAATTACTACTAACCACCTTAACCTTAGACCTTAGGTAGAAACCTTAACCTTAGACATGACATTTATCCGTCATAAATTTTTATTTCTTTTAGATGGAAGCAGCTTGTATCCACCGTGAATCTAAGCTGTCGTCAAACTCGTCCAATGAAGAAGCCTTATCGAGTAGGAAACAATATTTTAATTTTTCGGTTTCCAATGACGTTGGATTCAATTTAAAGTGCAATTCGATCTTTTAGTGGTCCTGTTGCTACACTAGCCATCTGCTGAATTATTAAACATCCATTCAGAAATCAATTCACTCCACAAATTCTATATGAGAGGACGGTCGGTCATGAAAAAGCTTTTTGCGAGCGTTCGCTTTTCAAGAACCGAATTTCAATGTTGCTTTGTCTTTTGACTGGACCTCCTGCTGAGTCATTGAAGTTTGTATCGTAATAGTACACGTATAATGTAAGTATTATTGAAAATCGTGTTGAAAACTAGAGGAAAAGTGTACGATATATATTACCTACTTATAAAGGCACGGGGTCATTCGTATAATATAGTTTTTATATAGAAAATAGCCTTGTAGTTTTTGAAATTATCCGCTGATGTTGTACTTTAAAAAGAAAAAGACAACATAATAATTATTTTCTGATGATTGGTGCAATGGTCCCTTGAAAAAATAATATTTCGTTACTTGTCAATGATAATGACCTACCTCTAAACTAAATATAAAGATTTACCTTAGATTCTTATGAATAATTAAAGTCCTAATTTATTTAGATTAGCGAATGACTGGATATTAACCACTCTCATTAATTGAATTACGGTTCAGGAAAAAAAAAAGAACTCTATGACGTATAATACAGATTAATTTAGAAAATTCAATAAGTTGAGTCCAGTTGCTTCTTTCCATTTGAATATTAATCAAACAGGAAACATTTTTAAAGCCTCAACGTGAATTCGTTCATAAATAAAGCACTTTGGGGCTTAAGAGAAAACTTGTAGTTTTTAAGTTTATTTTTAATAGAAAAACTTGAATTTCCCTTGTAAAGCTTATATATATTGTTTATGGGTTGGATAACTCCAATCGTATGCGACTCGTTTTTAGTCTTAAGACTTCTTTCAGTATCTCCGAAGAAATGCTCAATGGTTAAATATGTTTAGAGAGCAATCTCTGTCAGTCAGTCGCTGACAGTTGTCAGTTAACTTGAAAACTATATTTTAACCATTGGCTTCCCAAGTCATTCAGGTATCCTATGTAAAGAGACTGCTGATATGTATCTGAAATACAAAACGGGTCTCTTGAATACTACAGTTTCTTCACTTATGATCTTTGCCTTCTATCAAAGAAACTTCTGATTCAATCTTAATATTATTTAAGTGGTATCATTTTGATAATAAAGCATGGCGCCGATACAGGCTCAAAGAGTAAAACCAAGCCCAAAATAAATTAGACCCATGTAATAAGTATTTAATTACCTTTGGCCCTTAAATTTATCTACCAACGTGCAGGTCAAAAATATGTTACCCATGAGAGAAGAAACTCAAACATTCGCAACTCAAATGGACCTCTGTTGTATAATTAGCTCGTATTGTACCCTGCTGTTAATTATTATGCTATAAATCGACGTATTCAATGTCTATCTCATTATCATTCATAAATATCAATCATTTTCAATGTTAAATATTGGCTCAAAGCTATTATTTCAATAGACTATAATATTTTCCGGCAAAACATTTACTTTTGCTTACATTTTCGGAAGTTATTATAGACGGTATTACATAAAAGGCCTAATTCAACCTCATAGAGTCAAGTAGCTAATCAGAGGGTAAATATAGAGCTATCTCGCACAGATACATAAATAGTCTGAGTGAGACAGCATGGTTTTTAAGTAATGATTAGCAAATTGAGACATTACTCTCAGTAGGTAAAACTGGCCCTTAGAAACGTAAAACATTTGTGAGGTAAAAATATTTTTAGTTTTATTTGAATAGTACCCTTGTAAATAGAAAACATTCTGAAAGCAGTGTGTAGAAGATACACATGCGGCTTGACCTTTCAGTAATTGAAAGGGCATGAGACAGCATATCCTTTGTGGAGTTGCATTGCTAGTCCTGTGGTAATGGTCGGCTTAGTCCAACCGTGTAATATGTGTGCATACTGGGAGGACTAGAGCCGATGATAAATATATGTTAAAAGCAAACAGGCTAACAATATATTCAAGTTCAGTTCAGTTTCTTTTTCTTACGATTAGGCTTGAAGCGTCAGTTTAATAGTATGCTAGTTTTTTACTCATCTGTAAATAAATATGTATTATATTGTAATTAATGCTTTTGTATAATTTTGTGATGGGACTATATTATACGTTTAATAATTGAGAAAAATAGCTAAAGTTGTTATTTATCGAGATGTTAATATTTATTAATTAAAAAAACGGGTATTACTCACGTATATTATACGTTTTTAAAAATAAGCAACATCGTATATTATACGAGGTTGCTTATATTTTCGTTAAAAACACTATGTCATGCATAGAATTTATTGTCGAACTTTATAATAAATTTATTCATTCTTAACACAAATCGATACAAACAATGAGCACCTTAAAGGTAGCAGCGGACAATATAATAGTTTTCAGCATGTCAAGACACGTGATTTTAAGAAACTATGCGATTGTCAAAGAAACAGAATGTCAATTTCTACGAAAATAATAAATGCGAAACTTGATAATGGAAAAAATGCTATAGACAAAAATGAGAATGGGAAATTTTGCGAGTAGCAAAAATGCGACGCGGAAATAAAGCGAATGGTAAAATATGCGCCGTAGGTACTCATACCTGTTTCGAACAAGGTAAGTATTTTTGTTGAAACCACTACTTGTATAATAAATTTCAATGAATTCGAAACCGTGAAATTCTAAAATAAAACAACATAATCTTCTTGCGGGTTAAGTTTTACTAAGCACTTGTTGACAAAAAAACTCTGTAAATGCCAGAACGTTAAAATTGGCGTTACTTCGCCGCAAAATTCCAAAGTTCCAGCAAACAAACTTCGCTTAATCCTATCTGCAACTGGTAAAGCAAAGAGCTAACGAGATCCCCGATGCAAATTTTCTTCATCGTCATCCTTTAACGAACTATTTATGAGCGGTTTGCATCTTGAGGAACAAAGCGTGATTAATCTTCCGAGATGACATTTTGGAGCGTTTTCGGTGCTCCCTTCGCAAGTTTTAAGAAACTCATCACACCGCAAAACCCACATCACTGAAATCATAAATTATTCTAGCACATTCAATCCTCAAGTAATTTAAATAAACAGCGAGTCGTGACCAGCAGAATAGTTTTTATATTCCTGTTTCAGGTTGCGCTAATTTTCTGCAGTTAAGACTGTGTCTCTTTCTAACGCGTAACCCTTATCTTTTCCAACTACGTACCGTTATTTTAATGTCTAGTATTATCTTATTTTAGACCGTTGCCTTGTTATTTGTTAAGTGGAAACAAGTTTAAAAGAAATTCTTAAAAAACATAATAGGAGCTCTCAAAAATCCCAAGTAGACACTTGTACTTCTGAATGCAAAGTGAACCTGACCATTTTACCAGCCAACCTTAATTGCCTCAAGTCCATTTTGACAGCTGATTGTAACGAAAACAAATGAAAACGAGCTCAGTCATTACGTTCAAAGTTAGAAACAACAAAGAGTTGGAATGACACTTGTTTATCACAGAAGTCCTCTTTAAAACTCAGGCCTAATATTTTTGAAACATTTTGGGGTTTTATACAGAGGACTTTACAAACAGAAGCTCTCTCTTGGGCCGAGAGCAGGCAATTATTTATTTAAACCGCACTTGACGACGAAGTGTTCGCCGGAAGTGTAGCCGGCTCAGTCATTGTTAATTTATCTAAATGTAACGGAAGGACAATTCAAATTCCGCTTAAGGTATTAGCCTCATTTTTTCTTTTTATTGTCTTGGCTTATTTTATATTTCTAGCCTTGCAAACTGGAAATAACGAAATTTGAAAAGAGTCAAAATAAAATAGCGTTGGCTCAGTTATAAAAAAAAACCGAAATAACAGCACAATCATTCAGTACCTAGTGATTGCATTTATGTGAGAGCTCCAGCTTGCCAAAAATATCCATATTATTATAGCCCCATTATCAAAGATTACGTCGGATAATGTAACATGTGATGTTAGCAAACAAGGGTTAATGTAGTGTCGAAATTGATTTCGGAATTTAGGATATTATGATGGTAATAGAAATATTAATATCTGCCCGATCCCTTATAATCCGCAAGTTCCGTATAAACATCAACAAACAAGTAGCATCAACATAGAACACTAAGACTTGCCTTAGCTTTAACCTGCTATTTACATTCTTTTAATAAGGGGGGTAAAATTTGTCAATGGTTAAAATATAAGCTATCAAGTACAAGCACTTTCCTCTTGGTCTGGGTGTTTAATATGTATAATAAAAAAAAGATGTATACAATGTATGTCTATTGAGTAAATCAGATGTCTAGTATGTCTAGTATGACATGCTTAGAGCTTACCACGGGGCATGGTTTTGTGTGTATTGTCAGGAAAAATCTATAATTATTTATGAAAGTCAACTGAAAACTTTCAATAACTGACTAACCGAGATACTCTATATTTTAACCATTGACTAGTTTTCTCAAAGATTGTGAAACAAGCCTTAGAGTAATAAATGCGAAGGTCAGAAGTATTAAATATTCAGCTACTTTAATGAAACTCGTAAAGACACGACTTATTTTACACAGAAAATATTAAAGAATTATTTTATAATGCAGTTCAATTAATGTATGAATGTATTTAACTACAAAATTCAGTGATATTAAAAATTTCGATGGACCTACCGAAACGTGAAAGTAAATTTAAATTTAATACATATTTGTGTTAAATTAACTAGAAATAACTTTATTTATAATTCTTAAAATATTTCGTTATAAAAAGGTTTTTCGATTATATACCCATTTAATGATAAACTACACACATCACGTCACATTCATTTTGAAAACTGGTTTTGAGGGGGAATGTCATAATTTCGTAACAATTACACGTGACGCAACGCATGACGCATGAGCAATTTCATTAGATCGTCATATTAAGGAAGTCTGCACGCAGAGCTGTGAGCAAACAGTTGTATTTGTGCTTCTCATTCCAAAAATGAGGTAATTGGAGGCGCTTCCATTTTGCATGAGCTGCCTCAGCAGGGCGCTCGCGGCGGAGTTAAAAGCACGCGTTATCATCAAAATTGATGAAAAAAAGGTTGTTTGGTCGTCCGAGTGTTTACCAGGAAATTGACACAAGCCCCCAATGTGGGACCGATGAGATAAATGTCCGCATTTGGCCTATGAATTTCGGCTAGGCCTGATATACGGTCGAAGATAAAATTGCATAGGACTGTGTTACGGATTATTCCGTTCATTTATTATGTTATAGGAAAAAGAAAGAGGGAAAATAATGTTAGTGCTTAGCAAAAATATATACAAAGTAAAATCTACAAATACTTACGTAATAAACTTATATTAAACGAACTTTTAATGTGTTGATTTAATAATCTAAGTAAACTACTAAAGGATCACCGATATAACCAAGCAGTCAAAGTCCCTTTATCAGTGAGATCGATCATCATCAAAACCCTCCGAACTCTCTCCGGGTGGATTCCTCTTTTTTATGTGCCACTTTGTTACTGAAAGTTGGCAGTTAGCTCCACATATTTTCTTAACAGAGCCACGAAGATCCTCCCATATTGTTAAAATCAAAGTTTATACCGACTCGCTCACGCTTATCCTTCTAGATAATGTACCTCCTTGCCAGTTAATGTACCTACAGCGAGCTAATTAGGCGTTCCTAAGATAGTTTCAGCTTCAGCTTAGAACGGGCAACTACTAACGAACGTCCACAAGGCAAAGTAAAACTTGCATACACTGACAAGGATTAATGTCCGAGCTATTATGTACGCATATGTTTAGGGTAAATTTTGAACAAAGACGTAGAATTCGTTAGTAAGAAGAAGCTTAAAGAAAATTGTAGTGGATTTTTTTTATTTAATGGATAGTATTTGTAGGTGTACTCAAAATAAATAAATATATATTGCCGGACAATCCACACAACAACACCTAGCCCCGTGGTAAGCTATAAGCTTGTGTTACGGGTACTAGACATCTGATATACTTAATATAATAGACATACATAGATAGCTATTATTTCTTATTATACATACCATTTTTTATTAAACACCCAGACCAAGGAGAAAATGCTTGCGGTACATACAAACACTTGACCCCTCGGCAAAAATATAGCAGTAGGTAGAATATATAAATTTTGAGGTCAAATCTAGCCTACTGGTTTTAGGGTCCCGTATGCAAAGGGTAAATAGAATACCTATTAATAAGATTTCTTCGTCTCTCTCCCTCTCTCTTAGTTTGTCACCAGACTGTATCTCAAGAACCGTCATAGATAAAGAGTTGAAATTTTGAGGGATGATGTATCTCTCTTGCCCCTATAGCAACAAATAATAAAACCACATAATAAAAAAATATATAAGATGCTCTCATACAAAAAGCGTGATTTTTATGAAGATAAGCGACGTTAACAAGTACTTAGATAGGTGACTCCAACTGAGGACATTTAAATTTTTTATTTAGGTTCAAAGATATTTATTTCTCATAAAAACTATTAACAGTTCATTTATAATGAGATTACATATTTTTACTTATTCTATAGAGTTTAACTTGTTTAATTGTAAAATGTGTACAAAAAAACAAACAGTTCGTAAATGTTTTTTTTTTATTATATGTACTCAAAAAATTCAGTAAAGTACGAGATATTGCTGCAAAATATTTTTTTGTATGTAAATAATAAACGTATCGTTGTAAACGTTTACCATATAAATAGAATAAGGTTAAAGGAGCAAACACTGGGTCTCAGGTCACAGGTCATTTGACGTCTGTGAATACGGACGTAGGAAACAAAGTGTGAAGACTGAAAGGGTGAGTGGATGGCTAAGTACTGCAGAGGCAGTATGAAAGGATACGCGTCTTTGAAAACAAATAGTCTGACTAGAGAGCACAATGGGACCACTCAGTGCCGAGATTTTTCATTTATTTTAAGACTAGCTGTGCCCCGCGGTGTTACCCGCGTTATAATGGATTTTCCCGCGGAATGACTTCTTCCCGCGGTAAAAAGTAGCCTATGTTATTTTGCAGGCTCTAGAGATTCTATGTACCAAATTTCATTTTAATCGGTTCAGTAGTTTTTGCGTGAAAGCGTAACAAACAAACTTACATTCAAATTTATATATTAAGAAGTAGGGTAGGGATATTAGTAGAATTAGGACTAGTAGATTTTCCTGCCTAAAAAATGGTATTTGCTTAATTTAAAAATGGTATACTGGTTAACCACAAGAACGGCTTTTTTATAAGGTTTTTTACACTCTATGTAAAAGATGTACAAATATTGTATCTAATTAACATTGAGATCAATATTGTAACAACTCTAACTCTGAGTTATGACCATGAATTTAGGTCAAGATGTTACGAGTAGAACCCCAAATGTCTTAACATTTTACGAAGCTTAAAGTTTTAAAACGCCGTAATATATACTGCGCCGGAAGTTTTATAAACCTTTAGTTTTGTTAATAGCGCCTATGATCAAAGATTACGAACTGTTACTAATTAATGATGGAAATAATATTAAAGTCTTTAAAACAGTTCAAAAGGAAATTTAAGCCTTTACGGCACGAAACACCAAAAATAATGAAACGTTGGAGCATTATCTGATTGGATATTGAATATCCCATCCATTCGAGTTTGCGGTTTAAAATAACACTACTTTAAATTTTGCATTAATGAACACGGTAATTAAAGTTTAAACGCAATGTCTATTAGTCTATTAAAATGTTGTGTACGAGACAACATTTTAATTGACATTGCGTTTAAACAAAGAAGGACATTTTCATTGAGCTCCTCCTATTTACTCAATATTCATGGTATTTTACGTTTCGTTGATCTTCCTATCATTTCATTTTATTGTTTCTATCAAAAAGCCCGTAAGTAATAAAGCCCGTAAGAAATTAATTTTCAGAGCGGAATTTACTCACGGAAATAACTTGAGTATGAGTAAAATAGAGTAAGAGTAGAAATCAGCGCGCACGAACTTGAAGAAGATAAAATTAACCGCGCCCTGTCATTTCGATGATGACTTATCTTGACTTAAAGTCGAACCGTTTTTATCTACTAATAGCTGGAACGTTCCGGCTTTGCATAGATACGATAACCTCCCTCTTGAATAACTATTGCTGAAAACCGCATAGAGACCCGTTCACGGAAATAACTTGAGTATGAGTAAAATAGAGTAAGAGTAGAAATCAGCGCGCACGAACTTGAAGAAGATAAAATTAACCGCGCCCTGTCATTTCGATGATGACTTATCTTGACTTAAAGTCGAAACGATTTTATCCACTACTAGCTGGCCCGTTCCGGCTTTGCACGGATACGAAAACCTCCCTCTAAAATAACTCTACCTATTGCTGAAAACCGCATAGAGATTCGTTCTGTAGTTTTTGCGTCATCCTGAACAGAAAGACAGATAATAGACGCGGCAGAGGACTTTAATTAATAATATGAAAAATAAATATTTCCGGACAATTCACACAATGATTTTGTTTTTCTTTTTCTCTTATTGTTTGTTTTCTTAGTTCTCCGTTTTTATTACTCTATAGATATTTTTAAATTTAGCTTTAAGTGATTTGTGTTTTTTTAGTAACGTTGTGGAGACATGTAAATGGTTCTGAGTTATGTATGTATTGCGATTAATTTCTCAGTAAAAATGTATGTTTTCCGAAAAAAATAAATAAAATAACATCTAGTCCCGTGGTTAGCTCTAAGCTTGAACTACAGGTACTAGACATCTGATAAGCTAAATATAATCGACATACATTATATGGATATTTTTATACATATTAAATACCCAGACCAAAGAAAAAGTGCTTGCAGAACACAGAAACACTTGTCCCCTCCGCGGGAATAGAACCCGCTATCGCTTGTGCCGCAAGCGGACCGCGTCACAGAGGCAGTCAGTCAATTATTAAAGATAAATACCGCTTCAGGTGAATATTGTTTGACCTACTAGCCTCTAACTAAACATAAATGATACCGGCTACTTTGGAACTGTTTAATAATTCTGACGTCCAATACCGATGAGGACATAATAGTACATTGAAGTTGACAGCTAGCCCACTTCAGTAAAGTTATGGACTCCAAAGTGGCTGGGACACGCCATTAGCAATCGATAATGATGTTTTGGAACAGTGACATAAGGCTGAGTTCACTTTGATGCTTATCGACACTTTAAAACTTCGTAACAGCGCAATATGGAAGCTAAGATACTGTTACCTATTTACCCGACAGCGCAACGCAGAGGAGTGGTAATGTTGAACATTCTATGTATGTATGCATGTTCCTTTGTCCCACTATATACAGACCAAACGCCTGGGCCGATTTCTATGGCTTACAAGTCAATCGATTCCATTTAGTTCGGCAAGTGTAACTAAAGTCATTACGTTAGGGAAAATTCAACAAGGGGACTACACAATGCAATTTAGTAAAAAAATAATAATGAAATCAACGAACTATGCCATGTGGGGTATCGTTGAATAGGTACTCGTACTTACACATTGATATCAATGATTTGTTATTTTTTTTTCTAACTGGCATTGTATAGTCCCCTTGTTGAATTTTCACTAACGTAATGACTTCTTTCAAAAATGTTAGATTCGACTGACCGTTTGGGATCTATGTCGATCTAAAGTTGCGTTACAACCATTCTAACTAAAAAGGCTTAGAGATAATAAAATAATAAGTTTAGTTGAAGTCGGGTTACATTATGTGTTATTTTTAATTTCAGCTTGTTGATAATTAGCAGGAAAAAACATGCCTAGTAAGTAAAGCTCTAATAAAAATAAAATGATTACCCGAAAAATATTTATTCAGTATCATCCTTCATCGTATTTCTTACAAAACGTTACGCAACAATGTCAAAGAGACGATATCGGCTTCAAATACAATAGAAGACAAGATTTATTCACTTCTCGTAGCTATTCCAAATTTTAACATTGCGTTTACTTCATCTTCAAAGGCTATCCCACTTCTCTGTGATTCTGATCGAATGAAGCGTGAAGCCAATTGTGGGTACAAAGGGTAAAGAATGTCTAGGATTTTCTACGTGTGTAATGTGTGAAGTTTGTACTCGTATTGTGTGGGGAGACGTGAACCGACCTATCTGTTTATCTGCAAGCCGCACATTAGTATAAGCAGCGTCTACACACGGAGCGCGAAATCGTGTGTTTGTATCGTTTGTTCGACCTACATCGGAAGCCGCTCGGTAAAATCGATGTTCTGACGTACTTCTGTGCCTTTTATTGTAAAACAATTTGGTAAATGATCTCATTGAATATTCTCTATAGCGGGGTGGACAGTATAATTCGAAGAACAAATTTTATGGCTGGAGTTTTACTATCAATTTATAAAAGGGCAATTTCGAAAACAATAAATTCTTATTCGATAAGATTGAAAATATACATATACAAATGAACACAAATTTTCTGTTCAAAGATATTTATTCTCAGAAGATAAAACAAGTTCACTTAAAATGAGAAAATACACATATATCTAAAGTAAATGCTTACCGCTTGTCTTATTAAAATAATGCGTGGCGCTATAAATCGATCATCCAAAAAATCTTATGAAATAACAAATGTCACCTACATTGTTATTGATAATCTTAAATAAGTTTAGATTACCACCTATTCTCAAAACAACATACCTACTACTACTAAAACAAAATACTACACGCACATTTTTAAGCTTCATTCAGTTGTAACAAGAAATTAACTTCACACGGAAACCAAAAATAGAAAACGCTAGTCAGCTTTTTAATAAAAGCATCGGTAGTTATCGGCATGTTTCAATCACGGATAGTGGAAATTTTATTCACCAAAAGCCTCGACCCAATACTGCAAGCCGTACAAACTGACTCCAGCACCAAAAAAACAAAAATATCTCGTATGGTGGTACAGTCAATGCCAACAGTTTTGTTTTTCTAACTATTACCTACAGCGTGGGTGCAAACAGACCTAGTGCCAAATTACACAATCCTTTACAAACAATGTCCTGAAAACACCTGAAAGAATGCAAGGGTAAGGTAAGTAATTTTTATCCTTGTCACAGGAACGTAAGCAGTGTGTCAAGAGAACGGACAGCCGCCTACATTGTTTCCTAATTTAATTCCTATTTTTTCTGTCTAAAAAGAAACTTTTCAAATTATTTTTTAAAAATTGATTTGTCATAATTATATAATTCTAATATTATATATTTTTAAGGAATCAAATAACTCTTACTTATGTTATAAACTTAATGAATAAGATCTTTGAATAATTTTATTGTTCATACACAGGTTTACTACTGACAAATAAACGCGTAAATAACGTTAAACTGCTACACACCTCTCTGCAGCGGTTAGAAAATGATAAAAATATATTTTGGTAGTTTGAGGCCAAGGTGGAATGTTGTCTGCTCAGCCCTAGAATGCACCAAAAAGGGTTAATCTCTTCTAGCTTTATGATGCCCTGCGCCAAAATCAGGGCTACTATGCTTTTCAGTAACCCCTATAAAGCTAGATATATTATGATACGTAGATAAATCTATCAACCCCTCTGGGGTAACCGTCAGGGAAATTGTAAGCAGGCATACCTTCGATAAATCGCAATATATAGATTTCACGACATATCGTTACTCATATTATAACGCCCTCAATAAAAACATTTTTTTTCCTTGTAGCCAAAAACGAAAATAAACAAATACGTGGAAATAAAGGGAGCCTCGCATAGGTAAGCAGATAGATGTTCACAATACGTGTATCCCATAAAATGACTACAGATTATAGTTCGTTTGGGAAAATAACAGAAAAATGAAGGGATATACCTCTATATAACCTATATTCCAAACTTCCATACTAATATTATAAATGCGAAAGTAACTTTGTCTGTTGTGAAAGAAGTTTCATACCAAAAATAACGAACCTGATTTAAATAAAATCTGGTACACAGATTCTCTAGAGCCTGGGAAAGAACATAGGCTACTTTTTACCTCGGAAAAATGCCATTTCGCTGGAAAAAATCATTTTAACGCGAGTAACACCCCGGGGTACTACTAGTAAGATATAAATTAATAAAGGGCTTTCGACTCTAAATCTGCATTATCTATTTCAACTCCTTTACTACATCTTAACCCCTAGAATTCAATGATTTAAAAAATACACACATTTAAATTAACATTTGATTGTCAGTTATCTTAGAAAATACGCGTCATAAGTTTCCCTTCGGGTATTTGGAGTACAAACTGTGGCCGTGTGTTTGTGGAACCGACGGCTGTGTACTTTGCATTAGTGGAGGGAATCGTGCCGCACGTGAACTCAGGGTACGTACGCAGCGGCGCTTGAAGAAGTGTTATCTCTAATAATGTCCTGCGTCTTATTCCTTTTGAATGTTAGTAATGGCTACCACAGCCATTATTGTCATTAGGCAATGGGCATGATTTAATCTAAATAAAAAAAAAGTGTGTGTGCGATTCACACACAATAGAAGTGAAACTTCAGTAAATCGACAAAAGAATGAGATGAATTATAAAAAAACAAAAAAAAAATACTGTTCAAAAAGATTTTGTTGGGGCGGTCACCCATCCAAGTGCTGGCGTCGCGCAACGTTGCTTAACCTTGTTAGCGTTTAAGATTGGCTTACCTGTCGCATTTCCGTTGCATCTGGTTTGAAATCACAACAATTCTAAAGAAGTTTCAATTAAAAAAAATGGTATTCTGTATAGTCCGCCTGTTTGCCCGCCCAAAAATACTGGACATCTTGTTGCTCTATCGATTTAATAAGAAAGTAACGAGATATATAGTAGAATAGTTTCGAAGTGGAGCTTAAGACGTATAAATTTAGTACATTACGTCACGCGAAACTTCAATGCACTGTCTTGATTTTTCAGCTATTATTTCGTGTTAGTTTGTGTAGCAAGAAAATTAAATTAAAACCTGTTATACCTGGTGTTGTGATTTAGCTCATTGCCCTAAAAACCTACGATGCCTGACCCAGAGAGGCCTCCTGTTCCGACAAATATAATACATATTCAAAATATGTTTGTAAAACGTATAATATCTATTTTAAGCTTAAAACCACCATCTCCACTGTAAACCTTCTAACTAACTAGTCATAATTTCGATCATAACAGTTTAACTATAGGTACAATTCTGTATTAGGCTACAAGATAGACCTAATTGTATTTTACGAGCGGAATCAAATCAAACCACCAGGCAGTATGTCAAGCTGTGCTCCAATGGCCGTTTCATGAAGCTAGCAATCTAGGTGCTCGCCACAACTACTCAATTCATCAATGCATGCGTGATACATCTCGCCTAACGCGATTGATTTGAACTGTGGATGAATTAAGACCAAGACTTACAAGGTATAACATTTACTTAGAACTAGTGGTTGCCCAATGTTCAAAAGTCGACCGTGATACAATATAAAAATAGCCTGTACTCCTCGTTTTTACTTTTTAATCCATTTATAGTGTCTCGAAATTGCGTATTCAATCAAACAAACGGCTTCGAGACATTTTTTACCCATTTTTATTAATAATAAGAAAAAATATTTTAAAAATGTTTATAATTTGTATTTAATGCTTCCGTTGATGGGTGGTTCAGTAAAATTTTCCATATACTTTGGACGACAATTCTCTAAAAAGTTTAGCTCAGTTTTTAAATAAAATATTCTTATAAGACAATGGCTTCATACATGTAACTAAATTCCCTTTGGGCGCTAGTATGTTGCATTCTTGACTTCCTTTGTCTTTGCTACATTCATTTTGTTTTGAGCGGTCTCCGCTCTCCAATGTATTCATTTCCTTTCAGAATAATATGCGAGTTGGCGCTGCACATCTCGTCAAATAAACAGCATTGCATATTTCAAATGGCAATATTCGTAGAGTGTAGTTTTAATGAAAGTCCATTTCTTAATTACTTTGTAGAAATATAGTGAACGTATGAATAATTGAATAGCTACATCAAAAACAGTTACTAAATAAAGGTTAGTTGACTTGATATTTTGAAATAATAACTTCTGAAATGTTATTATATAGTTCTGTGTAGCGGGGGTTAAAAAAAGCGAAGTAAAATATATATACCTATGTTATTTTTAGGTATTTTTTGATATTTATATTGAGGTCATTTTTATATTAATAACTACTGGAGAAATTCTTTTAAAAAATTACTTCCACGGAAGCGCCGTTTTATATCTAAAACAAATAATTAGTTTAAAAAGAAATATTCGTTATTTTTTTTTCTAGTCAGCTAACACATTGCGTAATATAATATAATTCCTTGTCCGTAGCTAATATTACCGACAACTAAGTCAAAGTCTGTAGGTATCCTTCGTAAAGAATTTTGAGATTACACAGAATTTATAAACTGAGTAAATTTTAATTTATGCTGAGATTCTTAGAGCAAAGGAATGTTTAATACCTGGCTCATGTTATTTATGTAACTCGCCACTCGGCTCTCGTCTTATGAAATTTCATGGTGATTTCTTACTTGACTGTGACCTGAATGTCGGCATACCTGAAAAAGAAGAGAATCTCCGTTACAAAATAACTAAGTTTAATTTCAAATATAAAATAACCACCAACATTCCGTCCGAGCTTTTCAAATTCAACATAATTATTCGCAATAAAATTTTGTTTTGATTGATTCTTGCATAAAGAAAATCTTATTCAAATTTTATTGGGTAATGTACATTTTTGGTGGTACATAAAAATGCATGAATCGTAAAAAGATACCTGGCGTTTGCAGGGTCAAAGCACAAACGCATTTAATAAAAAAATTCGGTTAAAATTTACGATATTGTTGTACATCAAAATACTCACTGACAATAAAAATTAGTTTAATTGCTTTTCCCCCCAAATACCTCGCGTTCTACATGTCCTCGGCAGCTATTTTGAAAGGATAAACAAAAACAATTTAACTGCCGACCTCGCCGTAGGTAATGCTAACAGCGAAACCCTAATTGTTGTTCCTTTTATGTTTTCTGGGAAATTGTATTAATAAAATTATCCTGTTATCTTATATAAAGGTCAGGTTAATTATTATCATATAGATAATATGGCTTAGCCCTTGTAATTTAACCTAACACAACACGCGTGGTCTTTAGTAGAACGAAATCTTCGACCATAGAGCTAAATAGACGCCTTATGCAATGCAAATACTTTCAGACAACATGATTGTGACTTCTGGGTCTGACTACTTCATCATCTATTTTAGTAACCGGTAATAAATATACATTTCATTAGTGTTACCAATTAGCTAATTACTTATGTCCCATCACTATTTTTATAGTCTTTTGACGCAAACCCCTACTTTTGAAAATGCATAAGTGGACTTACTTTGACTGAATAGCTTTTAAATAAAGTTTTTGATTATGCGTCTATTTAGTTCTGAAGTCGGGGACTGTAATTCAGTCCAGTATGGCACTTTTCGCGTAAGCAGTCCTTATAAAAAACGTTAACAATTAGCATTATCATAAGCAACACTATTTAAGTTTCCACTTACTAACTAATTCACCACGCTGGCCAAGTGCGTGTTGGATGTTGCATGGCTCTCAAACACATAATAGATATCAAAACCGGTTTGATCTTTCCTCCCGTCTAGTCCAGTTGTTGTCAAAAGTCAAATAGTTGAACGAAGAAAGAAGAAGTTCAATTACATTATAATCGTCTAATTTGTTCTACTGAATAGATAGTTGAACAAAATGGACCAGGCCTTTTTGTGTGCTAAAGCACATACATTTTTCATAAATAAAAATCTTGAGGTGCGTGGCTGGGTTTGCCCTCGACCTTCGGTATGAAAGTGTGCTATCAATTCAAAAAATAAAATTAATTAGGACAATACCACCTTATATAAATTTTTCCTCAGTTCATAAATTATCTATTTATAAAATCGCAAAAAAGCGAGTACAATACTTGCCTTGCTACACAAAATAATTCTCTTACTTTGTCGCACACATACCTAATCAGCTGATTAGAAAAAGAAAGATATGTAATTTAATTAAAAATAATAACTATAAAACCATACAGAGCATGCCGTTTTCATTAAGGAAATTAAATTCATGCTTACACTGAGTGTACTCGCAACGTGGTATAATTTCTATGATATTCTAACTATCCTATGTAGTAACCAAGGATATTAAATTAATAAGACTTTTGACTAACTCTGGTTAGTTGAGGTAGTATTATTTTAATAAGATTAATAAAATGGTTATGACCATTTTATTTTGTAAGTTTTTAAAAGGCGATCAAATTATTTAGGTAAAAAGAATGTTCGACTTCACAAGGTATCGACCAGTGAGGAAAGAAAGATGTCTTTTGAACCTTTTTCTCATTCAACCTGGACCTCTATTCTGACCACGTTCGATTGGCAGTTTCCGTTCTCGTTTGGCCAAAAAGGAAAATCGCTAAAGCTGGGTCCACACTTGTATCATTTCGGTGTATCACGATCAGGCGTGTCGTATCGAGTATCCGTATCATAAGTATAGACGCTCATTTTATCCATGTCGTATCGTTAAGGCGTATCTTGTAAAAACGCGTCCATACTTATGTGATACAGTATCATGTCACCGTATCGACTTTAACCTTACAAATATGGACACTTCATTTTTTCTTCCGATCTTTGTATCAAATATTATTAATATTATAGAGCTGCAACGCGTATCCCCTTTGATGATCGCGGAAAAACCGACACAGGATGATTCGGGGTGTATCACGTATCGTATCACGATACAGTATCATGATACAGTATCAAAATACGTCCATACCACCGATTGTGATACGCGTATCGGATACGGGGTGTATCAAGTACGCGATCATTGTGGATCGGGCCGTATCGGATACGGCATGTATCATTAACGTGTATCAGCTTGCGTCCAAACTAGCGGTCATGATACGCGCCGAGGATACGCGACGGAGATACGATACACCGAAATGATACAAGTGTGGACCCAGCTTAACAGAAGTTTTAGACTAGTATCATTTGAAAGTTACAAAAGGTTAATTAAACATTTTAATTAAAATACATCATAACCATAAACATCCTATTAACAGTCACAATGCTGGGTCATAGGGACTTCTCTCTTGACGAGAGAGGTTAGGTTGGATTATATACATAAGAATGATTAATTTTAATTCCATGATATTTTAAAACTACATCTTCTATTAAAAAACTTTTATTGGTGCACTTCCCACATCTATCCGATCTAATGAATCCCATAAATGGCAGTATCTATTAGCAAGTCTCCAAAACAGGGATTAGCTAATATTGCAAAATCTATCATCTAGCCACGGTTTCAATCCATATCACAATACTGTGCCGCGTCATCTATATAAATAAAAATGAATTGTTGTTCGTTAGTCTGATTATAACTCGAGAACGGCTGGGACGATTGAGCTGATTTTGGTTTTAAAATGTTTGTCGTAGTCCAGGGTAGGTCTAAACGGTAAGCAAAACCCGTGCGACGCCGGGGCGGGCCGCTAGTATTAAATAAAATCCACTCCCAAATTCGGTTCTCCCGAATTCTCACTCCTCCAAAACTCCTATAAGTTGATAAGACTTCTTTTGGGTTAATTGGCTTAATGTCGTCGACTTTGTATCTGTTTTAATGTGAGTTTGTGTCTAGGTATAACCCATAATTAAATGGAAAGAAAAATATATAATTGATACAACAAACGACCGACCGACGGATTGATTTTTGGCCGATTGTACAAATAATAATGTGGCTATTGATTGTTATTTTTAAGTTAGTCTGTAAGTATTAGTATGCAATAAAGAAATTATCTATCTATAAATTGAAAGACGAATTTCTTGTTTGACTTCTAAACTTATTGAAAATGGAACAAAAATCTAATACTTTAAGTTTACATCGTAACATAAGAGTAGTCTAGCTGTTTAATTTTGTTCGAATGACAACAACTCCACAAAAAAGTTCCAAATTCAGAACGTAAACGTCGAAATCAAACAAAAGAGTTTCTGTCCTCAAGTAGAACCTATTTCAGTTGATAGAACACCGAGCTCTGTGTTCGAAGTTCGAATCAGTATGCGCGGGATGTGCTGGCCGTAGCCCTAGGTGTCAGGGCGTGTTGATTGCGTTATGCACACTGAGTCCGGGCGATATTAGGCAGCTATTTCTACGTATGCGAATTTGAAACTGGTATTTCAATATGGCATAATATATGCTGATACGGTATGTTCGAAATTTTAAAAATAGGTAGAGTTAATCACTACATAGTTTAAAACAAAGTCGCTTTCTCTGTCCCTATGTCCCTTTGTATGCTTAAATCTTTGAAACTGCGCAACGGTTTTTATGTATAATATAATAATAATAATAATAAAAGCCTTTATTAACAATCTTATAAATGTTACAATTCATCTTATAACTAACTTACATGTAGGTACTAAATATAATTAAGTTTTATGAAAGTAACAAATTTAAAAATATATATATATATATATATATATATATTGTACTTGTATTAGACACCGGTTTCGAGATTGTCTTGCTCTTTAGCATAGGCCTCCCCAAATAATCTCCACAACGATCTGTCCCTTGCTATCCGCATCCAGCATGGTCCTGCCACCTCCTTGATATCATCCTCCCATCTTCGATGTTGCCTGCCTCTGCTTCTCTTTTTATATCTAGGGCACCATTCTATCAATTCGTTTGTCCACTTTTCAGTCTTACTTCTTATTATGTGTCCTGCCCATTTCCATTTTAGTTGCTTGATTTGGGATTTTATATCTATTATCTTAGTTTGCTTTCTTATTGTTTTTAATCTTATTTTATCTTTAAGTTTGATGTTGAGTATGCTTCTTTCCATTCGATGTTGACAAGTTTCTAGTGATTTGATATTTTTCTTTGTGCAACTCCATGTCTGACAACCATAGGTCATGCTTGGTAGAATGCATGTGTTAAATATTTTCTTTTTTGCTCTTATTGTTATATCCGAGTTTTTCATTATGTCTTTCAGAGCCCAGTATCTCTTCCATCCTAGGTTTATTCTATTTTGAATTTCTTTTGTGGTGATGTCTTTTGGAGATATGATTTGGCCTAAGTATATATACTCGTCTACATATCCCAGTTCAGCAGCATTTTTAGGTTTGATAGGAGTTTTGACGTTATTAGACATTAACTTGGTTTTGCTTGTATTTGTTGATAGTCCTACCTTTTCACTTTCATTTATTAGTTGTTCAATCATAACTTTCAGGGTGTTGGAATCCTCACTTATTAATACAAGATCATCTGCAAATCTGAGATGATTTAATAATACTCCATTGACATTTATACCAAATTTCTTCCATTCCAGTTGTCGAAATATGTGTTCTAGGGTTGCCAAAAACAATTTGGGCGATAAGGGATCGATAAGGGATCGATAAGGGGGATATATGTATAATAACATCCATTAAATAGTGGATAAGTACTGGTTATTTTTGAGGTTTCTAATGTGATGTCGTAAATAATTTATTTTTTTCCGCTTACATTGCAAACGCAGGCTGAGCCCTACGAGTTTTATCAAAATAATGTACTAAGTATTGTACAAATTGAAAAGGTCTACAGAAAAGATGTATATCTCTTATGGATAACCCACAATAACTTTTTTTTGTCATTTACTTTTTACGACAAATAATGGCTAATTTTCGATGCGATTTTAACCAATACAGCATTAATCCTTAACCAAATAAATACCTTGAATATATTGTTCATTTAATATAGATCTATATGGCCCTTTACACCGTATGATTTAAGTGAATATTTTCGAAGATATTACAGATTTAATAATTGCGGGACGTAGCGTTTGCGGCGGCATCGGCCGGCCGCCCGGTGCGGCAAGAGCGTGCCTATAAATAGCGCATCTGAGGCCGCGGTTTTCTCAAAACTACTAGATCGATTTTAATCACATAGGCTTATATTTTATACCCGTACGAACCGGAGCGGGCCGCTATGTTTTTATATACAACGTTCACAGTTTTTTTTTTTTTTTTTGCGTTATTTACTTTGTGCTCCATGAACGGTTTTGATTATTTTTAATATAAAAAAAAGCTGTTGCTCGCAAGTTTAAATTAAAACAATTAGTTCTCAAGTTATATTATGTAAGTGTCCTCATTTTATACCGAACTAGCCGCCCGTCCCGGCTTCGCACGGGGTAGACAATTATTTATTTTTGGAAATTTGTATATAAAACACTTTTATTCACAAATATTGTTTATTTATTAAACAAATATTATTTATTAACGGCGCTTTTCAGACTGCATCGCAAACAACGGCCACGGCGCTATGGCGGTTTTGTTTACTGTTTGAATTTTTAAATTCGTAATATCTTTTGAATGGAAAGTCCAATTTAAAAAATTTAAAAACTATTTTATAGGTAGTTAAATGGTCTTGACCATAAAATAATTTATTTGGATAAGGATCAATAGAAACACATATATAGCATGGTTTGAATTTGGTTAGCATTTTCATTTTAAAATGAAAAAAGTTGTTGTAGTGACATAACTACAATAGTTGGACATATGCTACCGCGGAGTTTTTTGTAGACATTATGATGTTATTCAATATTGTTGTACATTAGTTTGTTCTATCGCTTATAGTTTCGGCAGCGCATTCGACGAAAGACATTTTAAGACTCATTTTTTTACACCTTCGGTTACATTGTTCAAATTTTACCAAGGAACCCTAATTTTTTTCAAAATGAAATGTAGCCTATGTCAAATTGGAAGAATGTAGCATTTTTAAATCTGCCCTGTACTTTTTGAGCCTATTCATTAGAAACATACAAAAATAGGTACAAATCTTTCCTCTTTATAATATTAGTGTAGATTTGGTCAACCCCTGGGTTCTAGGTTCGAATCTTACGTGTTTTTTGTGATGTCTTTTTTTAATAATCTTTGTGATTTCATTTATTCTTGATTTTATTTCTTGTTGAGCATGCTTTAGTTTAACCAACCTAAAAAAAAGAGAAGATACTAGATAATCAGCGTGTATTTTAATTTCTCAATTGAACTGTAAATGTGATTTGTTTATTTTTTGTTTAGTGTTCGCGTATTTTTAATTTTAATCTCTAAATCAAGTTCATTTTTAACAAAACATAACCAACTTTTTGTATATCATAAGGCCTTAAAATCAAAGTACCTATGCCTAATAAATATTTTAATCCTTTTAAAAGGCGTTAAAAAAATTAAAACACAGTCTATTTCACTGTATCTGTACACGAACAATTCGCTCAATGTAATTAAAAGAGAAAATCCAAGCTACGTCGTTATTAGTAAAAGACTTGACAGGTGTCACAATAGCCTGTCAAATGTTGCCTTCCATAATGTCACGGAAATAATAACTGAGCTATCTCCATTTCATTATATTACACAATATCACCAGCTGTTAATATGTTACATCAAAACAGCTCAGGAATACTGAAATTGTATGTCGACACCAATTTTATTTATTTCCACGAAAATTTACGCGTAATTAAGGATTATATTTAATTTACAAACGTCAAATTGAATTTTCTTTTGCTTTTACGCAGTACGAGTATGTACTCTCGTATTGTTTCATAATACTGTCATTTATAAAGATTATTTTAAATATCATAATCTGTATAAATGACAGTATTATGAGATTATTAATCAACAAGGGTCCCTAGGGTGAGCACTAGGTAGGTAATTATTTAGACTAAAATTGAGCTCCGTAATAAATGGCATACTAATTTTTACTCACAATTTACGAAATTGGAACTACTTGAAAAATTGAATATTACTAGAATGCAATGCTAGATCTTAAGAAAAAAAAATCAGAATTAAATTAAAGTGGTTATCGTATTGCTTAAATCAATTTATAAAAATACATAATTAAATTTTTTTGCTTGCTTGATAAACCCACTGCGTGGGATGCCCTGAATCTGTATGGGGATCTGTAGTTGTGTTTTTACTATATAAATAAAAATGTAATCCGGTTATTAAGTGTACGTTTAAGTTTCGGTGTTTGTATGTTACATTTTACTCATCTTTTGTGTAAGTTCGCGTTTTATCAATCTAGTTTTAATTGCTCTCTGTACCATTGCCATTTTAATTATTTTTTTGGCAGACTTCGATTTTTAGACCTTTTGATATTTCCTTTAAATTATGGAGCAAATATTATCAAATTATAACTTGTAATTATGTATAGTGTTAGGACATCAACTAATATCAAAACTAATCAAATCTTGATTTAATAATTACGACTTTTTTCTAATAAAACATATATTATTATTTATATAAAACAAGAAGATTTTAACAATAAACGACCGATTTTTATTGCGGAAAATATACAATATAGCTAACAGTGGATATCTTTATATATACCTATAATTCTTCTGTGAGTGTGTATGTCACTGAACTCCTCCTAAACGGCAGGACCGATTTTGATGAAATTTGTTGTGTGTGTTTAAGTGGGTTCGAGAATGGGTTAGATTCACAATACGGTCAACTAGATATTGTTTTTGAGACGTGGGACAGGACAAAGTCTGTCGGGTCGACTAGTATCTATATATATATGTATAGAGATATCCATTGTTTAACATAGTATAAGTCATAAGAAACTTTACTCAAAGATGGTGAAATAAGCGTTTAGACACATACACTATATAGGAAAACAAATTGAAATAATGAGACAACGCGTTAAATTCCATACTCAAAACAAACCATAAAACAAAAGCTGAACTCGGCCAGAAAATACGGTTATAACAATATCACTCATCAGTCCCACATTACAATTTCACCGGTAGGACTCCGGACAGCGGTATCAGCATAACAACTACTTTATTGTGATATGAACAACAGTCCTTCTCATTTGCATGTTGAGTTATGATATAAAAGCACTTTGTAACTGGGTGGAACTACCCGAGGCTTTCACGATAAAAACTTGCTATTTTTGTGTTGTTTTGAGGTCGGTCCAAAAAGGTGCTAACGATAGAATAGTGGCGGAAATTATACGAGCTGTCTTTTTTGTTTTGATTAAACTCAGTGTCGGTATCTATGAAAATCCATAAACGAGCGTAACACTACTAGTAAACTAGTTACGCTTGTTTATGGATTTTCCCGCGGATAAAAGTAGCCTGTCCTTTCTCAGGCTCTCGAGAATCTGTGTAACAAATTTCATTCAAATCTGTATCTGTAGACAGACAGAGTTACATTCACATTATTAATATTAATCTGATATTACAATCTACAACATAATTCTGTACAAAGTATGTTATAGAATAAACAAAGTCTGAATTATATCGGATTATCAAAATGTAGTAAATATAGTGTTCAACTTCGGATAAATGGCAAAAGCAAGCGATCAATTTAAAATTGGATTGTATCTGGAGATCCATTAAATAAAAAATCTTTGAATAAAATAAAAGAATGAGAAGTAGCTGCAAAATTAAACTGAATCATTTTGTAAATACCGATGACTCGAATACTTAATAAACCTACATAACCTAAGGTTAATAATTGTTACTACAGTAGACATAAAGTTCTTTTTTGCAGCTATCTAAAAGATACAAGAACAATTTCGCTTGCAGCTCAGAAAGAGCGTTGACTGGTCCACTTTCACAGGGCCACTTTGCTCAGATCGATTTGGCACTTGCCCTTCGACAGATTCACGATGATCTTGAACCGAGACCTTCATCTATTTTAGAACCACCCACTATTCTAATTTTAACTAAATGTAACTCTACAGCTGTAATGAAATTATAAACTAAGGGCCTATTTCATAGTTACATATGTAGAGCTGTCTCACTCAGACTATTATGTTTCTGAACAAGACAGCTCTTTAACTAACTTACTACTGTTATACTAGACACTTTACTAGGAGATGGTGAAATTAGCCCTTAGAATTCTAAAGCTACTTTGTTCATAAAATAATTTGAGCGCTATCTCTAAGTGCCTACTAAAATTATGTTCGGGTTTTGCTCTCATAAAATTAATCCTGATAAAGCGCAATCCCTAGAACATAAATTGGCATTCTGTTGAAATAGCAAGATTGCGAAAATTCTGTCTGAACTTTGGAGATTCCAGAATCAATAACATGAGCTCCCAGAGGATTGGTCGAGGTTTAAGATTAACCAAGCGTTTGAGTTGGGAGTGCCTCCATGTTAGCTTTACCACAATTTATTCATTTCGATTCAAAGGCTTTGAACACCATCTGAATAAGGACGGCATTTGTTTGAAGGGACAAGTGTTGTGTGATGTCTTATTAAGGGAAGGTCTTTTTACCCGATTGCGCGACAAAAAGGAGTGGTAATGTGTTTATCAGTCTATGTATGGTGGCCTTTTTTAATAAATCATAGGTCGATCTTGACGTAAGTGAAAATACAATATGGCGACTTCTGGACGCCAAGATAATATAAAGTGGGGTATCGTTGAATAGGCATTTAAAAATAATATTTAGTTTTCTTCGACAGTTTTTATCCGACTGTCCGTTTAGTATCTAGGTATATTGATTTAAAGTTGCATGTTGTTTGCAACTTTAAATCAATAAATATCATTCGGACTTAATAGGCCTAAAGACTTATAAAACTTCGCAAAAAATTTAATGGGGTATGTTTTATTTAATTTCATCTTTTTAACTGAATTGATGGTATTTCAGACGCAAAATGCTTATACTGCGTGTTGACGAGTAATTTTTATTTTCTTAATAACATTGAGTAGGAAATTTTTATTTTTTTTACCTCAGAGACTTCAATTTCAGAACTACAACTTTTCATTAAAGTCTGCGCTTTAAACGACAAATGTTTTCACTGACAAAACATAATATTTCTACCCCATATTGTGGTGTTTGTTGGCCTGGGGTTGCGTGGCTTTAGAGCCTCATAATGTAACATTACTGGAATTCCTTTTTTGTCCTTTTCTGCCATACTATCAACAATACACATTCCGCACAGTGCAGGGGAATTCGAGTGGAGTCCATCAAAATACCTCCAACTCGTTCAAAGTTGCTTTGACATAAGTTACGTATTTAATAGTACGCCTACTTTTTAACGAGTGTGTTATAGATAAATCGTGTTTTAATCGGATAATCGAACATAATATATTTGTTGTTGGGACCAAAATATAAAATAAAATATAAATATAAATATTTCCAGACATTTCACACAACAACATCTAGCCCCGTGGTAAGCTCTAAGCTTGTGTTACGGGTACTAGGTATCTGATATACTTAATATAATAGTCATACATATATAGATATTTTTTATTATACATATTAAACACCCAGACCAAGGAGATCGTGCTTGCAGAACATACAAACACTTTCACCCTCAGCGGGAATCGAACCCGCTACCTCTTGCGCCGCAAGCGGACCCTCGCCCACCGCGCCACTGAAGCAGTGAAATGTAACAAATTGAGAATATCTATGAATTATTTACATTCTTTTCAGGCGTATGATTAAGTTTTAGCTGCTCTACAATAGTTACAAGCCGCTACCGATCAAAATTGAGCCCTTGGGCGATCCATAACATGGTACTAACAGCTCGTGGCATGAAACGACTAACATCCCCTATTCTCAATAATAATGATGATAGTTACTTGAGATTTTTGGTATATTCTTTGGTAGAAATGTATCCAAAAGTACACACACGCTCAAGAATATCTTATCTCGGTATTGGCAGGCTCCACTTTGTGAACAAACAGGTACTTTCCTAACTTGACGTTTGATGAAGAGTGATTGATGTTCACTTTGTATGATTCTCTACCTCTAGAAACGTTTATTCCCTATTTTCTCAGAATCATACTAATCTAATGTCGCTGTTGGTAACAAGACCTCACATATTTGGTAAGTCTTACGGTTTTTGCTTTGAAGTATAATTTCTTTTAAATATGAAAGAAACATAAGAATCCCGGTGTGAAGAACGTTTTCAAACATTGCCATGAGAGTTGTTATTGTTGCTACTAAGACAACACACACACATTTTTATTTTCCACTGATTATATTGTAAAGTTTTATTTATGATGCTAATCATTGTGAAAATTACTACTACTTTAAGCTCACTAAATTTTATTATTACTTATACCTTCTTTAATACTCATTAATTAAATTCATACATACATACACTATTGATTCTAACTTCAAAAATGTGATCATTGAGCTATGCAGGGAAATCTCATATCCTATCTCATATTATTATGTAAAACGGGTTAATTAAAATGAACATGATTTGACGGTTCTTGAGTTATCCGATATTTAGACGCTGTTGCAAGCGCCATACGGAAACAACCGTGGTTTTAAGTCATAATATTGCTAAAACCCATGATAAAAAGTTAGACCTATAATATATCCAATAGAAGTAAAAGAGAGATGAATGTGTTTGATTCTGCATCGATCGTACTGAATTTCAATTAGTTACGCATATCCAAACTAATCATAAGCGAACTATGAGGATGTTATTTGTAGGGTACATTTTAACTTCATTATCTTAAAGCCAAGGTTCCACTTTAAATGCGTCCACTTTCGCCTTATTTATTAAGCACTAAGTTCTGTTAAACCTCTCGGAACATCCTTCGCCTTTCCATTCTTTTTCAAGGAATAATTCGTGTCTAATTAAGGAAATTGTATTTGAATAGGTCTAAGCAACAGGGAATTTTCGTTGCTAAGTATTTTTGTTCTTCTGTTTACATAAATTTTGAATGTAGATACTGTGGGTGTAATGAACCGTGAATGAATAATAGGTTTCTTTGTATCTGCCCTCCCATTTACTTAAGATAACTGCTGAACGATGAACATTTAGGCGGTATAATATTTTTGTAACGCGATGAAAAATCGGGACATTGCTATTTTAGTATTATTTGGGATTTATTTCGTAGGAACTCTTTTTGAATATTTAATAGTTTTGGTTCCATCGAGTATTACGATTAAGTTGTTGACTATAAACTAGTTCTTATTTTTATTTTTGATATAAATAATAACTGCAATTTGCTAAAAATAAGTGAAATCACTTTAAATTAAACCGGCCAATAGGGTAGATAGAACAACAAAAAATAATTAGTTCGTCTATTAGATTATTTAAAAAAAAACTTTTTTTTTATTTATTTTTTTTATGAGCCTGTGGTGTCCCACTGCAGGGCAAAGGCCTCCCTCCCTTCTTTCCAGACGTCCCTATCACCTGTTGAAAAAATATATACATAAATATTTTTCTTTATTCTTGCACCTGTTTTTTAATGTAGTCATCATTTCTATTGCCGCTCAGACCACAAAAAGCATAGATTTCCGAAAATATATTTATATTTTTTTATTAATATATTTATTATGATAAATTCTATTATATTCTAAATAGGTAGTTATAGCAAGAAATGATTTAATTCCGAACGCTTTATTGTGTAATATCTAACGCTAGTGCGATTAATACTAACGATATCTAACGCCCATTACAGTGAATACATTAAAGCTAGCTTATCTATTATAATTTCCCCATGGCTTTGAATGTAATAATGGTATATTTCACAAATAACAACCAGTACTTTAGATTTTTGATGGAAATGACGCTTCATTAGCGCGGTGGGCGAGGGTCCGCTTGCGGCGCAGGAGGTAGCGGAGTCGATTCCCGCCGAGTGGTCAAGTGTTTGTATGTTCGGCAAGCACTAGCTTCTATGTAGATGTGATGATGTAACTTTTTAAATTATCATTTTTTTAATAATATTATGACTTAAAACGGGTAACACACCAAATATCGGAAAACTCAAAAACCGTCAAATCGTGGTGTGTTACCCGTTTTAAGTCATAATAGTGTGATGATGTGTCCAGAAATATTTATTTATTATGTGTGTTAAATCTCAAATATAACACAACTGAGTGTAAACCAAATTCAGCCCTATCTTACTTGTATTGAGTGGTGCCCTAAACAAGTAGGTATAGGAATAGGTATAGTCAGTCTAGATACATGGGGTTTCTCTGGCATCATAAAGTTCTACGAGAGTTGAGTGTTGGAGAATTTGAAAACAACAACATCATCTAACCGTACCTAATTTAAACAATGTTAGTATTGTAACTTAGAATTATACAATAATAATATCCTGCGAAGCCTTTTAAACTTTGGGGTTTTAAAGCCATGGTAGTTTTTGATTATCTCATAGCTTGATTTTTTCAGATAACTTTAATATTGTTTTAATTTGCAAAGAGTTCACTATCGCGTACGCACACAATGTAACGCAGAATATCAGTGATCGCCAGCTCTCAGCTACTACTGGGTCCAATGCTGAGTGTCTATCTTTTTGTTGCCTAATGTTTGTATTACCCATTTCTATTCTTAAGTTGTTCCATTGTGGCACAAAATAAATGTTTTTATTATTATTATTTTTTTTAATACTACAGCAAACAGACGGAAAGACGTGCCTTGACTTCAATTTGTTAAGTAAATCTAGTGATTCTACTATATCTTCCGAGTTGGTCAGATTGTTTTGTTTGAATCTATAAATACCGAACAGCTCAATTCTGCCCCACCAATACCGCCCACTGTTAGTAGGACATGGCAATATTATTTAAAAATAGAAGCTTGTATCTCTGAAGATTCTTAAAGGTATATTATTTAAAAATAGAATAAGGATATATATAACAAGGAACTCTGCCTAGGCTGTATCAAGAAGCGCCAAGTTCAATGAACATACATTATCTCATATTGCTCACATTCGTACGTAATTTCATGTTCAGTGGGCGGGAGAAATTAGTTGAATATAATGCTTCCGAATTTAAGGCGCCTGTATGGGCCAACGGCCTTGAGGATTCGGGCGGAGTCAAAATTATTCCCCGCGCAACCGCATACTCCCCGCTACATTATTACGACGCAGAGCGCGGCCTGCGCTCTCGGCAAGCGGTCACGCGTGCCGGGTCCTCGCGAGTCGCGACGCCGTAAATAAGGACTTTCCAACTACATCATTATTACGCTAAAACTATTCTACCTAGAGATTTATGCGTTTGTGCTTATGTTATTTTCTTTTTAATTTAAAATGTATTGTTAAAATTAATTATATATTATTATTAGATATTAATGAACCTTAATTTTTAAACTATTTTAGTGTATTTTCTTGTTGGTGGTTCTAATATAACAAATAAATAAATAAATAATAAGTATGTTTTTTTAACTAGGTTTTCTTTACTTACTAAGTACCAACCTAATAATAAGATCCTAAGCCAATCCTGCCAGGGTAGGCTAGTTACCTATACAATGTGTATTTTCGAAGCTTGTTCAAACGCGGAATTTGCGGATACATGACAAAAATTAATCGATAATATCAGATTTTTTTTATGTAAACTATTTAAAAAAGTCGATTTAATATTTTTTTATGAGAACTAGGTACTTCATCTGGTGTTTTCTTCGTTTCTGTTTGAGTAAACGGTGTATTTTATTCAAAGTAGGCTCATTAAAAAGCTAGATAGTTTACCTAGCTATGAAAATTAAAAGAAAATACAATTTCGGTACAAAAGCCTATTAAAACTTTTTTTTTGTAGAAATTTAACAAAAAAATAGATATTTATTTTATTTTTAATCTGTAACTTTTACACTGGATTATTGAGGTATACTTTTTTGCATGTCATATTAAACTTCATAATTTATACAACAAATCTCTTCTAAAAAGTAAGGGTTTTAATTTTATGAATAATGTCTGGTTTTTGCTTGAAGGCCAATCGTCTGATAGAATCTAGGTAGTATCTGCAATATTCATAATGTCATAGGATTAGAAAATCGGGCATAAAGACGAGTACAATTTCAGATGTTTGGTCAGTCACTAAGTTTTCGTGGTATTTTGCTTTTCCTTTTAAGTTTCAGGTAGATAGTATAAAATTCTTTGAAATGCTACGCGACTGACACTGTTGGTATCCATAGATACTCTAAGGTTGGTGGGTAGCCCACGTACCAAAAAGGTTAATTAAACTCTTTTTGCTGTCATGTTATTAGCCATTCGAATTAGGTACTTTCTGCCTTGTACAGAGATCAACAGACAGCAAATTATGTAATGAAACAAGGCAAGATAAGATGAAACGGAACGAAGCCTTTGCCCAAAAGTGGGATATTAACGGTGGATAATGATAAGATTAAGTAATACAACACTTTAAGTTATTAGGTACTATCAATTAATTTATTGATTGTTCAAAATGCCAACCATTTTCCTCAATGCATATCGTTGCAAGTAAACCCACGTTCAGTTCACAAGTTCTTTTTAGTACATCGCGATCGTTTCTTATTTCATTCGCTGGCGTGATTCATGGTGACGCTCCAGCTCACTTCACCACAATCGTGCGTGATCATTTTAATGCAACTTAAGATACATAATTTGTTGTCTGTTTATATTTGGCACTACAAGGCAGAAAGTACCTAATTAAAATGGCTAATAACATGACAACGAAAAAAGGTAGACCCATACTCTTTGTAGAATTTGTAGAATAATAATAATATAACTCTTTATTACAAACCAAGATAAAACAATACAAAAATGGACTTGCATAATACAAAATGCATAATGGGCGGCCTTATTGCTTAAAGCAATTTCTTCCAGACAACCTTTGAAAAATATTATGAAGTTTAATAAATAATGCAAAAAAGTTTCAAAATTATAGATCAACAACAAAATAAAAGAAAATTTTTTTGGTAAATTTCTACAAAAAAAAATTTTGCGGACTCTTGTACCAAGATTGTATTTTGTTTTGAATTTTCTTAATTAGGTAAACTATCTAGCTTAGAGTGTTAGATATGTGTGTTGATGGATATGTGGGAAGAGGTAGGTCAAAGAAAATATTGATGGACTGTTTGAAGGATGGCATGCGTAAGAACAAAAATGACTGACAAAAATGTTTCTAAGATAATGACTTTTTAAATTGTACAATAATTAGTTTTATGACTTTGAATTTTTGCTTACTATGATGATTACTGATGTTATAAATGTTTAATGAAATTAATTTAAAGTTAATAATTATAAAAATTTATTTAGTACTGTATTTTGTTAGATTTTTATTATTTTAGTTTATTCAATAGTGTAATGCCAATTTTATAATTGCATGCCTGGACAGGTAAAATACATTGGTCCATGTAAAATTTAAGCCATAACAACGCTGTAACATGTATTTACGCAATAAATTAATTTTGAACTTTGAAGGAAGGAATGAGTGTTGAGATGACGAGTGACAGAGGAAAATGGAAGGAAGAAAGATGTTGCGTCGACCCCACGTAATATGGGATAAGGGCTGATGATGATGATGATGTAAACTATCTAGCTTTCAAATGAGCCTACTTTGAATAAAATACACCATTTACTCAAACAGAAACGAATAAAAAACCATACGAAGTAGTTTTCATAAAAAAATATTGGGTTTTTTTTAAATAGCCAACATATAATTTTTTTATCCTATATTTATCCATAAATGTATGTCGTGTATCCGCATTTAGTTTGATCAAGGTTCGAAAATACACATTGTATATACTTTGTTTGTATCATCTACCTAGTAATAATAATAATAATAAAACTCTTTATTACACACCATATCACAATACAAAAAGGGACTTAAAGCTAAATACAAAAATGCGTAATGGGCGGCCTTATTGCTTAGAGCAATTTCTTCCAGACAACCTTAGGATGGAGAGGATAATGCACAGCAAATAACTCGACGGTGCGGTGACATAAAATATATATAACAATTAATTCATTATTTAATTTTTAATTATATTTATACTAGTCTGTGCTAGTTATAAATAAATAATATTTCCAGACAATTCACGCAACAACATTTTAGTCCCGTGGTAAGCTCTAAGCTTGTGTTACGGGTAGGTACTAGATATTTGATATACTTAATATAATATACATACATTTAAAGATATTTTTTATTATACATATTAAATACCCAGACCAAGGAGAAAAGTGCTTGCAGAACATACACACTTTTACCCTCGGCGGGAATCGAACCCGCTACCTTTTGCTCTGCAAGCAGACATTCGCACACCACGCCTACGAGGCACTCAGAGTCAGAGTTAGTTAACTAGGTAACCCTTATAAAAAAAAAACAACTTTTTCATAAGTGTTTTTTTTTGTTTATAAATATTAATAGGTAGGTACTTATTATATTAGCTTGGTACTTAATTTACTAGTTGGTAGGTAGTAAGTATAATCATTACTTATTTATTACTAACTTATATTCCTGCTAATTGCTTACTGAACTTGTCCAACGAATATACAAAAGTCCGAGCTCAAATACCTATTTCTAAAATATAAAACTAAACAACAGAGTCCATGCGCAAACAATAATCGTTATACGGTTACATCGAATAATGCATTTGGACCGATGACGAAGACGCGCGACACAACCTCCCCGTCCGATAGTCTGAGCCACACTGCCGCCCGTCGCCCCCGCACAGACCCGGTCGTTCCATTTCATACCGAAAACATAAAATAATTATTTGTAGTCGTATAAATCATTTGTTTTAATTTTCAAACGTACAGTTTGTGTGGAATACTTTGACAAATATTTAAGTTAAAGAAAAATACTCAAACTCAATACCGTTTAAAAGATATATCCAAATTTAGGATAAAAAATGCCTTACTTTGAATATTTTTTTTATTAAGTAATAATGAAGATACAATAATTTCAAACGTTCAAGTTGTAATTTAATATCTATTTTTCAACATATATTTTTTTTATACATATTTATTCACTCATAAAGTAGATATATCAATTTGAAAAAGTCGCGTTAGCGCATACAACCACCTTAAAGTGTTTGTTTATCGCAAACAAAATGGTATTTCGAGGGTTGAGAGCGAGATGGCACTTTTGTTCACTTTGTAAGTCCGCAGACGATTTTACCTAGAAAATTATGATAACCTATGTATATTTTTCCAAGACTATGGAACTACCGTATGGAACACGTCTTAAATGAAAACGTGACTTCAAGGCCGTGTTTAGACAGGGCGGAAAACGCGCGGTTTCAAAATCGTGTGAAAATCGCGCAGGTCTTATGTAAATTACAAGTCGTTCGACCTTTTACATTAGCGATTTCCGCTACTGTGCCGTTACTAGAGGTATACAGTCGAAGCGAAGCGTTCAGTTGCGTTGCGGGAACCGAGCGATAAGGAAAGCGAGCAGAAACGCGCGAGTCCCGCATGTCTTAACAGGCACTAAAGTAATAATCATTCAATATAGTGTAGTTTAAATGATGACTGTGCTTTCAAAATATATATCATAAATTTTGCACCAAAATCCATTATTCCCTATAAATTAATGCGGATACTACAAAAGTTTCAACGTTATTATCAATTACAATATACATATGTATATTACAATATTGTATCGCAGACATTCATCTTCTTAATATATATAAATCTCGTGTCACAATGTTTGTCCTCGATGGACTCCTAAACCACTTAACCGATTATAATAAAATTCGCACACCGTGTGCAGTTCGATCCAACTTGAGAGATAGGATAGATTAAATCTCAAATTATAGTCGCTATTTTAATTTATTGCTAATTATTTGTCTGTTATTATTATTATCTACAGGTTAACAAAAGTGTAAAATAAATGTCTTTTTATAGGTTGTCTATGATTTTTCTTGATAAGCTATTCATACGTGGTGGTTATATACTCTTTGAGCTATTGTCTATGTCTCAAAAGTTCAATATTCAACATAGTTTTCAATCATTTTTTTCTGACATGAGTTTAAAGTAAGTACTTAATTGGTTTTTTTTTTATTTTTTTTTTTTATTTTTTTTTTTTGGAGTTTACTCCTTAAAAAACGATTTAAGTTATAAGGCCCGGTACGGAAATTTTATGGGGAGTAAAATCAAGTGTTAACAAAAGTTGAGGCGTTACGTAGAAAAAACAGACAAACATATATTATCTGTAGGATTCAACGTGTAAAAGAATGAGATGGAATACCGTCGAAACGTCTCGTTCGAAATAAGAACTTTAACGCATTTTGATTGGTTGTTTGTTGTGTCTCTGGAATGCGTGTAACCATTTTTGACATTCGAATACGCGTTCGAAAAAGTATTCGTCTAGCATTCACTTAGAATTTCTCAGTGAGTAGAGGTGAGAGTGCAAAGTTATTCAGTAAAATCATCAATATTTACAAAAAAATTTTGGCCGGACTTTTTTTTTTCACTTGGATATCGTCTTACAGAGATAGCTTTTACGTTTTTGTGCAGGGAACTAAAACAATTGAACAATTTATAGTCCTCTCAACGCGTTTCGTTGGAACATATAATAAGTACCTTCTGTTATTTATTAATTAAAATATTAAAAAGAAGCTATAGTTTCGACACCTAATTAATTTGTTCTATGCAGTATTTAAAACTGATATTATAATTCAAAGTGAAAGAAATCAATCATCCTAAAATTGGATTTGTATAAATTGAACACAATTATTATTATTTTGTAACATACTTTATGTAATACGCTTTATTGAAGTAATATAAACAATCCGAATAATAACAGACATATGTTTGTTTCTCTCATCATTTTAGCAGATGCGTTCATGTACCCTTTTTTTCTATTCGATGTACATTATATCATAATATCGTTCGTAAGTAGTAAACTCCAATCGTGCGTCGTAGCTGACACACACACACTTTTTTTATTTTTATGTTAAAAGCGTCCGTGAAATAGCGGAGATTATCTATATTCTATCTATATAAAATAATGAATTGTTGTTCGTTAGTCTGATTAAAAGTCGAGACTGGCTGGGACGATTGAGCTGATTTTGGTTTTAAAATGTTTGTCGTAGTCCAGGGTAGGTCTAAACGGTAAGCAAATAAGGAAAAATTGCCGGGAACTTTTTTACCCGTGCGTCGCCGGAGCGGGCAGCTAGTATTATTATAGATACATATAAATGTTTGCGAAAAATTATAAGTAACTATTACATATTGATCTTCGACCACAAAAGTTGGTAGTATAGATAGTTATATGAGACAAATTTAATTATTATCTATAAAACAGTCCCATAGCATAAAACTATCAGCATCTCATATTTTAATATTACTTTCAATAGATTTATTGATTTAATAAACATAATATGCCAAAGAGGGCTCAACGTCCAGCACAGTACTTATACAAAACAATGGATAAGGTAATAATGAATATTAACGATTCCAGCGCTTCCTTATTCTGCCTAGTTTCCTTCCTTCGCCCCGAGATATTGACCCGGCACGACTGCCGCATACAATATACTGGCGCAGAACCATGTCGTATTCATAATCCTCTTAGGGCTTCGAGGGTCAATCATCGTATTTTATTTATGACTGTCCCTCAGTGCTATCTTTTACGGGTTTCACAACTTATCATAAAGATTTCGGGCCGTTTCGCCGAATTTTCGCTTGAAATATTGTGTATGGGTTTACGTTACCCCATCGTGCCGTTCATTGAATTTCTAGGCAGTGATTTTTTAACACACTCCCGTCTTCCAGACGCAAGCTTTCATGGGCGGAGGATAAGTGTTCCATTTACGTAACGACGGTCGTATATTTGACTCACTATCTTATGATAGTTCCCATGTGATATTCAACCCTGAAATGAGAGCGGAGCATTTTCCACGAATGTTATGTAGCCACCAACCACCCAGTATGAAATTGAAGCTCTTAATTAAGTGAACGAAGTTTGTCAAAGTTGTTTAACTAAAATATTGAGGCACCAAGACCCATATTGGGTCTTATTACCACAGCTGTCGTAACTTGGAGAGGTTTTGTTTAGGGGTTAGTTTAAACTTATAATAAACAACGCAACATACATACTGTAGGTACAATGTTGTCAAATATACTTAAAGATACGTCCGAATATAATTTAGGCCTTTCGCGTTCGTGTGGTCCTCTGTTATAGCTATTGAAAACTTTTAATTTATTTTGAGCGAATTGGAACTCTAAGAAAATATTAGCATTACTTTGTTTTAGCTCTTTTGTCGGAATTGAAATAGAATTTGTGGATATTGACTGACATAAAAGGCTCTCTATTAGATTAGCTTACATAGTAGTTCTAAATGTTTATTGTTTTAGTTTCCAGGCAGGTACAAAACGGCTTCGGCTCGGACCCAATCTCATAATCCTTTATCGCATCAAAGGTTAGTAATGCGATAGTCAAGCGAGTGCTGGAACACTACTAATAGTTGGGAAGCTTTATAAATATAACAATATATTTACATAATATTACGGCTGAAAGATAATTACGTCAGAAAGACCTTCCTGTTTGAAATAGTATACAGAACGTCTCACTATAAAATTGAGATTTATTTGCTTTTGTTTCATTATAAAGATATCGTAAATGATGGTAAACGACAACGCGGTCTACGAAAGCTAAGATATCTTAGTTGTCGTTTTTTTAAGAAGAAAAATCCAGTGGTGCTCTGCGCGGTTTGAATCTACGACCTTCGGTATGAAAGTCAAGTTTTCCTAAATTGAATTGAATTGTTATTTTGTATTTGTATGTTTTTTGGTTTTCCAAAAATCAATAAAAATCTCTTGATGAGACCATTTTCCAATTGGGACATAAGATATTAGAAAATACTGCCTGCACCTTATAATCGTATCGATCGTGTCTTTCCATGTTTTTCAATTTCGGCAGATTTTTTTTATCCTTAGAGGTACTTATCAATATTTGGAATAAAACATCTTACCTTCTGTAGACTTTGGTAAAATCAACCTTAATACCTACCTCACGGATGGGTCAGGTAACACAATATCCATTCAATTTACTCGAACTATTTTTCTCAAGTATCGCTCACATTATTTAGAGAAGATACGTGTGAAAGTGCCATCGAATAACCATTAGCCTTTATCGATGCTATAAAGTTTAATACTGCCTTTTAGGCTTTAGTTTGGGTTTTTTAGCAGAAAAAAACAGTTTGTTTTGTTGGCCTTTGTGACAAATTACAAGATGCCAAATGTCTGCAAAATTTCGTGTCTGTGATAACTCGTGATGCTATCTGTTGACAGATTTAATCTTATTTCATCTCGGTGAGAGCACTAAAATTACATATACATATATTATGTTATCTGTGGTGAGAGCCAAATTTATGGCTTTTATATATTTACCCAGACGCAAAATGGCGTCCAACTGAGTAACATCTTTTTCACTTTATCATTTAATTTAACTCGCCACTGGCATATTGTCGCTTCAAGCGCAAAGTCCAATTACAAGAAACTGAACTTAACTATATTTACCCACAAGCATATAACAGATTAATATAAAATTGAGGGAGTACAGTACCTAAAATAGTTTTTGATTTCATGATATAAATCGTTAAAAGTACAGTAAAACTTTCCGAGCTGTGAAACAGCGCAATCTGCAATTAGCCTGAATTTTTAGATTTATTCAATTCGAATGTGGTTAGTCACTGGATTTTCCAGCTGTGATTCTTATATAAAAGATAAAGGGATGAAATAGATGAAAATTATAAATGTTTCCTAAAATAGTTGTAATCTACATATGATTGTAAAAATAAGAAGGGTTATTTAAAGTTTTTATTTTGAAAAAACAAAGACTGTACTCGTTATAAAATGCTTTCGTTATTGTTCTAACAACTGGTATATGTATAATCCGCTTTTAACGTTTCCCGATAAAAGTTTCCTTAAAACATGCGCTATTAAAAGTAATTCCGGAGCTTGAAGAAACTCAGTAACACTAAGAATGAGTACTAAACAAACAACGAAAAGTACCGCCTCGCCTGTTGTCTCAAGCAGTGGCTAGCTTCCTTGCAATCTCGTTTTTGAAACAAACTTGCATTTCAAATTGCTTTTCCTCACAAACTTTAGAGTTGTCTTTAATCCCTTCGAGTGAAATGTACAAACTTCGTAAATTCAAGCTCCAATTTTATGGGACAGATTTGACTTGCAAAATCAAACGGAGATTTTAAAACTAATTTTATGTTGCAATGAAATTACGGTATTTAAATTAAATTAGAGAAAGAGAATAACCAGTTTGCGATTATTTTATTTACTTCACAGATACACAGCAATTTGTAGGTCCGTGTAAAACACTCGTAATACACGATTCTCATAAACCTTTATAATTATGGCATTAGCTCCCTGCTCCTATATTTCCTAATAACTACAACCTGAGTGTATTCAAGAGAAGAGAGAAGGTACCTTCTAGTTCTATGTGATCCAACTTCGTCCACATCGACACTTACCATCAGGTGAGATTGTAGACGAACAGACGAACATATGTAGATCTCTCATAATCTCTCTCCATTTAATGCTTTTACTGATATACCCGATATCGACTTGTTTGATACAAAAGCCAGCAGAGTCAGTAGCTTTTTGACAAAACGCTGGTTTGAATCTGTTAATTGTTAGTCATTTATTATTTTGACGATTTTCATTTTCTCTTATTATTTGTTTTTTCATTATCCGTTTTTAATACTCTCTGTATATTTTCAAATTTAGTTATAACTAAATTTGTGTTTTAGTTTTCCAAATAAAATAAAATAAAATAAATAAAATAAAAAACAGAATTTTGGGTCAGGTATAAGTATGTTTATTTCTTCAATTTATCAACTGGCTGCTCACCAATAACATGCGTCATATCTGGGGGCACGGCAGTGCCCCCACCAAGTCGAGTAAAAAAGCGTCACGGCCGTATCCTACTTTCAGTAATTAATTACCATTACTAACGACCTGTCTATTGTTCAATACAATGTTTTGTTTCGCTCTGGCAATGATTCATTGATAATAATTAAAAAAAAGATTTTTATAGTTTTAAAAACAACATAAAATGGTTCCCTCCCAGTGATAAAACAGCTTATGACTAGCAATAGAGCTAGTAGATGGTTTTGTTCGCTTGCTTGAGGCAAAAGTGTGTACCTAAACTAATTTATCCGAGTTTAATAAATCAAAAGAGATTTTAAAAACAGAAGTCGCTTATATAATATTTTATGTAATAATTTAGAAGCCAGACCTTTTAATTATACCTAATGAGGCGGGCACTTAACAATTCTCAAAGTCAAGGTAAGTCAGATGCTCAAAGTGAAAATCTGAAATATAACATAAACAGGCACGACCGACGCTCACATAAGTCGGGCCTTCGTTAGGGAAATACCCAAATCAAATCTGAAAGGATACTCAAAGCGGTTAATGTAAGGGCATGGCCCTGTGATGTCCTTTTCACGGTGAAATGTGTTGGTTAAACTTTTATATTTGCTGGATGACGTCTGTGTATTTTAACTTAAATGGGATTTTTAGAGTTCCGTAGACAAATGGCAGAAAATGTAACCCTTATTGATTCGTTTTGTCTGTCTGCTAGGTCTATGACATAGCCGCTTTTTCGCATCTATAAGAAATAATGTTTAAACTTGGTTTGTAGATCTATTCTAAGAAACCGCACTAGTATTTATATACAAAAATATAAAAAAAATGGTTTTGGATTCTTTTTTTCATTAAACCCATATGTGTGGATTTAAAACACATCCTCCTTTTTTGAAATCGGTTACAAATAATATACTTCGTATTTATTTGCAAACTGTATACTTTGCGTAAGAGACACTTACAAAGAAGTAAAATTTGTCTCAACTGTTAATTCGAAAATAAGTGATAGATAAAACTAAAAAAATATATTTGATGTACAATTAAAGTCTGGTTTGAACGAGATTTAGTTTGTAGTTGTGAATACCTCTTAAATTTACCCCACATTACAAAGTTAAACAACGTTGAGCGTCAGTAGTTGGATGGGCGACTGCTGTAACTATAACTTTTTGCACTATTTTATTATTTAAATGTTCTTTTTATTACAATCATTGAATAAACTGTTGAAATACAAGGAACCCTTGTCGTATGAGTCCGTCTTATTCTTATTAAATGTATTTGTGATAGACATTGTATCTTTTTAAAAGTTGTCTTGAACTTTTATAAGGTAAGTATTTATTAAATCCGAAATATCCTGCACTTATGCCTCTAAGTAGGTATATCTACTTTTATAAATTTTTAATTTCAGTTGTGCGAAATTTACTAATTTTCTTTAATTTAATACATACATTTCGTTGTATTGTTAGTAAAATATTCACTCAGAAAATGCCGGGCTATTTTGAGTACATTTTAGCTAACTTGATAACAATTAATACCTCTTGTACGATTCTGTGCCACCTTTGTATTTAACCCAGCCTTATCAGCCTTCTATTGCTACAAACTGTTAAACAAAAGCTTTGAGTTTAATTACGAAGAGGCAAATGGCAAATGTTTGTGAAGCATGTTTGTCCATTCGTTTCTAGTCTCGAAGTCCATTAAGTCGATTCTGCGCTCAATTAAATCGATTGTGGTCTCTTCAACAAAAGGATGTGGATAATCTTGCTGAGAGGTGACTTGTTCTTTGATTAGTCTTTAATTAAAATACTTGGTATTTTCTTTTTAAAGTCACGGTAAAGTTTAATGTAAATATTTTCGACTTCTGACATTTCTTATTTTACGTTTCCGTGCTAGGAGTTTGTCCAGTACGGTTGCTCCAAAGCTTTCTATACTTTTTAGAATCTAAAACAAAAGGAATATGGTCAAAACTTCTACTACTGTATTGCTCATAATATCTTTGGGATTCCGAGTTATGAATAAGAAAGCGTTCGCGGCATTTTGTATTGATAGAATATTAATGTATTCAGACAGTACCAAAGCCACTTTATAAGAGCTCTGTTAAAACAAAATGTCAAAGGAACACCGCAGTGGGTTATGAATTAATCATCTAAACCCTTAATAGTTTGAGGTGTGCTTATATGTTACCTACATAAGGTTAAGAGCGAAGCGATAATAATGAATAGTAGTCATGCTTTAATTAATTCCTTAATTTTTTTCTATGTCAAAAAGTTTGTTTGTTGGGTTTATAAAAAGTCAAATATATATTGCAATCTTAATTCTAACTAAAATAAGGAAAACTCAATATAAAATATAAAATTTCGTCAACGCAGATAGCAGCAATTGCTACCGCTGTCTCCCGAGTTTACTGCGACTGCCATAACAACTCTCGTAAACATAACTGAATGCGTATTAATCGTAAACCGCGACAAATTCTTACTGTTGTTGTTTAATAAAAATTCTCAGGCAAATCTATCAAGGCTCCTAACATGCGCAGCTGCCAGCATTAATATTTTCCGTTGTGAAACAAAACCAATATCTGTAAAAGTTTCGCCTGGGCCCATTATTTATTCAGAGGCCTTGCGTTTCTTAAGTTTGGGAGAGCGGCCGCGTCCGTGCGGGTGTTATAAAGGAACCGGCCTGTCGATCGCTCCTGGCACAATTCCTAGCAATTTTCCTCGGAAATCCCCGAGTTTGCGCATAAAGAAGCCCCGTATAAATTTTCGTTTTAGTCACAGAACCCCATGTCGCGGCGCCATGCTTTTAATAATGAAGCGTGCATCGCAGTAGTGACGTAAGTGTGGCGTGATAGAGGCCACGGTTTACCACACGCGTACTCCGACTGATATGGAATACCTCACGTATTTTTGCACAAAAAACCCTATTTATGCATCAGGCGTTCTAGCGTATCCGGTCGTGTTGTGTGTTTTACAGTTTTTCAATTGGAAATACCTTTTTATAAAAAATACGCATGTAAAGCAAAATAAGATAAATATTTTAAAGTTATTAAATGTGGGATAAGATATTCTCAAAACTCAAGATACGACCTGCAGAATAATATTTGTTCAGCAGAAAAGATGATTCAGCTGCGAGTAAATGTACGAAAATTGAATGTCTGGTCCCGAACCATCAATCAATAGGCCTAAATCAAAGTGTCAAACCGTATTTTCGTGAAAAGAATGATATTAATGTAATAAAACCTCCTAATTGAAGAGCTTCATTTTAAATTTCGGACATAAACTTGATTGATGAAAGAGCTGTCTATTGCATTGAATTTTGCATCTTCATGAATTTATATTAAGGCCTCGAGCCTTGCTTTTGAGTCTCCAAAGACTAATGAGTAATATAAGGAAAAAACTTACTATCAAAGGTATTTTATTGGACAACTACCTTACCATAGACAAAATATAAACAAACATGTCGGATAGCTGTTGTAATAAGGAGATAAGTAGAGGAAGTTAGAATAAGTACCTTCGAAGAAAATATAATTTTCCAATAATGACAAAGGAGCGCTACGGAGTGGTTAGTTATACATATATATAGAATAAAATTAATTTTATTCGCAATTTATTAAAATTAGTTTTGATAGAAAATTCTATCACGAGTTCTCCGAGTTTGCTGCGAATTTTATGAGACATTCTTCTTGTTTGCAATTTGTCTATGAGCCATAGGTACCGTCGCAATTTAATTTACTCCGAGTTCGGATAGCGCGTGCCGCATCCTTTGTCTTTGAATTACACCTCTGATTAGTACGGAGCTAAAATAAGATTTGAATAACTCAGGGATGAAATGGAAATAGTGAAAGGTTAAACGGAACCCTCTTCTCCGGAACTTAAGCTACTTCGATCCAAAATGTAAAATTTCCTTGGATTTGGTTTTCCACAGGGGTAATACGTAAATTAAAAAAAAAAAGTGTGTGTGTGTCAGCTACGACGCACGATTGGAGTTTACTCCTTACGAACGATAATTATGATATATATCGAATAGAAAAAAAGGGTAAATGAACGCATCTGCTAAAATGATAAGAGAAACAAACATATATCTGTAATTATTCGGATTATTTATATTACTTCAATAAAGCGTATTACATAAAGTATGTTACAAAATAATATAAATAAAATACAGCAATACCTCTTTGCGCGATACTTCGTAGTCTCAACTACTAAGTATTGCGAAAAGAGGAGACCTCGAGAATGAGATACGCTGTGTAATGTATTACATCTCATTCTTTTACACGTTTAATCCTACAGATATATGTATATGTTTGTCTTTTTCTACGTAACGCCTCAACTTTTCGTGTTACACTTTTTGATTTTACTCCTCATAAAATTTCCGTACCGGGCCTTATAACTCAAATCGTTTCTTAAGGAGTAAACTCCAAAAATTAAAAAAAAACCTAAAAGCATCACCATTTTACACTGGAGGGTATAATTACTTTAAAATATAATTTTGTTGTAGCCTGCAAGCTAGGTTACCACCCCTTATTGGATTATCCATTATTAACGACGCACCCTGTATTTCACGAGTTTCCGAGTAACAAAACGTTATTAGACATTGACAGTCTTCTTGTCAGCATATTGTATTGTTTCTTGTTTACTCCGAATTTTGGTAACGGGTGACGCTTCCTTTGTCTCTGGAAGGCACCTCTGATTAGCGCGAAGCCAAAATCAGATATTAATAACTCAGGATCGAAATGTAAGAAAGAAGAATTGAACGGAACTCTCTCAACATCTGTATTGTGTGAAGCGGGCGTGACGTCATTAATCGCACTGCCGTTGATGGATGGCTGTTGTTGGAAACGATTTAACGGTTATTGCTGGCAACTAAATGAAAGAACTTCAGAATCCCTGTTGCTTGGAGTAGCGATTTGTTCGAGAATAAGATTATTGTTGTTTGCTGAATATTTGTATCATTGTACCTAAGTATTGGAATGATAATATGTAGTTAGGAAAGTATTCCTGTTTTTATTCTTAATAGACTGCGGTTTCGAGTTCGGATATGACCTTGTAAAATATATACCAACATATCTAAAGTTTTTTTGTAACGAATTTTCTTACGGCAGGCTTGGAGGAGATAGAGATTTTTCTGCGAGACCAAACTGAAAAAAATGTGATAGTAAAACCGTAAGAAAAAGTCCGTGGAATAAAACCGTTCAATGTGACGTGCGCAGGCGCGACAGTCGTATACTCAAGCGAGTAGTGTATCTTTCTTGCTGTTTTGAGGGTCATACGGAAAAATTGTGAAAAAACTACGAAACTTCATAGAGATTGTGTGTGTGTGCATGTGTGTGTATTTTAATTGTGTCGTTCCTACATTAGCCGAAGGAACTTCGTTTCTACCTGGTGTCCCACGACACCACATCTTTTTATTGAATTCTAGGAGGTTTTCGATGATTGTAAATTAATTACCTTTGTAGGTGACTTAAACGAAACGGATTTTCGAAAATGTCTTATTAATATTCGATTTGGGATGACTCAGTAGTAAAGTAAAGAAAGAAAAAAAGAAATATGTTTATTTTTAACCACAATCATACAAAAACTACAACAACTTAGTATAACTTAAACTAATAATACAGATTACATTGGTAATGATTGAGGTTAAATAACTAGAACTAGTTCCTGAGCCTTTCATTAAATAAAAAGAATCGGAGTAGGTATGTACCTACATTTATTTTTTGTTAAGAAAATTACTTGACCTATAAAACATATACTTATGTATTTATCTCAAAATATTAATTCTACTTTGTCATAGTTGCCAGAATCTGTTTACCAGAGAAGTAATTTCATATTCTATTTTACTAAAGTTCTATGGTATGCCTCATTACACAAAGCATATTTTTGGCTTAATTATTCAATCTATTTGGCAACCCTCCGTTCCAAAATGGAGAATCAACTCCGCAGAGGCATTTTGTAAATGCAAATCAGGGTTAAACAAAATAGTTGGGCGCTCGATGATTTAGGAGGTCCATTTTCTGGCTGACCTAACATAAAAAACAACAATCCTTTTTCCAATTCTAATTTCAGAGATTTAGAGGACGTCTTAAAAGATTTACATGTTTTAAGCAGAGGATTACAAATAAATCAGATTAGAGACGCTTGAAAATTATAGCCACATTAAATCGCAATACATTTGGAGCACTAAAGTCCGAAAATGTTCTCTAAACTCGTACTCAACATAAGAGGATTTGCTTAATAAAACTGAATAGAAGTAAAAGCGATTAGATACCTACTAAGAAAATATTTCACAACCCATCGCGCAGTCGTAAAAGTATAGTACCTATAAATAATCTTTACTAGTATTTTTTGTTATATTGCCTATGGTTTTGTACAAAAAGCGTCATGCTTTTTCAATTCTTGATTGATAGTTGAAAATTGTTGACAAAAAACCACAAACACTGTAAAATCAATATGAATAAAGTTACGAAATAAAGATCTTTGTATTTTATGAAATAAAGTTTGTTTTTGTATTTTGATAGTTAACATTTATCGGCTCTCACCAACGGCAAAAGCAACCAACCAACAAAAAACGTCATGATTTTCTACGCCAAATGTTAAAATAGGTGTGATTGACTCCATCCTAAATATTTTGCCTAAGACATTCTCTCAACCTAAGCGATATTCAAAAGTTGTAATAAAATCAAATGAATGACTTAGACAAACAATAAACAAACCTAATTTGCGATTGCCTGTTTGCTTGAGTAAAATTATTAAAACAAGAGGCGGGCAGTCTTAGGACGACCATGCGCGATTATTTAAACACTTATTATTAAACTTTATGATTTATTGAGGCACTATATAAACACGTCTAGTATTCCAAAATTTTATTATTTTAGATGATACCTTACTCCAAATATTATATTTATCCAAGTTTATTTGTTTTGTATCTTAAGGCACCAAGAATGATTCCAGTATAGACACTTTTTGCATTAGTTACGATGCAAGGGGCTTGCTATGTACGCTCGGTACATTACGCACTTGCGATCCGCAAAGCTTATTGACTTAAATACAGTCCAAGTCTCTTGCATTGAATAATTGAAGGATGGTTCCAGTTAACATTCGACTTGCATTAGGTTTGATGGATGAGCCTTATTAATATATACGCTGATGGGTACACTTTGCTCATGCGGCCTAAAAGCCTATTGATTTAACCACAGTCCATGTCTCTTGTGTTGAATTATTGAAGGATGGATTCCAGTAAACATTCTACATATTATGTACATTAGATATGATGGAAATGCCTCGTAATGTACGCTCGGTACACGAAAAGAGCATACTCTTTCCCACAAATCCTATTGTTTTAACCACCGCCTTAGTTTATTTGTATGAATCATTGGAAGATTCATTATAGTATATACATTATATACATTATACTACGTACATTAGATATGATGGTAGTACTTTGCTATAAACGCTCGGTACACGCTCGAGCCGTCCGCAAAGCCTATTGACTTAACCACTGTCCAACTTCTTTGTATTGAATAAGACACGAGGGATGAGTTCCAGTACATACAACGACGTGCTTATGATATGATAGAAGTGCCACTCGGTACACCACGCTCATGCGGCCTGAAAGCCTATTGATTCAACTACAGCCTAAGTTTATTAGTATGAATCATTGAAGGATGAAATACAGTACATATTACGTGCATTAGATATGATGGAAGCGCTTCGCTATGTACGCTCGGTACACCACGCACTTGCGGCGGAGTAAGTCTATTGATTGAACTCAGTGCAAGTTTCTTGTATTGAATCATTGAAGGATGATTTCAGTACATACCATGTGCATGAGATATGGTGGAAGTGCCTTGTTATGTACGCACGGTTACCACGCCTTTGCGGCTCAGAGAGCCTATTGATGTAACCGCAGCCTAAGAGAATCCTGCTGAATAGTTTCATAAATTAATAGGCCTTATCGCGTGCAGTACTGAGATTAACAGCAATTTGGGTGTTTATAAAATCATACATACTGTATTATAATTATACTAGTCGACCCGACAGACTTTGTCCTGTCCCACGTCTCAAAAAAACATATCTAGTGGACCGTATTGTGAATCTAAACCATTCTCGAACCCACTTAAACACACACAACAAATTTCATCAAAATCAGTCCAGCCTTTTAGGAGGAGTTCAGTGACATACACACTCACAGAAGAATTATATATAAAAAGATTTGCGTTTAAATTAAATTAAAATAAGAAATTGTGAGTTTATTTTTAATTTCTTCTCTTAAAGTTCTTAGGTTAAAGAAAGTTTTACAAAACCTAACAATGATCTAACTACTATGTATTATTAGATGGTAGATAATTGTAGCATTTTAGAACTACATATCTATCTATCACATAAAAAGGTCATTAACAAATTAAGCTTTCCATCAGCGCTATGGTTTGCTACGTACCATAATAAATTTACAGCCTAAGCCACCGAAAAAAACAATTTCCGATAATAACCCTTACATTCCGAACAACTATAATCTCATACTATATTTCATCGCAAAGTAATAATCCTTGCTAAAAGCATTATGTACCTACGCGTATGTTTGACAAGACATGCCATTATTATCCAGAAAACCTTCAGCAATCACAATATCATCACAAATATCAACATTCTTTCATATAAGACTCGTGATTATGTTTTCCATGTTCAATATAACAAGCAACGAAAAGCAAAAGTAATATTTCTTCATGAAACAAAGGTGAAGTGAATTATTTTATGGACTTGCCATGAAAACGCCGTGACCTAGAACTGCTGACATTGTCCTAAAACCTCGGAATTTGCAAATTGCAATTCACTTTTAACACAATACATAAATTGTACGGCATGCTATCAAGTTTGGCTCCTTTGTGTGTACCGAGTCAATAAAACTGAATTTCTAACTGCCAATTTTTCCCTCTTGTCCTATTTTCTATATGTCTTCTAATTGTATTGAACTAATAATAGGTAAAGCCTAATTGATCACAGAACGTTTTGCACTTACATACTTAAATTATTATTTTTGTTATGGGTGTTAAAAAAATAAAAGCCAAATGCATATTGACTTTTGGAGATGTATTTTCTGGAAAAACATTAATATTTCAAATTTTTTATCATATTGTGCAAATCAAATAAAAATATCAACAATTAAAAATAATTTTAACTTTCTTACCAGATAAGAGTTCAACTGACAAAACTACACAACTATTGCACTATTACCAATTAAATAATTAGACCAGAGCATCTGCATTCAACTTCGCAAAGCTCCTATTATGCGGCGGTGTGTCTAGTTGTGGGAATTGTGTTTGTTCGCGCGAGTCGCCACTATTCAAGGGTCAAATAATTATTAAAACAAAGCCAGGCATTGTTCGCCGAGACCCAAGCGCCACAGAACAATAAGTCCAATCCGAAATCTTAATGTTTTGGGTACTCTAAGACCTGCTATCGCAAACAAGGGCGAAAGCCCCGGCGTAAACTTTTCTGATAACAAAGTATTCGGCCTCAAACTAACGCGATAAACGAACTCAATGTTTAATGGCTGGAAGAAACTCTATACTTAGCCTTAATTGGGTCATGTGTTAAGTATCAATTTTGTCTAGCAGCGGATTTATCTACCTCAGCCTTGGGGTGTTTCATGAAAGAGGTATTTTCGTTTCGCAGTTTATCATTTTAGCTGCGGGTTGTTTTTAACCAAAATAAACAAGAAATTCGATGTTCAACCGTGCGTAATCCTTTCTTTCTATTTCCATTTATAATTTTAATTATCTGAGTTCAGTACGCCATTTTTATAGAACACACTGAATTAATGACTGTATGTAATAACTATGGATACACATTCACTCATAATTTTGAATAATGTGGTTTATAGACACGTGAATTTTTCCAAAAGTAGGTAAATATATTACAACAATTTATGAAATAGATCCTTCTTCGCTTCGTCGTCGGAGCCACACAGAGGGTATCAACAGTAATTTTACTTATTTCATATGTCATACTTCCACGCCATGTACAAACACGAGCGTTGAATACTTCGTTTTGAGGTATCATTACAATTATAAACGAAATTTTCACTTCCATCAACATTTCGCACGCGATTTTACGTGACTGGGGATTTTAATTAGTATTTTGTTACTGCAGAGCACTTCGTGTAGTGAAGGGAGGCAGGTCTTCATATAATGAGGTTTTGTTCCCGTCCTTCCTCCTTGGAGAACAAAAACTTGGTAATTAGCAGCATTCACCTCTGTAACGAGACTCTGTTATCTTGATCAGAACGAGCTCAAAAACTGGGTAATCCGTGAATAATTTAGATGAAGGGTTGCGTAAGAACTTTTCCGGTGTGACATACATAAAATTATTGTAGAAGAAGCTACACCTTTTTATAAATTAAGAAGCTTGACGAGTTTTTCTGTAAGTTTTATTAAAAAAAAATACTGAACAAATCTTTGGCGGTTTTCAGCAACAGATAAAGTGAGTCACAGGAAAGAATTGTATCCGTGCAAATCCGGAACGGGTCAGTTTGTATATATACCGATAATTTGATAAATTGGGTAGTTAAAGGTAAAAAGTAATGTAAGTCGTTATATAAAGATGTTAAGTTCCCGTCCTTCCTTCATGGAGATCAAAACTTGGTAATTTTTCAATTTTTTAGTTTCAATTTAACAGCATTCACCTCTGTAACGAGACTTAGTTATCTTGATCACTTCGAGCTCGAAAACTGGGTTATCCGTGTATAATTTAGATGAAGGGTTCCGTAAGAAGTATTCCGTTGTGCCATGCATACAATTATAAAGTGAGCTGCGTGTCTTAAATTAAAAAAATACTGTGGATCTTTCTTAAGACGATTTAATAGAATAAATATGACAATGTTATTTGTTGCATAAAACTAATAATAAAGGTTAAATTCCTAAATAAAATATAGAAGGCAACCTACTTACTACCTATGAATGCATCCATATTCTTACTACGTACTTAATGTCCTTATAATGACGTTTGTGCAGTTCGAAGAAATGAATAAATATGACACTGTTATTTGTTGCATAAAACTAATAATAAAGGTTAAATTCCTAAATAAAATATAGAAGGCAACCTACTTACTACCTATGAATGCAACCATATTCTTACTACGTACTTACTGTCCTTATAATGACGTATGTGCAGTTCGAAGAAATGCATCTCCCCAATTTGTCTTTACCTGTTAAAAAAAAAACGTTTATTATACGTATGGCAAGAAAAGCCATTTATAGTGTCCTGACAAAGTCAATGAAGCCAATACTCGGAATGGCCTTTTTTACTGAACCCTGCGAACGCCGTCAACCCTTAACAAATTGGATTAAGTTGTATCTTTTTTAACACTTTTATTTGTACTACTTACTATTTTATTTTTATCTCATGTTTGCATGAGAAACTTTCAGAAAATGAACCAGATGGATGTCCGGAATCCGACTAATATAACGCATAATAAACGCGAAAGTTTGTGAGTATGTGTTTGTAAATGTTATGTTGTTGCTCTTTCACGCAAAGACTGCTGAATGAATTTTGATGAAACTTCACAGTAATATCTAAACTAATATAACAAAAAGCTTAAAATACCGCATTTCTTTCATAATTGATTATATATCTATATCATCATCATCATCCGCAGCCTGACTTCACCCACTGCTGGGTATAGGCCTCCTCTTGCTCTCGCCACTCATTACGGTCCTGTGCCAATTGCATCCAGGTGCGTCCTGCGACTTTAGCGATGTCGTCAGCCCATCTCGCTGGACATCTCCGACCGACGTTCCTATAGGCGTTCCTTGGACGCCACTCAGTGATTGTCTTACTCCACCCATTATCATTTCGTCTCGCCAAGTAAGTAAATCTTTAAATAGTGAAGCCCGATTTGGATCAAATTTGACACTGATGCTGCTGTTGTCACAGTAAAGCACAAAAGCTACTTCTTATCGCGGGAAAACCCATTATTGCGCGGCCGAAAACTAACCTATTCGTAATATTTTAGATGCGTCTTTGTACGTTCTGCAAGCACTTTCTCTCCAGTCAGGTGCTTATTAAGTACTAGTGCCCCGCCCCGCTTCGCAAGGGTTTTTATTCAATTTTTTTCCCCGGAAATTATTCGATTTTTTCTCGCCTTTTAAACTTCGCCTTCCCTAGACCTCCACGAACATTTCAAGACTATGATAAGATAAATCCGTTCAGCCGTTCTCGAGTTTTAATCAGACTAACGAACAACATTTAATTTTTATTTATATATAGACTAGTGGCCCGCCCCGGCTTCGCACGGGTTTTTATTCAATTTTTTTTTCCCGGAAATTATTCCAATATTATTTAAAATTTGACACGGCGATGCGATGGTAGCGCCGTCTGTCGGATCCAATGTAAAACATTCCAAAATCCACAACTACTAATAAATTAAAAATTAATTAAAAAAACATTGTCCAGCGGACAAAATTGTGAATCTAACCCATTCCCAGATCCCCTTGAACACACACAAAAAATTTCATCAAAATCGGTCCAGTCGTTTGAGAGAAGTTCAGTGACATACACACTCACAGAAGAATTATATTATATAAAAGATAAAGATTATTATAAAAATATCGTTATATGTATATCTATTATATTAAGTAGATCCTATGTATAGTACCCGTAACACAAGCTTAGAGCTTATCACGTAACTTGATATTGTTGTGTGGATTGTCCAGAAATATTTATTTATAAGGCCGCCCATTGTCTCACTCTATACTATGCACATTTCTATGTAATATTTTCATTGTTGTTGGTGTTTTAATAAAGAATATTGCTATTGTATTGTATTGTAAATACTGTTCACCTCGCAGTGTCGCCCGCATTTTCCCTCTGATATCTTTTAGTGTCTATCAAATGTATGAAAATAGCAATTAAAGTACAAATGGCCGATTTATGAATAATAATTTGTATATCGGCCCTTTGTAAATGAAATACGGATTGCAGAAAATAATTTATAATTGGAACTTCAGGTACAACTCAATTTAAAATAAGACTATTTTAAAACCGCCACCTGAGAACGACCCCGTAGAGAAATTAATCCATAGCTTTGTGCCTAAGCCTATTCTATTAGAGGGATAAAAATCTTTAGTGCCTGGCTTTTGCATAATTTAGAGTCTTTTTCATAGCCGATAAACAAAACATTCATCACTATTGTAGTATTAGATGAGGGTGAAAAGGGATCAGCGGGTAAAAAGGATTCAATAGAGCGTAAACGCACCGTGTCGTCAGATTTTGGTTCCGAACGATTAATGTTAGAGATAATTTTCCTTTCTAACCCAAAATGGTATTAAATTAATTTGACACTACCTTATGGCTATTCCAAAATAGATAAACGTGTTATCTGAGCGAGGGAATGATTCGCTCAGCGATAGATTCCGTTCAGGTACATATTATTGTTTCAAAAATAATCCACGCGACTTTGAATATGTATATCCAAAACTAACAAACAAAATCAACAAACTTTTTTCAATTCAAACAATGTCCTACATAATACCATTTAAAGCCATACCAACTACGTACTGGGCCAGAAATAGGTAATTTAAAAAGTTGCTCAGTTGCTAGTTCAACTGTTAACTTGATTTTTTGTTGGCAACCCTAATGTGGAACCAGTTGCAAGTTGGGTAATTTCTAAACAAAAGTACACATTACAGTCGATAGTTAATTTTGGAACTTCCTGCTACATCCACACATAATTGGTGCGGCAAGTTAAATTATGTAGCTGTGTTTATTCGTATTTATTTAGCTATACTTTTTATCGTACCGGAAATATACCAGGAATATTTTACCAAAATAATTCATAAGGCTCAAAAGAGTTATCTCTAGGGCTTTTAATCGAAATCGTATTGAATTCAATTTATCTCAATTATATAAAAATAACTTTCGTATTTAGAGAGACCTTACAGAGGACACAACAATTAACGATTCGATTTAGCTCAAACCTCTCAGAGGGATCAATCAAGGCCAATGCATTACTAGACTAATGCTTATATGTAATATTTTTTCCTAACATATTGTACAAGCAACATGATTTCAGACACAGAAATTTGAACTGTTCTGTTAACTACTGGCCTTCAAATCAGTTCGTATTATATCAAAAAATCTACTGCAAATATGACAAACTATATATGGTATATACCAGAAGTAAGAAAAGTCTTTGAACGCAGCTTTAGCGTTCAAAGACCGATTTCTGCGTCATTCACCATTACTTCCGCTCCGTGTGGCAACACATTCATGTGCTTGTAAGTCAAGTGCCTCTTAAAATAAAGGACAAACATGCGACGAGAGATTTCTTAGCGAAGTAATATTTCTATCTATTCTATTCTATCTATTTCTATTTGCTTCACGAAATTTCAGTTATTTCATAATCTAGGTATCTAGATTTTTAGTTGTAAAAGTGAAATACAGCAGTGATTTTTCATTGTAATGTTTACTAATTGAGTTTGACTACGAATTCTACGAAAACATCTAAAAATAAAATATTTTCTCAGTTTACAAAAGGCGATAATAATTATCTTGGCAGGTAACTAAAATACCTAGGCTCGCAAAGGTAAACGGAAAATATTTTCAGTATTTATTTACAAATTCGTAAAAATAATGTATAATTACCCCACAGCATAGAAAGAAAATATGTATCTCATCTCACAACAAATTGGTATAAATTAAGGCAATCAACGTCTATTCTCAACAAAACTCTCTAAATTATATCTGAAAAGGGAATTGCTACGATATCTGTCCAGCCGGTGGGTCATGAAAATAAAATATGACCAACCTTATTAGAAGAACGGTCCCAAGCAGCAAAACAGTCTCAGAACACGCAATTTCTAAGAGTGGTAGGCTTTAAGCGCTCTTATAATTGTTTTGGAACATGCCTCGATCCTATATTACTTTTAGACAAGCCGATATGGCCTCAAAAACGCTCAGTCTCATAACCAAGTCTTATATATTTATATAAGAGTATATTACTATGCTATTGTAAGCCACTTACTCCTATAAGAGGATTTACTAAGACTAATTGCACTTGAGAAACCTTGCTCTTAAATTCATATTTTATAAGCTCGTTTGATTTTATAATAGACTTGCTTAATGCTATTGTGAGAATTTCAGACTAATATAAGCATTGCATAAGAGCACTATGAGTATGTGAATTTCTGTTCTTATTTGAAACTATTATCAGATCAATAGCGCTGGATGAGTATACTATTAGAGTGATTTTGGATTAACATATTTACAATACAAAAGACAAGATGGTTATAAGAGCGTTTGATCTTAGATCGATTTTGGGAATACTAATTTTAACGATTTGAAGAGTAAAATTTTGCTGGCCATATATATGTTATTTTAATAGTAGTAAATAATGGATTACAAAACCTGGAATAGATTTAAGAAAACTGGTGGCTACAGGAAAGTTGTTAAGAAGTACTATGAAATGTTAAAAAGAAAAACAAATATACCACTGCCAGGACAAGGTAGTGTAGAGAAAAATATCAGTGAGGGTTCTGCAGGTTTTGCTTTTGTACAAGAAGTCGATAGTAACGATGGAAATTTAGTTTGTTCTATTAATGATAACAGTGAAGATGAATCTCCGAGCGAGGCCGAAACCATCTATGAAAAAACTTTCGTGTTAAAAAATTATGTCAGGAAATGGGCAAAAATACAAGACTCATTGGTATTTTAGGACGTTTATCGTGCACTCCAGATATAATTCATTTAAATATAAATATAGACGGATTGCCAGTATCTAATAGTTCAAGACAACAACTATGGCCCATATTATGTAATGTTTTTGAATTGCCTATCTCCGTTTGCAATAGGTAAATATATTGTTATTTTTACATTAAATAGCTTAATTTGATATAATATGTGGATGGAAGATTTGTGATATATGGGTATAAAAGATTTGCTAATAACAGGAAAAAGGTACTTCTAAAGTCAAAAGAAATGTGTCTTGACTTGAAGTATTTTCTTGATTAGGTATATGCATTTTCTCTCTGTAGTCATGACAACCAAATATATTGATTTTATAGTTAACGAATTATCTAACATCTTGATACAGAAGGGACATTTATTGAAACAATTTGTTTGTTTGGTTATTAAAATATAATTTCGAATAAACACGTATTTCGTAAACGCACGTATCCTTTTGGCGTATTTTATTTGTATTGGTCTACAAAATGGGCAGAAAATATCGTGCTACTTTTGTTGGCATCCAGTCATGCTCTCTTCTTTCTGCCCGTACTTTGCTGACCCATTTATGCCTTATAAGCTCTTCACTCGGGAATCTGTAAAATATAATATTAGCAGAGAAGCTTATGATGTACTGATGATAAATAAAAGAAGCAGTTACCATGTTGGTTAAGTTAGTTTTTTTTTCTCCCTGTCGATTTAAGGTTTTATGTATAATTGCGAGGATCCCTAATTTGTTTAAATATGGAGTTTGCTTTAGTATTCCGAATGCTAAAATTAGAGTAAACAATCTTACAATAGTCTTAGAGTGCGCTTGTAAAATGCAGCTATACATATGGCGACACTATCAATACAAAATAACAAATAATATATCAAAACGAGAACTGGAAATACCATATTTAATAAGGCGCATGAATTTTGAATCGTAAAACGAGGTCTACTTTACAGTAAATAATAAATTCCAATAGGAATACTTACCGTAAAACTCAAATACACGCACTTGATAATAACGGCACTTTAGTATAAACAACTTCACAGCAACTTTATTTGTTTTCATTAATTATTATTTTTTTCTTCCGTGTAACTTTGAAACCAACACCCATACAACTTTCAGGCAACTTGCAGGCTTACAAGATACTTATGTAAAAACAATATTATCCTAAGTCGGCTTATATTAATTTTGGGTAGATTTCTGTAAGCTCAAACAGCATTAAATTAGACTGATATTAAAAGGATATTAAACTAACTATGCTTATAATTGGTGCCCAAACACGGGCTTATACGATTATATAGAAGTGATATAAGAGCCAAAAACAGTAGTCTTGAAATTGCTGTAAGCCTAGTTTTTGCTAGTTGGGGTACCTACGCACATACTCTCCCGGTCCAATGTGGCCTTACCTTATCTCGGGATAACACAACACATGCCATTCCAGTTCTTATTCCAATAGAAATAAGACTATCCACATTATGTTAGCATTTTATTACTAGTATGAGAATTCTGCGTGGTTTCTGTGCGTGCCTTCCAGCCGTTACATTCGACTATACCTTATTAATATCACGCTAATTCACAATGTAGAAAAATAGCTTTAGCAATCGATGGACCTTCTTGTCACCTTGAGGTGTTTCATAAAACAGCTGTGCCGGTAATGGAATTTTAATGAACGGTCATTTGGAAAGCTGCAGCTATAAATATTGTTTTGTTTTCGTAAATTGAAGTTTTATGTAGCATTGAACCGTGCACGCGAAAACTTTCCTCGTTATCGTGGTAGCCAAGGCCACTAGCAAAAGTGATGTCAAGTTTGTTATTTGTAAATGACCCATATCGCACGTAGAAAAGATAGTTGCTAGGCTAAAAATACTTCGGATGCATCAACATGTACAGCGTCAGACGTTCATCAACACACTCACACACACACACACACACGTCATTGTGAAACTAAAAATTTTAACAGCTATAAATAAATAAATATTTTAACCAGCTACGTAAAAACAATTTTATTCGCTGTTTTCTAGTCTACTTAACATTTATTTTCCGTTTTCGTTATATTTCGTAACCAGTTATGAAAAAATACTTTTTGTTACCTGTTATACAACCAATGGCGAAAACCTTTTTCTTAAGTCTGGCTGTAATCGTGATTTATCATGTATGAGTTGCGTATGTATAAGCATTCTTTCAGAGCTGGTTATAATATATAACGAAAACGGTAAATAAGTGTTTATTAGTACAAAATAGCGACGAAAACTGTTTTCGTAGCTGGTTAAGAATCGGTTAGTTACCAAAGTGGCTCAAGCGACGTGCTACGACTTATTGCTTAAAAGTTTTTTTTGCTTAATTTAATAACATTTGAAGTAAATATTTTTATATTTTTTTAAGAATTCTTTGCCTAGTCAATCGTTTTTCTATGTTATATTTTCGTTAATAATATCATACAATTAATAACTTTACGTCCTTAGTTGGCGTTTCAAACATATACCGAATACAAATCCTGTTACACATAATAAAGAAATAAATTTGGGTCAGAACTTGATCTATTTGAAATGAAACTCAGATGGGACCACATGGGAGTCACCAGCTCTCAAATTGACTCAATGATTGATTTCACTTGAGTGACGCAGTGAGTGTGAGTCCGCCTGAGACACATAAATTTGCGGTATAGTTGGGCGTGCGACATTTTGTACGATAATGTTCTAATTAATTCGGGTTCGATTCCCGCCGCGGGACCAGATTTTGTACGATCTGCAATTTCTAAAAATTTATTATATGTATGTATTTACAAAAAAAAAATTATCTACCAGTCACCTATAACACCCATAGTACAAGCTTTGCTTAGTTTGGGGTTAGGTGATGCTGTGTGATTAGTCCGGAAATATTATTATTAATTATGCATTGTTCCGGGTCTGGGTATTTTGTACGTTATATTAAAAAATTAGTCTGTTCCTTTGTCGGTGTTGTCTTCTATGAACTAAAAGACACAGGTTAACTTTTCATTTATTTTGTCGCTCTATCTATACAGAATAAGAAAAAAATACTGAATCAAGATTTTTGTAACTCGGACCATAAAATATAAACTATGTTTAAAAATCCGACTTCGACATTTTAGGGTGGCTCTCGATTTCTCTGGGATACCATCATCAGATTTTGACATGATGACAAAGGGACCACTCAGCAAGCAAACCCTTTCAAATAAAAATAATTTTCAAAATTGGTTTATAGCTTAAGGAGATATCAGTTTTTAACCGACTAAAAAATACTTGTTACATACAAAAAAAAGTCGAATGGACAACCTCATCCTATTTTTAAGTCGGTTAAAAATAAAACATACTTAAAAGAATCTTTCTGAACATGTATGTTATGTGGCACCATATTATTTCACAAATATTATAAAACTGAAGATGTTGATAGTTATTGTTTACTTGCACGCTCTTATCAAAATAGCCGGTAAAAAATATTTCAGTTTAAAATAGATTTATTGGGATGTTTATAGGCTACTTTGCCTCCTTTCGCGGAAAATGTAAAAAACACAGGCAGTGCCGGCGTGAATAGCTATTACAATAAAAAACTAAAAAAAATAAGGAAAATAAAGTTTTGAGCACCACATAGTGTGGAAGTTAGGTTCCTACGGTGTCAATCAAAAATCATTATTTTATTCCGTTGAAAACAAACGTTTTAGCGTTTTTTATCCCCAATACAGTTTTAACGATCTAACTTTATAGCACAACGAAACAACACAAACAAAGCGAAAGCTTTTGTAGGAATATGATATCATGAGATCAAACGGGAAGTTTAAATTGTAATCGAAACTATAATGGCTCTATCAGAATGTAATAAGCATCGCCTAAAACTAACTAGGCTGTAAAAATATCGTGTTTGAATAAGGAAACATTAATCGAAAGCCTTATACTTCGCCTTGACCTCATTCGCTAGTCCAATGCTTTGTAACGTTGGTTTTTTCAAGGTCAAATATAAAAAAAATTCATATGAATTGATACGTATTAATTTGTATCAACCTATTTACCGACTAAGAACGGGTTAATAGGACCTAAACGGGAAAGATAACATGAACTTTGAATTATTCGAATATTTTAGACTTTGAAGAAAAATATTAACAAAAGCCATGTTGATGGCACTCACTGCTATACCATTAACAAAATAATAAATATTTTTTTTTTTTCTGTCCAAGTTGTAACTTGCCTTTATATAACGGTCTTGATTATTTTATTAAGAAGTAATAACGAATGACTTTAAAATAATATGAATTAAGAACATATGATCTTTTTTTCAGATAATGGAAACATGAATATATTTTTGCTTAAGCAACCATTCCTTGACCAGAAAGTTCTCAAATGGAAACCTTCAGGAGTCACAGTTTAGTATAACAATAAATGACACATTAGTTACTGTAAATAAATATAAATGAATAAACATTTCCGGGCTAATCACACAGAATCAACTAACCCCAAACTAAGCTAAGAGCTTGTACTATGGGCGTTATAGTCTAGTCAACAAGTTCAAAAACGTGAAAAATAGAGATAACGGTCCTAAAAATATGAGCGATGGCTCATTCGATTCGGAATCACCTCTAGAAAAATGTTTTTGAAGGATTTTGGTGCAGGTAAAAAATTGCAATTGTTATTAACAAAATAAGATGAAAAAAAACTAAATTATTAGGTGACTGATATATATATATATTGTAAATAACTGCATTTGATAAAAAGCAAACACCCAGACCCGAAACCAGTGTAGACCAGTAACAGCCACAAACTACACAAACTAGCATCCTCCAAAGCCTCAATATGAATAATTCTGGGCGAATTTCTCTAAATTGACTTATTTATCTCAACATTCACGTGAACATCTTGTATGTAATGTGTACCAAAGTGTGCGTGGTTATAAGTGATTACGCGGGTGTGCTTTTGTCAACATCTTGCGCACGCTTCGCCTCTTCATGTTCAGTGAGTCGCGGAACCCTTATAATTGGCGTCTTACAGCCGACGGCCTCAATTTTAACCCGACTACTGACCCGTAATCTTTGATTAACTTACTACTCAGGGGTGTCGTTCTAACACTTCATTTCATACTCGTAGAAGGAATCGTTCTACGAGTGTAAGGTATTAAAAGTAAGGTTTTATTAGAAGAATTATGTTTGTTCGTGTGGTGACGAGCCGATAATAGCCGCTATTTATAATGGATTTCAACGAGGAATAAATTTTGGTTGAATAGGGTCTTGGATCATATCTGTTTATTTTTTTATCAAGACTTATTAAGGGTTTCATATCATCGTGTTTAGTCGTTTCATACCGCGGTATGAATCGCCCCGCCCCGCCCTACATTCAAACAATTTCGTTCATTGATATGGAATACATAAAAGGGTAACAAAGGTCGGCACTCCGCTAACACTTGTATTGAATACTAAAAAAGTTGGCAGAGAGCGAAAGTCGGCCCTCCGCTACTAAATCGTTAAAAATATCACCAACAGAATTCATATGATCTATGTAGCAGCCCTAGCAAAATTTCCCAAACTGCTGGTAAATCATTTCCATATTTATGAATTGCCAGCGCCGGCCAGTAACTATCTATCAATAAATATGTGTATATATGACGTAATAGACACATGCCATAAGGACATTTTCCTTATTAGAGCTGGCCCTAAAGGAAGTTGAGTTTGGTATAAGTGAGCACCGGAAATATGCTCAAATTCGTTTAGCTGACACACCAAAGAAAATAAATAATATTCATTTTGAAAACGGGTTCCACTCACGTAAACTGTGTTGATATTACGAGTATATACATATATAAATATATATATCCTCCAACATTTCTATACCCTTCAAAAATACCCCTAACCCCCGTTTTAATAATAGTGTAACTTGCGTTAGTTGTGTAACTGGAATAAAAAAATGATGTTGTTTCAATGCCATGCATGAATCTAAAATCTAATTTTTGACTACTATATTATCTTTCACGGTTTTTAAGAAACATAGCTAACAAACTTGACTTACCCACTTTTAAACCAAAAGAAAAAGAATCAGAATAGGTTCATTCGTTCCGAAAAGAAGGCGGGAGGGGAAAGAGACCACAATACGAAAGCATGTTTTTTTTTATTTTCTTTGGTGTCTCAGCTAAACGAATATAAGAATATTTCCCGGGCTCACTTTTTGCAAAACCAACTTCCTTAAGCGCCTTCACAATATCTTGTAACTAAGTACCTATGTATTTTATTTATTTTTATGTAGTCTACTAAATTTCAGGAGAGTAAGTAATTGCATGTGGAACTTCTCGAAGCTTTTTGGCACTTTATTGCGTAGGGCCTTGAATCTGACTTCTTTATATCGTATTGATTTCATTACTGTTGAAAGAATTCCAACTTCTTAACAGGAAATGGTGGCTTATAATAAATGTTGAGCTATGTACTTGCATAAATGACTGCTATAATACCCAAAACCCATACCAGAACTAATTAACAATAGGGGCTCTCTGCCAACAGACAATGTAGCACGCCACAACACGTAGGTACCTAAATCGAATTGATTCCATTCCATTGTATGTTTGTTGGGCGCCGTGGAACAAATTATGTATGTTGTTATATGTGTTATAAAATTTGAGTTGAATTATTCAACTCAAATTTTATTTGGACATTTGTGGATAAAAATTGAAAAAAATATAATTCGACGCTTTAATTTCACACTATGCGAGCGCGCTTGGGCAATTTCACATTTACAAATGGAATCATCGCTGTCAGCTAACAGCAAGCGTAGCTTTGACAAATAATGCAGTGTAACCGTTTTATGGCTAACTAAGTATATCACTATCTGCTATTCCAACCAGCGCAGTCGTAAAAATAAGGAAGAAAAGAATAGAATAGAAAATTTTTATTTGTTTCTCCAACATATAACAACATACATAATTTGTTCCACGGCGCCCAACAAACATACAATGGAATGGAATCAATTCGATTTAGGTACCTACGTGTTGTGGCGTGCTACATTGTCTGTTTTTTACTGGGTAAACGGATTTAAAACAGTTCCCATGAGAGATTTTCTTAATTTGTCTGTACTGTTATCTAGAACAAGTCTACTGCGAGGCGGGACGTAGGCCTCTCATAGTTTAAGCTTGAAGCAACTTGCTTCCATTATAGCATCCCCTGTAACACTTTAAAAACTAAAACTTTGCCTACTATTTTGATTTACTTTGCATTACGAAGCGCCCACTAATGAAATACATAGTTCTTATAGGATAAAATATGTCATGTTTAAAATGTTAAACTTATCATTCAACCCTATAATGTCACACTTTCCGCCATTTAAGCATTTCGCAATTCACATCAAGTTACAAATGCAATCGCCGTTGTCGCAGTAAGCGTAGCTTTGACAAATAATGCAGTGTAACCATTTTATGGCTAACTAGGTAAATGCACTATCCGCTATTCCGACCAGCGCAGTCGTAAAAATAAGGAAGGCGTTTTATGGCGCCCGACAAACATACAATGGAATGGAATCAATTCGTTTTAGGTTCCTACGTGTAGTGTTGTCTGTTTTTTTACTGGAAAATCGAATTCAAAAGACTCCACATGAGATTTACTATGTTCTGTTATTTTCTGAAACATATTGAGTGGATGGTTGCCGCTTTATCATTACATCAGTCGGATGAAATTTAGTTTCTGCATCATCATTACAGGAAATCCGCTGTCCATTGACTTCTGCCATAGATATCCAGCTGTTTCAGTGTAAAGCAGCCAATATCCACCATGAATGCAGGTCGTTCTACAAAATCTAGTTGGTGGACGTCATGCTCTTCGCATGGCAATTTGCCTGCATTCAAGAACATTGCTCCTAAGACCTTCTTTTCAACTTGATATTTGGCTTACTCACTGGCACTACTAACGAGCTAATCATTATTTTGGCATCGCTAGTAACCCAGTTCTTTTACGTAACTTTTCATTGCTTGGAGCGGCTTTGAGCCTGTTATATGTATAAGAGTTATCGTAAAACAAGAAATATCTGTTCCATAAGTTTAGAAACTATAAGAACCATATCCATAATGTCCTGGTTTCTCCAGCATCGTTATAGCGTATATTAAACAGTGGCAATAAATCTCTTAGAATAGAAGGTCTACTTGCCTACTCCAGGAGCCGACGTAAGTCTTAAACATGCCACCTCAACTCATACTTGAATATACAATGAAGTGCCTCTATAATGTGCCTGTAATAAACAGCAGGTGCACACATTATGGCTTTCACATTAAGCCTGCGAGTTTAAAAGAGGACCTCGTTATAGCGTCCGTGTTTTTTCTGAGCTCTGCATGAAGCGAAAATCTCATTGCGTCATAAGGTTAACCTAAAATTCTATTAATATTTTAAAGCGAAAAAGTGAGTACGTGCATGTGTAAGTAAGTGAGTGTGTTTGTGCTCTTTCACGAAAAAACTACTGAATGGATTTCTACGAAACTTCACAATAATATAGTTTACTCTAATAAGTAAGCTATATTACGAGGGTAAAGCCGCGGGCGGTCAGCTAGTATTACAAAATCTTGTTTTTGAAGTGATCGGAGGTAACATTAAAATGGCGTAGATAGGTTTCAATAACTTTTGTAAGGTTTTTAGTGAAAATAATTTTCGTTCTTATTTACATTTAGATGTTATGCTGGCCAAAGTTAACTAATTTATATTTTCCATGGCCAGCGCGTTGAAATAAGGCCTCATCTCGCTCGTCAAGATAGAAATCCATGTTTCCCATCAGTGGGAACGTAAATAGGAGTGCTTATGCTTTACCAAAGCCTTAAGCCTCTAAAGCCGTGTTGGCTAAGTGGAATCAAACTCGACTTTCATTCCGAAGGTCGTGGGTTCATCCCCCGCTTATAGATTTTACTTCTCGAATAATATTAGTCTGCTTTAAACACATGCTTTAATGGTGAATTCAAGCATCGTGAGGTAACCTGTATGTTCTAAGAACTTTGAAGAGGTTAAAGTCTATGTTTCATTTACCAACCCGCACTTGGCCAGCGAGGTAAATTAATGCCTAATCTCTCTCTTCATCTCTCGAAAGGGATGATTATGCTATGCTTTACCAAGTGAACAGTTTGAGGCAAAAACACGAGTTTGCACGAGGTTAGGGAAATACAACATTGAAAATTTTTGTTGACGAACGAAAACAAAATATACATACAACTTTGTTTGTTGTTCAGTCAGAATCTTATTCAAGCAAATGCCACAAGCAGTTCAATTTATTTAACCTTTTTGTTGATTTTTCCAATTCTCACCACCGCCATTAACTTTTACCGTCTACCCGCGTTTTCATTTGCATTCGTTTTATTGTTTCTTGAATGGTAATACCGTACTTTAACGTCTAATAAAGGTGATATTGCATTCACAACAGATCATTAAAGGAAATAGTCTTTTTATTGCGATTGTGAATAAACTAGTTGCTTTTTAGGGCGCCTTGCCTTTTAGGGGCACAATGGGCACCTCAATTTTGGCTCAGAAGTTTATTTCTATAGACTGATGGTGATATTACAATCATTTTGTTTTATATATAGGTACAGTGGTATCTTTGTCGAGTCTATTAGATTTTAACCGACTTTCAACTAATAAAGGAGGTTATACTAGTACCAGCCTGGAACTCGATTCTCAAGTTTTCATATTAAATATGTAGGTATAATTTAATATATAAATTTGAAAAAATATTCCTATGATCATTTTAATAAACTGGAAGTTTCATCAAAGTTAAATTGTTTCAGTTATTAAACACCTGAAGGGGTGAATTAAGATAAAAGTGTTTGTGTGAAACTTTACGTATCTAAAGCCGTGGGCTAAGTTGGTTATGTATACCAAAACGGCCGAAGTTGGGAACAATAGGTGCCTAACTTATGTTATTATATTTCCCCATTCCCGTTCTACAGAAGCATCTCGCAGCATCTCAATGCTTGAGCAATCTTCGTTAGAATATAAGTACGAAAGTATAAAAAGTCAGTCTGTTTATAAAAAATATATAAATATATATCCTGACTTTTATTTCTCTTAAACTCCCTTAAAGATTATTATTAATGGTCGTAATAGTGTTTATTGATAATATTCATTATAATTCACAATTTAGTTTTTATGTGGTTGCCAAATACCACAAATTACATTATGACATCTTTTTTTTTAGTTTAGGTCCTTCAAAATAGTAAAGAATAAAAGAAACTTCCGCGATTTCTATCTCTACATACGTCTACGATTTTACAGTATACATGACTAAACGAAACATGAACAACGTGAATAATATGCCATTTTGTAAGTAATCAACCTGTAACAAAGCACCCTCCTAACTCGTTAGTAGATAATAGCCAAAATTGTACCTTTGAAACAACCTTAAGTATATTTTATCGGTACTTAAAGATATCGAATTCATTTGACGTATTTTCTTAAGTCTCATCCGCAATTTCCAGAAACTCCCAGGACAACTTTGGACACTATAATCGTATCTTCTTAAGGAAATATTGGCATAAAGTTCATTTTTATATGACATAATACTTTACGAGCTCTTCGGCTTTGCTGAAAGTTTCCTCGAGTATGGAAGTAAGGGTACATGATTCACTGTAAGTATTGGCTCTATCGTAAAAGTCACGATTCCTCGATAATATGACAATTTCCTGTCGACGATACTCCGTTATGGTTCAAATAGATTCAACCTTGTTTAAAATACTGCTTTGGATTATAGTATTTGCTTCTATTTAGCATTCAGAGAGGGATTATGAGACCATAACTAAGGAAATACTACTGTAGGGATGCGACAAGCTATATAAACAACTAGCTTTTGAAGGCACGGTGTCGTCCGAGCTTTTTTGGATTGTTTTTTTTTAATAGGATAATATTAGTATACGTTATATATTTTTTATACATATATTGCCGGACAAATCTACACAACATCTAGCCCCATGGTAAGCTTTAAGCTTGTGATACGGGTACTAGATATCTAATATAGTACTTCAACATAGACAACAAAATATATTTTTATCATACATAACTAAACACGCAAGAAAAAAGGGCAAAAGAAGAAAAAAAAAGAAGCCAAGGAGAAAGTGCTTGATCATACAAACACTTCACCCATCGGCGGCAGTCGAACCTGCTACCTCATGCGCTCACCGCGCCACTGAGACAGTAAATATATATAAATAATTAGTATTTGTAGTATTGTCGTTGTGTTCGTAGTGGCTTTGATTCATAAACATTAGCGGCATATAACTAAAAATACTCTTACTTATACTTCTGTATTTTAATAAACGCTAATCAGCGCTTACTTGCCAACTCACAATAACTTCGTCACAATTTAAAAATATCCAACGAATGTTACTTTAACTGCTACCCGTTACTGCAGGCTCGAATTTACACTTTACAAGAAAATCGTTTTGTTAATTCAATTCTTGCATGCCGCCGTTTCTATTAAAACCAAAAGTATGAGCAAGTAAATTGTTAGAGACAACCACCAGTTAACTCGTATTAGCCTAGTTAGTAAGTCACGCAAGGCGCCCTTTGCCGATTTATCATGTGTACTAGGTGTGTCCAGCTGCTTTATTTAATAACTCCATCCACAGGTAGAGCAAGATGAATAGCCTTATTATTCGGGGTTCAAAAGGATTTTTCGTTGAGATACTGTTTTTGGGAGAGCTTTGGCTGTTCCATATTTTTCTCGCGCGTAATTTATTGTTGCTTTGACGGAAGCGTAACCGAGTGCTCGCACTAAGTTCCACTTCAACTTCGTGCTCGCACAAGTAGATTTTTAACAAAAAAAAAACACAAAAAAATATAAAAAACATCACAAAAACACGTGATATTGAAACGTAAGTAGGACCCCGGGTTCGACCAAATTCGGTATAAAATAAGGTTATTTTTCAATATAACTCGAGAACTACTTTACCGTTCGTTACGAAATTTGAAACATGCAAGCATCAGCATTACATAGAAAAGATAATTATCGAAATCGGTTCACGGCTATCAAAGTTCTGACAAAAAATGTGCGCTAGAGTAGAAAACTTCTGATGATGGTTAAAAATTATTCCTTAGTTTATTTTAGGTCTTAATTCTAGAAAGTTCTTTATGTAAATTGCCCCACACCAACACTCGCTCACTCGCTCACTCGCTCGATTGTATACCTAACGCGCCAGGAACAGTTGTGATTCTTATGTTAAATTCTGAACGCTTTGTTGGCACTGTTTTTCTGGACCAGCAAGGTTCAAATGAGATTCGAATTTACGATTTTCTTTTGAGAAATGAAAAAAGAACCTTTGTCGAATATACTTTTGCTAGTATTTACAAAACATCGTGATTATCATGTTGGTAACCCCGCTTTTTATATTAGCACTATTCTTTGGCAGCCTAGAGCAGACAGGATTATTACGGTGGACTGACCTCATACCTAATTCAATTTAGTAGCAGCACAATAACATGAAACTTCGGATTACGTATGCTGTTTGCATTGCGCGAGTAGAAAGTTAAGTTTCACATTCCGAGGAATTACTTACACAAAGTTCGTTGACAGATGTCCATATTTTACTACCCACGTACCATTCCACAACAAAATGCTCGAATTTGTATCCTCACTTCTGCCATCAGTTACACCTTGCAAAAACGTTGAAAAATCTCGCGGTTAGTACGTACTCTACGTTGTTTATTTGAGCAAACACATCACTCAAGTCGTGCGCTTGAATTACTTATTTGTTTCATGCATAAATGTGTTCTGAATTTGACACAAAGCGGCTTGAAAAACACTTGCGTAGCAGTTTAATTTGACGAAGTTTTTCGAGCTCCCCAGAAATGTTCCAGTATAATGCCGCGAAGTCAAATAACAATGCGCCTAGCGAGACGTATCGTCATAAAGAAAACATTTTCCTTGGCTCGGCTTCCAAAGAAAATAAACATGGGTATTTTCTTTATGCTGAAGTGTAAGCATCATTGGCAATCTGATTTGTTGATATGAGAGCGATCTTGGTGGAATCGAATCAAAAGTCTTTAATTTGTTATTTTGATTGTAGAACGTTATGATTATATTATTCGAGGAATACAAATTGTTTCAGGAAGATATTTCAGTTTCTTATTGCAAAACAGGCCTGCATAACTATATATATATATATATATATATATAGGCTGGTAGTGTCGTTGCCAGAAAATCACTTTATCCTATCGCAAGCTAGGCAGCTCTAAGCGAATAAAATAATAACAACAACATACTTTACTCTAAGCTAACATGAACTCATAAAAAATAATTATATGGAGTAGCGTAACCGGAACCCTTCTTATTACAATTAAGCGACATAATGACGTCAGATGAGCTAATTTGCAAGCCATGTGTAGTGTAAGTACAAACCTAGTGTGCTCGTTTAATAGGAATGGCGCCGACATCGCTTCGTGCTTTAGCCAACGAAACCGCAATCCCAGAAGGGAATACCTAGATTTCGCGGATGTTAAACAAAGGTTAGCGTATATAACAGAGGATTACTCTGATACATAACAAATGAATTAATCTGATTTAAATAATTATTAGTTGTTTCTTATTGTTAGTGCCGGTTTTTATCATCTTATAGTTTCAGGCCAAAGAAATATATATTTTCTGTAAAAGATAATAATCTAAATAATAGTATAAAGATTATAAATAGAAAGTGAAAGGATTCAATTGATTCAGGTGAAATGGCTGACTGTTAAATATTGTAAAATAATTAATAAGGTCCCAAATGAAAGAAAGCCCTAAATTTTAAAAAGATTCTACAGGTAAAATATATTCCAAAAATGCTTTTACAATCTAAGTAAAATCTGGGATGCTTAATCCTAAAGATACATTTCCATAAAAGCACGTTCTATTCCTAAAAAACAGCAATAAATTTTCAAATCAAAGTAATGGAATACCTTCACTTCTGTGGAAAAGGACAAACCCTAATAAAACTTTACGCATCATGCAAAACAAAATAAATATTCCCAGCTTTGTTGAAATTGCGAGTCGGTAGCTATTTTAGTTATCATTGCGTATCTTTTTGCTTCTAGTTAATTCTCTGTTTCGCCGCAAATGAGATCAGAACGGGAGATGGACGCCTTTCCTCACCATAAAATACCCCCGGACCCGCAAGAGCCTTCCACGCGATGAAGCAAGGGTAGTAAACATGATAATTGTAATTTAACTCACCTCCCCCCATCCTTCAGACCCCGTCAACCGTGAACCAGTCAGAAGCCAAACGACCCTTTGAAATTCCCAAAATTTTAATTAAAATGTTATAAAGTTTCCAGTTATGGCCACCTACGCGACAAAAAGCTATATTTCAAGTTTAAATGGGCGTGTTGGAAGACAGGCATCTGTTGTTACTGCAAATTTAGGACATTTTAATGGCCACTTGCTACACATTTTTGGATGATGCTTAATTAACAGCCAGCCATCTGGGTAGTAGCTTGTTTTTACGATGTTCACGCCAGACGCATACTTTATCTAAACAATTTTAAGTTAGGTTTCGCTGAATATACTAAACTGGTTAAGTATAATGAGACTTCCGTATTCTTAAACGTCTTGAACCTTTGTACGCCTTAATTGGAACTTTTTTATTACGAACGGGCTTACGTGAACGATTTGTCGAAGTCAACATCAACATAACAACAACATTTTTAAATTTTATTATACGGTTATGCATGATTTACAGATTCACTCAAAACTACGGACAATTTTGCGAAGCAGCAGAAAGACAAGGCGTCTTTGTTCGACTACGGAACCCGAAAATCAAGGCTTAAGTTACGTCAAAAAGTCTTTCTTGTTCGAACGTAAACAGCAGCTGATTGATTTTCATAGAACGTTACGCTACATTGACATCAAAGGCCTACTATAATATAGACGTGTCTCCCAAACAGAATCAAAGTTCGGCGTTCCCGTGACGTTTCAATTAAGCCGTGGATTTTGCTAATGAATCCGACCACGCTTACAGTACTTGTGAAAACACTACGCCCCTTCATCACTATTGATTGGACTTTTCGACTACTTTTGGGCACACTCTCAGGTGGATTCTGGTTAGGACACTGGTTTACGTGACGCTTGTCCAAATAGGTGTAATGCATTGATTATCTTATAATTTTAGATTTTTGGAATTAGTAAAGTCTTAGAAAGTCAGAATATATTTTTTCTTTTCCTAGAATTTTACTAAACAGGCAAATTTTTGCTTTGGAGGTTTTTGTCTGTTCACGTCCGTAAGTGGTTACCCTCTGAATCATTACACGTGACCTCCACGTGGTGCTAAGAACAGTCTCTGGTGGTAGGCTTCGGCCGCGGCTTGTCACCATCCTCCGGGCTGGGCCAGTGCGTGAAACGATTTTTCGTATTTCGTAATGTGGTCCGGTGAAGCCATCTACCTTCTAGGTCTTCATGTCCCATCTTAGACCACATCGTCACTTTACATCAGGTGAGATTGTGGTCAAATGAAGGCTTATCAAGAAGAAAAAAAAAAGATACAAATAAACATTCCTCCTGAATCACTCTATCTGTTGCGAAAAATCACATGAAAATCCGTAAAGAATTAGTAGTAGGTTGTTGTAGACCTTTTCAAGAGTCAGCGCGTCGCGTCTCCGTCTAATCTAAAATAACCCTTTGCGAACAGTGAGAGTAGGCAATTTTACCTTTTGTATACAAACAAATTTTCCAATTGACATAAAAATCTCATTTTATAAACGATGGAACCGATATTTTTTTTATTGTTGCTATTGTACAAGAAAAACAAATAAAACTAACATAGCCGTTATTATATTGGAATAAATAATGTAGTTAAATCTGTTTTATTCTTTCTTTAATTATTATTGTATAGTATAAAATCTCTGCTATTGTCTCGTGTATACCTTGGCATTGAAACATCTTTCCAAGACGAAAGCCACACCCATAAACACGCAAGCCGAGAATGTGTACCTTTGTAAAATCTGCTCCAGTTCTCCGTGCAGATAATATTCATAAGTTGTGGTGAAGTGTCCGCACACGAAGGCGCGGGTAATTCTACGTTATTGAGTTGGAGACACGTGGTTTGAGTACCCCACGTATGAATACATGCATGCGATGCTTTTATTGAAATAAGACGAACAAAACCGTGAAAATATTCACTCAGCGCTTTTCTTCGTAGCTTGAGTAGAATGGTGTTCGAACTATGTTTGTGCTACGCTTTGTTTGGAACTACACTGCGCTTCGAGTTCATGGTTATGTATGATTGTCTACTGATATAGTTTTAAAATTGATAGCGTTGTTGATTTTAAAACATGTACCACGGGTATGAATATATAAACATAGACTATAAACAAGACTAACGAGACTGTGAAACTGTTCACTCAGCGCTTCTCGTAGCTTGCGTAGTATGGTGTTTGAACTATTTTTGTACAACGCTTTGTTTGGTATGACACTACTACCAAAATACTACGCTGTTGAAATTGCATAGTATTCTATGTTATTTAGTATTAGACGCGTGATACCACTATCCCAAGTGTATGAATACATGCATGCGATGTTTTTATTGAAATAAGACGAACGAAACCGTGAAAATGTTCACTCAGCACTTGTCGTTGAGGCGGGAAATATTATACCGTTGGGGAATAGTGTTTGAACTATTTCAGGATTTTTTGTTATACTCGTAAAGCATTGTCTATTGAGTTCGTTTTAAAAGTTGTAAGTAGGTATGTTACGTTGTTTAGTTTGAACACACGTGTTACGAGTTTCCCACGAGTATGCATACATGCATGCGGTGCTTTTATTGAAATTGTATTGTATTGTATTTTATTCGTCGTTGGTAACACTGTACACTTGACTTCGTTCACTCTATTTAACTTAATATAATATTATCTTAATTCAAACAGTATATTACAAAAAAATAAGACGAACGAAACAAAAAAATTGTTCACTCAGCAATTTCCGAGGCAAATATTTTATGTACTGTTGGCGAATGGTGTTTGAACTATTTTTAGGATTTTTTAGGTACTATGCTTTGTTTGGTGTGACACTAGGCTTCGAGCTCATAGGAATGTACTGTCTATTGCTATCGCTTTTAAATGTTATTGCGTTTAGGTATTTAAAAAACCTTTTTCATCTTTATTTTATACAAGTGATGCACTGCTGCTAAAAATATAAAATATGTATAATTTATATTAATTAGACCTTATTTAATTTATACTTATCATTATACGGTTCACAGTTTTCTTCAAATACTTTTAAAATAATTTCTAAATTAATAATTCATTCCTAGCCTACCGTATAGAAAAATGATATGGCTGAGTATTCACAATAAATAGTAGGTTAAAGTGGGGATCAAGTCCCGTAAGAAAGTTATCCGATTTTTTTTAAACAAAAGAAAACAAAAGTTTTAAGTGATTAAAAAAAAATTTAACACACTCAAAGTGTAGCTTTGGACAACCCTGAAGATCACCAAATTTAAATGCATTTTTAGTATAGTTTCGAAGTTAAAACTTAGCGGCATAACTAGTTACAAATCCTTTAAAAACTTATTCCATTTCATCAATTTTTACGGGTTGCTCTGAAAAGTTCCAAATAAGGTGTTAATTTATTCCTGGGATATATTACTATGCAGGATTATTTTTCGCAGTGTTTTGCCCAAGTTGTACTACGTAAATGACACCATATTTTTCAACCCGGTTCGGTTCGGTTTCATTCATCATCACCCTATTAACGTTCCCACTGCTGGGACACAGGGACTTCTCTCTTTGACGAGAGAGATTAGGCCTTAATTCACCACGCTGGCCAAGTGCGGGTTGGTGAATGTCACATGCCCTCCAAACTCTTTTTTAAAGTTCTCAGAACATGCCGGTTTCCTCACGATGTTTGCCTTCACCGTTAAAGCACGTGTTTAAAGCGCACATAAATTTCTCAAGAAGAAAAATCCAGAGGTGCGTGGCGGGGTTTGAACCCACGACCTTCGGAATGAAAGTCGAGTGTCCTCCCACTTAGCCAACACGGCTTTTTATGTTTAAAAATCCTAAGCGAACTAAAGCAAGGTTTCTTCTACCAACCAAGCATCTTGTTGGTGGACGAAAGATGTAAGACCTCCGAGAAACTTAGGCAACAACAAATACGAGCTATAAAGGCCTGCCACTGGAAACACTTATCCAAATACCTTATTAATATAATGTTACAACCGTGGCAGAAAGTAGTTTCGCTGATCAAGTGTTCTAAATAAGTTTCATTCTCGTGAGAAAACAGGCTGTTTTGATTGATGTAGGAAGTATGAAGTGGAAAATAATTTGTTTGCGTCGCTCTGACTGAAATGGATGGTTCTATACTTTTTCGTGACAACGAATATGTTGAAAATGTTATCTGCCTAACGTATTGCACTACAGCGTATAGGGACACCTCGTATATCGTGGAATAGCGGGTAGTGGAAATATGAAACTGATTTATTTGGTTATTCGGGTGGAAAGCTTAAAAACGCGGCAGTTCTTTTCATCGAAAACGGTGAAAAATGTCCATTGTTACCTAATCTCCATTGTGGGTAACCTGAAAACTTGAGTTCATTAATAATTCAATTTAAAGTTTTTTAATTAACCTGTTTTCATATTTGTTAATTAAAGATTGTCTTCGCAAATTGAAACATTAAAATTTGAGTCTCTATTTTAAAAACACAGAATGAGTAGAGTAATCGGGCTATCACAGAGTTAAACAAATTCAGTCATTACGTGTAACTACAACTCCATTAAGTTTTGTAAGTCGTTCAGACGTAAGTTACATTCAAACTTTAGCCATTTTGCCTATCGCTTGCTCGAGACTAGTTTAGATTAGTGTAGCGGCATGGAGTGACAAACTAACACGCCTTTTGAGTTATTTACACGAACTTAAATTAATCAGTCATCATCATCATCAACTTAACAGCAATGGGTTTGATGACTTACTAAAATAAAATTGTCTGTCGTTTAGCTTATTTACAAAAATCGTACACGTACTTTTTTCTTGCAAACGAAAAATCAAGACGGCTGTGCATAAAAGTTCGAGTGACGTAACGATTTCGTGCGATTGGTACGAAGTTGGTACGTCGTAAGCCCACTTTACACACGAACTTTTACTTGACACTTTCATAATAAATTGATAAAGCGAACAAAAGTGTCCTTTGGACGGACTAAACCGAATTAATATTTTGATGAAGTAATCTTGCCTATTATATCAACTGCGGGATTTTCACTGTTGTGAATTGATTTCTAATAGTTATGGTTGGAATCAGATAACATCCCCCTGCAGTGAAAGCTGTAATACAGTCATCCCCCCATAATTTCAGAAGACGTCCTGCGCTGCGCGAGCTGATTCCTGGCTCTATTTTAGTTTCAACGAACCCCTATTTATCTACATAGCTCACTGCCTCTTAAACGGTGGTTATGTTGGATTAGTTATATTTTAAGTATTTTTGACAAATATTTAAAGACTCATATTTGTAAAAAACAAAATTAAAACTTTTTACATCGGATAAAAAGTGGCCTGTTTAAGTGTCGGTCCGCTTACGTAACTAAATTTCCAAAGTCACAAATAAAAACACTTATAGGTATTGATGTTTATAACAATAAGACTTTTCAACACGGAAAAATTTAAGTTTCAATTACATCGACACATACCTACTACGATATTAATATCATAGAAATATATCTTTGAAACAGGAACAAGCTTCTGCTATCAACTGCAATAAGGCTACGAGACTTTATGACGTCATGTGTGAAATACAAGATGCCGTCATAAAAAATAAATAAATTTTCATCACAGCGTCAGCGTCACATTTTGTGGTCGTAATAAAACCTCATAGCTGCAAAATATGCTGTCTATGCAACCGAATAATGTTCATAACAGAGCGTTAAACCGTGAACGCACGATAAAATTAATCAAATCGTAATATTTTATTGCAGGATATATAAATTTAGGTTAAAAAACAAAGATTATGTTAAATTCGAATATTTTCCCGAAAAATAAAAAACTTCATCAATACTAACGTTTTATTGCAGTCGTAGTAGATCTTCTCCTTACATTTTGGAAATATCGCCACGCCTGGCATGCGTGTTTGCGAAAGAGGATGAAGAGGATCTCGGGTTGAGGTCTATGAAGGTCCAGTAAGTCGATCCGGTGCTGAGATCAACTTCGGTTAAATAAACAACGATGTGTGATAGTTCGTTGTTTATTTAAAAATATAATTCATATTCACGATTTTCATACAAATAAAATAATTCATGGAGAAAAGGCATTAAAAAAAATCTAAAATGACAATGAATTTATAAGACAAAAGAAGTCAAAGGCTGAACATATAGTACTCCTATGCCCGAACGTTGCTCCAAAAAGTTTTTGGACGGATGAGGTAGGATCAAAAAACCGCTGACGTCTTTTATAATCTGTAATCTAATTATGCGGTGGTGCTTCAAAACAAGTGGTCCCACAAATTTAATTATCCTTTCGCCGAACGAGACATCGTAAAGGCTTTCATTACAGTGATTAGAGGCCAGATTGCGGAAACATCGAGGCACAATGCCTTTTTGTTTCTTTATATACTTTTTCACTTTTGCTTTTGTGACAAAGATAACGGGGTTTTGTTGGATTTTGATTAGAGATATTAGCATTTCTAGTTTATATTCAAGAATTATAAGTACCTTATGTAAATGATTCGTGTCATCTTTGGAGGATTGTAGAACTCCAAAAAGAGTTTTTATTATACAAGAGCCGCAATGTTTACAAACATGCGCTCGAAGGACCATTACAGAGAATAAGTTTTAAAAACAGAGAAAAAGTTCCCTGTGAGCTATTTATTCACTACCGATAAAGAGATTAAAATAAATCATTATAATAGAGGTTTGCGGGAACATGGCGTCGGTACTTAAAGGTTAAATTTAGTGTTTTTTATATGACGCTAAATGGTGGTGATTTTTCTACTCGACGCTAAATGGCAATAACCTTAGTTGGCTTATTTTTTCATATACAAGTGTTACCAGTAGCATCTCTACCACCTGTAAGTATATTTTAATCTCCTTGTTCAAAGCGCTGAACAAAGAGATTAAAATATACTCACTATACTAAAAGTTTAAATGTTTTTTGAAGTGAAAAAAGTGAACAAACAATAAGGAGAAACCTACATATAAAAATAACCCCAAATAACTGTGAATAAAATGTATGCTCAACAATTGTTTAGAGTAAGGCAAAAATACCTGCCTAAGGTGATGGATCGCTGCACTCTTTATGATAAAACAACCCGCAATACCATTTCCAGAGTGTTTTCATACATTCTAGTCTGACAACACTGGAACATTCACGAAGAGGGGACGTATACCTAGTTACTTTTAAGCAGATGGCTGTAGATACCTACGTATGTCGTCACTTAAAGTTATAAGATTTAAAAGATGTACGGCCATGCCATAAAAAACATAATCGAGGTAAGATTCGTATACGAACGCCATTGCAAACTTTAAAAAGAAGATGAAGAGAGTTCAGTCGTTAGCAGAATACCCTGTTCGTGTTCTGACTCGAAGTAAAATTATTTATAACTCCTAGTTATACTTATACTTCGGACAAATATGATTTTTATATCAATTGCGGTGTGAAAAATACACTTACGCCTAGGTAGGTAGTAAGAAAGTTTTCTTTCTAGCAGGCTTTGGCCCAGTTGTGGGCAACAAGCTGCTGATGATGATCGTGTTGAAGAAAGTTTTAAGAAATAACCAATTTACATCTGTGAAGGGCGGCCAAATAATGCGTTAAGTACTTTTTGAAAAACAGACAGACACTGCTACACTAATTAAAAAGACTTCTAAATATAAAGGTAAGTTTTTATGTAAAGAATATTATATTCTTTGGCTTACTTGTCATTTATTTCCCTACAAAATGTTTAATAACTAATGTAAGTATAACCGTTTACAAAGGTTGTAGAAAATTAAAAGGGTATTTTATATTGAAGGATGACTGGTAAAACCTTGGATATTAACATTTCGGTGAGCTTATTACCTAATCATGAGAAATAATTTTAATTAACTTAAAGCCAGGCACAAACATTCATTAATTTTGAGTTTACGACATGGACAGGTAATAAATAAGGGACATACAATGTAAGCGCGATCGGCTGAAATGGGCCTAATTAGAATAACAAAATAAAGGAGCACGGGTTTGAAGTAGGATTTGTGTGACAATGTTTAAGGTGGTATACTAAACAAATATTCTTATTTATTTTCGCTTTCGAAGTTATTGTGAGTTGGACTATTCATTTTATGAACGGGATTGACTTACTACTAATACACAATGAATCGCAAAATGTGTTGGTAAGAGAATAACTCAACTTTGACTTCTTTAAAAATAAATTTTAAAAATTTAGCCTATTATTTTTTTTTTCTTAGAAGTCCAATAAAAGTTTTTATGGCGAAAAAAATCTAATATGATAAATATTTGATTAACTACCCGTGCGAAGCAGAGGCGGGCGGCAAGTTTTTCATATTTTTGTATATAAATATGTACTTTAAAATATAACAAGGTTAGTTTTATATGCTGAGCAGTTTCGTCTCTTTCTTTATTTCATAAAAAAAAATAAAGTCAAAGTCAATGATTACAGACTGACTTTATTTTTTTTATGTATGACAGCATATTTATTGTCGTAGCTATATTACTAGCTAAAACGACATCACCGAAATGTTTTCCGGTACACCATCGTCGTTGAAAATGTGATTGAATCATAAACGCAACTTTCTGCGTTTCATGAAGAGGAGGAAGGCCAGTGAGTCACTGAAATCGACTAAATTACCTTTTACCGACCAACCGTTTCGCCTGCTAAATATACTAGTCCAGCGTAAAGTGCACAAAGCCTTTATCACTAAACTTCACCTATAAAAACTTATTCCATCATTTTTTCTTCTTTACACATACATTATGAACTTTCCGAGTAATAAATCGTCAGCCTCGTATTTTTGATGTGAAATGTACCTGGTTTAGTTCCAGAGAGTTTTTGTTTTGTTTTATTCACTTTTATGTAAGCAACACCTTTTAAAATACACTTGCTTCCAAAAATAACGGGTCTGTTACATAAAGCCAAATATCTCCCGAGCTAAGTAAGTATGCTATTATAATGAAACGCACACTGTTTAATTGAGAAATTATTTATAAAGATAAAAAGTAAAAATAAAACTTATGAGTTCGGAATAAAAGAAAACTAAAATAAGTCATTTTTTAAATATAATTTTTTTTTGATTGTGTTTTTGCTGTTTTTAATAACTTTCGTCATTTTAGTACTTTGTATTGCCTCCACGAGCTTCTGGGACAGTTTCCAGGCGATTAGGCCCGTTGTACACCTAATTTCGGAGCTGTGCTGAGGAATACCTTCCCATTCCTCCACCAACCTCCTTCACAACCAGTTTAAATGATATGTTATTGGAAGAGCAACTAAAATGTCTTTATTCTGTATTTTATTTCATTGATCTTACTTTTCCAGTTTTTGTCAAATTTTGAGCTCCTTGAGCTTGAAGAGTTGTTTTGAGATAAACAACCTATGCCCAAAGGACTCGGTGAGCAAAGAGGGGGAGATTTTATTAATAAGATACTCTATTTTATTATTTTCTGTCATATAAAATAGCAATCTCAATAGTCTACGGCGAATTTTCTCACAAGGGTTTTAAAAAGTCACCTAATTTCTTGAAAGGCCTTCATAATAGACGACTGTTCAAAAGCAACCCTTCGGAGTGAAACACAGCAAATTTTGGAAGCTTCTGAGCTCAAATATGTTACAAAGAGCCCATAAACTCCTTTCGTGGCTTCGCACTTTATGCATTATTAATGTACTTTATCTATCTTGTAAGATATTCTTTACGCCAAAGATATACCTTACAGTGTAATCATAAAGTATCTAGAGAAAAACATGAAATAGAGGTCAATTTATATCAATTTATGGTTATAAACATAGATAAACCAGTGTACTTAAATGGAATTAATGTACCTATCAGATAATAATTAAACAAACATATATTTTATACCGAGCTAATGTTGGTATATGTTCCTTTTAAAGCAATGAATGATATTTTGAAAGTTTTACGCACCGGGTCTTAAAACCTTTCGACTTTAATTCCACGAAATATGTTTTATGTTTATTTCCATTTTCGCAGTTATCAATGAATACTGTATTTCATTTAAATAAGTTAAGCTTTAAACAAGTGTTCGGGTACTAGACATTATGATATACTTAATATTATATAATAGACATACATTATTTAGATTATAACATATTAATCACCCATACCAAGAAGAAAGTGCAGAACATAAAAACACTTGACCATCGGCGAAAATCGAACCCACTACCCCCTTAGGCAGTAAAACTTGGGCTTTGACGGCGCGGTGGAGGCTTTACGCGCATCTAAAATTGTAATCCTAGTTGGTTTTTTTTGTTACCCAAAACCAATTAAGTAATAAGTTCTCAAGTTCTAAGAGCATAGAAGGTTTATAGAGGTATGTGGCTAGATTGATTCATGGTATAGTCGCGTGCTATCTGCTTGCAGGTCACGTGTGAATTGAAAAATGGTGGATAGTGGATCGTCACGCTTGCCGAATATCAAACAAGACGATATAATGGATACAGATGTCTCGATCATAACTATACGGCTAAGGAACTTTCTGTTAAAATGTATATACTTACTATCTCGCGCATATCTTGCGCATTTTATCTATAACTATGTAGCTGACCCCAGCAAACGATGTTTAGCAAAATGAAAAATAGATAGTAGCCGATTCTCAGACCTACTGAGTATGCATATAAAATTTCATAATAATCGGTTAAGCCGTTTCGGAGCAGTACGATAACTAACATTGTGACATGGACATTTTATATATTAGACTAGCTGACCCCAGCAAACTGTTTTGCAAAATGGAAAATAAACCTAGCCGCTACAGTTAGCCGATTCTCGGACCTACTGAATATGCATATAAAATTTCATAATAATCGGTTAAGCCGTTTCGGGGGATTATGGTAACTAACACTGTGACAGGTGAATTTTATAAATAAGATAAACATTGTTTGTGAGAAATTTGAAACTGTCGCTCCTAATGCTTTGGCTACATTGGCAAGCGAGGATTCGTGTCGCGTAGGTGCGCTAAAATCATTGTGTAACAAACGAGGTGTTCTTGTCTTCATTAGCGAGTGAATATTTGTGTCGCCTCAAGGGAATACTAATGTTCTTGTCTTCAAGGCAGACTAAGATTTGAAGTCGAAAATCCCACGCGAGAATACTTCTACTTTTATTCTTGAACATTTTTATTGAAATTTTATTATGCTCCATCATCATCTTTTATGTATTTAATTTGCAGTTCCATATTCAACACCTTTTGTCATGAAAATGAGTGCTATAAAATTCAGTCACTTGCAGAGCAGTGCGATTCCTCATCAGAAGTGTCGAATAATTCTTGTCACAGACCAGGAGGTCGGCATCGGCTCACCTTTCCAATGGATATGATATTGTTCATTGGCCTTAGTGGTATAAGTACCTATAGGTGATATTCAAGATATTGTTTATGCTCGATATACCTTCATTTGACCACAATCTCACCTGATGTAAAGTGACGATGTGGTCTAAGATGGGGCATGAAGACCTAGAAGGTAGACCTAGGCTTCTCCGGAAAGAAAATGATGAGAAAATGAGGGATATGTGAAATATTAGGTCCTTACATATGAAATTGGCGTTTTTCGTACTGGCCACTTTAATCACAAATTTCTCCTCTTTGGTAAGGAATTCCAAATTCAAATTTGTACAGCTATAGACTCATGTATTTGTGCTTCGATGATCGTCATTCATTTGTTTTTTTTCTTCTGTTTTTTTCTGTTTGCGTCACTCATTTTACAAAATGGAAAACTTAAAATATCGCATTATTTACGAGTACGAGTTCCGCCGTGGCACTAGTGCTGCGGAAACAACTCGAAGGGTGAATGATGTGTATGGCGGTCGTGTTGCAAAAGAAAACACAGTTCGTTTTTGGTTCCAACATTTTCGTTCTGGAAATTTCGACTTGCAGAACAAGCCCCGTGGACGGCCTGAGACTCAAGTTGATAATGAAGAGTTGAAGGCTATTGTGGAAGCGGATCCATCGCAAACCACGTCCGAGTTAGCTGCAGGCTGCGGTGTTAGTGATAAAACTGTTTTAATTCACTTGAAGCAAATTGGGAAGATTAAAAAGCTTGAAAGGTGGGTACCTCACGAATTGACTGAAGCAAACCGGCAAACGCGCGTCGACTGCTGCGTTACATTACTAAACCGGCACAATAATGAAGGTATTTTAAACCGAATCATTACCTGTGATGAAAAATGGGTTCTTTACGATAATCGGAAGCGCTCAGCGCAATGGTTGGATCCTGGCCAGCCAGCCAAATCCTGCCCCAAGCGAAAATTAACCCCAAAAAAGTTACTTGTAAGCGTTTGGTGGACTAGTGCCGGTATTGTTCATTACAGTTTTCTCAAATCTGGCCAGACTATTACGGCTGATGTCTATTGTCAGCAATTGCAAACCATGATGGAAAAGCTAGCGGCTAAACAACCTAGGCTGGTCAATCGCTCCACGCCACTGCTGCTTCACGACAACGCTAGACCACACACTGCGCAACAGACGGCTACTAAATTAGAAGAGCTTCAATTGGAAAGTCTAAGACATCCTCCGTACTCCCCGGACCTTGCTCCAACAGATTACCATTTTTTTCGAAATTTGGATAACTTCTTGCAAGGGAAAAAATTCAACTCCGATGGGGCAGTCCAAATCGCCTTCAAAGATTTTATTGATTCCCGTCCGACTGGTTTTTTTAGTAAAGGGATCAATGAACTACCTATAAGATGGCAAAAGTGCATAGAAAATAATGGTTCATACTTTGATTAATTAAATATATTATATTAAAAAATATTCGACTTTTTGTTCCTCCATACAAAACGCCAATTTCATATGTAAGGACCTAATAATAGATTTATAATGCCTATAAATATACCTACTTTGGTCAATGCTACTACGCAGTAGATTCCAATTCGATTCCTGTCGGGGGAATAAATTTTATGCAATATAATAATTAAAAAAGTTATGTTGGTATTCACATAATTATGTCGAGAACGAGTGATCCAATTTTACTGATCCTCGTCCATTTTGTTTGTTAGTGAGTAAGAGGTCATATCTTACACTAAAATAAATTTTGATACATTTACACCCGCGCAAAGTCGATGTGCTACGATAGTTTATAATATTAGTGAGATATCAAACACCTTAAGTTTGCGTTACCTCGCTCTACAGATATCTCTGAGGTAAGCTCGCCTATGGTGAGGGTTAAGTTATTTAATTGAACTTGACAAACTCTCGCTGAAGCTCCAATTACACCTGTATTAAGTAATTCACTTATAGAGTTAGACCTGAGCGTGCCAAGATAAACTGAGCATTGCGACCAAAATAATGAAATGCATATATCTAGCACTCTCTTCTGCTGACTGCTTCAGTGGCGCGGTGGGTGAGGGTCGGCTTGCGGCGCAAGAGGTACCGGGTTCGATTCCCGCCGAGGGTGAAATGTTTGTATGTTGTGCAAGCACTTTCTCCTTGGTCTGGTTGTTTAATATTCATACTAAAAAAGATCTATATATGTATGCCTATTGTATTAAGTATATCAGATATCTAGTACCCGTAACACAAGCTCATAGCTTACCACGTTGTGTGAATTGTCTGGAAATATATTATTTTAATATTTATTCTTCTCTCACTGCTTTGTTGATCGTTTTACTATAGAAACTACTTTCATGGTATAAAAGATCAATTCTTAAATATTTAAGTATAGCAGAACAATACACAAAACAATATTAGCCCCCTGGTATTTACGAATACGAATTAAGCTCCCTGTGTTAGGACGCTTGTTAAAAGTTAGAATAGTCACACTGTTTTAGTTTCTTAAAACAAGAAACAAACAAATCTACAAGACAGAATCTTTGGCGTTCTTTTTCGAGAAGCAAAAACTTCAGGACACCAACAGACAGTTTACGTATTTTTACAAAGGATACAAACTACGAACCACAGAGATCTGCTTTGCCAAAGTTTTCTTATTTTTCTGCAAAACGTGTAGCATAACAGAGAAACAGTGGGCCAATAATAGACGCTTAATAGTCAGGTATTTTAAAATATTGAACGGTTATGGAGCTATAAAAGTAAAATGACAGAAAATGGGCCAAATAGCGCATCGGGGGAATCCAAGTGAAGTTTTATAAATGCCAGCCGACGTTGGTATTATAGGTTTGCCTCTTAAATTTATATTCCTGATTCGTTTTATGTTTAAAAGATATATGTTTTGTATGTTGATAAGAGATGCGGTATTCTTTTTATAACGAAACAAAAATAGCTGTTATATTCCATGTAACGAGTTTACTCATGATTTTAAATAGGTTGGTACGTAAATTAATTGTATGGTGAGCTCCATTTTTAAGATCCATTACGACCGACCTAGGCATTTCATTCAATTGGAATGCTGGGAATCAGTAAGTAGGCGCCTAAACTTTTCAGGTCTGTATCTTTAAAATCATTTTATAAAAATTCTTCTTAAAATGTTATACATTATTATCCTATTATGAAGTTTATTTTCTGTATCCCAAAACAAGAAGCTAATTAGGCTGCCGTAATGTAACGCAGAAAACGACCTACAAACATTATACCGGAGGGCGCCGGTTTTAGAGTTCCATTGTCGGATGAATAAAATCCTGTTAATAATTACTTTTGTTCTTTCTATCAGTGCTTTTAGCTCCTTCTGCACCGGAAAAACGAACACTTTTTTGCAAAACCCAAAGTAAGAGAAAAATAACGTTTTTGTCAATCGAGGGCTTGTGGAGATTTTAATAACCTCAAATACCCACTAAGTGCCCTACGAAATGTATATGTATAAACAGCTTTAGAATAAAAGAAGATTACATCAAAAATTCATCAACAGTTAGAATCTGTAGACACCACCTTCTAGCTTACTATTTACAAGGCTTTTTTACCTCCAATTTACCTTAAAAAATAAGTCTTAAGTAATAATTCTGCAATATCTCAATAATTGAGATATTGCAGAATGACTTATTTTTTAAGTCATTCTGCAATTGTTTTCTCAATAATTGAGATATTGCAGAATGACTTATTTTTATGCACACACAAAAATGCAATTTAAGTTTTATATATTCAATTTCAGTTCAGTTCCTCTTCATGGCTCTGGGCTTGACATTTTTTCAAATTTCTAGAACGCTAACCGCTATTTTGAAAGTGACGTGACTTCACTCCGATATTTATACAACATAGGTACATTTTTGTCGATGTCTATGTTCTCTCTGAGCGAATACTGTAGGTTTTTCCAACATTCATCATCATCACCCTTTTACACGTTCCCACTGCTGGGACACAGGGACTTCTCTCTTGACGAGAGAGATTAGGCCTTAATTCACCACGCTGGCCAAGTGCGGGTTGGTGAATGTCACATGTCCTTCAAACTCTTTTTTGAAGTTCTCAGAACATGCCGGTTTCCTCACGATGTTTGCCTTCACCGTTAAAGCACGTGTTTAAAGCGCACATAAATTTCTCAAGAAAAATCCAGAGGTGCGTGGCGGGGTTTGAACCCACGACCTTCGGAATGAAAGTCGAGTGTCCTCCCACTTAGCCAACACGGCTTTTTCAACATTATTGTTTACTAATCTAAATTTTAAATTTAAGAAAAACTTCCGATTCCAATGCCTTGATTTCCTTAAAAGTAAAACATTATAATTTTTAGAAGTTAGGGCACGCGATGCTCTTTCATTTGATACCCCACTCGAGTATATATTTGCAGTTTTTCGGTTTTCCTTCCCCTCTCTCACCCCCATAACTTTTAAACGGCACAACCGATTTTCATGAAACATGTCTAAGAACACTCGCGCCAGACTCACCTTTCATACAAAAAAAAACTAAATTGAAGTCGCTCCATCCGTTCGGGAGCTATGGTGACACAGACAGACAGACAGACACACAGACAGACAGACACGTCAAACTTATAGCACCCCTCTTTTTTGGTCGGGGGTTAAAAAACGGAGTGACGATACGAGCTGAAACATGGCGGATAGTGTTTCCACGAGCAAATTCGTTATAAAAAAACGTTTCAAGCATACTTATAACTCAATGTCAAATGTCAACTGGTTCCTAAGGACTCATTTATAATATTCAGCATTCATTTGTTATAATTAAAAATATGTGTTGTTTGTTACTCAACAATGTGTTGTGTGTTGTATTATTATGTACGGATGTTTAATCGTGTGAGATATGATAGATAGCTAGATAATCTCATTTCTCTTCTTTTGTGGGTAAATTCAGTTGTCCATTCACAGCCATTTATAAAAGTTTAACAAAGCATGGCCACACCTCACATCGGTGAATACTTAGAACAAAAATGAGTTTCTGACTTTTATAAGTATTTTACTTAATGAAAACAAACAATAAAACTATACTAATTAAGGTTAAATAAAAAGTAAAAACCTAAGTCAGGTATTTAATAATATAAGACTAACTTTAATATAGGTACATACATAATATAATAAGTGCTTTTTTTACCTTTATATTATGAATAAATTATTATTATAATTAAATATTGAAATGGAAACCAACCAGAATATACCTCTAAAAATACTTACCTACATCTAGTATCTCTCTAAATTATAGTTTATACGTAACTTCATTTACATGCACTGTGTATGTTAATTATTTTTTGTATTATATTTAGGTAAAGTTAGTATATCATACACATCATCATCACCCTATTAACGTTCCCACTGCTGGGACACAGGGACTTCTCTCTTGACGAGAGAGATTAGGCCTTAATTCACCACGCTGGCCAAGTGCGGGTTGGTACATACACATCACCTAAGTATATATAACGCTACCTACATCACTAAGATATATAGCACATAACACATATGAGATCAAAGGCAATGCCCAAGGAAACAAAGTCATACCTCTATAATAATCCCTAGACACTCATATCGAAATGTCAATCTGCTTCATTAAGCAGACTGACGAGCCATCGCTCGTGGGGCCTACTAACCCTAAAACAGTGGCGCAGCTATTGGCGGACTAAGTGGGGCAGTGCCCGGGGCTCCCAAGCCAGGGGGGGCGACCTTATTAGTATTCCTATTTATTGAACCCCCTTCGGAACCTAAAAAACATTTTGTAGTACCTGACTTGCAATTCAACTCTAAAACACAAAGGTATTGGTAACTATTTGATAAATAAATAGTAAAAATACCGTTTTTTATTGACAAAATGTTTCATTTCCGAGGAAAATTTTAATAAAACTGTGAAATCTTCAGCGGGGAGCAACTTAAGCTACTTTTACATGAAATAAGAAAATCCATAAGACGCAGGCGACGCCGCGTGGCGCCGCTTGCCTATATTAAACTTTAACAGCTTAGGGGCAAAAACTCTTTGCCCCTTTTATCACCTAGCTACGACACTGCCGTAAAACCAACAATTACTTGCAGGCCCGCTCTGCATCAATCATAACTTATTTGTTTTTGATGATCTGTCGGCCGACGAGTTCAGTATCCCTGGGAATACCACCAACTTTGAAATGGGTAAAACATGCATCGAAACCGCGCTGTTAGGTAAACACTGACTGTATCAACGTGTTTGCTTGTTTTAAATAAATAAACTGAAATATCGCTCTATTGAAACATTCTGTATACGAATTTGGGTAGATAAATAGATAGAAAATACTTTATTACACACATTTTGAAACAATACCATAAGAAAATAAAAACGAAACCTTGAACTTATAATAAAACTAAGTATTTTGTAATACATTTATTAATAAGTTACAACTATTATATAATAAAAATGTTATAGTCCCCACATGACTTCTTTCTATTTGATGTTAATACCTATCTTGCCCTATTATTTGATTCTTTACTTTCTGATGGTTTTCTCCGCCTTAACTCCTACCCATTTGTATTGGTACGAGTAGGTACTATTACGCCAAAGAAATTCCATATTCTACCAAAGACATATCCCATTTCGTCATTTATTTTATCCTATGAAAATTTTTAAGCATACAGATTTTATTCATAATACCATTATTACATGTCAAAAATTGATTAATTAAATACAATGTAATACATTGTTATATAAATATTATATAAGCAGTAAACAAAAAAAATCACTGATATCATAAAATACCATTTCAGTGAGCCACTTTCTCAGTTTATTATTAAAAATAGGCGTGTAAAATAAGTTACTAATAAAATTTGGTAATCTGTTGTACCGATTATAAAAATACCCTTTTAGATTTCTGTAGCTTGTGCGACTGTGTTACCAAGCGGTAGTAATGTTTGTTACTCCGAAGGGCTCGGTCGTCGTCCATGCCGCGACGCCGACGCTGGAACAGGTCTACGTTGTTGTGGGCGAATAGAGCGGTTTGGAATATAAATTCAGCTGCAAGTGTGAGGATGTTGTATTCCCTGAACAGCTTTCTGCAAGACACGTCACTCGGGACGACTGCCATCTCTCGAATATCCTGACGCCGGTGGGCAGAGAGCTGTGTACTGTCGCGTAGTAACATGAGCGGACTACGTCAGATGACGCCGTGTTCACCAGCCTCCTTAGAGCAAATCATGACTCTCCTAGTTTATATAAACAACCTACACAGAATTTGAGAAATTAGTATTATCGCCACATTTATTTTGTTGCATTATAGGTTATTTTGTATTCATTTGTTTCACAGTTGGGTAGATGACCGCTAAAATCCAGGTTTTCAATGAAACAACCACATTCGAGTCCGTATAAGAGTTAACCTATAACTAAACATACAACTAAGATCTTAGAAACATACAAACACAGAATGGATTTTTTTCAGAATTTGTTTTTTTAAATTAGCACTATATCCTTGGTCTTGGTTAGACCTCCTCCTTCCTTACTCCTCCTCCTTGGTCCTTTGGTCTAACCAAGACCAAGGAGTACCACCCAAACCCATTCCCCATATTATACAAGAACAAATTAAAAATTGATCGCGTTTAGCACTCTGTTAATTTTCAAGTTTCTTTATTCATAATAACAATGGTTACAAGTCAGGTTACAATTGTATACCTACATGTATTTAAAAATGTGCATACATAATAGTAATTAATACAATATATTTTTTAATTAAGGAAACATAATTCTATAAAAAAAAAATTATACACAATGTCAATTAATTTGAAAATCTAAATATACTCAAAATAATAATTCATAATTCAAGATCAGATTATACTAAAAATTCATCGTAGCGATAGAAACATTGCTCAATAAGCCATTTCTTGGGTTTAATTTTAAATTTTGGTTCATTTGATGATTGGTTGGTTGAGTCTGGTATCCGGTTAAACCTCTGGACCCATAACATGAGTAAGTTTTGATGATTTTGTAAGAGTACGCTGCAGAGACCTGAGCTTGTGCTTATTGCGTGTCTGGTAATCATGGTTTTCGTACGTGTTTAAGTTGCTTCACACATTGGTATATGGCGATACAAGTTAGGGTGAGGATTCCTAACCTCTTAAAAGGAGGCCACATCCCTCCTGATCTGTGTGATCACACGTACGGGCCTTTTCTGCATACGGAACGCGCGCTCCCAGTCGGCAGCGCGCGCCCACTGCTGTTAATGGCGGCATAAATTGTATCTCACATCTGATGTCTAGTAAAAAACACACAGTATCATAACCAAATATTACCTATGTATATTACTATACCTATATATATTATTACCTTTGTTTAAATATTGTAAAATCTACCATAATTTACAAAGATAAATAAACGTTTTCGTCTTTAATAAATGCACTACTAAACTCTTCATTTTAGTTTGTTGGTAGGTAGAAAAAATCGCAAAGCTTTAAAGATACACCTTATATAAAATATAAAAATATCTTTCCTTCACCCTAAACGCAGGCACACACACGACCGATCTATACGACTCATTTAAATATGCAGACGCTATCGATTGTCTCCAAGAATAGGCTCCAAAGTGGAACTACAAAACCACAGATTAAACTGTATAGGGAGACTTGGGACCCGACTCTACGGCATATAAATATTCTTCAAATTCATTCTGATCATCGCACGAAATAAAAGTTTGCTACGTAACGGTGAACCTATTCAGTAATTGAGTTATGTTGATCAAGCAAGAATAAGTGCGTGCTTTAGTTGAAAAAAAAAAATTCGTTTACATCCTGTGCTAAATTGCACAGGTAATTTTTCTTATAAAAAAATTATAATTATTCAATCAATAGGTTTCAAGTAAATTGTAATGCTAAAACACAATTTTACTGCCACGGTAAAACATTCGAAATGGGTTATAATATGTAATTAATTATTCAATAAGCTGTTATTTTTATACCGTATGTAGGAAATAGTCCATTATTATTACTTCTTGATGAAAAGCTGACTCGAAAACCCATTTTTGATAAAAAATATTATCCTATTAGGTATGACATGACATTTGTTGAATATTTCTTCAATAACGTAATGGTAAGTTGTGTATTTTGATTTTGTGAAGGACTAATCCTAAGTTTGAATAAAGTCTTATCGTTAGGTATATTATTTCGATTGGAATATAATTCCTTGCAACAGATAACGAGGTTACGTTATCTGTTTTTATCTATTATTTCGATGACAGCTATCAAAATCTGTTCAACTGAGTTTCTGAGTTTAGTTCAGTTTAGTTTCTTGTAATTGGACTTTGCGCTTGAAGCGACAATTTGCCAGTGTCTAATTAAATAAAATTATAAAGTCTTATATAAAATTATAAAGTGAAAATGATCTAACTAATCTTCTTAATTTTCACTAATTTTCCCATTATGAGTTCAAACGAATGGTGTGGACGACACCTTTTTGAATGACAGCCTGTCCAAATTAAACCTGTCATGACTGGAATCACTCATCCAAGAATCTTCTAAAAAAACGCAAAATAGCGTTCAGTTGAGAAACATCTTTTTCACTATAATTATAATTAACTCGACACTTGCTTACTGACGCTTCAAGCACAGAGTCCAATTATAAGAAACCGAATTGAATTGATTCTCCGTTTACGGTTCAATAATGAATGGTTTTGAAACTTTCTAAAAACAATCATATCCCTGGAATCAAGGATCATTTTGTACCGCATCGTTCTGTATTTAATTACACATTGAATAGAAAAGCAAATTGGCTTGCATTGACAAATCGTCTAAATCTTACAGACATAGGTACGAGTATACTATAATAGGTACAACACCAAATAAAATAAAATAAAAATTCTGTACAATCCACACAACAACTATAAATGCATTTTTTTACATATATATCAATGAGAGAATTATCCATAAATAATTAACAAAATAACAGCTAACCTTTCCTGCTTCTGAGGTAGGTTCTTAACAAGGGTCAATATTAAAAGTGTGAAAGTGAAAGAGATGACGCGTTAATTAGGTGGGTCCAAATTTGAGAAAGACGTCAATCGCTGGACCCTACACTGATCCAACCCGTAAAGATATTGCAAAGTTTTCCGCACGCTGCCATCTCGGTAAAGTTCTCAACAGCATTCTGTCGCAGATACCAAAGACAAAAGTCTTGAATCTGTGTCGACATATTAGAAATGTAAGCTCGGGGTTTCTAAGCGTGGTCGAAACAGGAACGAGTTGAAACGTAGAAGAACAGGTCACCGACATAGCCAAATGGATAAGTTCCTCGAAGTATCAGTGTCGGCCATATAGCATGTTTAGGATGTGAAGGCAACGGATAAACAGCACAGAGTAGTCAAAGTCAAAGTCGAAGTCAAAACGTTTATTTCCTTAGAAGCCTATGCTTACATGGACAGTGACATGGACATGAGTAGTACCACAGATTATATGTATCTAATCTGTGGTAGTACGTCCACACGTCCACATATTAGGTCAACGGACGTCTAGGTAATGGTTGCGGGTCTACGATGGATGCAGGGTTTTAGGTACCTAAACAATAATACTTTTATCTCAGCTAGAAAATAGACTAATATTTCTATGGTATGTATTTCTTACATTGACCAGCAACGTTGAGGTCTTGGAAGCAGTTTCACTGTCATTATGGTTCAAAGGGATATTAATAAAAGAACAATAATTCAGCGTGGGCTCAGTAAGAAATGAAAACGTATCGGTTACAGTAAAATAGCGTGTATAATTCTAGCTTTCGTCACTTAAAATCAATATTTCCTATTTTAGCTCGGTTGTTTGTTTTTCTCTAGGTACGATTTAGTACGAAGGAAATAATATATTCTACAGGATATATAAAAATAGATTTGTAGGCTACGAGTAACCCTGTTTTTCATAATCTAATATAGAGGTACATCTGTCGGTCATCATCATCATAACTTAGTCTACACTTAGTGTTGGCTAAGTGGGAGTACACTCATACCGAAGGTCGTGATTTGAAACCCCGCCGCGAAACTCTGAATGTTTCTTTAGTAAAGACTAGCTGTGCCCTGCGGTGCTACCCGCGTTATAATGGATGAAGTACTCTTAACCAACAACATATTTATTTGAATATAGATTAATATTATTATGTTGATACAACTAAAACAAATTATTTCGACCAAATTAGGTACCTTAAAAACGGTTTTTGTGAGTTAATCTTAAAAGATAGACATATATTATAGCGGACTGTTTTTTAGATCATTAAAAGAGCTATTATTCTTTAATACATATTTTTGTGTATCTTGAACCGTTTTCACGGCGCACGCAACGGAAGGCGTCAAAGATGAACAATTTCTCCCGTTTTTTACACATTTACCACTATATCTTTGCCCCTATTGGTCGTAGCGTGATGTTATATAGCCTATAGCCTTCCTCGATAACTGGACTATCCAACACAAAAAAAAATATTCAATTCGAACCAGTAGTTTCGGAGATTAGCGCGTTCAAACAAACAAACAAACAAACTCTTCAGCTTTATATATTAGTAAAGATTTTAAGTAGTGAAAGTATTTAAGTATGTGTGCGTTAAACACGTGCTTTAACGGTGAAGCCAAATATCGTGAGAAAACCGGCATGTTACCGGCTACCACCGGCGGCGGTAAGTTCTAAAACATTGAAGAGTTTGATGGACATGTGACAATTAAAACCCGCATTTGGTCATCGCAGTGAATTAAGGCCTAATCTATCTCGCCAAAAGATAAGTCCCTGCGCTTATGTAAGTATTGATTTTCAGTTATTTCGAAAGTGGCTTGCAACCATCGATAACTAGCTTCCTCTAACTTCTAATTCTGCTATACATCTTGTGGATGGACGGCTCAGTTTGATAACATTTTGGCAACACAGTCAATTCGTCACTTACTCCTAATTTCTTATTTGATCCGGTTGAAAAACACCCAAACATAAATACGTGAATTTTGGAACTAATATTGTTATGGGTAATCCAAACAAATTAATGCACTGAGCAAATAGAAAATGTAAAAGTATTAAATCAGTTTATTATCTTTATTTTGATAAAGTAATTACTTTATCATAATATGCAAGGAATTGCTTAAACCTAATTAACGTTTAATTTCCTAAAAGGAAAATTATCTAAATATTAAACCACAATTTTCACAAAGAATTTATATCTCTTAATTAATCTTTAATAAAATACTCTGTAAGGTAAATTAATTTGGTCTGATGGTATGGCGATTAGGTAATCAGGAACGCCCTTTAAAATGGGTATTTGGAAACTAATTAATTAGCTACCCAAAGAAGTTTCTGATCAAATAGCCGTATGTATACTTTTAATACTGTTAGTACGAAAATAATTTATCTGTCAAACTAAATATTTAAAAAACGATGGTTAAGGACAATATTTTATTTTTATTCCAGTCTCTTATTTTATATTTTTCATACTGCCCGTAAAAGCTATGATGAAATGCATAATAAATTCACGCTTGTAGCACGTGAAAAGGAATCGTAGGCATCTCGTACGCCTACGAACATCCATAGCGCTACGACTACGAAATCCCGTAGCAACATCTACGCCGAGTATTGTCAGAGTATAAGCTATTTAAATAAAATATTAGCACGAAATAAAAATAAAAATTCGGTTCTCATTTGACTCCGCTGAGACCTGAACTTTACCTCCAATTAACTGAAGTGGAGCCAATGCAGAGTCAGGCAGCTCATAATAATAGAGTGGCTGGAGTGTCCGGCCAACGTGGATGTAAACTATTAATAGCATCACCTGTCGTACCTTTATTGAGCTCGTAACCTCATGGTCTCTGCTTCGCAGCGTTCCAAAAATATCGATTCACGGCGTATCCAGCATGTCGACCGCCCTCTAGGGCAGGCAGACGGCTCTCTACGTACACATAGGACACAACACGTCAAGCGAGATATCAAAACGGTTTCCCGCCACTAGTATTTCAGCATATATATTCTTTCATTGTACAAGTTTTTTCACTGTTTTTTTTGTAGCGACTGTACACTGTTTTAAAGGGGTTTTGTGGTAATTTATTAAGGGAAAGGTTGTAAAAGTGATAGAAACTTTGGTGTGGAAATGAAAATGGCAGTGTGAGCGTCGCTCGGCCGCCCTGCGCGCTCGCCCGACCCGACTGACTGAGTTTCCCACATTTTCCCGGCGCAAGCCTTCACCCTTGTAATCGAGCACGCCCGCGAAGATAAAACCCTCAAATCTAGATGTGCTCAAATTTTTACTCAATTTTATGTTCGTTATCTTTACGTAGTTGGTAAGTACTTGAAAGGCGCTGGCAGATGTTACAATATAAATACTTATCACTGATTCAAACGAAAATTTGATTATGCTTGGTTTGATAACACACGAAGTACCTACCTAAGAGTATGATGATTTGAATAGGTGTTCTCGAAAATTAGCATGGAAACTTATTTACTTTACAGGCAAGTTCTTGACAATTCGTAAAATTCTGGTTATGGTGAGATTTTAGAGATAGCTTATTAGTTAGTATGTAGGCTAGATAAGTGACATCAGTGAAGTAGGTATAGGTTCTTTATATGTAGACAGGTAATATTTCTTTGAACCTTTTAAATAACCAATGCATTTTACTTACATAAATGTATATGCAGGTACCCGTTAAAGCTTATTGTATTTCATAGTTACTTTAAATAAATTAAATTTTTACATAGGAAGCTGGGTAAGCACTAACCTAGTTTACTTAAGTACATACGTTTTTGTTCAAATAATAAAATTCTAAATACACAATGTGTGTAAAGTCCGGCAACATTTATTTATTTATTTAAACTACCTACCGTCATTTCAACTGAGCTTGCGATCAGTGATTGTTTTTCGCACTCCTCGAAACGTACTGAATCCAAAAGCCTTTTTTTTTCTTAAAATAACTATTAATCCTATGTTTGCTTATAACATATTGCTGTCAATGTCAAACATTGGCAGTGTTGAACACTTGTCACTGTCAGTGAACATTTCATGGATTTAAAAGTATTTCCAACTTTTCCACACTATAAAAAGATTTAGCAAAATCTCAAAATATACAGAATTATATAATTTTATTAAATCTATTTTAATTATATAAATTTTATTTACCCTCTGTGGTACGAGTACGCTCTAATATATTTTTGAAGTGAAACTTCTTTAGAATAGTTGTGATTTGAAACCGGATGCAACGGAAGTGGAAATACGTTTGCGGAAAACTCGTCGAAAACAATTCGCCGAGAACAATTCGCCAAAAAAACAATTCGCCGAATCACTATAAATATTTTCCGCTATAGTCGAAAGTACCTAAAATATTGCCCGCTATAGCGGGCAATATTTACATAAACATAATATACAAAAACTGGAACTATAGTTCCAAACAGTTTTTGTAACGAATTTCTGCAAATCTTCTATAAATTGCGATTATTGACGAATTGTAATTTGGTGAATTTCAAAAACTGAAATGAATTGTGTTTTCGGCGAATTGTTCTCGGTGAATTGTCATGCGGCGAATTGTTTTCGACGAATTTTCCGCAAATCATGGAAATGGCTTGACCTGTCGGGTAAGCCAATCTTAAACGCTTACAAGGTTAAGCAACTTTGCGCGACGCCAGTACTTGGATGGGTGACCGCCCGAACAAAATCTTTTTGCATAGTATTTTTTGTTTTTTTTTTATTCTTCTTATTCTTTTGTCGATTTACTGAAGTTTCACTTCTATCGTGTGTGAATCGCACACACAACTTTTTTGTTTTTTTTTAAATTCGTTATCTTAGTGACTTTCGGCATTTTAAATAATTTTGTTCTAGCAACACTGTTGGTATGTAATGAAATCACAACAAGTTTGGTTGGTTGATTGAAGTTTCTTTTCTTTGGAACTTGGAGGAAGTTACGCTTACGATTTTATTTTGAGATTTGTTAATTTGTTTTAGTTTAGTAAAATTATATTAACAATATATTCGGTAAAAGTACTGTACGGTGAAGTACACATAAAGTGCCTACGTTTAATACAAGCTAATACTTTTAATTATAAATGGCGCAAACAGAGGACACTGAACTAAGGGATTTGGTGATTGAAGCACTGGAGAAAAATGGATCTCTTGCGAAGATTCGTGCATTGCTAAGAGCTAATATATTTTTGGCATTTGAAGATGAATGTGTTCACATGAGGCAGAATGTGAATTTAGATAATTTGCTAAAGGGTCCTGAAGGCATCCTAGCTCTTTCTATTGTTCATGAGTTTTTAGAAGCCTGTAATCTTAAAAACACATTATTTGTGTATAAATCCGAGTCACGTCAAGGAAAAGACTACAATTATCATGGAAAGAAATTCTTATCAGACAGAGTATTAGGGAAAAATGAGCATTCAAAAGAACCGGTGTTGTTGTCCTTGTTAAAGAATATAGGCAAATATAAACGTAATAAGCAAGTTGATACACAGTTTACAGACAACAGTGCAGATTATAAAGATGAACAAAATAACTCGTACATTGTTCATGATGATTCACAAAGCAGTGCAACAAATTCCTCGCAGTCTGACCACTCATCTGATGAAAAAAATAAACTGCATTTGCGACTCAATCTAGAAAATTCAGACACTGACACTTCCTCGTCAACAGACTCTACAAGAGACAAAAGTAGCTCAGAATACATTCCTAGTGACCATGTTCTTGATATCAGTAAGGCTCACCACACGGAAACATCTAAAAGTAATGAGAAAAATGTTCATAAACAGTCAGAACATGAGCTACCATACTTTAGTAAAATACCTGGGAATAATACCAGTGACTCTACTTCTTATGCTGATATCAATCAATTTAGTGCAATTGATGAAAAAGCATTTAACACCATGGGATTACCTTATAATGAAACAGAAGTGCCCCACTTAAACCATCATAACAATATTCAGAATGATCCACCAAAAGATTCTGCTAAATCTGGAGGAACTTTAAGCAGTGTCTCTTCTTTGTCATTAAGGAATGAAAGCTCAAAAAATGAATTAGAAATTAAATCGCCGCACAAATTATCTAAATCAGATGGTGAAACTGCAGATTATACCAATGACTTCACATCTTCACAAGCATCTAAGAAGAAAATAACTTCAGAGGAGCCCCTGTCACCTAACCATGATGATTACAAAATCTCTCCAACTCCAAGTCCTCGTGAAAACTCTCAAAGTTCAATATCAATATCAGATGTGGCAGATTTAATCAGTGAAAAATCAAATTCCTATGATCAAAACTTGCACTATGAGAAATCGTTAGAAAATGAAAAATCCATGTTTTCAAGTAATAATTCTAATAAGAAGTCTGGAAGTATTCTGAATAAACATAGTGATGACTCAGGAGATTTTAGTGAATCACCAGTACCATCTCTTTCTAACTTAAGCTTAGATATTCATAGTGACTGATTTTAATATTAGCTACATGGAAAATGAGCATTTATAGCAATACATAGAAGATAGTATTATTAGTAGGTAGTCCATAAGTCTGACTATTATTGTAAAATTCTGTGGCTTCACAAACAAAATATGAATGCAAATCAATTTTCTAGTTCATGTGAATTATATTGCATATGTAGTGTAGGTCAAAATTTACATCTCAAACTGTTTAGTTAAACTTACAATATTATATAAATGACAAAAAAAGTTGAGATATCTCAATTGGGTTCCTAAAAGCATAAGCAATAGCATAATAACGATGAAAGTACCTAATTTGTGTGTGGTTGTGCCTTATTTTATAATAATGATGTATTAAATAATTTAGGCTGAGAAAATATTAGTATTATGCTCCAATCAACATATTTTGTTTCCTGATTTCTTAATATAACAGTTTATTAGTTAGATTAACATAGTTATTAGGTATGAAGCTCAACAATGGTTCCTTTCATGATTCAGAAAATGTTCTAGTCCTTGAAAATAACAGTGGTTCCGTCCAAATTTATACTTTCATAAGTCTGTAATACATTTCTGAACTATGCTGCCAATAAATTGCATTTTTATAACTGGTGATTTATTTTTAACCAACTCCTTTAGCTACAATCTTTTACAACAATAGATACCATCCTATTTTCCTAGGACATGTCCTGGTTATTAGGGTGTAAAATCTTTAAAAAAAAGGTTTTAATTAGAATGTTTCAATTAAAAATTCATTGATAATTTTTTAAATAAAAAGCAGATAGATTAATACTCAATTTTATTTCACAATTTATGTAAAGCATAGATTTTAGATATCACGTTTCCCTTATGCACACAAGTCAATCCATACTAAACCGTACTGTTAACTTTCTATACAAAACTATCCTAATGGCATAGGTAGCAGTTATTTATTGATCTTTGCATTAGAAAAAAAGGAAAATCATATTTACACTTAAATATTTTAGTAGGTACATGAGTTTTAATATGAAATAGGTATAAAAATTACACTTTTATTATAATTACAATTACAATCGCGTCACAGTAATACACATGCGCTTCGTATTCTATGTTAGAAAATATAACAGTAGTAAAAGCCACAATGCTTTATTCTAATAAACATTAACAGTCCTATGATGTACGATTTTATAAAAATGGAAAAAATATAGCTCCAGGCACTGTTATTATTTTTCTCATTCACAATAACTATATTGCAGAGATACTTACTACAGAAATTATTATAAGGGCTTATATTCACCAAACTCGAGTAAACTACCAATGGTTAGTTAGGTCAATAATAAGTCTCAATGGTTAGTTACGTAAAGAGCTATCACGCTTTGTCACATGTGACTGAGCGAAATAGCTCTATATTTTAACCATTGTCTCATTTTACTCGGACATGGTGAAACAGGTCCTAACTGAGATAAAAAGGTAAAGCTACTCGTGCTTATAATATTTGCTACACACAAATACAGCAGAGCAAAGTCCTTTCAATATTAGAATAGTTAAGTAGCTAACTATCTTTAAATTTACATAATATCACTGATTAATGATTCTTAACGTAAACTGATTCGAAATTATATTACACTTAGTGTATACATAAATAAATAGAAACAATGTACATAATATGGCAAATATTTGGCTTTATAAATAATATTCAACGCGAAATAAACTCGTATTTAACAACCAAATTGAAGCTGGTAAAATATTTGGATTTATAAAAAGCTAAATGTGTTTCAAGTGTCTATATACCAGCGAAATTATAATCATACGACGTTTATGAATGAAGGACAATCACAAATCAAATAATTATTATAGCTCGTTGCCCATTGAGCTGTCATGAGTTAGATTTGAATCCATACTGGCATTGTCAGAGTCTTGACTTTGGTTTCCGCTGTAATTCGCAGCTTCTTGTAGTCGCATAAGCATGTTCAACTGAAACAATTACAAGTACATTTTATGTAGGTATTTAAACGTGTGATTCTTTCCGCATTTCATCTATATAAATGAATTGTTGTTCGTTAGTCTGATTAAAACTCGAGAACGGCTGGGCCGATTGAGCTGATTTTGGTTTTAAAATGTTTTTAGTTGGTGAGCAAATAATGAAAAATAGCCGGGAACTTTATTTACACGTGCGACGCCGGGGCGGGCCGCTAGTTTGTAATAAAAAAAGTAAAGTTATAATAAATTTTGTGATAACAATTTATACATTAAAAAATATCTATTAAAATGTTATGCTTACCAATGGGTCTTGATTGTTGTTTTGATTTTGATCAGAATTAGATTCTTCTATGTTTATGTCTTCAACGGTGATTGCTCTTAAGGTCTGTAAAAATATTATGTTGTATATGTATTATGGTTTAAGTTTACACATAATTGGACATTTCTTGAAACATTTGTCATCTAATTTAGAAACCCAAAACGAATAGCTTCTTGTCATTATGACCAATTTTAGGCAGTTTTATGCATGCAATTCTAATAAGGCATTTTTATTATTACTTTACACATACATTTTAAATTAAGGAATAAAAAACAAATTATTGCCTAATGTGCAGTTTAAATGAATCTACTTGGTTTGTTGATATTTAAAAAACGAAACCGCGTAACTATGAGAAAGCAATGCAACGTACTTGCGAGTGGTTAGGTTCTCTCCACGGGTACGTAGTTTTGACGTGATGCAGGGGATCCACGGCCGCGTGCCGTCTCCGGCCGTACAGAGCGATGCCTTCGCGCACAGCCTCCGAGGCGTAAGGCACTATGCTGTAGTTCCACACATCAGCGAACCATGCCTGTGACAGGGAAATACAATGTGAATTGGAATCAATTAATAAATTCCTTTCTGTGTATTTTATTTTATTTTTTTGCTGTGTTTATTGTACCTATAGCTGTGTCTGTTTATGAATAATAAATCTTTAATATTCTATTCTGTATATTTTACAACCCACACAATGATATTGGCTTTACCATCAGCCATAAAGTGATAACTATGAATATTAAAATTCATCCATATCCATTACATTTAATAGTTGCTGTATATTTTTGTGGTGCTGGTGGAAAGACACTCTTCATCACGGTGTTCTGAACCGGTATTGTTAGTTTTAACATATATTTTTAGGAATATCCAGTGTTTGTCCAACAAAATGTAAATGAAAACAATACATGCGTTTTCCCTCATTTATATTGAAGTTGGAGAATTTAAATGTATACCTGGCTAGCTTCCAAATCCATAGGACAGGCTAAGAACAGACGGGGTCCGACAGTGACGTCGCTCGAAGAATGCGCTTCGAGGAATGCATTGAGAGTGGACCACACGCCTGGCAGCCATTCTAGAACTGCCGCCAATTCTGGGTCACGACGGCCGAGCCTTAGCTCCATGGAAAATAGTTTGCGGCGGAGATATCTGAATGAGGACCACAGGTTTATAATTAAGATAACTGTATATTACTTGTTAGTCAATAGCCAAATATTTAGGATAAGTAAATCTAGTTTTAGGATTATTATTGTGGTATGTAACAAAGGATAACTATTAATATTAGTTCATTAAACAGTTATATAGTCTTACCTCGCCAAAAACCCTTTGACTGGTTCCATGTGATTAGCGGTGAGAAGCCACCTGAAGTTATGTTGGAGTTGCAGGTTTGTTGTATTGCATGTTGCTTGAGACATTGTTCCTGAAACGAATAATTAGTTAAGTTTATTACTTCAGGCAAGGATAGTTAAAATATATCAGAATTAAAATACACTGTAAATATATATGTCAGTGGCTACTTCATTCTTTTACCACCTCACCTATTTTTTTTACTTTTAAAAGTACAAGAGAAACACCCTATTTCTGAACGATACGATGGTAATTTGTGTACACATATATTCATACATTATTATGATAAAGCACTCTTGGCAGTGCTTAAGCTTGATTTTACAACAGTACTATTATTGCGAGTATTGGCAGCCTTCATCATCATCATCATCACCCTATTAACGTTCCCACTGCTGGGACACAGGGACTTCTCCCTTGACGAGAGAGATTAGGCCTTAATTCACCACGCTGGCCAAGTGCGGGTTGGTGAATGTCACATGTCCTTCAAACTCTTTTAAAGTTCTCAGAACATGCCGGTTTCCTCACGATGTTTGCCTTCACCGTTAAAGCACGTGTTTAAAGCGCACATAAATTTCTCAAGAAGAAAAATCCAGAAAGACTTTAGACTTTACTTTCGGCAGCCTTCCGTGGATAGCTATACTCGAAACAGTATTTGGCGTGTAAAAATCCTCTGCTTCCCATTTTGCATATCCCTCAGGGCTTAGTCCCACTCGATAATAATGGCGAGGTATGCTCGCAGCTCGTTATAGTATATACGGTCATTATCACAGGCTTTATTTAATTCTTACCAATGATGACCGGCATGTTTCTGTTGTCGGGCGGCAGCAGGCCGGCAAAGGCGTCTCCCAAGGCCGAGGCATGCTGCAAGTTGTCTAGTACGACGACGGACGGTAAGGCCGCCTCTTCGCCCGCCACAGCCGCGCTGCACTGCTCCGCGATGTTAGCGAGGTACGCTCGCAACTCGTTGCACGATTTACGGTCCACACTGTGAAATAAGGTTTATTAGTTACACCTATACGATCATCGTAATTTAAAATTTATAAAAATCTCCGATCTTATAATCTTTGTAAAACGTCATATTATTTTGCAATGTGCACGTGATGCGCTTTCATTTGAGACCCCACTCGATTATATTAGCAGATATTCGGTTCTTCCCCACTTTCACATTATAAAATCTTGTTGAATATAAACTACAACATAATATAAACTTTGTTAATTATACTTTTTATTTTATTTGCTTGCCGTTTTCGACAAGGTAATTAAATTTTTATATTGTTACTTAACTCTATTGTCATCCTAAAGTTAATAAGTGTAGGAAAGGTTTCACCCGTGCAAAAACACGTTGCGCCGACCCCTCGTAATGTGGGTTAAGGTCAGGAGAAGATGATGATAATTGTTAATTAACTTTCCAATGCGTTATACTTTACTTTTTGGTAAACTTCATTTAGTTACTTTTTAAACATAGTCAAAACCTGTTACAGCTTGTGTAAACGAACCATAACATTAGTAAAATAAGTTTACTCCAGTTATTTTTTTTTAAGAATTTAAAGAGTTAATAAACGTGTTCGCTTACTTGAAAGTAGCAACAGCTTCCGCTGGAACACCCCTTCGCTGCGTCTTCTGAACGTAGAATTCAGCTAGTTTCGCAGCTAAATAAGATTTTCCAGTGCCACTCGGTCCGCAAAGTATTACTCTTCGGTGCTCAGTCAGGAGTGAAACATATCTAAAAAAATATTTTTTATGAGAAACATTGTTACAATAAAATCTTTATAACTTTCCAAAGTGTTAAGTAAACCTGACTAAGGTTAAACAATTTAAAGTGTAGAAAAATAATAAGACGCATTGTGTAACTTAAGTCGGTTGTTTTACTCATGGAAATGAAGAATAATACGGATTACGTAATATGCTTTAGTGTAATAGTGTTAGTATTCCGTCGATGCGTATAATCGGATATCTATTTTATTCTTCATCGACACGAATGTAGATAATTGCATAGTCTCTTTTTTCATTAATTAATTTAGTCTTTTGGGGATCTTACCTATATACAATATTTTTTGGTATAAGGCTATCAAACGCCAAGCTTCCCACGCCTTGCAGGCAAATGTACAGCGTATTCACAGTTCCAATAATGTAACCGCAAGGCAGCAACTCCGGGAATCCGATCTCCGGACCGCGCGTCGCCTCGCCCAAGTGATAAGAAGTTATTGAATCCGTGTTCAGACCGAGATTAGTTCCCAAGTCTATTCTAGACAAGTAATCTTTGAAAGTTTTCCTAACTATGTAATCCAAGTTCTGCCAAGTTGTTTTGCCAGAGATGTAAGTGTAGGCGATAGTGAATTCATTACTGTTTATTGTCGAGTCACTATTGTACACGTTTTTGTATGAACTGCTGTGTGCGGATTTGTTACTTTTAAGGCTATTCGTGTTAGATTTATTTATGTGGGGATAGTCTTGTGTTTCTGTTTCTGGGCTGTGTGTTTGGGATATCCGAGGAGATTCGAAGCTGGGTTGTTTGTCGAAATGATTGTAAGCGCTGGAAGATTGTTTCGCGTAAAATCGACACTCAGATTCAGTTAAGGTATCTTGGACTTCTTCGAAATATCTTTGGAATGATTCAGGTTGACCTAAGTATACAGCTATCGCTATTTTCTTTCCATCTGTGGTGTCGCCTTGGCTATCTGCCACACCTGAAATTATAAAAAAAATATTAGCGTAATAATACACGAAGACATATCAATAAATCGCTGGAGAAGAAACGCCTGCTGCGTACATTGTTAATTACGAAAAGAGATAGCGGATATGTATTTTATTTAGAAACTTAATTGTGCTACATAGTTTAAGTAAAAACAAGAAGTTGGCCTTGTGCGATAGTTAGCATCACTATACTATACCACTTTTACTCTATAAAAATTTACGACAGTATTAAAAATTTATGTTATTAGCCGAACCATTGGAAATCTTGCGAGATCAATTCTTTTACCAAATTATAGTTAGGAATCAATAGAACGCTAGTCATTAAACTCGTGCTCACGTTTTTACAATTACTGCAACTTCTGGGCATAAAGTTAAAACAACATCCGTTTTAGTCAATTGCAGTTAGAATAGAGACGTAGATTAGATTTATGCGGAATAGGTAGTAAGGAATAGGACTTGCCGATATCAGAATAGCTCTCGCCGATAGCTAGTTCCCGGCTCTTGGGTGGTGGTAATACACTGTTAATATCGTAGTCCCCGCTGAGTCTTTCCGTAGAATTCAGTCCGTTCGTGAACAGGTCGCTGGCACCATTCAGAGCGGTCAATAAGGCTTCGCTGTTTTCGTTGAGCTCACAGACAGCTTTGTTCCCATATATTGGTTCGGCCATTGTGGATTTAGGAGAGCCCTTCTTGGAGAAATCCATTGTGGGTGTTGACGACATACAGTTGAAGTCTAGGTCGAGTGGTTGCGAGTGCATGTCTATTGTTGCCTGTGAAAAATATTTAAGTTTAAGTTAAGCCGTACTTTTTTACAGTGAGTCATTTTAAAAAAAAAAATTACTCCAGCTATTTATTGAGACAAAGAAACATTAGAGACATATAGACATTAAGATATATGTATTACAGAACTAAATAAACATTTTAGCTTTTGATAGGATACTATTACATGATTACCTGGTGCATCGTAGCTTGGTCTGCTAGGCTGAATCTCCTGGGATCTTCCACCGCTGATCCGCCGGTGCCCAGTGAAGTTTGACTGCCGGCCAACGATCGCGACGTCACTAGCCTTTGGAGCCGCTCATTGTTTTGTTTTAGGTTCAGCATTTCGTTCTGAAATATGTCCCATGTGTAAATACGAAGTTATAAAGAGAATGCATTATGCATATCAATAAATATTTCCGGATTAATCAATCACACGTATTTGTAAATATTTCTGATACATAGAAAACAAACAGATCCGAAACCAGACATTGTAGATCGCACAAAATCTTGTTCTGCAACGGGGATCGAACCCGCATTTCAGCGCTTCAGGCGGACCTACGCCCACAGAGTCACAGAGGTCGTCATATAAGAATTGTTGAAACGTACATTAATCTAAAGTCACTTTTCTGTCCAAAATAATATGTAAAATAGCATGTTACCCGCATTTTGATGACGGTGTCTTTTAGATTCTCCAGTTGATGAGCTGAACTCAAGGCTTCTAATCTAATATCAGTTAGCACCAAATCTTTCTCACGAAGTTGTCTTTTTAGCTCGTCTACCAAATGTGCGTCTTCTGGTTTTTCTGAAAAAGGTATTATTTTACGTGACACATATTTATCGAACGTAAGAGAACTATTAACTCTACACATACAAGCGAACGAAGATGGAAAGTACAATACACATTTATATCTTATATATAACATACACCTGTCACAATTTTAGTTACCGTACTCCTTCGAAACGGCTTTACCGATTTTTAACAAATTTTGTATGCGTATTTAGTAGGTCTGAGAATCGGCTCCTATCTATTTTTCATTTTGCTAAACAACGTTAGCTAGGGTCAGCTAGTACCTAACTAAGGGTACCTAGTATAAGGGTTAATAACTAATCAGTTTAAATAGATTTAATTTTCATTCGCGTATCATAACAAAAAGCCCGCAAGGCTAAAGCTACGGATAGACAAGAGATTAACCATCCAGCTTTCTCTGCAAGCTAATTTTCCGAGCGCGCAAACTGTCGAGCATTGTTTGCTAAGCGACAAACTTCTTGTTGTATCTTGTTAGCCTGTTTTTCACTCGACTTAGCCTTTGTGCTTGAATCATTATTCAATTTGCTTTTGCATTTAGATTGTTACGGCTTTAGTGTTTGTCAGCCATAACTGGCTATTGTAAATTGTGTTCAACTAGATAAAGTATGATTAAGTATTCAAATCAATAATAATAGTGACCCTATGGAATAAGGGTTAGATTCGTCGGCGACTAACAATGGTCCCGTACACAAGGGATCAATTTACGAACATGAGTTTGTGCCTCGTTTAACGTCTAAATTCCTGATCGTAACAGACGGGAAGGATTATCTTAATTGTAAGTAGAGATAAGAGGCCTTACATAATCGGATTGCGCTCATCAAAACATCTTTATGTCTGCAGTAAAAGGTTTGTAAGAATTTTCTGGAATCTTAGAGAGAATTAAGTAAAATTATTATCAACTGCATAAATATTTAACCCTTATTTAGATATGGTGCGCGCCTTCGATTATTCTGAAGATTCTAATTGCGGAAACTTTAGATTTCTTTGTATTAACAAAGAACTATACGTAAGACACTCTTGTTTTTTTTAGTTAGAGTATTACGTCCCACTGCTGAGCAAAGGCCCCCAAACTATCCTTCCAAGTGTCCCGGTTCTGAGCGGCATCCACCAAGACACTCAGTTGATAAGATTATTTTTGATGTTAAATAAATATCATTTTAGGTTACCTACTATTATGAATAAAATGTTCTTTATTTAATTGGCTATGATAATGCTCAAAAGGTCACAACCTCACTCAGACCTAAATTATTGCTAATGACCATCATAAAATGCAAACTGATTTCTCTCTGCACAATAGAAACAATCAAATATGGCACACTACGGGCGTATTGGAATAAGCTGAAAGTCCGTTTCCGGAGTTAAATTGATTTGATTGCTCACCTTTGGTCTCATCAGTCTTGGGCGCGGGGCCCTTCTCCTTGAGGTCAGGCAAAGCTTCGTGTGAATGCTCTAGACTGTTTTCATTGCTTCCCTCTCGTATGACGTGCGGGTCGTCGTAGTGATGTGACCCGGACGAGCTGTCTTGAGATGACAACTGCCCAAGGGACGCGTGCTTTGCCGTTTTCGATATCTTCGCGTTTCTCGAGAAAGCTTTCGTGAATGAGGACCGCAACTGCGTAAGGAAACTTAATGAGTACCTGTGTAAATCGACCTACTTTGGTAATTACATGTGTATTTATATCGAGGGAATTGTTATAATTGTTTGCGCAGATGTCTGCATGTTTGCAGAATTGTATAAGCCGGTGCGTGTTTGTGAATTTAACAAAGTAACTAAGTTGATTGAGACATAGCCGTTTCACTAACCGCGTTTCAGTGAAGGAAGTCCTGATAAGGTCAAATGGAACGAGCCTATCAAACCTGGTGAGTGCTAAAAAGTTAGTGCTTTAATAATACTTGGAATGTAATAAACATTCTCAGTGTCTAGGTAAAACACCTCGAAGATTGAAAGAAGAGCGAATAAGGGTGGAGATTTAAAGCCATTTAATGTATTCTACTATAATAGTGCTGGCGAAATTATTAAGTAGACGTTTATTACTTTATTTGTGGTATTAGCAGATCTATTCAAAGACAGATTACTAGAAATTTGCAAAGACAGATTTCTAGAATTATATTTTCACAGAATTTGGTTGGTTTGTTTGTTGTTTTAGTTAAAAAATATCCGAAACTAATTTATAACACTTGATTTTTGGCAAGTAATTAGATAAATTAACAACGATGTAGGTGAAGAGATGCACGGTGATGGCTCCGTTGCCGGTCTGCGCGAGTCTCTGCGGCGAGGATTGAGTCCAAGAGAATAATTCTGTTAACTCACCCATCCTTTCTTCTTGTGCTTCTTATCATGCGGCGCTGAAGAGCCGCTACTGAGGCTGTTGATACTTGACACGCTGTCGGTGGAGAGATGCCGGGTGATGGCTCCGTTGCCGGTTTGCGCGAGCCTCTGCGGCGAGGATTGAGGCGGGTTGCTGTCTTGCTATAAAACGGGATAACAATTTTCAATATGGTGAAAAGTAGTTACGGGTTTACGACAATCGTGAACTGAATAGTAAAGGTATCACACCTAGCTACAATCAGATTTTATATTTAGTTTATCCGTTCTTAGAATTATATATTTATTTTATTGATGAGACTGCCTAGGTGCGGTGGGCAAAGGTCCACCTGCGACGCAGAAGGTAGCGGGTTCGATTACCGCCGAGACTAAGGGTCAATAGTCAAAACATTGCTGGATTTTCACCTTGGCAATAATTTTGATTGATGAGAAAATTTGCAAAGACACTCCACTCCACTTTGAGCTTTCACTGGGCGAGATGTGTTGTGTGGATTGTCCAGCAATATTTATTTAAATTTATTGAGAGTCAAGAGTATTTGAGTAGAAACAAAATAATATTGGTAAATATCACCCAATCGTGCAGCATATTTGTTTTTTTTAAGTGATAGTCAAATTCCCATAAGAAATCTCAGGTGGTCAATATTGAAAATATTGTGAAATTAATTATTTTAAGATGGCTCTTAGGTATAGAACTCCTAGAGGCAAAACATTGATGTATTCACACCTTAACTAAAGTTTTGATTGATGAGGAAATTAGCAAAGATACGCCGTTATCCGTTTGCCTTGAGAACTTTCAACTAGGATCACGTGTATGAGTATTTACTGCTATTAATTTAACACCGGAACACAGTACAATATCCGGAACAACTAATTGTACCGGTTGCATTACAGAAATCCGCATTACACAGACCTGAATAAATCTAACCGTGATAATAATTTTATTTATTACATCATTAAGGGAATATTATTAGTTATGAATGCTTGCGACTGAGAAAGTCAGTGAACATAAACAAGACCAGTTATAGGTGAGAAGCATAATTATTATTGTTAGGTATTTGGTTCACGGGGTTAAACTTTATTTGTTTAAGTAACCAAGATTTTTGTTACCCTGACATTTTGTTTTAGAAGATACGAATCGCATTGTTATGAGGTTTATTGGTTATTTTGCTTCTATTTTTATGAGCATCGGGAATGATTTGACTATATAACCCTTTCACCCATTTATACAGTATATCGATTAAGTGCTTTGCGACGCATTAAATACCTACGACTACTCTCTCTCGCGAAATTTCATGACAATTTACCTACGACATCAAATTAATTGGGAATATCATATTCAATGTTCCTGAATTTATATTATTGAAGAGAAAATGCATCACAAGGTAAATCATAATTATGGTGACCTTGCATGATGGACATGAGATATCTTATGGTATAGGAATTGAGAAGCAATATTTTACCTGGAAGAGATCTCTCATAGCGATAAGGCCGCCCTTTGTAATCTGTTTTTAATTAGTTAAGGTTTTTGTAAAGTTTATTATTAATTTTTGTGGTGTACAATACAGTGTTTTATATTCTATTCTATTTCTTATGAAGAAACTACCTTCAGATAGCATAATTCGAATGTAATGAAATGGGGACGTATCTATTGATGGTCAATTTAATGTAAATGCTACCTCGCCTTATTGGATTCTGCTTATGGTCATCAGTGTCTAATGTGAAATCATAGAAAGGGTCCGAAGATCATTACACGGCTTCCGGGAGCGCTACAAGTAAAAAGCTTTGCACTTGATCTCATTACAACTAACTCTAGTGTCTTGCAAATGTATAATGATTGATGGCGGATCGCATTGACCCACATCGCTGTTTTCTCACAAGAATACTAATTGAGATAAAATTATCTACGGAGGCTCTTATGAGGTACATTTTATTATAATGAAGCGATCGCATTGGGAACTCGTTATACAAGGGAGTGAGCGCTCCCAATTTCTCTGCCACAATACTCTTGCTTGTTCGTATTAACCTACATGCGCTTTATTATGTAAATAGGATATAAATCGGATGTTACATTATATTCCCACGGCATTAAGTGAAGCGGAATGTATGTAGTGAGCAAAATTCTCGTACGGAATTTAATCTGGTGAGGTTTCACATGGCGCTGACAGTTTTATAAGTATTAGAAAAACATTACAAACAAAAACTTTAACTTTAACGTTTAATGAATTATATTTTCTAATGTACTAACCTGGCCAGTAACATTGACTCCATCTGCTCTGATTCCCATTGACTGCATATGAGCCGTGGTCAGACCAGCTTGGATCGATTGCTTCCTCAATAGTTCGATGGTCTGACGAAGCTCCGTTAGTTCAGAGTCCTAAAACAAAAAGCAATTACATAAAACACAGGCAGTAATTAAAAGAAAGTCATTAGCATCCGCTGGAACCGGTCTATCCCAGTCAAACCGGTGACTTGGACGCTCACACAACACTTTATCTAATTGACAAGACGACCATGGCGTGACGCGTGGAGCGGAACAAAACTTGAGATTATACCGAACTGCACGAATATGACCCACGAGTATGCACGTGTGAAAGGTAACTATAAATATTAGAAATGCAATTTGCAAGGTAAATATCTACGGGAAAAACAGAAAGCGATAAGTATACAGCGGATTATACCAATATTCTGTGTTCATATTGCGATTCGAGCGCTTGTTTTCGTTTTGTCACTTAAATTATTAATGCGAAAGTTTAATAGCATTTGTGTGTGTGTACCTCTTATTTAGCGCAAAAGCTTCCGAAATTGGCATATACATAACACAGCTTATTATTAATAAATGATAGCCATGAACAAAGACCTTATGATCATAATAATGAATATGAAATGCCTTTTCATTTGTGTGAATTGGTGAATCAATCTTGTACATGTACGGAAATTGTTTTCAGTTTTCTAACACTAACTCAGAGTCAGTTTTTGTGAGGATAAGCTTTCACTGCTTTGGCGATCATAAATTGCATTAAAAGGATGCTCTTGGATATAACGTGGTAAGTTTGTGCGTTTATTACCTTTCTCTCAGCGGTGGCGGTGAGCGAGTGCAGGCGCGTCGACATGTTGGAAAGACTTTGCTCGAAGGCCGAAACCACGTGCGCCTATAACAAGAAAATAACATTATTTACTAGTTTTTTACATTTATAAAACATCTCTTCCACACAACATAATATTTATGAGGTATATATCTTTTTTTTTTTTTTTTTTTTATTATTATTGATAAGCCTTCATTTGACCACAATCTCACCTGATGTAAAGTGAAGATGTGGTCTAAGATGGAGCATGAAGGCCTAGAAGATGGCTTCTCCGGACCACATTACGAAACACGAAAAAATCGCTTCACGCACTGGCCCAGCCCGGAGGGTGGTGACAAGCCGCGGCCGAAGCCTACCACCAGAGACTGTTCTTAGCACCACCCGGAGGTCACGTGTAAGGATTCAGAGGGTTACCACTTACGGACGTGAACAGACAAACCTCCATATCTTATACATATATGGGTATTGGCACGTAATAATGGCAGTGAAATTTTAAAATATTTAGTAATTTTTAATAAAGGTTTATTAAAATTATAAAACACATACATTTAAAAATAGTACTCGCTCTGAGTACGACAAACCATCCACGCTGATATATTCGCAAACCTTTTAAGTTCTAAACATATAATATTTACATTAAAGGCGTTTAACCCTATTATTGTTCAGGTTATGTGTGAAATGATCATTCATAAACCTAAATATATGTATAAGGTCTTTTAATATGCGTTATTATTTACATCCAAGCCAACACAAAATTTAAAATTGTTATAATTTAAGAGAGTACCTATGCGAAGGCATTTATAATCTTCATTGTGGTTAACATATCTAACTGTGTTTTCTATTCGGTCTTAGTAATGAGAGATGACCGCAGTACGACATAGATCTCTCAATATCGTCAGTTACTTAGTCAATTACTCTAAAACCAGCTGTAAGCCCCCAAGCAATCGAGTTGCTCAGTACAAACCGGTGTTTCATTAAAATGAGATAAGTCGTTGAAAAAGGTTATTATTTAGCTATCATAAATATTGGTTGTAAAATTCTCATGTGTAGCTATCGTCCGGTGAGTCACGTACATAAATTGCTTTATAAACTCGTAATAGTATTTGTGGGCGTAGCTGGACAGGGACCCTTTGTTTAACGCGTCACAGGAAAGCACTTAGCAAAATTAAAATTGAGGGAAACGACCCCCACTATAAAACATTCGTAGACAACCTGCATGTTGCCAGAATGTTTTTATATTCCTGTGCAGCTAATTCAATTTAATATAACGTAAAGTTTATATATAGAAAGATTCACCTGTTACCATGTACTGGATTAGCCAATTATGGTGTGTGCCGGTGGCAGGCCTATCCTTCCACATGACTAGGACACCTTTTGCACGTGCCAGGCTAATAGGAATAAAAAGAGATAGGTGATCCTGGCGGTCCCGTGGAAATATTTTATTATTTCGTAATTGTTGCTATACCTGTTGTGATATTCCATTTCCGTGTTTCAGAATAAAGTTATTCAGCAGCATTCTATTATGTTGAATAACTTGAGAATATCTATCTGTCTCGGTTTGGAAATGTTATGCTGCTCCCGTTATAAATAAGTTTAATATTTTATGAAATAATTATTTGATTTTTAAACACAAACAAAATATGACACTATTAAAGTTACATGAAAAGAAAATGTATGTTTCAAGGATCCCTAAAACAGATGAATTGCGGGAACGAAGCAGGTGGAGTGTAATTATTTATCAACAGCTGGGAAACATCGGTGCTTTTATAAAGCTTAATGACACGACCAAAAAAATGTTCACTAGCCTTTTCCAACAGGGGACAGTGTGCTGAACACATAGCGTGTTTTTCTTGATAAACGATTATGGCCTGAATGCTTTCATTTCTTGTGGTCGTTTAATTGTTATAATTGACATTTAAAACAATCATCCACACATTAAAATAACCGCCTTGGGGCCGATTTTGCAATTATCAAATAAGCTCTATCTGGTGTTATTTTCATGATTTAAAAGTCAGACAATATCAGAGGACTGAAAAATTATATCATAACACTGATGATATTATCTGAATCTGTTTAGAGACACAACGTTTTTGAGTTTTTTATCTGAACAATATTAATTATTTCGAAAGTTTAAGAAGTGTCACACGCTTTATTATTAACAGCAAAGAAAATACCAATATCAGAAGTTGCATTGGATCAGTATCTACTAAAAGTAAACTTTTATTTAATTAAAATTTGTTTAAAAGATACAGAAGGAAGGCCTAAGTGAGACATTCAAATGAAAAGAAATCTTAAAAACTCTAAATAAAATAAAAAATGACACGATTGAGTAGGAGTTAACTTCTTATTTAATCCGAGATCCCACTCGAGTCCCACTGGCGTATTTTACGAATGCATTCTAAATAAACGAGCGAGATTATTTGTTCAAGTGCACTCTTCCTTATTCGGCCGACTTGTAACTGGGCTGCACGTCTACGGTCAATTATTATTTATGAACGTGCCTTACGGGACATAACGACTTGAAGTTAGGTCTTTTGAAACTACAAAAGCTTCCAATTTGGTTTGTATTGACTCAGTTGTTAAAGAAAGCTTTTTACCTTTTTAGCGCAGGTAATTGATGAATTTTTGTATGGTATTGACTTCGAAGCAAAAGCATATGCTTTATCGCACATAACGGTGAAGTGTGGCAATGTAATGTTTTGACGCTTTGTTCTTGTATGTTACCACTTCTAAGGCCTTCAAGTTTCACTAGTTAATAATACGGAAGTAATATCAATTAAAACATAAATATGCCGCTGGCAAGGGTCTTGTGAAGCTGGTGAGTTCTAAATCGGAACGAGAAATGCGTATTGATCAAGTGGTCTGAAATGGACAGGACAGCTTTCTACCAATTTACAGTATTTTCATAGCAGAGATCGACGCGTGTAACAACAGTGAAAACGTTTACATTTGTCTTGATTTTCCAAAGCGCTTAATAAATGTTGGGTTAGTTGAACAGGCACAGTTCAAAGGTCTCCGAGACGGTACTATTGTATACATTAGAGAGCTTTTGCTGTACACGCACTATTAGTTCTGTCGATGATAAACTAATAGTGAGTACAAATGTATTGCTTTTGAATACAGATAATTATTTAGAACTCTTTATATTAAGTACTGATACTGAATGCAGTTAGTTCTAATGAAAACGCGCATTAAAGCCGTGGGAAAGGATATGTCATAAATTATATAAAATACGGTCAGTTATGTTTTTTACTACGATCAAATCGACACCTGACCATCAGGATATGAGTTTATATTATTGGAAGCCAGGTAACATTTTTTCGTAATGGATTTGAAATGGTAAAGATGAACCCAGTTTTTATAACTATTTGAAAGAAAACAGAATCACATAAAGCTTTCTGAGCCGGGAGCTTTTAAGCGTATTAACTTAATTTGTTTTAAAAATTCCAAAACGCCAGCGTAACACGCTATTCTCTGTAGGCAGGGCTCCCCTCACTGATCTTTGAATTTGATAACAAACTTTACCTTCTACTCATGCTCGCGGTATTTATTCGAAGCAGTAAATGTTACCCATCATTCGAACTATGTGTAGGGGAGTGTAAGACCACACCTCAAAGAAAACACGTATTGTTATGATATATAGAGGAGGTAAGTAGGTACGTATACGTACACCAGGATTTCATTGGGGTTCTATTGAAAATATTTTTGGTACTAAATTCGTAAACGATGATAAATATAGTTATGTGCGTATACGTACTTCTTCTAAAATCGGGCAGCTTTTATATCTCGATTTTCTTATGGCTAGGTCCCACCACGGGACTGAAGGTTTGGCTCGAAGTATTGTTTGACATCCTACTTTTGGGTCTTGTGTCTCGTATAGGGTGTCTAATGTCCTGGATGATGATCTTGAAGAATCTTCGGTAATTTCATCAGCAGGTATGCCCGTTATACATTCACAACATTTGTGTGGACGCTTTATGATAGCTTGGGCCTGTGGTCTTAAATCGGCACTGAATGAATGCCGATAACTGAGACGTTTTGAGAAACCATTTTCACTAACTGATCTTTTGAATCCATTTCTATTATTCTGTAAAATCATTTTTGGTATTTGTTGTACGTCGCCAAGACTAGGGTCATCAGAGAAACCACTATATTCACCGGTGAGAGGCGTATTAGGTTCAGAATGGTATCCTAGTCTATTGCGAAGCAATGATTCGTGGTTTTCTTTGACGCCTGAAATTTTCAGGTCTATAAACTTGGGTCTTCGCATATTAAGTGTAGCAAATTTCTGTGGAGATCTGTGAAACTTTGATTTGCTAGGCAACTCTTTGAGAACGTCTTCAGTATCCGTTGAGGGTATTGTTGAATTGTCACTATAACTAGAAATAGGTCTATCGTTGTCAGTGAGGTATGAGGAGGATTCAGAGCAATTATCTCGATCACTATGGCTCCTTCTAAAGTCGCTTGACGAACTAGTAGTAACATCCGTCCGCACGGAATGCTGCTCTCCGCCATCCTGGTTACTGACGACGTGTTGATCATGTGAAATCCGTTCCCCGTTACTTAAGTTCACAATTCCAATTTTTTCACTGCCTCTAACATCCTGCTCCCCGGGTAACTCCAGGCTTCGCAAGCGTCTACGTGGTTTGGTGTTTATAGAATCATAATGACTTTCTGGTCTATATTTTACTGGAGAATTTCTTTTTGATTGGGGTGGTGACACTTTAGCGTATATAGGCTCCGTAAAACTTAGACGCGACGGTTTGTCTTCAAATACATTTCTGGTCGGAGCATTAGGGGCATACTGTACGTCACAATTTTCAAGGAAGGTATTCTTTGGAGTTCTGTTTAATGTAAAGTACTCGGAGTGTCTTTGTGGTAGATGGACGACCGGGTTAGGGTCTATTAAATTTCTTATTTTGATTCGACTTCTCGGAGCTCGTATAGTAGCAAAGCCATCGTGAATAGGAGATCCATGATACGTTGATGAAGTTGTTACCGCCATTTCATGTATTTTATTACATAACACTAAACGCCGACATTATTTGCAACCTGAAATTGTTTCATTATATTTGATGTTTTGTTACTATGGTTTAGATCAGATAAGACACTAAATATTTTAATGAAAAACATTTCTGATATGGACACCTAGATGGTTTCGATGGTATTTTTAGTAACAGATATATCATAAAATAGAAACCCTCTTGAAAGTTTACCAACACCATTCCTCTACTTGAGTAGATACATTTGTTATAAAATAAAACACTTGACCTATCTGTTGCCATTCTATATGTTAAATGCAATGTACCTTATATTATTTTTAAACACTTATAGGTAGTAATTGTTTTATTAAATGGCAAAAATGATCATATTTATTTCTTTAAAAAAATAAACCATTCGTTGCCAAAATCTATAAGAAATTTTAGAATTGATGCTACTAAGCAGCCAAATATATACGTTACATTTCTTTGAGCCAGATCCGAACTCATTTCACTAGATCTAAGTGAAACATACTTTAATATATATAAATCTCGTGTCACAATGTTTGTCCTCAATGGACTCCTAAACCGCTTAACCGATTATAATCAAATTCGCACACCATGTGCAGTTCGATCCAACTTGAGAGATAGGATGGTTTTTACGGCGAGAAAAATTCTAATAATTTCCGGGAACATTTTATACCCGTGCGACGCCGGGGCGGGCCGCTAGTTGCATTATAGATTAGTTTGATATACTAGCAATTGTTATTTTCATATTTATGCTGGTAAGTCGTTAGTATCCTGTCAATGGCCGCTCGCACGCATAGATACGACTAAAGACAGCTGACGCCGCGCCGGCTTTAAGTTGAAAGGACATTTGCAAGTAGCGAAGCTCCTATAGACTCTATTTCATATGGTTTGAGGAAAAGTATAGTTTAGAACTGACTGTGGCTCGTTTTACATTCAAATGGTTTTTATATAAGGTGTTTGTAAAAGTTTAAAGAAGCTTATTTTCATATAAAAGTGGTTTATTATGGCTATCCAGTGAATTAGACAAACTATATTCCAGCTGAATATTTAAAATTATTATAAAAATACAACACGAAAATCTATTGAAATAGTTATGATTAATAAGTGATTTTCATGTTTTTTACCCAAAACCTATTTTAGTAAGGAAACCTTTTTATGTGTCAATACACTACATACCCTTTGTCGTTATCTGACAAGAATACGTATTTCAAATATGACTTTTCTACAATACATTAAAATTATCGAAATCAGATCTTAAAACGGAAAGATTTATGTATGAGGTAGTACTTAAAGCACATCCAGAACCAAAACCACAGCTTATAAGAAAGGTCCAACAAACCCGGCTTCGACGAAACAATGGTATACCGGTCCTACATAAACGGGTCAACGTATAAATTACTGACGTGATCAATGACCAGGTGACTGCTTATCATTGAATTGTCCAACTTTTTGTGTATTTCATATAGATATATCGGCACCGTTACAGTGGCTGAACCAGTTAAGAATGGTTTAAATTATTCATTACGTAATAAGTGAAAATACAATATGTATTATTCTTAAGTGCCGTTACGGGTGTTTTGCGCAAAATACTACTTTTCAAAAATAAAAAAAAACTTAATGTTTATTTACGAAAATTATCAGTTGCACCCCTTTCTTTTGTACGAAGATATAGACATAACGAAAGATCAGTTGATTAGAGCCTTGGGTAAATAGTTAGTTAAGAATATTATATTTTATAACGAGATATTATATTTTCTAATTTTCACCATTATACATTCATTATTTAAAATTTTAATAGTCTGACAATAAAGTCAAGATTATTTTTTAATTTTCTTTAGTGTCATATTTTTTTTTGTATAGTTTAAAATACTGCGCGTTAGCGCTTTTTAACCCTAGACCAAAAAAGCGGGGTGTTATAAGTTTGACGTGTCTGTCTGTCTGTCTGTGTCACCATAGCTCCCGAACGGATGGAGCGATTTCAATTTAGTTTTTTTTTGTATGAAAGGTGAGTCTGGCGCGAGTGTTCTTAGACATGTTTCATGAAAATCGGTTGGGCCGTTTAAAAGTTATGGGGGTGAGAGTGGGGAAGCAAAACAGAAAATCTGCAAATATACTAGTGTGGGGTATCAAATGAAAACGCATCGAGTCCACATTACATAATATTTTGTTGTTTTACATTTAAGGAAATTAAGGCAATGGAATCGGGGGTTTTTCTTAAATTTTAAATTTAGATTTATTACACTGTTACGCTTGCTTTTGTATGGAGCTCGCGCGATTGGCGTAAAGGCTCTTAATAGGAAACGATTTAATTACTTTTTCGTCATTGAATGAATTGTTAAAAGTTCCTTTTGTAAAATAATCCAAATTAGCAAAAAATACAATTATAATTATATGTATTTACATAATACAATTGCACAATATCGTGTTGGGAGTAGGACTACTAATACTTAAAGCAATTGGTGATCGTGTAATACAGAATAGGTACCAATAATTAATAACGTTGAGTCAGTCGAGAACTCTTATGAGACATGCAACCGACTCAAGCATAAGGAAGTAGGAGAACAGACCCTATACTACGCCTCGGCTACCGACCGACGCGACGCCGCCACGAGTATCTCAAACTTTTCTTATTGATTACATTGCATATAGCTGGTTTCTAATCTATACTAATATGTATGTATATATAGTATACTCTATAAACTCACTGTGCCTAATTTCCGTAAGATATAACGAAGGTATAAGAAAAATATAGAGAAAGAATAGTTGACACTTGTATGTAAGGTTTTTTGTTTGAATATAATGACTTATTTTAGTTACTGTGTGAAATTGTACAGAAAAATCAAGTTTTCCATTAATTTGTTTATACGGAAATAGTTTACACATAGAGGCACTTGCTATGAGTTCGTGAGCAAAGAATCACTAAGTAAAAAAAGGCCTTTGAGAGCCTCTGGCATTTGAAACCGAGGGGGAGCAGCATAATGTTTATATAGCTTTCTCTGTTCCTCCAATGCAAGCATGCATCTTTTGCGTATCAACGACCTGTTTGTGTTGTGTAGCCTCAGCTTACCGAGGCCGTTGTAACAGTGCGCCATGTATTTTTATTTCACGGTCATTTCATAACACTTCAATACAAAATAGTTAAGTGTTCATGATTGGACATTTGACAAATACATAAAGTACCCCTTTAAAAGCTAACTGTCGAATACCTATGATTAAGATGTCTACTGATTTGGACAGTTAATGTTTAAAAATTGTTCTGAATCTCTGTAGTGCAAGGAATTGCATGTACACAATAAGAAATAACACAAGCTCAGCGGTTGCCGGAAGAATATGTGCATATATTGTATGTTTTGGGGATGCTACTGCAATATGTTTAGTATACAATTAAGTGGTTATGACATTTTAAGAAATTTTACAGCTAGGCATTATATTTAGAAAAATTATACACATTTTAAAGGTTGCCTGAAAGAGATCGCTATCAGCGATAAGGCCGCCCATTGATTCACAATTTCTGTACATTTTTATCTTTTTGTGTTTGTTATTATTTTGTGTTCAATAAAGAGTATTGTATTGTATTGTATTTTAATAATAATGACAAATCAAATGCCTATAAATAGGAATGCCTATTTATATGTAGACATACTGAATACGAATCTGCATAGAAAAGACACGTGTGCTAAGGAGATCATGACCTTAGAATAACGGTGCTTTGTACCAAGTCGTGCACCAGTTCAATCATATGAGAATAGATTGTTTAGTGAAGTAATAACGCTGTAATTACCAGACCTCGATTCCACACTCATTAGATTACTCGCATTACAAATACGAACTAAGTTTCCCGTCAGCACGAAAGCTATTTCATGTGATTCTTCTCGGTCGAGGGAAAATCATAGTGAGTATAATATGAGTAACAACAAGATTGCTGCCCGTACATGATTTCAAGTTATGTACCCAGATTATTACTTTCTGGCCTGCCACCAGTAAAACAGTCAACCCATAATTTGTACCAATTTTACATCATACTTCGAGTTTAAGAATCCGAGCAATCTAAGTTTACCATGTGTACATGTTTTGTTCATAATTTATCTCTGTTTTGAGAAACTAGTATGCACATTATCTTTTGAGTAAATCTGTCTGAATGACATTGACGCATATACATGATAACCTTCTATTATCACAAATGTCTTACGTTTTACATATTTAATAACTAATTGCTCTATATGAAATATATTATTTTTAACATCGGGCTGGCACCTTAACAATTTATCTAGCCAAAAATATCCTAGCTTAAAACTTTTAAAGTTCATATACTAAGTTTAAATGGTTTACTCTGTAGAGTGATGTTGAATTACAAACGGCTGATGATGTCATATCATGGTACAGGTTTTATCGTTATTATTCTTCTCACTTAAAACATATTAAAATTCCAACGGGTATTATAAATAGGAATTATTTTAGAGGAAAAACCAAGAATTTTATGTATAGAATGGCCAGGTAATCCTATTTATTTTATTTAGATAGTGGAAGCACTCAACCTAGTTACTGTATCTCAGGCGAAGGATCGTGTAGTGAGCAATGGCCCGGAACATTGGATAAAACTAAAGACTAGCATCTGCCGTGCACATGGCTCGGTAGCAGGCAAACAAGAGCACACTTGATGTGAAGATATTTAATACCAGCTCGAGATAACTGAAAAACAACGTCATATGCGTATTTTTCACTTAATTAGGTGCATAAATCGCGGTCAAGGAACTGCAAGATGGATGAGCGTACTCCATACATAATTAAAAGCGTCATAATCTCTTAAAGTAGGTTGAGCAAACATTACAAAATTGTAGAGCTTCAAGTTATCACGTTACTCTAAATTAGTTTGCTGTGGCGTAATGATATGTGACTATAAAAATGACAAATTTATGGGTTTGAGGTTCTTTAGTAGCGTTGTCGTTCTAAATTAGCATTAATATCAATTCTAACACGATTGGAATGGTCACACCCGAAATCCTAGACACAGGCAGCGACATGGAATGTAGCGATAGAATTTCGTTTCGAAAGGACTTGTTGTGAGAGGAATTTGAGCAAATTTTCGCAGACGTTGACAACCGCTACAAAGAAGGCAATAAACCACATGGGTAAGGCTCATTGTCTGCGGTATTGTGTAGTAGAGCATCGAGCTCTAAGGGCAACGGCGTGACCTCCGACCTCCATTCCGAGCTATTGTTATGCTAATGATATTACCAATCAACTGTGACAAAATTGTACGACTTAGCATATTTAAAAAAAGAACACCTTCAATTAGGATTTGAATTATAATTATGAGGTGTGTGATAAATATTATCTTGGATAACATTTTTATCAAAAGGAAGACCACCTTCGTTAACTATGCTGAGTTAGGCAACAAGAGATAATTAGACGCTTTGTTTATAGTTCATTGTAACTTGAGCCTGATCCTGAGCTTATCTGCTTTGGAGTGGATGTGCTACTGGTGCTTCCTGAGTAGCAAGATATTGTCTTGTAGTTGTAAAGCTTCCTTCCGCGGTGGTTATTGAAGTCTATGACGTAGATCCCGGTACAATATGGGATAACGGATAAACCACTTAGGAAGTTGCGCCCATATTTTGAGATAACCAAACCGGATGATGCTTACAGATGGGTTTGTAGTGTACTTTAGGGCGATCCAAGTCGGCCATTGAATCGTTCATAGTGTTTCTTAAATTTTTCTGGTCGAATTTGATAAATCTTCATTGCAGTACGTGTGTAGATGGATGGTAATGATCATATATGTCAGTGGTCATCCTGTCAAGGTCGTCAAGGCGTCGGCGGCCGTTGGTGGTGACGCAATACACATAATTGCTGAACGGGTTTTACATTACCGTACTCAGTTCATTGATAAATCTGCGATGAGAGGGGTCGAAATGTCAGGTGAGACACGCCCTTGACTCAACCTGATTTTTCCTTGGTAAAGATCTCCACTAAGTAGATATGGAATAAGTCTATATTACAGAAAACCTCTTGCCCTTAATCTGCCCAGAATTAACAACTAAATTAGTACTAGATTGGCGTTTAATAAATTTTATAAGAAACTGGTATAGCCAATACTAGTTTAAGAAATATTCTGGTTTCAGACAAACGTCACAGATGATTACACGTGTTAATTACTACCCTACTTGCCTATTCCTAATATGGCATGTTTTATAAGGCTGCGATACTTGATTGTTTCGCAAACAATCAAGACTCAGTAAAAAGCTTTGTTACGTTTCTATGTAAGTACAATGATTGTTAATATTGGAAGTTGAGACTAACGTCCCCGCACCTGAAAGCTTGGTCTTTTTATAAGCATTTTACGAGTTCGTTGTCTTTCTAAAGAAAACTTTATGTCAGGTTAACCAAGAGTTTTCGAGGCGTTTATCTCGTGCACTATATTTTCTTGCATCATAAAAAATCTTATTTTAACTGTTGTACTTTTCTTGAGAAAAAGGAACCTTTGTAGTTTGGACATGTCAGTCTCGAGTTGTTCGAATAGGTATCACTCATACGGGTAACATGGGAAAAGACCTAAACCGGTTTAACTACAGTAAGACTGAGTTTTATAACTCAATCACTAAAAGGGTTATTTATGATGCTCTTATAAATAAACTTTGATATAAGTAAAGCATTATTAGAAATATACGAACTGATACCCTCAAGAAGAAAGAAGAAAGAAAAACATTGATAATTTTGATATATTGAAACGGTAAGATATATAGGTACATATCTTATTGCACTGGTTTATGCGCTTTTTGATTATTTTTGTTCAGGAAATACATATAAATTGGAACTATCGACACCAAAAGACCACGCGGAAGGAGCCCTAACGCGCTGGATTAAACAAATTTATAAAAAATGATAACTCAAGTCTACGAAGCTCTTCTTTTTCGGCTACTGGTAGGAATATCTTAAGACATTTCTACGATCCTCAATGACGGTGAAAGTATAGGAAGCTATATTTAAAACTCTGCCTTCAGCGATAAGTAAGTCACTTTTGCAATCTATTTATAGGTGCTAAGTTTACTAGGCAATTACGTTTATTGAACAAATAAATAATGTAGGGGCGCTATCTGAAGATCCGTGGCCAGTCTCCATACGAATTAACCTCAATTGACAGTGTCGACAAGGAGCTCTGCTGATTGAACACACTGTATTTTAACAGACAGTAAATGTTCCTTTCGAATGTGCTGCTTCATGAATATCCAACTTCGCAAGCCAGTTGTTGCTTACAAGAGCAGTCTAAGTAATAACTACCGAATTTTGGCTCAGGCGTATAAACTACACACGAACTGATAAGACAATGCATTGACGTGCGTCCTTTACTTAAAATATGTTTTATCTGATAAAATTGAAAATGATAAATTGTTATTTGGACGGTAATAAATTGTAAGATAAAACAATGTTAAAGAAATAATAGTTTAAGGAAGTTATGCGTTTCCAACAAGCAAGATCCTACTAAGAATTGTTATCTTCCTAGGAGATGATATGATAAGTGGAGCGCAGCAGTCGTTTTTACTGTTTAAATTACTGAGACTGTAAGTATCAGGCACAAATTGCGTAAATAGGACAAGAACTATATGTGTGACCATCGTTCGCTGTTTGATTTTATAGTTTCGACTTCACAAATTATATCAAAATGCCGTCAATATTTTGAGTTTGATCTAAGCAAATAAAAATATTATGTAATGATTGTTTATTGTTTAGTCTATGATGGAGGTTTAATGAAGGTTCAAGTATGTTATACTGACACGTGTGACAGGTATCTTTAAATACCAGGATATATTGCAGTGTAAAAGAAGAAATTATTATATACTAGCTGTGCCCCAAGGGGTTACCCGCGTTATAATGGATTTTCCCGCGGAATTACGTTTTCCCGCGGTAAAAAGTAGCCTATGTTATTTTTCAGGCTCTAGAGATTCTGTGTACCAAATTTCATTTATATCGGTTCAGTAGTTTTTACGTGAAAGAGTAACAAACATCCATACATCCATACTTACAAACTTTCGCCTTTATAATAGTAGTAGGATAAGTTGAGTTATGTTTATCTATATTAGGTTTTTTCTGCAATCATATGATGCTGAAATTCACAGGGTACACAACATAGCAATTGTACAAAGAATCAGATTAGCGGAATTTTTTGCCGAAAATGTTGGTACTTGGCTCTACTTGAATCCATGTATCAAATCACTGATAGCAGAGAAGTTGATTTTCATTGTTGTTTACGAGACCAGTAAGTAAAATTTAGTTTTTCTTGTTTACTTTGCATATTTTATTGTTTCCCGTTGTTTTAGGGCGATAGTGTAAACTAGGCATTGCTATATTCAAAACATCAAACACGATTGATATCAAACGTTTGACCCCAAATAAAAACAGATACGGTTTTAAACAGGGTTTAGAAGCTTTGAAGTTTGTTTTTATCTCTTTAGCATGAGACACTGCCATGATGCGTTGAAGTAACTACTGTCGATTGACAAGTTGCAAAGGCGATGTAGCTGCGTTTGATGTTTTGCATCGGCTCGTATAACTATTTAATAATTAACGGAAATACGAACAAATTTGTTTGGTGTACGTCGTATTGTAAGAAAAGTATACGGTAATAAACACTTAAAAATATTAAGACATCTCCGTGGCATTTATGTACAAAATGGTCCATAAATATTACAGATTTCCTGCAAAACTATGCTGTGCAACAAAGGATTTCTCGAATCCTATGACAATTTTACCACGGAAATACAATGGTTTTCGAACAATAATGAGTATAAAGCTCTCAGTGTAAGTACCGTGTCCGAGCAGGACCTGCTAATAAAGGGAGTTCACAAACAGTGGTAAAAAAGGGACGCAGTTACCTGCTCTAAATAGTAGAGAGAGACCAACATTTTGCGTAAAGTGGGGAAATGTTGATGCTTGTTAATACTTATAGATATATTATATTGTACATACACAGCTACAAGTGCAATATTTAATGGATGGTGCCTATTGCTACTCCTACTTATAACACATATTTATATCAGAAATGTTTTTCAGTAAATCCAAATATGGAAATCATTAAAGCATAATTCCACTCATATAATCGACAAAACATGAAGAGCTAACAAATAAAATTACATCCGGATGTCTTGGTAACAAAACAACAAACTATAATTTATAACTTGTTTCGCTCTTATGGAGATAAAAAAACAGTAATCCACAGAAGTAGATAACTATACATTACAAATCACTATCACTGATAATTCACAAATAATTTTCACGTTTAAACTGAAGTTTAATTCACATAAGTTTGTAGCGGTTGAGTTAGAATCAACGTGCAACGCGGGCGCTCCGCGGCGAACGAACGTGCGGCCTGCGTCGAGGCACCGTACATACTGGTTTGCCGTACTGGTTTGTTTGACTGATGGAACCGTGTTGGTGACCGACTGCATTGAATACGAGTAAAACTGAGTCACAGAACCCAAGGAACCCGGATTACCGATCAAACTAGCAACGCACGGTCTATTGACTACAGACAGGATGGGGACAGGGTTCATATTAGGGTGTGGGGAACGAGAGAAATAGCGACAAAAAGTGCAACTATAGGTTGAGGATAATTACGACCGTGGGAATGATTTCTTCTGAAAAAATTATCAGCAGGATAAAATTGTAACAATTTATGATGAATGTGAAGCAAAAAAAGGGACGCTATTGCATTGATCGAGCACTTGTCGTAGCAGCCTTTAAGTTCTATAAGATTTATGTCTTTATGGAGCAAGCACAGTTTCAAATTTCAGAGATAACGTCCTTCTGAGTATACGCAACGCAGATAAAGAAGTTGGTAAACTATGCCAGTTCAAACAAACGACAAAGGATTAACCTTTTACGTTTCTCCAGCAATGCTAACAAAGATCCTTGAAGTGATAATAGCTAAACAACCCGATAAATTACGTAAGTGCCGTTTAAAATATGGCCAGCATTACAAGCGCATGACGTGCCGCAGTTCAATAGGCACAACCAAAATAATATGCAAATATTGTATCGGTCATCGCACTATGCATATTTAAATGGAAATTGAAAGTTTCTTATCAATAGAGAAAGAAAATATCTACCAACATTTCTGATATGTAGTACCAACACCCACGCTGCGTATTGAGTATGGAGAATATTTACTCAAAATATTTAATTTGTTCTAGCTTTCTTTCCATTAGCAAAAATTGCTATTTTTCTTTTTTTGTACAGCATATTTATCTGTACCGCTTTTTATATCTTTTTCAAAAATACTTTTTTTTATGGTTTTTTTTAGAGTTCCGTATTCGGCGGGTAAAATGGGACTCCGTTACTGATAATTTGTTGTCTGTCCGTCCGTCACCAGGCTTTATCTCAACACTCGTAATATATCGAGGGTGCAGTGTTCAAACCCGATAAGTGCAAATCATTCGTAAATAGGTTTTAATAGCCTATTAGAATCAGATTTTTTTGCATTTTTAGTGTAGTAATAATTATATAACTTACTAGCTGACCCCAGCAAACGTTGTTTTGCAAAATGAAAAATAGATGTTGGCCGATTCTCAGACCTACTTAATATGCTCACAAAATTTCATGAGAATCGGTCGAGCCGTTTCGGAGGAGTACGGCAACGAAAACTGTGACACGAGAATTTTATATATTAGATTTATTGAAATAACTTATATATTAAAACAATAAATGATTTATGATTTTATTAACCATATTTTTCACGGAATATTCTTAAAAAACAATTGTGGTGTTTTTTCAAAAAGTTCGTAATAGTGGTATATATTTATATTCAATTTGATCATTATAATAATAATATGCAAGCGAACACTACTGTTTACTGCTATATGAAACTCAAGTAGATATAAAATCGATAAAATTATCGTTACAAATACATTGGCCATGCCTAAGCATTATTAAGGGCAAGTGCGTCAAATACATCAAATTATGATGCCATTGAGACCAATTGTTTCCGTCCACGAAGGTGACAAGTACCCAATTTACAAGTAATAGTGTACTTAAAAGCCGTGTTGGCTAAGTGGGAGGACACTCGACTTTCATTCCGAAGGTCGTGGGTTCAAACCCCGCCACGCACCTCTGGATTTTTCTTCTTGAGAAATTTATGTGCGCTTTAAACACGTGCTTTAACGGTGAAGGCAAACATCGTGAGGAAACCGGCATGTTCTGAGAACTTTAAAAAAAAAAAAAAGAGTTTGAAGGACATGTGACATTCACCAACCCGCACTTGGCCAGCGTGGTGAATTAAGGCCTAATCTCTCTCGTCAAGAGAGAAGTCCCTGTGTCCCAGCAGTGGGAACGTTAATAGGGTGATGATGAGTGTACTTATGATGTAATAGAGTCTATTTTATTATTCTAGAAGTAAAATTCTATGGAGATTGAATGGATAAAAGTCTGTCAAGTTCTCGGTTAGTTTGTCATAAACAGAGCTTAAAAAGGATTAAAGTCAGAAAAAACTGTCCCATAAGAAAAGAGTTTGTTTAAGAATAGACTGGGATTCAAAGAATGAAGTATTAGCCCTGCAACCAAGTAAATCACAACGTTCAAGTCACACAATAGCGGCACAAGAACAACGATGGACGCTCAGTTTCTCGCGTTGAATAATTTATGTCGGCAATGCTTTACCGATCGCAGAATTAGCAGAACAAAAACCTCTAAACAATAGAACCTTATTGAACGGTTTTCTTACTCTGTGCAAATACGAGACGCAGTGGAATTGATATCCAGTATTTATCCTGCAGATTTAATAAGTTTACTTTTTCTTTGATATCAATTAAAACTTTTGATATCATACGACGATTTTTATTTCGTGGTACACATGAAGGCATATATTTTTAAATGATCATGGACTTCACGACATTAAGAGTCTATTTCACAATATACGAATATATTATTCTATAGTTCAAATCGCCGAATATATTATTAAATAGAGAAAACTTGGTCCGTTAGTCACTGCCAGTTTTCAATTGATTTGAAAAACATTGACAAATTTTATTCGCAGATGACCTAACAGGCACTTGAATTTAACTAACATGATTTGACAGTTTTTGTGTTTTCCGAAATTGTCAAATCATGGTATGTTATCAGTTTTTAGTTTTAGCATGAAGACATTGTCTTTATTGTACTAGGTATGCATATATTTTCTCTAAGTTTACCGTAACGTCCGAAACCTACGATCAAATAGTTAATACGTTCTTGGTTGTAGCGTCGTATAAGTTGAATTAATCATCGCAATCAAGCGCAGTAGCTTAATTTAAATTCTCCTCACAAATGAATACATTAACAAGTTTGTTTACGATGACCGCTAGTGATTTACCAGACGCAATGAATATTTATTCGCAGGTAGGTACGAGTACGTTAAAAATGTTCAGCACTGAACATAGAATACATAATGAGTGGTAATTAAATAGTAATTGTATGATTGTTGATATTGTAGGATGGGTTGTAAAATATCAATAAAATGTTGTAAGGCTATACTTTCATGGGCATTAAAATAAATTTCAGGAACTGTTATTGAAGAAAGTTGAAAATGGAAGTGGTTTTAAATAAGACATTAATGTCTAACATAAAACAAGAATAAAAGGCATAAAACAAGAACAAAATAGAATAAAACGCCAACAGTGGTTTGATAATGGCTGCCCCTAATAGGTCAACAGTTACAATCATAAATTTTAACGACGTTGTAACACAAATTACAGTAGAATAATATTATTTGTTACAATTCAGATGTTGGCCAAAATGAACAAACAGATTGTGAATTATAAATCTATGCAATAGTTAAGCAAATACCATGTACTTATTTATTACCAATGTATTGCGTAAATCTTACGTAACACAATGTGAGCGATCATCATTACTTTACGATATGCCATGTTACTATAATATAACTTAATGTTCGAGACCATTAGGCAAATCTTGGAACATCATGAGCTTCTGGAAAATTATTTAATATATATTAAAACATGCTCATGGCTTAAGGCACTACAATTATGATATCATTATCATCCCACACGCCGATCTTAGAACTATTATTAACAGCAATTTAGTTCAGTGAACTTATTCGACTAGGTCGTTTAGTTATCACAAACAATACCACTTGCATGATTCACAAATTGTTCGCTTTATCAGCTAAGGACTTGGGCATCAGGGTTGAGATAAGGCTCGGTGGCAAGACAGTTGGCGTTTGGCATACATTCCACTCGCCTGATATGGCTGCGAGGCGGGCGACCGCGCGTCTCACGGACAGACCTATGATATTATTCAATGACCTTTCGTCGTGACATTTCTGCCATCTACGATCCCTGTTTTATCAGTGTACTGATATGGACTACGTCACCAAATAAGAGACATGTGGCACGACCGTAAGAGCAGAGATTGTCAACAGGATAGCTCCAGACTGGGTGAAATGGTGAATAAATAGATAATGCATTTTCATTTCTGCGCAAAAGTTAAACAATGTCAGTATGGGTCGATTTGCTACATTTGAGAAAGTGTACTTATTGGTCCGTTTATTAGCTGAACGTTCGATATTTGCTCTCTTGTTGAAACTAGGACTCGAGTTTCCCACGAGCGTGGAATAAATAATTATAACTGCAGTGTATATTGAATTTTAATGTTGTTTTAAAACAAAGTGAACATAAAGCCCGTAGATGAGATAACTGAGAAGAATTCAAGTGAAAGTATAATTCATCGTGACGGCTTCGACCTTCAGAAAACCGCAGAACGTAAATCAAGAATAGGAGATAACCACGAAATTATTTTGATATAGGTAGCGTTACACCACAGTCGTGTATTATAACCACACCAAATGACACCCACGCAGGTGCTTGAAATGTCTTAAATTGCGTTCCAAACGTTACATCAACATAATATAAACAAGTTTTTACAACGTGCTAATCTTTGTCTTTTAAAATCAAGATGATCTGCATTTTTTTCAATCTAGGAAATATACGGAAAGTATTGTAATGAACGAAAGAAAATAAATTATTATCCAGATAGTAGACACTAAAATATACGCTACATGAATCCCTCACTGAATAATTACTGGGTGCAGTGTATATTTAATTGTCTGAGGTTTACATAACATTCCAGTTAGTAGTATCTTATCTATTAGCCAGCCCAGCTTTTATTAGCTTTCTCAGAATCTTCTATTTCCACAGCATCTCAGAAATTGTCTACGTAGGTTCGTTAGCACACAATATAAACAAAGCTTGCCCATGTTCACAACGCCACACATAACAAGAGTTGACAGTCTATTTTGTCTACTATGGTATCATATTTCAGTGCACTGCGCTTACGCATAGAAAGGTGTACGTGACGATTGCTTAATCAATTGGACATATTGAATTACATTATTGGGCTCTGATTTTATCTTACTAGAGTTATTTTTTTTCGCCTGTTTGATGTTAATAACCTAGGAAAAAGGAGTAGTTTCAATTGGACGGGTTTTATTAATTTACTACCTCTGATTTTTTTCTCCAGAAACGGAATAAAACGGTTATTTTTTTATTGAAAGCCTGCGAAGTCCTATGTAATGAAACCGGGATCGATTCATTTATCAGTTCTCGAGTGACCTTTGGCTGATTCTTGAAAAATAAACTACTTATTTTATTATAACTATACATATAATTGAGCACACCTGTAGCATTTCTGATAGAAATCAGTACTCATATAATATTATTACACTGAGTCGGTAATCATAAGATTATACATTGAACTTCTTCTATTTAGCATATACGAATCTTAACAGTCATCCTTAAGACACGTTCTAGTGAAGATTGAAACAGGCATTATGACAATAATGATAGCGCGCAAAGAAATCCAAACATACAACTTTATTTTAGTACTCACATTTGTCGTAAGCTGCGTCGTTAGCGTGTGTACTTTTTCTTTGGCATCCGCAAGTTCTCGTCTCAGTTTCCGCACCTGCAATGAATACCGTTGATAATTGTGCTCACACTTTGTATAGCATCACTACAAGCATTTATTTTTTGAAAAAAAAGTAACTAAATAATATATTTGAATATAGTTTTTGTTTATATTTTTTTTTGGTAAGAATTGGTAAATGAACAAAAATACAATACAATACAATACAAAAACGCTTTGTTGTACACAACACAGGAACATAAACACGTAAAACAAAATAAATAAAAAACAAGTGGTACAATGATCGCTAAAAAGCGATCTCTTCCAGGCAACCTTAGGATGGAAAAAACTTTACTTAAAATAGAAAGGAGGTAAGGGTGTACAATATTTAAAAAATAACACTTAATGAATAAGAGAGGATACTTAAGGTCTATTTATTTCCAGAAACATTACATATAATACGAAGAAAAATAATCCAGACCAGAAACTAGACGGGGAATCGAACCCACAACGTCCTGTCGCCCACCAAGCCACTGCTGAGACCTGTGTGTGAAGTGTTACTCCCATCTGAAATAACTGCATTATATAAGAAATACCGCTTTACCTCATGAGCCTGCCTTTCTTCCGAACCCGCACCTGCAGCTAAGGATGACGCCGTAGAGACGAGAGACGCCGTGGAACCGTGAACTGGGTGAAATAGAATAGCGTGATTGAGTATTGTAGAGGTAATTATGTAAAGTAAATATATTTGGTAAGGTATTTAAGTTTCCGATCATTTTCTATATTTGTATTGCACCTAGCGACATGTAACGACTTTGCCCGTCTGCTTATTATATAAACCTTCGTCTAGGACATGGACATGTTGGGTCAGCAAACAGTCAGCGACTTTGTTGTTTAAAGAAATGTTGTTCTGACTTCGACGTTGTAAACATAATAAGTAAGTTCTTTTTCAGTATTTGTACTAAGTTACGTGAGACGCAACTCTGTTTAGTAGAAGACATCCTTGAATTGATGACTTGTATGAAAATATTACATACGCTCGAAGTATGTAAAGTTCTCACAGTAATAAAGTTCTGTTTGGGTATTTTTCTTAGCCACTGAAAATCAGCGGAATATCGGAGCATCGCAATTGTCTATTTAGCGACGTTATTTGTCTCTGAATAAATAAATAAATATTTCCTGAAAAACCCACACTGTAACATACATTGCTAGCTCTAAGCTTGTTTTTCGGGTACTAAACATCTGATATACTAAATATGATAGACAAACCTGTATAGATATTTTTATCATAGATATTAAACGCCCAGAAGGAGAAAGTGCATGCAGAACATACAAACACTTAACTCCTCGGCGGGTATTGAACGCGCTACCTCGTGAGCCAATTCCAATGAGTTAAATAAATGAAGATGTCTGATCTAAGTCCGCAATAATCGTATTTCATAAATGCGATCATTACAATGATTTAAACGCAATATACTATTAGTTTTTTGTACATAGCAATGAGCAATTCAACAGATGTACATATCCAGTTCATCCCACACTAATACTTACACATAAAAACAAGTACTTACATCTCTTACATTCATATGTGTATCTTTGCACCTGCCTACATGCAACTAATACATTTTTGCATATAAATTACTGTTCTTATCTCAGGAGATAAATATTATTGTGTTTTTGCTAATGACTTGACGTTTTAATGAATTTGTATAAGAGTTTTATTAGAAACGAGCAGTCTGCCCCGGCTCTGCATGGGTTTTATCAGATAATGGACAAAAAAGAGGGGTGTTATTAGTTTGACGTGGATGGAGCGATTTCAATTTGTTTTTTTTTTTTGTATGAAAGGTGAGTTTCGCGCGATTGTTCTTAGACATAGGGAAGGAAAACTGAATGAGTGGTTACAAATTAAAAAGTAATTCGACCTCAGAATAATAAACTCCTTGCTTTGCCATTATCGTATCTATATATTGTATTGGAGTTTTTCTAAGCTATGTAATGCTTTTTGAAAATAAAACATAGCTTGTTATTTGGGGATAGTATAGCTTACCATTGTTGAAACAATTTTTCAGATCCATTCAATAGTTTCGAAGCCATTCGTACATATTAATTACAAACAAACAAATCTTGCCTCTTAATAATATTATTATAGAAGTATTTGCATGTGTCGTCTTAAAATTTCCAGTGTGGATGCAATAAATGTTGAGTATGCAAGCACTGTAAAACACATGTTGTGCTTACGCCATTGCAGGACATCTGGCTTTAAAACGTTATTGGGGCACTTCATTAATATGGGATGTGTGAAATAATTAGACTGATATGAGGTTAAATTGATTGGATTATTAAGTTGTTTTATCAGTGGAATCGTTTTGGCTGTCACCTTTTAGTAATCATACGTTTAAATACGACAACATGTCGTATGAATAAACTGCGTGTTTATATTTTATATGATGAGGAATAAGTCTCATAAATATTATAAGAATAACCTTTAATCAAAAGTGGCATCATCATAATAGTCGGATGATTTGCTAAACGTCGAGGGTTCATGGTCAATGCAGCCTGCTTTCAACTGATTTATATAGTTTCATCGAGTTGGTTGACGCTCTATACTCCGCGGCCTCAATTCGAGAATTTATCGGCCTCGACGGCCAACGATTCAACATGATATTTAATAAGTATAGCCACATTAAGGAGCTAGTCTTATTGGCTAAACTCTCTAAGACATCCAACATGTCCTGTTGGAGTGTGTGCCGGTGTGCAGAAGATCGAAGAAATATTTTTGGTATTGTTTATCATTTAGATATTGGACAGTGTAATTAGCTTACTATCAAATCCAATAACTGACAATGCAAAAATGTTGTATAATCTCGTTAAGTACTTTCGTAGGAATAGTTTTCTTTTATTGTTATTAGTAGTGTAAGTAATTTTAGACCCTTTTATGTTTATTACACCTCACTTACTTCGTATTAATTTTTTCTGCACAACTTTAGAATATTAAGTAATTTTTGTTTCCCGATAAGGCGAAGTGTTCGCTCAGCGACAAATCCTTTTCTTGTTTTTTTGTAAATAAAAAAAAAGACCTATAGTGAATCACCATAATTCCTTAAGGCATAATTTATTATCTTTCTCCTTGGTCTGTGTGATTAATATGTATAATCAAAAATATCTATGTATGTATGCCTATGTCTAGTACCCGAAACATAAGCTTAGAGCTTACAGGGTTAGATGTTGTTGTGTTTATTGTCCGCAAATATTTATTATTTTATTTATTTATAAGTCACTGGCAACACACCTGGTTGCAGAGTTTGAGAAGTTACATCGGCTAGTTTGCCGAAATCGCTTTGAGCTTTAAAAGACCGTATAACCGCTTACTACGCGTACTAAGTTAAGTTTTGTGTAATGTTTTTATTTTTATTAGTGCTGTGTATAAAAAAGGTTAAATTTAGTGATATGTGTACAACTTACCATCATCGTTCTTCTTAGGATAGTGATGAGAGTGCCTCGGGGTGTGCATCACGTTTGCAGGTTGGTGCGTGGGGCTCAGCGCTGATCTAGGAGACGGCGATGGTGGCTCCGATACTCCGTAGTTCAAGCCTGAGTAATATAATTGAAAATTTATTTAAAATAAAAAAATCAAAAATTAATTTGGTGATAAAATGAGACCAAAGAAAAATGAATAGCACATGCATTTCGGAGATTAATTTTTAACCCCCGACCAAAAAAGAGGGGTGTTATAAGTTTGACGTGTCTGTCTGTCTGTCTGTGTGTCTGTCTGTCTGTCTGTCTGTGTCACCATAGCTCCCGAACGGATGGAGCGATTTCAATTTAGTTTTTTTTGTATGAAAGGCTAGTATTGCGCGAGTGTTCTTAGACATGTTTCATGAAAATCGGTTGGGCCGTTTAAAAGTTATGGGGGTGAGAGTGGGGAAGCAAAACCGAAAATCTGCAAATATACTAGTGTGGGGTATCAAATGAAAACGCATCGCGTCCACATTACATAATATTGTGTTGTTTTATATTTAAGGAAATTAAGGCATTGGAATCGGGGGTTTTTCTTAAATTTTAAATTTAGATTTATTGTTATACAAAACCATGACCTTGAGAGATGAATATAACAAATATTTAGATATTGTTTTGCAATTTGATTGTACGTGTTCTAAGTAGGTATATGTTAAAAACAACATCTCATGCGTTTCTTAAACATAAGGATTAGTTTCATTTTTAACTATAGGAACCTACTATATAACAGAGCTAAAAAGAGTCGATTTATTTGGTTGAACGTCCAGTGCGTTGTCCTCATAGCGAAATGGGAGTTATCAATCAAATTGTAATAACAAGTTACTTTTCTTCCATCACAAATTGATAAACGGTCTGCATACTACGAAAGGTCGTACCATCATCGAAATGCCAAGGATTTAGTTATTTACGAATTCCAATCACTAACTTGACATTTTGCATTCTTATTTTAACACGATAATGTTTTTTTCGTAAAATAGTAACATAGGGATTTTGCATAATTTATGTATGTATTAATTACGTAAAAATATGATAAAGGTTGCTGGAAGTAAAGGCTTTTTGTAAATTTAAAGACTTAGATCGCTAAGAAATAGGCTTAGAATTAATAAAGATAGGTCTCATTTCTTTGTTCTATAAATTCTAAAATTTTCATCATCCGACATCGCATTCACGTTTTTCTTAAGATTTTTATCGGGTCAATGGTTTAAAGGCAACCCTGTAACGTCACAACACCCGCGCAGGTTATTATAATTTAAAATTTAGTTTTTTCGAACGACAGCTGTTCAACGGGCGCATAGAATGGGGCATCTATGAGTTTTATAATTAAAGTAAAAACTATTGTTTATTACATTATGCTTTATGCTGTTGCTTTTTGGGTAGCCAAGACAACGGTGAGTATAAAGAAGGCAATACTTAACTTAACCAGGTATGTAATCGGTTAAATAATGTGTACGATAAATATGGCTCGTAATAACTATCTGTATTTTAAAATTAGTAGTTAAGAAAGCGTTTTGAATCTTTTCACACTGTATACTTATCAATAACATTTATATTAAATTCAGTCAAATGCAATCCATTGTTCTTTTGAGATAGAAATAATGTTAACCAATTACTGTTTACCTTGACCACCGGCTCCATATTGCACAGGCAAACAATAGTAAGGCTCATAGTCGCTCTCGGAAGATCGTTGAAGCATAGATGGATAGAGTTTCTCCGATTTTGTCGACCTGCAATCAAGTAAAATCTTAGAAACATGCATCGTTATCGTTATAATCTTTATACAAATTAAGGCAATATTCACAATTATAGACATAAGCATACCTTTTAGTTGTAATGATAATTTACGTGCTTCAAAATCATAATGACGCTGTATGCTAAAATATTTGAACAGAGGAAAACTGTGAAGAAAGCCTTGAATTTAGCATATTGCAAGTGACACAGTGTACGTTTAGCATATAGACGACAAAAGCCTATTGACATCATTACTTCTTCATAGAACTTGCCTTATTTCTTATAAAATGAATACCCCATTCATACACCATTTGGGAAGCATTTACACATGTACAGAGGATTAACTTGTAAATTTGGTGTTTTTCGGAGTATCGTGATGTAAGTGCATTGTAAAAAAATAAGTGTAGAATTTTAAACTTGGCTTGATGGCGCTTTGTAAATGGAGTAAGCCGTGCTGAGTAAAACAACCGTAACCATGCAAAATATTTATATATTTGTATTATGAAGCGTGCCACGATGAAGCCAAACCATGAACAGTACCAACTTCAGTCCTCGTGGCATACCTTGGAAACGTCCTATCTCTGAGGTAGCTAAAAATTAAACACCGAATACTTTACATCATGTTTACAATACATAAACAGAATTATTACATAAGATACAACACATAACAGCGATAATGTAAGTGAATATGGAATGTAATAGATTCATTAGAAGCGTGATAAAGAAAGGATGACCTGGATTACAAAGACACGCTGTTTGTTTTGATGGCACTTGAACACGCATTGAACGATTATGGACTTTATTATCGGGCAGCAAAGTCCAGAATGATAAATAATTATTGCATGTGGTCTTGTGCAATTTGAAATGAATTATGACCGGTTTCTTGGACACAAGCGACAAATTGATTGAATAAATGTAATAGCCCGTTAGAGCGATATCTTTTCAACGTTTTAGACACAAGTAAGTATGAAAATGCTCTGATGTTCTGTCAAGGTTATAATAAAGTCGTAGGATATACCAATGACTCTAAATATATATTTCCAAGGTTTTTGTGAAGTTTATTAAACACGTTATATTAGGATCAAATTTTTCGATCGCATAGATGGTTAATAAAATATTCTTATGATAACAGTTTAAGGTGAAGGATTTCGTCGTCATCTTATTTTAAAAGCGGTTTATAAAGTTTTAATCTAAAATCAACATAAGAGTAAGATTTAGGTAAACATATCTATTGTTGATACAATTTATTTAAGCGAGACACGTAAAATTAATTAAATATGTATAACTCCCGAAGCTTATCGAAACAGGAGTCACCGATTCATTCGAGTCGTGATTCTTAGCAGTCAAAAATAATGGACAAGTTTTGGGAAATATCCTCTAATGCACAACCAGTTGTCTGTAACACAGAACTAAGTTCTGTGGTCTGTAAGTTATGTACCTACAGTAGTGCTAAGGATGATAATGAGGACCTACCTAATACTGTTGCTCCTGTTTAACCTCGAGCCCTGCGCGTCTCGGTGCATGATCAGCTTATTGTGTGTGAGTGAGCTGCGATGGTGTGAGTTAGGTGAGGATGTGTGTTGGGCTTGGGCCGAATGCAGCGACGTTAGCGACTCCATAGACTCGCCCTCCGATAGCCTTCCGCTTGCTGAGTATGTATTGCTGAAAGGGAACGTGATGTTTGGCCAGTTGATGATATATTTACACTAAATCTACAACCCAAGTGAACAAAACGGTGTGTTAGTGTGCAGACATTTTAACAAGTTTTCTAGGCGACAGACACATTATGAAACCATTTAGTTGCTTATCTCCTAATGTTTTAAGAACTGACTCAACACTTTTGTTTAAGTGATTCTTTTTATGGTTATCGGTCACTGAACACCATTATTGTTATCTTAATTTAGCTTCTTTAAATACATATACTTTTTGTTATTAAAATTTACTCAACTGGCCAATTGAAATAGGGAATTCAAAGCATGAAACAGACACAATCCAAGGTATAAATATACAGGGAATGGTACAGGGGCACACATAATGGTTAGAAATGGCAATGACTATGATAATGCCATGAACACATGTCAAATAATAATAGAACACATCACTTGACTACAAATACAACCCAAGCATACAATGATACTAAGTAAGAATTTACCTGTGTCTCAACCAAGGCGCATAAGGAATTCCGTAATCGCTTTTAACTTCTGAATAAGTTTGGGTATCTGATAAGCTTCCATCGCTGATCTTCATTCCACCTCTAGGAGAAGCCCTGTAAGAAAAATATTTTTTTAACAAGTTACCATTTTATATGAAATACACTTGCGAAACTTACACACAAATAACTAACTACCGGCAATAGGCAAGTTCAGCTATAGAACTGAATGTAAATTCACCGCTTGTTACCGATGCCGCTATTAATTCCCACGCATGAAAACCATACATATGTCACACAATTTAAAATTGTAAAAAGAGTCACACAAGATATATTTTACATTGAATTTAAATTTAGATTGTTTGTAAATAAACACTAAACTTATCTCCATAACCACTGATAAGAATATTTGTGAACTTGTCAAAACTTAACCTGAATGTATGCGTCATTTTTGATCATCAACGTGTTATCAAATTAAATTGTTCCCACATGTCCAGTCCGTTTCTCTCCACAATATAAAATGTCTTTATTCTTCACAGTGTCTTTTAGTCTGTTTGTGGTTCAGTGATAAACTTTATAGCACAGGGCAGAATTAAGGATCGTCAAAGTATACCAATATTAATTATTTAATTAATGAACCAAATAAGTTTAATGTGTGTTTTAACAAAAGCATTTATTTTCCGTAATCAAATCAGGTTCCTTATTAATGTGTTGTATTTATAGTTACTCTATAATCATCATTATTTCGGATATATCCGATAAAATAAGTAAGATAAGGTATATATACCTTATCTACTTGTAGTTTTCAGTTTTGTCAGTTAAATTTATTTAAAGTACTTCATAATTTAAATATATCTATTTTTAATAGAGTGTGGCAGGAAAATATGGATGAATATAATACTAGGCATAAAATATGAAAATTTAAAGCTTAAATCTTTTCTTCCTATACCAACTAAAAATAAGGAATGGCAGAACAGCTACAAAAGAACGCTTCTTTGTTATTTTTGAATACAGCCCTGTTGAAATGGTTTCAATTAAAAGTCCTCAACCATTGTACCAGCTAGAACAAAGCTGAATCATCTTTGTGAGTGATTAATTAAATGGTTTCTCCAGCACTATTGTAAATCCACCATTGGATCTGATTATGTTTTTAGTGGTGCATTTTTGTAGTACATACAACATTTGATACATATTTTTTAAACTTAATTTCAACAAAATCTTTAAATTAGCTGTGTCCAGCTACAATGAGAGAGGTATCCAGACAGAAACACCATTTACAATTATATTGTAATTTTTATGATGAATATAATGGTTAAATTTATGAAGACTCTTTGTCTAGAATGTTTCATGTAACTGAGTGTTTAAGTTTCATTTTTTTTTTAAATAGTTTTGAATGCCGTTTTGTTTCTTTTTAGAAATAAAGAAATGTTTCCTTTCAGTAAAATTAACTAGCTTAAGAATTTAAAGTAGTTTCCCTCCAGAGCCTATTAATTTTTTCCACCCTGTTTCTGGATAGTTTTTCCTAACTTAAATGCATAAATGAGACTTTGGATGTTGATGCTGACGATGGACCAGTTACTTGATAATAATCCAACAAAAAATTATTGAAATTAATTTATAAATCTAATTTCAATAATTTATTGTTGGATTACAGGATAATTTACCTGTGATGGTGGAATAAAGCTGCAAACTCATGAGTCCCGGGTTTAGGAAGGGACTGTGAGCCAAGCAGCCTCTCTCGCACAGAAGCTGATAACTGGGCAGCTGCAGTACCACCCAGCGAGTAAGATTTTGGACCAATACCATTCTCTGCAAGGAAAAACAAAGTTTTATTAAAGAAAGTAAATATATAACTTTGGTAAATATGCAAATGGAATAGTAATAATAATAAAATAGTAATAAAACGTATTTTTTTACAATCAGGCCTAGAGCCAACAGCAACTTTATATTATTGGGTTCTAAAGACTAGCTTATTACCTTACAAGATTATAAATCTCTGTACCGGATTTCTTCAGATACATAATTGGAACCATAGTTTAACACCCATATACCACCCCCAACTAGGTACAATGAGAAATCAAAAGGACTTAAGCATCTATATCATTTATCTAGATCATCTATATAGATTCTTACACATATCAACTCCGACCAGCGCGAATTGTGTACTAACTCAATTCATATTATGCTGAGCTGGCTCCCAGTTTGTAGCTACAATTACATAAGTATAACTATTGTTAAACCTACCTTCTTATATATTTATAATTCGTGTATACTTCTATAATATTACATATACCTATTCTAAAATCTATTTCTTCACTTTTATAGTAAATAGTTTATAAGTCTAATATTAAGTTTTTTCTCTATCTCTCTCAACTATCCAATAAATAGATATAATATAAATTTAAAATGAATAAAAACTTCAGATTCTACTTTTGTTCTTTTTAAACTTTTGAACTTTTGTTCAAAGTAAAAAGTTAAACTATTTTGAAATGTGTGATACATTTGCATTTTAGACCCTACTTGAGTATATTTGCAGATTTTCAGTTTGCCTTCCCCACTTTTACCCTCTTATCTCATAAGAACACTTGCGCGAAACTCACCTTTCGTACAAACAAAACTAAATTGAAATCACTCCATCCGTTTGGGAGCTAAGATGTCCCAGACAGACACACAGACTGACAGACAGACCTGTCAAACTTATAGCACCCCTCTTAATACTCAATTCTTAAATAATGTTATTTTTACTAATTAATACTTACTGTGAATTTGTAAATTCTGGAGGTCTTGTGTACATGTTTGAGTGCCACCCGAAACTTTGACTTTAGTTCTAGGCACTGCTGACACTTGAGCTGTTCTACCACCATCTGTAACAATAGAAAACAATGATATAATTATTTAATTCTACATCTTTGATGGTGTCGATGAAACATAAGTTAAGAGTAATTATTTTATACTCAAAAGATGGTGCGAAATTGATCACCCGCATTTAAATCAACCATGTGCTTTAATTATGCTGCGAAAGCCAAAAAATTTAAAAAAATATCTGAGGAGAGTATACCTTTTTTAACTTGTCACACTAGAGCTTCATATCGGTAATTTACAGTTTAACTCAAATAGCTTTTAAATACAGCGGTTTTTAAAGATTTTCCCGCGCGAACAAACAAACAAAAAAAATGAAGTCACGTTCGGGTTTAGAACGTCGTGTTTTTGTTTGTGTAATTTACTCATCTATTACATTATTTTCAGCTAGGAACAGGACTCAGGATTATGAAACATTATAGTTTGAGTTTTCATTACAATCATTACATTTTCCTCTATACTATTTTTTTTCAATTTCCACTGCTGCAGATTTGACACGTAGCTGACATTGACATAAACAGATCATTTGTTTGACATATCAACTGCCATCTAGCGTCTAATAGCTAAGGTAATAGCTGCATACTCTAGCTTCTAGATGGCGCTACTGTATTATAATCACAGATTCTTCATTGTTTCGACTGAACATTTTCATGTTGTAAAATAACCTCTTTTTACTTACTTTGACCTGGTTGACTATGCTGTGTCGATCCATTGGCTTGAGGTGATGGCTGTTGCACACCGTTTTGTCTTTTTACATATCCAAAGTTCTGAGGAACTTTCGCTTTACTGGACGAACAATTGCTTCCGTTTCCACCACTAGACACACTGGATGGGCGGGATCCGCCGCTGGGAGACTGAAGCTGAAATATATTAATTGTTTTAGTAAGCAACTTACACAGATAATTAAATAAAATAAACCTGTCCTGACCAAATTAAAGGCATTTTCCATTGCAACTAAAGCTTAGTAGGTAGGTAAGTACGGTAGCCGTAGCTATGTGCCTACATCTATAATATTTATTTCTTCAGTTCCAGGTGTCGCCTGAAACTTATCTAGAATCTAATAGATCTATAATGTAAATAAATATTGCTCACCTGTGTTCCACTTCTTGACGAATGTTGTTGACTGGAAGAATTCTGCACATACTGAAATATAAAATAATGTTTCATGGCATGTTTAAGTATATTACCTATACTTTACGTAAAAACTAGCTTTTACACCCGTTTCGTATGTTTTCATACAGGTACAAAGTATTATCCTGTGATAAATTATTGTGATATCAGATCAGTAGTTCCCGGGATAAAAAAATTTTAACAGACAGTTAAGCTCGCTCTTATATGTATATTATATTGTCTCTTTTGTCAGTTTATAAAAAGTCACGGCTTTTTCCGATAACTTTTCCATCATATCATCATTATTTTAACTATGCCAGCCATAGGTAGGCAACTAACGAAAGCCAGGTAATTCCTGAGTTGTATTTTATATATCCTGAACCCTCTTTAAATTATTTTTAGCATACCTATATAAAGCGAGACCTCTCTGTTAGTAACCTTAGCTATTCCTCAAGTTAAATAGCGACAAATTGATAAATAAGAATTTCTGAGAAGCTGACTTATCGAAGAAACCTACTTATAAAGGTAGATATATACTACTAATATTATATAGCTGAAGTTTCTTTGTTTGAACGCGCTTATCTAAAGAACTACTTTGAAAAATGTCAGTATTAGTTAGACCATTTATCGAGGAAGCTGATAGCCTATACATCGGGCTTAGGCTTTTTACCGCGAAAAAATACGTAGTCCCGGAAAATCATAAAATACGGGCAACGCCGTGGCATGTAAAGCTAGAAGTTGTGGTATGTGGGAACCACGTTAAAAACCATTATTATGACTCAAAATTTATAATTATCAATAAGTTCCTATTATGACTCATCGTGTTTAATACGAGTATAAGAGCAAGTCACGGACGCCATCAAAATACAAGAAGAAGAAGAATATAAGAGCAAACCTGCGGATGAGGCGCGATCCCGAGCTGCTGTGCGGCAGAAAGCTTCTCTCTCTTATGATGTTGAGGAGAATGGTGGCCAGTGCGCCTCTCCTTGTCGCTGCGACGGCTGTGGGACGGACTCGGAGGCGCCGGTGCTGGTTGACTCTGGAATACAATCATATCGTAAAAAAAATATTAATACCTATAGGATATCTCGTAAAATACTTATGTCTAAAATCAGGATGAGAAAAAATAAGCGTTATGATTATGATGATGTTGAAAATGATACAGGCATGATACAGGAACGAGTCTACCTACCTAACTAAATAAATAAATGAGATAAGTAGGTAGGGTGTTTAATTACCTGCATGAAAAGTTTCAATAGTATTGTATACGGTTTGACAGTTTTAAATATCCAACTGTGTTGATATTTCTGTTAAGTAAGGTTTGGAAAATTATCATGAATCACTTAACGACTCAAAAATGCTGCCATATTGTGAAAATTAACATTTAATAAATCTAAATTTAAAATTTAAGAAAAACCCCCGATTCCAATGCCATAATTTCCTTAAACGTAAAACAACATAATATTATGTAATGTGGACGCGATGCGATTTCATTTGATACCCCACACTAGTATATTTGCAGATTTTCGGTTTTCCTTACCCTCTCTCACCCCCATAACTTTTAAACGGCAGAACCGATTTTCATGAAACATGTCTAAGAACACTCGCGCCAGACTCACCTTTCATACAAAAAAAACTAAATTGAAATCGCTCCATCCGTTCGGGAGCTATGGTGCCACAGACAGACAGACAGACAGACACACAGACAGACAGACAGACAGACAGACACGTCAAACTTATAACACCCCTCTTTTTTGGTCGGGGGTTAAAAATATATATGTTAGCGAGAAGGAGGGAGGCACAGTACTTAGTCCATTTTATGGTCAACGTAATCATCTAAGTAATTTATTCAGATATAGATCACTAATTTGACTATTCTCGATTCAAAATATTAAGAAGACAAAAAAGTGGGTCCCAAATGAATATTTCTGCTGTAGCGTGTGTTGAAGAAGACGTCTGAATGTCGATTCATTGTGCCGTTCTCAACTTATTGGCCTTCAACTATCTTGAATAATTTTACGTAAGGAGTAAGCATTGGAGTCCAAAATTCCACTCATCATTGGCTTGGCACCATGCAGCCAGATAAAGTAATAGCCTGAAAAAATATGCCCGTTCGAATGGACTATGTAACTCATAGCAAAGGCGGACATATACCGGAAATCATATTTCAAAATAAATGCCTTGAAATGATCAGGCTGATAATATAAATCCGACACTTATTCCAAAAGTATTTCCATTTCTTATTACCACATTAAGTTCTCGAGCACTTAAAAAAACAACCTATATCTAATCGTTTTCTTCATAACTCTATTGGAAAACTAACAATCCACCCGGAAATACAACCTTCTTATTATTATTTAATAGTGACGTACCTATTACGGGGAAATTACAGCGTAATGGGTATCGATTTATCCATTCCACCAATCGAATCAAAAGGACGACAACAATATTCAAACACAATTTAAAAATTCGATGCACGCTATCATTACCGAGGAATCGATTGGTTTAAAACCAACGGTGCCACTCCAATAAGTTATGAGCCGTCTGATGTACCACTACCTATAGCTGAAGTCTTTATTCATGCATGAGCCGATTCGCAAAGGACACGGTGAACGACCCAGCTCACACGGCCCGTGATAATTATGAGCCCAGCAGTGAAATGAAGATTCCAACTAAATAGATAGGGGAATTCTTTGAGGCGCTGCGGGTATAAAACTTGGTAGGTTTTTGTATTGACGATGACTTTGCGTAATAAGAAGCTACGGAGAAAAATTGAGGATTTTGAGGCATTTTTTGTAAGCCGTATTATGTCAAGGAAACATGTAGCAAAGACGATATTAAAATAGAATTTACTATCCTATCCAATTTGACTTAAAAAACTTCTATATTTTACGCAGTAGGTATACCAATAAAAAAAATTGAGGCCTTTGTTTTCGGAACTCTGTTCAAAACCAAAAAGGTAAGTCTAAGGCGGTGCTTTAACTTGTAACTAAAACTTAATTCTTACTACGATATGAAAATATCACTTTGATATATTATGTCCTTAATTATTTAAAATGGATTCAGGTTGTAGGTAATTAGAACACATTTATTTTATTCTGAGAAATAGATAGAAAATACTTCATTACACACCAAACAAAGAAACAATAAAGAAAATAAAAACCACCTAGAATGCGAAATGGTAATAACACATTTGCGGTTGAATTATTGGTAGATAAGTGGAGTTAAAAGCAGTGGCCATAGATTGACCATTGGACCCACGCCAGGATAAGTCCGTGTACTTCATCCAAGTAGTGTCATGTCTTGATGGCTGTCTCTCAGTCTGCTGTCCGCAGCCAGCCTTGCTGCTCGTCCGACAAAAACTTAAACCAGTGTATACCGACTGACCGTTGGACCCAAGCCAGGATAAGTCCGTGTTCTTCTTCCAAGTGGTGTCTAGTCTCGATGGCTGTTGGCCACACCCAGCCCTGCTACTCGACCGACATAAACTTAAACCCGTGTATACTGACCGGGAACTGTGTCACTTAGTGAGAAGGGGGGATGAAAGCCTGGAGAAGCTGATCGTAGTTGGAAACACGGAGGGTAAAAGAGCCCGTGGTCGGTCTCCAACCAGATGGCCCGATCAAGTGAAGGCCTCTTCCTCATCTAAATTCTGCTCGGTTGTCCGTGACATCATGGATAGGCACCGTTGGCGGCAGATTATTAAATCCAGGTGCACCACAGCACCGTTGTCCACAACCTATGATGACCACGATTCTCAGCCATGAGGGAACGACCCCAGAGAGAGAGAGATACTGACCGGAGCACCCACCCCGGGAGAGTCCGTGTACTTCTTCCAAGTAGTGTCTTGTCTCGATGGCTGTCTCTCGGTCTGCTGTCCGCAGTCAGCCTTGCTTCTCGTCCGACCCACGACTCTGTATACAACTCCACTGCCGCCCTCCATGCCTCTACGACTGCCGCTACGCCTGAAAGTTGACATTGAATTTAAATAAGAATTACCTTCCAATTAATATAAACTCGTTATAATTTGAATAAATCTTTACTTTTAATAAAGTAAAGGGTGGTACGGGGTAATCTTAGGAGGAGGAAAATTACAAAGTTTATGAGAAAATCCATAAAACGTGTTCAACGTCGCTGGATGGAATGATAGTAATTCATAAAATTGATCGGTGTAGATATAGGAGTAATTTTAAGAAAAAAAATATTTTTTCGTGGAAGCAGGAAAACATGAGATGAGCTCCGTGTCAGATAATTTGTTTCCAACACATTGCGGATACGTCGTAGCAAGCTACGTATCTATATTGCTACGTAACTAGCTACGGCGTAGCTGCAGCCCAGCAAAATTATTACCAGTTAGTGGATTTGGCTTCTAAAAGCCATTAATAACATTGGCTGAATTCAGTTTTTAATTATGATTTCATTTAATATTATCATATCTAGTTCTGCAAAGTGTAAAGCATCTCATTTTTGATTAAGATAGAAAAAAATACTGATAAGTAACCTCTTCAACGAGATTTACTTTTAATTCTCTAACAACAATCCAAGCAAAATTATAAAGCTTAGCTAGCAAATAACATAAGAACGATATCTCCATCGATCTGGCTCGTAACGTGCCCAGCCGCTGCTCACGCTAACCCAAGTTAATTTCTGTAATCGAGCGAGCTGTACTGTTTTATTTTTATTTATTCTTCCACACCAACACGCCGCCTGTTCCAGACTAATTAGATATCCTTCACTTTGCTTGCTTCGTTTTTTACTTCAGTCGGTGAGGGTCTGACAGATGTTTAACCTTTCATATTGGATAATAACTACCTCACTTTAAATGCTATAGCGTTTTTATACCGACGAAGAAAAGGAAGAGGTTCGTGATTTGACGCGTATATATTTTGTCTATTTTATTTTTATTAACTTTTTGTCATATTACGAATAAATTTGTATAGTAGGTATATATTTATATAGTTCCGATTTTCGCATGCCTGGACGAGGCAGTTTGAATTGATACCCCATAATATTAAGACCTCATTTATACACACATTCCTGCGAATAAATGATTTGTGATGGGATCACATCGTACTATTTCATCTACCTAGGTTCCCTCGCACTGAAACAAAATTATAAAGTACCTACTAAAAAGGAAATTCAACTCTGCGCTGTAAGTACAAAGCAAAGATATAACGAGTAACAAATTCCAAATATCGCTTCCTTTCACAATAGATTTCTCAAGCACCGTGTAAAAGGCTAGATCAAAGAGAATCACAGGTAGAAAGCCCTCAAAGCTTAGCGGAGTGGCACGCAACAGTCCGACCCAGTTTAGCGGATAAGCTAAAGCTGTGATTACACGAGCCCGTGAGATTTGCCTTGACTCAGCTTAACCTTTCAAAATTACTTGGTCTTAGGGCGCGCCTAAACTACGCCTAATGCACTTGTCCTTGGGACTTAATATGCTTAATATACCATGTGTTGGGTGTATTTTGTTACGTGTATACCATTTGGTCCGCCTGAAATTCAGGTTATATTATTTTAATAGGCCCATGTATGTACCAAGAGACATTTTTTTGCTTAATATAACAAGGTTAAAAAACAATTTAAGAACTGATCTCAATATACCGTTCTCTTTTTTCTCACTCAAACATAATTATAAACCGTCATACGTATCTACTAAGGTAGTTAGTTATAAAAGGATAACAAAAGCTTTCAAGGGTAAATTATTAACTTGAGGAGGAAAATATACTGAGGAGGAAAAGTTAGTAAACATCACAAGGTCACGTGAATGAAAGCATTAGGTTAAGATCAGTTATTTCAAAAACTGTGGGCGGCTACGAAGTCGGCTTACGGTCCAACGTAAGTAACGTTAGCCTTAGTTTTAAACAATTAATATTATAGGTACTAACTAGGTATTTTAGGAACGTAACGCACGATAGCAAAAACCACGATAGCCAATACCTCGACAGCATAAAATACTTTTTTTTAATTTTTAATGTTAAGTATACCTACAGAGTTTTTTACAGGTAATTAAAGCAGTGTTATTGTATTAATAACGTAACGTTATATCTATTTATGGGTATTGCTATCAACCAAGGTAATCAAGATGTTCTTGAGTATTACGTTCAACACAAAAATCTTTCAAGGAATCACATATTTTTGTTTTGTTAATGATCGAAAGAATCCGGTCCAAAGTTACTTATGTCTAAATATTTTTAACTTCGGACTCTACATATTTAAATTTGTTATTTAGTTACTTATATCATATAAAAGCCGTCCATCTGTTTAAATGCATTTTATAAATAAATAGTAGCTTCTGTAATTAACAAGGCGTATTCGTTGAATTAACTTTATTTAGTTCAGTCTAAGAGTAGAAATTATCACCACGATTCTAAGGACTATTTATAGTAACAATGAACAAGGACTGTAATGTCTTTAGTTAGGGGTATAATTAATTACTTAGGAAATATTTCCAGAACGAATGTTACATTCACTAAAAAGTTATTTGCACTATGAAGGTACCAAACAGTGTATATAAATTTGTTTTAAAATTTTGTGAATAAGATATAATTTTTTTTTCCGTGATCATGACATGACGCTTGCAACAGTGTCGAAATATCGGAAAACTCACAAACCGTCAAATCATGGTATGTTACCCGTTTTAAATCATAATATTTGTAAATACGAGTAAAAAATTACATTTATTTTACTTTGCACCAAGTAAAATACTCTGTAGGTATAAAGTCAGAAACAAAATACTTTTATGTCTCGGTATATCATAGCTATTTTTGTGCTTACACATCATAAAGTTCAAAGCAACACTGTTGAATAAACTTCTTAAATTGAAGATCTTTGTTCGATAACTTCACTCCGATAAGCACTCATTAATCACTTCATATTGCAGTCACTGAAGATCAGTGGAGTCTTTATGCTGAGGAATCGAGATCATTTATTTAAGAGCGCTCAAAAGAGGGCGCTGTTTTTTTTTTTTTTTTTTTTTTTTTTTTATGATCGATAAGCCTTCATTTGACCACAATCTCACCTGATGTAAAATGACGATGTGGTCTAAGATGGGACATGAAGACCTAGAAGGTGGCTTCTCCGGGCCACATTACGAAACACGAAAAAATCGCTTCACGCACTGGCCCAGCCCGGAGGGTGGTGACAAGCCGCGGCCGAAGCCTACCACCAGAGACTGTTCTTAGCACCACCCGGAGGTCACGTGTAAGGATTCAGAGGGTTACCACTTACGGACGTGAACAGACAAAACCTCCTCCTCCTGTTTCTCTTGATAAAGCTACGGCAATTCAGGTTGCTGAGAAAACACCGGTGTCATTTATCCCCCTAAAAGAGAAAGAGATTAATTTTCATGAATGCTAAAGAATTGCTATAAACCCACGTATTCATAAAAATATTTCTTTATTTTTAAACCCAATTCATAAATATTAATTAGCTGCTAAATATCAGTACACTTTGAATGTAATATTTACATAATAAGAGTATAAATAATAAAGTTTGTTTGTTGGTACCTGTTTACGATGTATCTACTTAACCAATCCGCTTACGCATTAGTTAGGAGTATTGAGACAAAACATACGTCTACTTTTCATCCCGAAAAAATTGTAACAATTCTGAAATAATACGAATACAAGCGGGCAAAGCCGCTGATAAAAGCTAGTATCTACATAAATAAAAATGAATCGCCGAAGAGTGTCTACGCTCATAACTTTCATTTTGCGTTACGTTTACAATTTCACATTCCACCTGCTCCACCAATTTCACAATCAATATAGAAAAAAACACTTCCCAAACTTTGAAAGGGAAATTTTGAAATCCTGAACAAAGCGGGAGTATAAAGCGAGAATATCTTCGCTCTGCAATAAAGATACGAGGTGAAATAGTACTTTCTTGAGTAAACTTTTTATACTTTGAGTAATGTACCACGATTATTTTGAGTGAGGAATGGCGGGCTTTCAGTTTGCAACGTGCAATGATTTTTTCCTTCACCCATAACTGTGCAGCAATTACTCGGTAAAATATTTTTTTACATTTGGATATCATCATCATCATCACCCTATTAACGTTCCCACTGCTGGGACACAGGGACTTCTCTCTTGACGAGAGAGATTAGGCCTTAATTCACCACGCTGGCCAAGTGCGGGTTGGTGAATGTCACATGTCCTTCATACTCTTTAAAGTTCTCAGAACATGCCGGTTTCCTCACGATGTTTGCCTTCACCGTTAAAGCACGTGTTTTACAGCGCACATAAATTTCTCAAGAAGAAAAATCCAGAGGTGCGTGGCGGGGTTTGAACCCACGACCTTCGGAATGAAAGTCGAGTGTCCTCCCACTTTGCCAACACGGCTTTTTACGTTACAGGATATACTTAAATCAAAATATATAGAGGAAGGTCACGGATAAATCGCCCGAGAAATTATTCTATCACCGTACACGTATTTCTTAAAAAAGCTTGTTTGTAGTGTACAGGATACAGAAAATTAAAGCACAAGAGAGATGGCAGTGTACATTTTCAAAGCTTTTACAAGTATGAAAAAAGCTTGTCAAGCAGCTCAGCGTACTTTTCTACGGTGGCAGGTTAAGTAAACCACGTACACATCAAAACCACAACAGCCGTCCGTAAAACCGCAGTGCCCTATTTAGCAAGCAAATAAGTAATCTCCCTTTAGCAGCTAGAACTTACAGCCATTTAAAACCCCCGACGCAAAAAGAGGGCTGTTATAAGTCTGTCTGTGGAATCATAGCTCCCGAACGGATAATGCGATTTCAATTAGTTTTTCTTGTATGAAAGGTTTCGAGTGAGTGTTCATAAACATGTGTGATGAAAGTTATGAAGGGTGGAAAGTAGGGAAGAAAAACCGAATATTCGCAATTGAATTAGGAGTGGGGTCTCAAATAAAAGCGCATCACGAGCTGATTACAAAATAATTTGACATTTTACTTTTAAGAGAACTATGGTTTTGTAATCGGGGTTTTCATAAATTTCAAATTTAGATTATTATAAAAAAAAACAGTTTTGACTCTACGCCGAAGCAGGATAGGTGAAAGCCGCCTACATGTGTGCATTAAAAAGCAATATGAGTGATGGGAACTAAGATCATTAATCTGCTAGAAGGGGGATACTTGTTTGTATCGTCCTCGTACTAAGAATAAAGTCATCAACGTTTATTGTTCTCACCCTACTAATGCATTACATTCGCAGTTATGCCGAAGTAATAGGAAATTTGAGATATATTTTACATTAAGGTAGATTTTTAAACCCCCGATGCAAAAAGACGGATGTAATAAGTTTGATGTGTCTGTCGGTATTAAGTTTTTTTTTTATGAAAGGTGAGTTTCGCGTTTGTGTTCGACAAAAACAAAAGCGGAGAGTGCGCGGAGGCGGCACGACGGCGGCGCATGTGTACAGTGGAGCAGTACGGCGGCGGCACGGTGGTCGCGCAGTGGCGGAATCGTTTGCAAGGAAACGTTCCATGCTTCAAAATGCCGTTTTTGATTAAATCGTTACATAGTATTATCCTCAGGAAATGTGAAATTTCTTATTAAGAGATTTTTCTCCAAAAACGTGAGATGTAGCGGAAGGAAGATACTCTTAAAACTGGCGGTTTGCGAACTAAAGCCCTAGCAAAGAATATAAATGATGAGAGTTATTATTCTTCGGAACACAATCCCCTTTAAGGCGGTAGATCACACTGTGAGGAAAATCTCTTATGAGACTGATGACTCATACCATAGCCAGTGAGAGAGGGAAAATCAATGATTTTGCTGGTCTTTTGAATGCGTCAAGAGGAATTAACTGCGTTTAGATTAGTCCAGCTGTTTTATAGCTATTATGCTAGCAGCATGCTATGGCACAGACAGGGATACATTTGCGGTATGCCTTAGCGTCCCCCTATAGCATATATTGACGTAGGTTTAATGAGCGCCTATTAGTTAACACCACGAAAGTGTTTATAAAAACTTGAAAGGTATAACTATACTACTCATACTTTTCAAGTTTTTATTAACGCTTTCGTGGTTCATGGTTTTTCAACAGTTTATACACTTATTGTTATAAAAAGAATAGTTTGTTCGACAAAATTTTATTCTATTCAGTTAGGAAAAAAAAGCAAGTAGAAACCTTGAATCTGTCTTTTGAAGATCTATCCATAGATAGCGCAAGGGTTTAAAGAAAAAATATTGTTTGAGTTTCAGTTCTGAGTATGGGAAACTTCTCATATTTGTTTTCTTTTTTTCTGTTTTTGTAAAAAAAGGCGATTCACAGTATGTGTAATACTTACCAAGTTTCACAGTATAGTTCTTGTAGTTTCGGAAAAAGTGGCTGTGAAATACAGACAGAAAGACAAGCAGATGACGAACCCATAAAGGTTCAGTTTTTGCCATTTGGCTACGGAACCCTAAACACGACATAATATGTATAATATATGGTATGAATTAAACGACGAAATGTTTGCTTATCGGCAAAACATGAATCTTTGGCTACCCACAATTTATTCAGAGCAATTTAAAATGCATTCAGTGCCGTGCCAGTAGCATCGGGTAGAAAAATTAGTAAAGTTTTCAAGTTGGTTCTGGTGACAGTTATAACGAATGATTTGGAACATTGCCATTCATGTTACCTCCTACACTCGTTCTCAACTACCTCTGTTAATGGCCCCTTGCCAACCCAAGTTAGGAAACAAGGAGGAATCGATTCTATCTTTTTCTTAGGAAATCAATTTGATATTTTCTGCGCCGAATCGTTTTAACAGGGAGCTAAGCAGTGGCGGATTTACAAATTTTCAAGGTATTGCCGCCCTTGCCTCAACAATTGTCATTATTTTTGCCGCCCGTCCCTCAAATATTGTCATTATTTTTACATTGCAACAATTTCGTTGAAAATAAGGCTCAACAATCATGTATGGGCGGGGTAATGTCTGCTGTTTACACAATAATGAACATTTGGTAAACTTAAAACATCTCTTTTAAATTTCTATGAGATAAAAAGAAACCGCCCCCAAAATCTGCCGCCCTAGGCTCGAGCCTACTCACCACGGTAAATACACCACGGGAGCTATGAATAATATTTCTAACAACATACCTATATTATTTCAGTACAAAAACTTGTAACAAGTCAAACATGTGCTCTGATTCAAAGTCAAACCTCTCAAACCACTCTTCGCTAGGGATGGCGATCTGAGATCAATTAATCGAAAAATCTATTTTACGAGACAAAAATATAGATTTTTTAAATCGATATGTAATATTGGATCGATACATGACCCATGAAAATCGACATTAGATTTTTTCCGTTTTGGTATAAATCATACCATTAGTTAAAGGTGTTCGGTTTTACAAGAGTGCTGCCGGTTAATTACTCAAAATCTCGCGAGATGGCTGTGTGTTAAGTCTATTTCGCCTCACTTCTCTTTTATAAAAAGAAAGTTACGTTTTTAATCTTTAATTTTTTGTATTTGTGCTGTAAAAGTTTAGATATTAAGCTTTGGGCTACTATAACCTAAATTATCAATTTATTTTGTGAACAATAAATTTTTAAAATAATGTCTTGTTTTCTACTTGATCTGATGATGAATAAAATTAATTGTTAATTATAATATTTTGTATTGTTTTTAATAAAATTGATTTATACCTACATTGTAAAAGCAAATTTGAAAAAAGATCCATTATTGTTAATCGATCTTTTAGAGCTCGATTTCTTTGTGGATCGATTCGTCAGGTCACGATTCGAATCGATCTACAAATCGATAGTTTTCGGAAAGAATTCGCATCCTTACTCTTCGCGTGGGGCTTAGAAACAACAAAACTATTCCGTCTGTCGCAAAACAAGGAATGCACCGAAATTGAAATCCTAATGAGGCACGGCGTACCTTTGTTTATTATAGAGGCAGTCATATAACGGGTAGTGTAAGGTGTTTTAATCCACACCCCAACGTTGTGGCTTAAAACATCGGTGTCTAATGAAAACAGAAGGCCCGAAGCTACGCACTAATGATGACGGGTCCCTGAAAGGAGCAGCCAGGTTCCTCATTATCTATGAACAGCGAGACGGCTCATCATTATACGAATGATGACTCCAGTGTCTTTTTGTTTCATTTCGACGTGAGAAACAATACAGATTCGAAGAACCCTTCAAATTTATGAGCACAGGGTGAGATTTCAGAATTATATTGATGTTATTTTTGGTTTTATATGCTTTGATATTAAATGAAATTATTTAATTCTTCGGCTTTACGTATTTAATCCGAAACAAAGCGTGAAAGCTAAACCAAATAAATTCCCTTAAAATACCACTAAAAACGGTCAAATCGAGACCATCAAGACTTGGTCAAATAACCAAAAAATGGTAGAAAATTATGTTTTTCCAGACAAAATAAAACTTTATGATGTTGTCATTCTAATGATATTGACATAAACATTAGGATTATTCCAAACAATAAAATATTCAAAAATATATCAACTACCCAAGTGTACGGTAGCGCGTCTGACTCCAGATCAAAAGTACCCAAGTGTGACGCTCATCCATCACACAGCCAGTCTACGGGCTAAAGGATAAAGTTTGAAATATCACAAATCTGAGTATGAAAACTAGTTCAGTGCTGAATGGTTCTGAAGCGGAGCGGATACACCGTCTGCCTATTCCTCGTCGAATTGAAACGTTATCGGTTTGCCGGCGGCTTCGACACTTCCGAGATAGAATAGTTTGGTTGGAAAGTAGGACCAGTTATTTGAATAACGTAATGTTCAAATCGTTTTATCAACAAAGACGCAGGGCTTTGTCTATTTGCCTGTATGTCATGTCAAGATAATCTTAAGAAACTACTGTACGAATTTTCATACGGCCTTCAGCAATTCGTAAATTGATTCGAGAGTACAGTTTATATGTTGGTATTATTTGCTTCTGTGGAAAGTATTATTTATATAAATAATTGTTTTCAAAATTCTTAGTTGATTTTGATCATACATACGATCAAAATCAACTAAGAATTTTGAAAACAATTATTTATATTTTTAACACTGCGATAAGTAATGATATCTTGATAAGTTATGTAAGTAAGAATTTTACTCGGCGTAAATAAAATGTCAGACACGATAATTTCATTCAGAAGCTTCAATAACAAAAAGAGGCAGCGGATAAAACTAGGAACAGTTTCAACTAATAATATTATTACATATATTCGTACAAAATATTGCATTTCAACTACAAATTTATTAATTACTTGGACAAAAGCTCCGAATCAAAGAATCAAACTCTGAATCAAATTACTCAATTAATAGTCGTTTAATTTTGGCGCTTGTTAGGATAAGATAATTTTTTTTTATTGCGCATACAATTAAACACAAACATAAAATATTCTTAGACTATGTCTAGGTATATAACTTGCAATGTAACGAGTAATTAATAAAGCTATGCCAACCATTCAAACTAAATAATTTGCCGTTAAAACTTTTACTAGAAATCCTTTCAAAAGGTCTTCGTACGGCAAAGTTCCATCCAACTCGCTTCATTAATTCTATTAGATGGCAAGCGAGAATCCTTGTTGTATTTTCACCCCTACGTTTACCCTTGTCAAACTTGAGAGACTTCCTATTGTTCATATCACATGCCTATACCTTTACCGATCGCTTTAAATTAATTTTATAAAGAGATTTTTTTTGAAAATATTTGAAAACTTTATTGTTTTTGTATGCTCACAAAATTAAAAAATAGTCCTCTATGAAAACAATAAAAGTGGGTCTATTAAAAATTAAATATATGGATTTCTTTATTCTTTATTCATTTAACTGGTATGATTCATACAATAAAATTGAGAAAACTCGAATGGTAAAGCCAAATGGAAGACAAAAAGCAGCGAGGCTATACAAGGCAAGGCACCAGACTTTACCTATTAAAATTTCAGCATAGTTGAACAAACAGAGCGGCCGTGCAATATCCGTACGGGAATTTAAAAAGTTTTTATGCTAGTTTCCATATTGTGTGCGTATTTTTGTTTCCAACTAGCTGCGGAAGGCATATCACAGAATGGTATGCATTGTTACTGTTTACATAGTTTTGTATAGCCTACAAGTCCATTACGTATTTTTGTTCGTTATTTTTAGGAATCTAAGATGAGAAAGAACCGTTATAAAATCCCGTATTTGTCTTTTTGTCTGTATGGCATCCATTTTATCTCAATATTTCACATTAAGTTCATAAATTAGTTTAATCATGGAGCATAAAAGTAAGTAGAGCTTAAGTTTGTTTAAAAGTAATTTACAGCTAAGATATATATTTTAATCTAGTAGAATGTCCATACATAAGAGCACAGTAGTAGATGTATGGACATCTAGTAGAATGTCCATACATAAAAACACAGAAGTACTTCTATACAATATCAATCAATCAATCATTTATTAAAAACCAAATAAAGTATTACTTAATTAATAATTTTACTGTTTACTGAATAAATGTAAATCACTTGGCTAAAAACAAATTCGCGCGGGGCATAGGTAGTTGATTAGTTTTTCATTAAACCGACTGTACTCGTATATGAAACGTAATTAAAGAAGCCAAGAAGTTATAACCAGAAGTACAATCAGCAAGATGTTTACAACACGTTTTTGCTGATTATTTTTACCCATGGGCAACAGATGTATGAAAATTGCAAATAAAAAAAATATTAGTCGCGGACTCGGAATTTTTTATATAAAAGGTAAGTGTAGATATACACCTTCCAATACCTACGTACGTACTTATAAGTGCTTTCAAGATAGGTAAAGGGAACTAGCCTGTTACAAACAGTGCAGCTAACTCGATATCAATTTGCAATGGAATTACCAGTCTACTCCATGAAACCAATAGCATCAATCAAGGCAATCGGGAAGCATTGATCCGCAGGATAGGTGCATTTGCATATAAGATCAAGTAGATACATGGACTTTTGTTAATTTTAAGGTGGAGGTTTTGTCTGTTCACGTCAGTAAGTGGTAACCCTCTGAATCCTTACACGTGACCTCCGGGTGGTGCTAAGAACAGTCTCTGGTGGTAGGCATCGGCCGCGGCTTGGCACCACCCTCCGGGCTGGGCCAGTGCGTGAAGCGATTTTTTCGTGTTTCGTAATGTGGCCCGGAGAAGCCATCTACCTTCTAGGTCTTCATGTCCCATCTTAGACCACATCGTCACTTTACATCAGGTGAGATTGTGGTCAAATGAAGGCTTATCTAGCATAAAAAAGGTAGTTTAATTTATATCCATACTAGCTGACCTCAGCAAACTTTGTTTTGCAAAATGTAAAATAGATAGTAGCCGATTGTTAGACATACTTAATATGCATAAACTTCATAATAATCGGTTATCCCGTTTCGGAGGAGTACGGTAACTAACATTGTGACATGGAAATTTTATATATGATGTACGTGTCGTCCATAGCTTACTTCAATATATCGAAAACAAATTATACTTGAACTTAATTATGGTATTCACAAGTACTATTTCGCCATTCGGAATTGTTCGACTGAGTTTTGCAAATTTTTGTTGGTAATGGGCTCAGAAAAGGATGTTTACTGTAATGTATTATAATCCATTTATGTATTTAATATAAAACACATTTGCACAAATGCTAAGTAAATGTACAAGCAGACTATGCGATTCTTGTATAACCTACTTCTATGATTATTTTATAATAAAACAAGTAATATAGGAAATTTTAAATATATTTGCCTTATTTTATACTCCACCACTCAAGATTTTTTTGTGTCTCGATGAATCATAAGCATGTGAAGCCCTTCGCACCCTAATCGATTGCACGCGCATATTTATATTCCAAACAAGGGGACATTTCCCAACAATTTTATATCCGACATTTTTGAAAATGCATGGAGTTTATGTCCTACGTAAGATACCAGCATACGTCACTATTTGGTCGGTTGCTCCTCATTTAAGGGGACAGAGTTTAATGTAGCGGATTGAATTTTATGCCGATCTGGGTAAGGGTTGCTTAGATGCCTGCTAATATAAGTTCGGTCTTGGGCCTTTACTAAACTCGCTTGTGTATGAAAGCTTGAAAAGCCATTTCTGCGTTATAACTGTGATTTGGAACAATTTCGCTTGCTTTTATTTTACTACTTCATAGTTAGAGGCTGAAACAGATTTACGACATCATAAACACAAAATCCAATTTCCAATATCTTCTATCATTTATACATATACGAAAAGGCTTCTAGGAAATATACATGTTACAGGCTTATTTTGGTACTTTCCAATATGTTCTATCATTTAAACATATACGAAAAGGCTTCTAGGAAATACCTACACATGTTCTAGGAATCATGAATGTGGAATGGCTCGTTACGGTGGTAATTTTTTTACACTTGCAAAACTAACTACTAAACTAAATGAAAAATCCTACGAATTCTGTGCAACTCAATTCATATGAATTATTCTAAGAAGAATATTGCGTACAGTGCATCTATAAACAACACGCACCCCATTTCTTAACACGATGAAACCTATACGTATTGGCTTGAATGTTTAATAACATTGAGATTTGAATGGAATTGAACCTTGGATGTTTAACCCCTCGGCCGATGAGTTTCGTTTCGGAAGTAATAGGATCAATCGACCCGGCTAACCCACTACTTATTGCCAATAACGTGGAAATGGACGAACTTTGGATATTAGCGATATATGGTTAAAACCATTTTGCTTTAATCATTCACTTGGTTATTTCACAACATGAAGGGGTGCATTTTAATCAAGGTCAAAATATAATCATACATCAAGGGTAAAACAATGATTTTTTAAATCATTATGCACATTTATTTTTCTATTATTTCTCTTTGATCATCTTTTTGTGTCTTTTCCCGGATACTTTAAGTACGCTTATTCAAGAATAAATTTATCCGTTGAACATTTCAAAATTCTCATTGTTTTAATAACAGTAATTACATAGTTATTTAAGCACAGGCTGGTGACCACATGTCCCGCCAGATATTGACTTCGCCAACCACCACATGTCTCGAAGTTTGCCTTGTTGACAGCGATCTACTCTCCAACAATAACATAGCTGAAAAATATAGTCCCTTACCGATTCCAACAATCCTCTTTCCATCTTCACAAACACTATCACATAAATTTTCTAAAACGATCTACTTTCTGAAACCGTACACAATAGTTCATATATATCTAATAAGCACCGTACGTAAGCTACGCGAAGCAAAGACACATAGCAAGGCAACACCGAACCTTACGATAATCCGCGGTATAATACAGAGAGTAAAACTACAGCAGCACAAGTATTGTCGTTCCCTCAAAGGCACAACGCGAGTGGTCCACTAGTCTAGCACAAACACATTATAGTCGTATTCCTTTGTTAAGGTCCATGGCGTCAGCTGTGATCGGCGTGTTCGGTTCGCGTCTGCCGACACGGAACGATCGATGCCGGCAACAGATTTACATTTTCCGGGGGAATCGGGAAAGTTTGTCGTGTGTTGGAGCGGGCGGACGGGGCGCCCGCTCGCCGGTGTAGCGCGCCGCCGAGTGCCGCCGCCCTGTGCGCCGCCCTCGACCGACCACGCCGCGCTCGCGGCATTACGTTCATACCGACCACATCTTCCCACCATCGCTTAACATCATTACAACCACTCTCATACCATCCATCATTACTATCCTGTCAATCATCATCTTCACTTTTAAATTTAGATTTTTTTGACACATTTCTTTAGGTTAAGCGGTTTAAGTTATTTGGATTTATTAGGAAGCAGTTTTATGTTAAGACTGCTAAGGTCTCTAATGGTGTTGTATTGTTGGGGGCGGTTAGGGTCGCGATGGTGAGCAGGCGAGGGGTGCGGGCGAGACGTAGGAATATCGATTTTGGCCCCCGCCCTCGGTGCGCCAGTGTGAGTGAACCAAGTCACCGGAGGCTGACGGAAAACGGCGTCCAAAATAACCGGTGCTAGACAAAGGTTTCATTCACAGAAGTGTCATACGTTTGATGACTGACGTGGATTTGTTTGGCCTTTCTACGCCGATACAGATTGACAAGTAAAACAATCAATTTTGGTTTGGTTAAGAGTTCTTTGAACTATGACTGACTTGGAATTCGCCTTCTGTTTATAAATTATTACCTTTCGCATTTACTATAAACAGCATTTATTGATTTCGTGATAAAAATATACAGTATTAAAATGTCACGACATTTAATCATAACAAGGTCTTGAGATTTGTGTTTTAATCCCACCCCTGTACGAAAGGACTTCTTAGGGTGGTTTGTTTACTTCCCGCATCTATGGGACTGTAACTTTAATTATGTTGGCTTTCACACCCGTTAACCCAACAAATGCACTTACAAAAGAAATTAGATCTTCGAGTGTGTTTCCTAGGGTTTTGCTTACTATATTTCAATTTAGTATTATTTATCTGTCGTCTTTTAAAGGTCACAATTTGGTAGATGTTAATATAGGCGTAGGTATAGACGGCACGACCACTTGTGGATTTCAGGGGCCTTGTTAAACTTTATTGGAAAATGATTTTGGTTAGATATTCCATTTTTTACGTAACAAGATTTAAAATGGAAGAAAATGCACAATTTGCAAATTGAATAAGGCATTTTTAACTGTCCTCGTTAAATATATTTCTCAGTGAGGATAAGATCTTTATGAACGCAATCATTTTTATCTGCAAAGTTATGGGCATGGGCAGGCTAGAAATGGCAAAAAGTATTTTATTCACTTGGCTGCCAGCACCCCAGCTCAAAGCGTAACCATTACCGATGCAATCCCATCACGGCAATGAATCTCGTACCCCAAGGGAGCGTTTTAATTCGAGTTTTATTAGATCTACCCGCGCTGGCCATTTTAAAAGCTGCAGAATGCAAAGTTCATTGACCGTAATGACTTACCTTTCATCTAGTTGCTGCAACTGCGAGGGCTGGTAGTTCATTCTTCTCCCGTACAGCGAAGCACCACCCTCCGACATGTAACCATCCATGAGATCATTATTCCTCGCACATTCCATCTCACCCATATTAATTCTCCTTAAGCAATCTCCATCTGACATATAGCCTGAGGCAATATCTAAATCACAATAATCCTGATTTGTAAAGCCGGGTCCGTAGTTTCCTCGCAAGCCACTGTTTTCTCTGCCAAAATTAGCTTTTACTGTGTTAGCATGATGAGGATACCCTGGAATATTTTTCTGAGTCAAACCAGAAGTTCTCATTGGTAAAGTAAGGTGACTGTTATAACCTCGCAGCAGAGGTCTCATTGGAAGAACGTTCATCATTGGATTTTCTTCGTCACCTAAAGAGTTATCACGACAATGTGACGGAGTACTTGATCTACTATCATTCTCAATTCTTCTGCTTATCTCTGTCAATGTCCTGTTTGGGTCAAACGCTGGTCTAGGGTTTTCTTGAACTCTACTTTGAGCAACTTCCTTTTCAGATATCTCAGCTTCGTTTATAACATCGTTGATATACGTTGTATTCATATTGAGTTTCTTATTTGGAGGAATAGTGACGGCAGCTTTTGATATTTCAGACCCTGATTCACTAGATGGACGGTATATTACGCTACTGTCACTGGAGTTTGAATGTTGTCCTGTTGTACTGTGAGTGGAATTTGAATGTGAACTTTCGGACATCTGAGACGTCTGATTACCAAAGTTTACCGCTGGCATAGGAGATACAACCAATGTCTGTTTCTGTGGTACTTCCTTGCTTAAATTTGATTGCTCTCTACTAAATGGAAGTGCACTTACGTTATTGGTAGAATTTAAGCTAGAATTGCTTTGTATAGGACTTAATTGACTATTTGTACTTTTATTTATAATATGCCTATCATCTTTTGATATTTTGAACGTTCCTTTAACAGCAGCGGTAGGTTTTGGAATTCCTGTGTGATTAGGGGTACCGAAATTTTGACCTGCTGGTGATTGACATGTTGGATTCTTGGAATTGTCATTGGAGTTTTCTTGCTTCTTAGAATCTGAAGCATTTTCATTTCTTGGATCACTTAGTTTCATCTGACTTCCAGAAAGCTTTACCATTTTCGTTTTAGAACTTCTCGAATGATCATCGATTTGATTTAACTTCGTATTACTAATGGACTTAGGCGTTGCTAATTTAGATTCTTTGTCCCGTGCTAGCAATTTGGGGCTATTTTTAGATTTATCACTACTACTTATCTTATTGCTAGCCTTATTTAAATTCGTGGAAGATTCTCTTGGGGATTTGGAGCTAATTAACTTAGATTTTACATTTTTACCAGACTTATCTTTTGTTAGTGTATCGTTTTGTTGTTTTAGAGCCTTTGGGCCTGCTAAATGAGTTGATTTGATATGTGTATTAGGCGTATTCGAAGATTCATTCAGACTTAGACTGGAATCAGATCTTTCACTCTTTGCTGAGGAAAATCCACTGGAAGAGCTTGTGCGTTTTGATACAGCTGTGTTTTTACTTTGCTGTTTCTCGTTGGTTATTTTATCTTTGTTAAATAGTTTCAACTTATCGAGCATGGAATGCTTTGTTGGGGTTCCATTTTGGCTGGCGGTTGTTTGATTGTGCGGTGGTGGAGTTGATAACGAAGATGGTATTTTACTACCCGGAGCGAGTAGCGATGAGTTTGGACGTGACCTGCGAATTTAATATGAAATTGTACTATACCAGTATTATGACACGTTAGTTACAGTAGGTAAACTAACTAAACTTACCCTGATGATGATGTAGGAGCTCGGGGTATGAAGCTAACGACTCCGTGTCCAAGCGGACTTGTCGATCTGCTGGAGCTTGCAGACAATCCGCTTCTTCCGCCTGTAAAAATTACAATATTTATCTCTGTTCAACAATCAACAAGCACACTTGGCCGACATCAAAGTTATTTTGGATAAAAATGTCAATAAACACACGCAAGACACTCAGAGATAAAATTTATGTAAAAAAATCTATTTGAGTCTGTTCTCATGAAAGATATCTCATACCTCAAGCTTGGTAAATATTATCACTATCGGGACAGTAGATAAGGGAAATTTTATCGAGGCGGCCTGGGTGGCACGCGGTGCGCGGGCGACTGTTCGGCACACTAGGCCAATGCATTCAAATCAATTCCAACAATCATACCATGAGCTGTACAACCCTTTGCATCGCTTTTATTTGGAGAACAATGCACTGTCACTAGTAGACCATATATAAATGGTTAGTACCCTCGATCGATACCCATACTGACTAAATTATAATTCATGACGTCATACCCATTAGTTTTAGGTCGACGCGTATGCGTAATGTAGGTAGCCCTACATGATAATGAATCGATAGTTGCCTGTTAAATGCGAAGCATGAGTTCCCATTAGGAGTTTGTTTTGATCGTTGTGCAATTATGTTATGGTTATCGCCGGTGTTCACTGTTACGGAAACAACGGAAACAGGTCTTAGAACACTGGCGGTAGCACCTACGTTGTGTTTACTTTGTTGCTGACTATAAATGAGAACTATCTACATATAGAATAGAAAGATTTTCATTTCATTAATGAAATGTTTATTAAGCTATTTATTTAGTCGTGTCCATCATATTGCTAAGCAAATACCTCTATTCCTTCCAGACATTTCTATCCATAGGGAGGCTCGAAAGAACATGTAGGAAATTGCTAGCTGCTGCTGTATTAAAAGCCGAAGTCACTTAACAGTAAATTATAGTGCGAAATAAACGAATTTAAAGTGCACTGTCTTACGCAGATCGGTCAGTCCAAGGAACGAACCGTGCGACCTACATCAGACAAATTACTGATGCTGCTGAGGTGTTCGAAATGAATCGAACACTACTATTTTTTTATACAGGCGATCGTAGCTTTTGCCTAAAGCAAAGTTTAAAGATGTAAATGGATGCTAGACGTGCAAATAAACTGCTACAGTTGACCACATCCGCCCCCATTCGGAGACCGTCGGTGATCCATCACTTAGAACAGTAGGTACAGTGCTACGTGGGTCGAATTGAGCAGGAATAGCAATATAGACGGAGTTCATTTGTGAAATTTCAGGGTCATTGTGGTTATCGAAAAGTTTTATTATATAGTTAACGGCTTCAAACGGCGAAGGATTCAAATGGATGCTAGACATGCGTATAAACTGCTACAGTTGACAACATCTGGTATTATTTAACGTGTTATAAAAATCTACTAATATTGACTGACTGATGTATGAGAGTTATGCCGGATAAAGTTTTAAAGAATATTGAAAATTCGATCCAAAAAAAAATCTATATTGTAACTATATGTAGATACTATATACAGATACTATATAATAGATACTATATATAGATACTGTTTTCCAATCGACCGTTAACGACCCAAAAAATGTATAGTATTATATAGAAAATGACTACTAAAATTAAATTTTAATTTTAAATGTAAAAGTTAAGTACTAAGAAAAGTAACGTGTCGTAAGTAAAGTGAGTAAGTAAGTAATAATGCATATTTCGAAGAAATCAAATAAAGCAACAAAGATGTACATAAGTTTACAGCGAACTTTAAATAGGCAATCAAAGAGAAAGAGGTCAGTTTAACTGATAAAGTAGGGAAAAAAATATCGACCGGGGTTTTTAACAATAACAAACTTCATATAATATTTCATGTAATAATAATAATTATATATGTATTTAGGCATAGAATTAATATTACAATAGTAAACCACGTCTATTCCGATACAACATAATATAATATACACGGTGGTATTTTGAGACGGGACATAGAGGGCAAGTTCCTATTATTAACTGTTCTAAAGTTATTCATAACTTTTCTAGGAATTTTTAAACATGAGGACTAGAAATGACAGAAATCGCCAAACACTTAAAAAAATTGTTAGATCTGTGTTTGAACTAAAATAAATACTTTAAATATATTAATCGGGTAACCCCTCAAGGTGTTTATTTCGGTACAGATATTAATGCAACAAACAAGTGGCTTATGAAATCACAGACGGTTGTAATTGAAAACCTCTCAGGTTAATGATACTAACTCAGTCACTTCCGGACCACAAACAAACCGCAATGAAGCGCAATCTACGCACTAACATCAACATCTATAGGTACTTTTTACAAAGTAGGTTATTAGTCATATTCAAATCTTAGCTTTTAACGCCACGGCGCGGCGTTACTCGTGTTTTTGGGTTTTCCTTAAGAACGACGTGTTTTCCCGGGGTAAAAGCCAAGTAGCCTATAGCCTCGATAAATGGGCTATCTAACAGTGAAATAATTATTCAAATCGCGTATTGAAACACGTTTGAACACAAAAACTGTTCTGCTTTGTAATATTAGTATAGATTTACCTAATACTTGGGTACACAAACATTCATTTAAATTTGCTAATTATTCATTCAAAATATTGAAAAATAAAGTAATTTTATTATACTTCAAAAATGGTATAGTCTACTCGTATAACTAATACGAAAAAAACATAGTAATCGGAACCCTTACTGTAGTCCATCTCAAACATATTTTAAAGTACAAAGTTATATTTTCATGAATCCGAAATATCTCAAATATACATTCACCTACCTTTTACAACTCAAACTAGTCAGTACATAGTAAGACTCTACAAAGACAACACACAACTTAGTCACCACCACAATGAAAGTACTGCTAAAATAACTACACACGAACGACTTTTACAATTTCTCGAAAGTAACGAAGCCCGCGAGCGATGCCCGTCGACTAAAAGATGCATCTGCATTCAATTCAAACCGATATCTGAGTCAGTGGTACATACGTAGCCCAACTGTGATATCATTGGGCTGATACGATGTACTCGTAAGTCATTGGATTAGCGATGAAAGGAGTTATTGTAAACTTTGATGGATTTTTCGAAGCTAATCGCTTATCAAAACTGTGGAGTAAGTTTTCCTTGTTTGATATTGTCCTCAGTGTTTATGAAGGTAGCTAAATGTCTGGTGAATAGTATAAAAAGTTTAAGTTTCTCTCTCGCTAAAACTTAATTTCTCGCTATTATATAATTATAGACTTCATCTGAACCTAGGTGTAAGCAAATCAGGAACTTTTGCTCAAAAAACGTCCCGCTTTCGCGTCCCGCGCGCGGGCCATAGTAGTAATGCTTAGGTAGCGTCCGCCGCGCGGCAGACGCAGTCGCAGTCGCTTTGGTCGCATAGGATTGGCCAAAGCTTTATACTTTTATGATTTGAACGTCTTTTTAAAAGAGGGGTGTTATAAGTTTGACGTGGCTGTCTGTCTGCGGCACCATAGCTCCCGAGATGACGAAGCGATTTCATTTTAGTTTTTTCGTTTTTAAGGTGAATCACGCGCGAGTGTTCTTCGACATACTTATTTGATGAAAATCGGTTAACTTTTAAGTTATGGGGTGAAAGTGGGGAAGAATAACCGAATGTATGCAAATATATCCAAGTCGGGTATCAAATGAAAGCGCATCACTTGCACATTACATAATAATATGATTTTTACTTTTGAGGGAATTAAAGATTTGGAATCACGTTATTTTTAACCGACTTCAAAAAAGGAGGAGGTTTCTCAATTCGACCGTTATTTATTATTTTTTTATTTTAAATTAGATTTTTTGGATCTCAAAAATATTGTCTTTTCTCTTCTGAACTGTCGAGTATTATGAGAGGTAACTTAATACGAGCACAATGTTCTTTATCTGGTGAAATAAAAATAATATTAAATTTACAAAGATACGGTTTAATCCGGATTCAGACTAGTTAATAAACGGTTATCTATACAACTGTTCCAAAGCAAATACGCTAAGCGAAATGTATGCGCTTATCTAAGTTAGATATAAAGTTACAAAGCGAGGAGAGCATGAGTAAATACAGACATGAAGTCTGTTGACTCAGACTTGATTCATTGGGTCTTCTGCGATGGAGCTGAATTGATCAAGCGAATAATTTAATTATTTCTCCCACGAACACGGATAGGTAAAGCTTGTGGGATACCATCCATAGTATTCAATCAATAACAGGGTTTGATGGAGTTTGCAACTAAAGTACTTCCTTTTGTGAAGACTGGAATCCAGAGAATTGCATATTTTTTTTGTATTCGTATTTTAATGGGTGATATGAAGAAGTCTACTAAATATGTCCAGTAGGTGTTTCCCCCATCTAATAACAGCAATTAGCCATATTAATATTTCATAAAAAAAACCTAAGAGTTACATGAAAAAGTGCTTGAAGCCAAAAGAGATGAAGTCTAGCGTTTTCCAACGGGAAAAAATAAGAATTCAACCACCAGGTTCCGTCGTTTAAAGTGGCAGTAGGAAAAAGAAGTAAGGTCATATAGAACAAAGAGCGCATAACATATTGCGCCAAAAAGCTCTCAAATCCCTACAGACTACCTACCTATTTGGTTACGAAAATGTTTATTTTGAAAAAAACTATACATACTACTCATGATTTTTGGTGATTTTTGTGTAATTTGAACAAATTACTCAATATTACAATTTTGAAAGGGTTTTCTAATGGTTTTCTACAAAGCCCCAAAGTTAACACTAAACTAAACCTAGTGACACACTTAAACAAAAATGGCTTGTACTTATGCTTAATTAATAGCATATAGCTTTTTAGTGGGAACAGAATAAAATATGGATTTAAGTGAATCAATTCGGTTATAAAAAAACGAGAATTGCTCCAAAACTATTAAAAATTGTAAAACATACGTAAAGGTGAAATCAATGCACAAGAACTTCCCCGTCGTCAAATGAATCACCAATCATTAAAATGTTCCTGTATCTATAAAAGCTGCAAGTCCATGAAACAAAGAAATATACGCCAATGAAAAACAAATTTTCAGTAGATTCGACTTACCATGGCTAGGAGTCGCGGGCAGGGGTCTCTTGTCCGGTGGGGCTCTCCTCACGGCCGCCGCAGACGCCGGCAGCGGGATTGAGGTTTGCAGCACCGACACTTGTCTGTAAATAAAGAATAAAATTGTAATAAATGATGCTGCATATTTTATCAACATCAATATATTGGTTAAATAAACAGAACGATTACAAACGGTACAAAAACAACAATAAAAATTATCCTCAGCCTGTTTTAGCCCACCGTTAGGGATAGGCCTTTAGAGTTTGTTAAATACCTCGGTTGTGTGCTAACCGTTTCCACTGACAATGACGCTAGTGTTTATATAATTACAGGTACCTGTTATTATGATGATCTTATCATAATAAAAGATGTCTATCATAAGAGCTTAATACTAACAATCGTAATCACATCCGTACTGCATTATATTTTTTTTAAATACCATAGTAACTAGAGTAAATAACTTCTTAAATAGTTAAATTCCACTTAATGTTGAGATTTCAGGGCTAGAATAGCATTTTAGGCATAGTGGCCCCTCTAAACTTTTCCCAATTTGTGACGAAGGTCATTTGAACAGTGGAGAGGTTCTCCGGAATTTTAATTAAGAGTCTGCGCTCCGGAATCTTCAGGTGACTTGAAAACTTCGCCCTTTTGCCAATTAGAGCTATTATGAACTATGAAAGGCAATACAGGTATTAGAATTATTACTGAAAAGGGCTCTTTCAACGGAAAGCTTAAAGTGAGTAGGTACCTGCACATGTAAAATGTTTTGTTAAATCGTGTTTTTTATATAAAATTTAAAGGAACAATCTGTACAGAATTCGTCGAAATAGGCATCCATCATTTTGGTACCACAGACATAGAATGTTGGTACTCGCACTCCTTGGTCTCAACCAATAATTGGTTTTATTTATTTATTAATGCATTTAAAAATAATGTTTTCTTAAACACTAATATAGCAACAAAAAACACTAGTGATATTAACTAGATGGGTAGAGGAAGGTAGATGAGATGACCTAGGGCTTAAAGTGTTAAACTTTTAACGTACTTAACTTTTGCTTAAACTTTTTACGTGTGGCGTATTTAGAGGTGTGCAAAAATGATATTGGTCCTGTATTGCCTGAAATAAGAGAATGATAAAATAAAAAAGTAAGTACTTATATGATGCAGACACATTAAGTGCAAGCTTCCAATGTAATTTAGTTTGAATGAGATCTAGTAAGCGTTTTTTTTAATACGTCATAAGTGTTTCTGATATTTCAATTAAAGTATAAACTGTTGAAATACAAATCGCTAAGCCGGGCGCGGCACAAAACCATTGGTGTATTTCATGCTCAAACATATTTTTTTTCATCGTAATTAAAAACTCCCTCTTACTTTTACTTATGGAATCCTATTTTCATTTAAAATTTATTCTAGAATGAAATGCTTTACGTCCAAAATAAGTAGGTAGGTAAATATGCCAAAAGACATAAACCTAACCTACCTATAGGTATCTAGGCACTAGTATACCTACCCAGTAGGTATTACTTTATGTCTGTTGTACAAAGAACATTTCTAGGGCAATAATATAGTATTCCCCTAAACATTTCAAGTGTCACTAATCCTGTACAATGTCAGATTGGTCGAGGACACGTCCACCATTAGGGGATTAGACACCCCGTCACAGGGAGGTAATAAATAAACAGGCTAGGCGAATGCTCTGTTCTAAACCGCGTTTAGCACCGGCGTTAAGCCTCGAATTTATAACGCAGTTTCGCTAAGTTGTTGAAACCCTACCAGGTAGAGTTTGGATAAGTTTATGATGGTTCGTTAAATGTGACGAGGTCGAATTGAACTAAAATAAAAAAGTAGATATTGAATAGCTGTTAATGGAATAGTACATAGCTACCTACCTAGATACCTATGGGCCAAACATAGACTACGAATAAAACAAAGCGTACGTATATAGTACCTTTTTTGTTAGATTAAAACTACCAAGCCTAATCTTGGTAATTTTAATCTAACAAAAAAGCAACCACATTCAGTCTAACAAATTGGAACAAACTATGAAATAGCCTAAGAACCAAATACAATATCATTTAATGTAATTTAAGCGAAACCCAATCAAAATCTGCGTTAAAAATCTAATAACACGCAACACTTAATAAACCTTATATGTGCTGCCATCTTTTATTGAGTTTATGAATTAAACTGATTGTTTCTTAATGATAGTAACAGTTTCAAGTTTTTTAAACAAATTGTATTCCTTCTGTTCGTAATTATTTTCTAGTAAATGTATTTATTTCCTCGTCACATGAACAATATCAATAGTCTATTCAATATAGTTTGACTACTCTGCGCTAGATGGCGCTCCACATCCTTTAAAGGACTTTGAAACATGAAAGCAAGAAAGCAAGGGTAATCTGCATTGTAAAAAAACAAATATTGTCTTATTCATGAAAATAATTCCACAATATAAAAAAAAATAACTACCCTACTAAAATTAATAATGTTAGCTATGTGAAATGAATGCTTAAGCCATTAGTATCTCAAATAAGTAAACATCAAAATATTCACCTAACGTACACATAAACACACTTAGAAGCCAAAAAAAGTTTGCCCTTTCTGATCGAAGCGGTCGATAATGAGGGCAATATCTAAACAATGAACATCTGGCGCGTGCGCTTGCGACTGGGAAGTCGGGGTAACGCGACACGCATGGGATATTGAACTGTATCGGTTCACGCGTGCGTGACTTTGGTTGTATGGTTATTTAGACTATAAGCTTAAATACCTTATTGAAATACTGAAATTTTTATTGTAAACTGTTGTACAAAATACCCTTTAGTTATAAAACACTAAAAGGGTCAAGTTTCTACAGCTTATCCTCGAGAGAATGTACAATAATAGTCAAAAGTCAGTCAAAGTCAAAACGTTTATTTCCTTAGAAGCCTATGCTTACATGGACAGGTCAACTTAAATCTAATTTAAATAAAAACTAACCTAAATAGGTACCTATACCTACATTTTATATAGTATACATACATAATAGTCACAATTCACACAAATAGTCATATTATTTACTCGTAGTTTAGTTATTTAGACCTCGCGCAGTGCAAAATATACATAACATCTAAACAATAAACATCTGTATTTTTATCCGTTAAATAGCCTAATATATCTAAGCAAATAAACAGCAGAACCGTATTCGTTTTATACTACGGTATAGATATTTAGTAAATAACATTAATATACCCAAATATGTTTTAAAACGCCCAATACCTTTTTTTTTTTTTTTTTTTATTATTGATAAGCCTTCATTTGACCACAATCTCACCTGATCTAAAGTGATGATGTGGTCTAAGATGGAGCATGAAGGCCTAGAAGATGGCTTCTCCGGACCACATTACGAAACACGAAAAAATCGCTTCACGCACTGGCCCAGCCCGGAGGGTGGTGACAAGCCGCGGCCGACGCCTACCACCAGAGACTGTTCTTAGCACCACCCAGAGGTCACGTGTAAGGATTCCGAGGGTTACCACTTACGGACGTGAACAGACGAAACCTCCATACCGTTTGCACAAAAGCTTTTTAGAAAACTCGGAGCAACAAGGCTAAAGCTGCATCATCAAAACCAATCATTAGAAAATAACATAACACTTTCGAAACCCACGCGAATTAAAATACGAAGTCAGCGACGCGCAAGCTCGCAGGAGAGGCCGCTTCTCTGATCAAAATTCCTTTTTGAGGGGAATAGAAACGTCGGAGGATATTATATTTACAATATCGTACTTCATGTCGCTATCGGGTTTAGAAATATTACGTTTGAAAAAAAAATACACTCCCTAATAATCTCTTGATAATACATTTTCTCCTGGGTCTGGGTGTTTAATATATATAATAAGAACATTATATACATGTATGTCTATTATATTAAGTATGTGAGATGCCTAGTACCCGTAACACAAGCTTAGAGCTTACCAGGGCTAAATGTTGTTGTGCGGAAATATGTATTAGAGTTTACTTGGTTACGTGGGTAAAACCCGTTATATTATTACATGACAATAAAATAAAAATAAATAAATAAAATTCATTTATTTCAGACAGTAATTATCCATAGTTTAGTTAGTATCTAAAATTAAAATTAAATTAAATTAGGGTTAGTAATTATAATATAACATATCAAAATTAAATTTAAAAAATTTATTAATTTATTTTACTAGCAAAATGCAAACTTCCTTCTTTTTACAGTCAATTGAAAGTCAAAAAGTTTGTTATTGTTTTGTTTGTAACCACTGAATGGGAAGTACGAAAGTATGGGTATTGGGTATCGCATGTCACGTGATTCCGGCGCAACCTTCCGCTCGGAAATGAAGCCTGCCAGCAAGCGACATGGTGGCAACACATTGTAACAGATCGTTGCTTGTCTCTTATTTTTCAAAATCCATAGATATTATATTACAGACTAGTAGTGCCCCATTTTGAAAGTGTGTTATGACATTTTCAAATTGTGTTATATTATGTACCTATCTCTTTTAGATGATGAGCAGTTTTACGCAATATAGTGAACTTCTTAGATATAAAATTACGTCACGGGGTGCGTAATCGAACTCCTCCGAAACGGCTTGACCGATTCTCATGAAATTTTGTGAGCATATTCAGTAGGTCTGAGAATCGGCCAACATATATTAAAAAAAAAAAAATGTTTGCAAAACAACGTTTGCTATAGCTTAGCTTAGGGTTAGCTAGTATATTTATAAATAAATATAGTTATTTTAAGATAAGTAGAAGTTAAGCCTCCATTTATAGTGTCTAAGAAAGTTTTGTGTTCGCATCACAATATCCATTCCTTACGCTTCAAGTCGTTAGTTTACAAAAGATTTATTTTTATCAAGACCGATTGAAATAGGACCAACATAAAAGCCAACAGTTAACTCCTTTTTAACCAACTTTCAACAAAAAATAGGGGGTCTCAATTCGACGCTTATGTTTAAAAATTCTGTTAAAATTGAAGGAAGCCAAAAGTTATTTTAGATAAATGATCGCAAAAATACTTGTTATTTTGCATATACGGAAACACTTTAGTATGATTGTGCCCAAATTTTAAAATAACGCTAAGGTACTTTAAAGGGTTCTGTACTCAAAGGGTAAATCTGGAATCTATTAATAAGACTTCGACGTATTCTGTCACATCACGGTTAAAAACAGCCTGTATTTCTAGAACTGTAATAGATAGAGCTGATTCTTGAAGGAAGATGGACTTCTTTTGCCGTTATTACAACAAATTCTATAAACACAAAATAAATAAATATTAAAGGGTCCCATCCAATACAAAAACATGATTTTATGAAGTTACGCAACGTTGCGCGCGGTCAGTACTTGGATGGGTGACCGTAGACTGCTTTATTTTGAATAAATAAAAAGTTATTTGCACTTTGCTTTTTTTTTATTTGTGTTTTTAATGATAAAATATGTTAACATTGTTAAATTACATAAAGCGCTCGGTGTTTGAATCCAGTTCATCTCATACTTACAGAGTAATACGCTACTAAGTAAAAATATGTCACCAAAACTAAGTACGTAAAACGCCCACATTCCACTGGATTAAGATAAAGTATCATAACGCCCACCGGGCAAGATTCAAGCTTACATTACGAAGAGCCGTTTCATCTGTAGGTAAGTTACGGAGATCGTGGGAACACGGGATTTTGCTAGCTTTTAACTTATTCTTGCTTTGAAATGATATCTAAAAATTATAATTGGCGGTGTAGTTGCATTTTTATTATTTTTAGACGACTTTCAAAGAAACTTATTTTTATGTATGTTATCAACAACGATTTCCTTCGTGAATGGATTTTAATAATCTTTTTTTTAAATGGAAACTGTTTCTAGCAAGTTGTCCCTATTCTATAAGTTTTCTAAGAATATACCGAGTCGTTATCTCCAGATCCAGTGAAGATCCTCTTGATTCGAAGTCGAAACAATGAAATATTTAATAACACAATTAATAATAGATATCTACTAATTATTATAAACGTGAAAGTTTGTGAGGTTATTATGTGTGCGTGTTTTTTTCTCTTTCGCGCAAAAGCTACTTAATGGATTAAGATGAAACTTCACAAAATAAATACATACTTATTATATGTATTTAACATATAGGCTACTTTTTACAGTAAAATTCTGGTGTAAAAATTGCTATTTTTACTGTAAAATACCACAGTTTGGTTTAAATTTAGCTCGACCATAGCAGTTTTCCCCTTTAAGGACAAAAGCTACATTTTACTGATTTTTTTGCGGGAAATCCGCGGGGGACACCTAGCATAAATTACTTTGTATTGGCATCACGCACAAAGTGAAAGACACCGTATTCTATATTCTAACTTCATTATCATCGTTTCAGCCATTAGACGCTGCCCACTGCTGGCCATAAGCCTCCCTCAAAGACGACCAATTATTCCGATCGGTCGCTACTAGCATCCACCGTGAGCCAGCAAGTTTGACCAAGTCATCTATCTATCTAGATGGTGGTCGTCCGACTCTGCGCTTACCGATCCGCGGCCTCGATTCGAGAACTTTTCGGCCAACGGCCATCTGTTCTACGTGCTATGTGGCCTGCCCACTGCCACTTTAAAGATTCTAACTTACCTCCTAACTTCTGGAGATGTAGGTAGACTGCGGCATTTTCTGCTCTTACTGTTGGCTCGGTGATGGTTTCCTGAACTTGTGTTACCCATGTTATCACTGTATCCACTATTATCAACTTATCACAGACTCACTGACACTGAGAACCAGCACTTATCGTGCTATTCCACGTCACTTTGCATTTTGGAATCCTATCTAATCTGCTTAGCTATCGCGCGCGCAGTAAAGTTTTATTTTCTTTCGAGGGTAGACACGATGCATTTGATTTTATTGAGTCATAATTATACATTTATTGTTCTGTGATAAAATATTGTTAGTTATAATAATATTGTTATTTTTATTTCGGAGCTGCTCAAGCCGTTATGTTTTTCGTTGTTATTTTCGGTTTCAATAATACACAAAACCTGTCATTAATTTAGTTTTTCCGTGGCACATGTTATTTTATTATTCAAAAAAAATTTGCTTGATGCAACATTAACAGTACATAGTTTAAGAAGACATAACATATTTCAACTTAAAGACTAGTTCAGACCATGGTAGTAAATACCTTAAGGTAAACGTAAAATACTAAGATACCTTTGGTATCTATCTATCGCAAGCATTTACGACAATGCCGAAATACTTGCAAATTCTAGTCCTAGTTACGATCTTACTACCAAATGCCAATGTTCAGTCCTAACATAGCTTGAATAACAAAGGTTAGATGAATGTTGAATAGAGCAGCCTTTAAAGGAGGTTGAGTTTTCAAAATGTCAGAATTTATATTTATTCATGGCAATGAAAATCTAATCTTTGACTCCTGTTATCTTTCAAATAACTTAACCGGTCAACCGATTAAATTAAATTTATTGTTAATTAGGTTAATATGAAAGTTTTCTTTGGTTATTTAGTTTCAATATGCGATAACATATTAATGGTGTGTAACATACATATAAGGTGGGGTAGTCAAAAATATTCTTAGCTGTGTGCCAAGAACATTTTTGACTACCCCACCTTTTAAAAAAAAGACAGAATCGGACTAGATTCATGAGTTCGGAACAACCGCCGGAAACATGGTGTTTATTTTCTCTGGTGACTCAGCTAAACTAATTTAAGCATATTTTTCGTCATCACCATTTTTTATACTCAACCTCTACAATGAAATCTTTTTATTATATAGCAGTATTTGGTCTGTGAGGCGATTGGCAAAATAGCATTAAGCCTCTGTTTATTATTATTATTTATTTGATGGTGGGTGGTATTTTGCTGCCAATATGCTGTCTGACTGAGTGATTGTAAGATATACCTAGAAAGGTAATAAGTACCTACTTAAATGTATTTATATACATCACGTCTCTTCCTGGCATTTTTTATGGTAAATAGCCTATTCTTTAACCTGATAGTGCCTACCCTAAGTATCAACATGGAGGAGGAAATATAATAATTACTACTTAATTGAAAACTTTCTTCATATCCATTTCAAAACTAAAACTCGAAAGTAATCTAGTTTTTTTTTTAATAAATACACTTAGATCAATTTTCAAGTTCACAAAGGCAGATAATAGGTATCAATTAATTTAATAGCAGGATAGAGAGGGGACAGAACGATTATTGCCTCAAAGTTCGAAGAACAAGGACAATGGAGAAAAAAAGCTGTAATTGTGCCTTGTTTTGAAGAGGTCGCTAGCCTTTTAATAAATTTGAACAAAATAACCTGATAAAAGAGTGAGAATTCTTAATTTGGGCAACATCTTCGGAAAATCTTATTAACTTGAAATTATAAAGCCAGATTAGGAACCCTGTATTTTCTTGAAAAGTGTATCTAACTTCATACGTGCACTTTCAGGATAAACGAGGATTAATGACGAACAAACCAACAGATGAAAACCGCTACTTAACATAATAGTATGTTCTTAAAATATTAAGAAGTGGCACTCTCTCTGATAAAGCTACCGAACTAATAGGTACCTATTTTATTTTATTATGCAAACAGTTATAATTCTAATTATAAAACACATATAACTAAACACCATTTATATGTTATCGCATATTGAAACTAAATAACCAACGAAAACTTTCATATTAACATAAATTTAATTTAACAATACTATACACAAAGTGAACAAAGAATTAAAAATGAAATAAAAGAAGATTGAATTTTGCTACATGTATATAATTTTTAAATATATAAAGAAATAAATTTTATTCATGTTACATCTGCATTACAAAACTATGTTAAAAATACTAAATTAAAAATAAAAACACAGATGAACACAAAATTTATAAAGAATTAAACCAACGACTGGCCAAAACATTCTGGACCTTGTGAGGCTTGGTTGTAAACAAGTCTAGGTCTAAAATATAGGCCTGATCATTGAAAGCTGGCAAGGTGTGTCTTACTGATTTAATTGATAAATCTAAATAAAAAATTTAAGAAAAACCCCCGATTCCAATGCCTTAATTTCCTTATAAGTAAAACACTATAATATTTAGTAATTAGGTCACGCGATGCTATTTCATTTGATACCCCACTCGAGTATATTTGCAGATTTTCAGTTTTCCTTCCCCACTCTCACCCCCATAACTTTGGAACGGTTCAACCGATTTTCCTGAAACATGTCTAAGAACACCGGTGCCAAACTCAACTTTCATACAAAAAAACCTAAATTGAAATCGCTCTATCCGATCGGCAGCTATGATGCCACAGACAGACAGACAGTCAGACACGTCAAACTTATAACACCCCTTTTTTTTGATCGGGGGTTAAAAATAATAACAACAATGAACAAAGCGATTTAAGCAAACCGTTGGAGTGAACTGTCCTTTCATCGTATAACTGAGATAGAATGCTGCTTTGAGAATTCAGCGAAATTACTAATATCAGGACGATGCAGGCGTCTCCGTTCTCTGGAGCGATTAATATGCGCCTTTGTTTATAGCTTTATGACTAACGTGACATTAACTGAACTGATATTACCCTATGACTAAACTTTAATTAATTATGTTTTACTACTGAAATAGAAAAATCATTAACTATTGGTCGAACGTGCTACTCTCCGGGAATATTGGACTTTAAAATTTATTTTACTGATATTAAACAGGATTATCGAGGAAGGCTTTAAATAAAAAAAGTTATTCTCGCGAAGAAAGACGCGTAAAAAAGAAAAAACCCGAACAAAACTATAAATCTATAAGGACAGATAAGACGCTTGAGTTATGTTTGCCTAGTTGATATATCTATAAACTCTTAGAGATAGGTCACTGACGCTCGTATTCATAAAAAACTGTTATTTCTAGTTTATATAACTGAATTAGGTAAATCACACAATAAGACAATAAGATTTAATAATCGCAAAATAAGCCATATTTTGCGGCTATTAAAGAGATAAACACGGGTAAATAGCTTTTAATTTAATTGTTATGCAACAGATTTAGCACTAACTTAGGTTAATGAATACCGTTTTTATCAAACGTTTTACTAACCTCCTATAAGTTTGATATAAAAAGTGAAATTTTTTTATAAATACGGGGGTTTAAGTTTAAACCTTCCTAAATAGGTAGTATTTTATTTCTTCCTGCTGCATCGCAGAACACATCGACATTTATTAAAAGCTTTGTGGTCAAATGAAATCTAATTGTTAAAATAAAAAGTATTATGAAACAAAACCTATGCGGTCAATCGAGGTTACACATTCACAACGTAACTAACAAAAGCTTGGAAGCTCGGTCAGTAGTGGTGTGAAAGATATCGAGTTACAATGGGGAATACAAATGTATCAAGTTTGGTGAGCGGTTTGTTTCTTTTTGGAATAAAAAACAATAACACGATAGTCGTGAATTCGTGACACTTATGTACCTGATAGGCTATTATGTAAATGAAACATGGGATACTTTCATGTTGATAGTCTAACCGCCAGCTTATTTACAAGTTGTTATTGGCTGATTGAAACGATTTTTTCCAAGTTATAATAAAGTTAACTTAGCAATTAACTATTAGACGGTAGACTGAAGTTCTCTGACGTCTCTGTTTTATATTTGACATTACGTGACATTTTTATTCCGCCATCTTAACATGTAATGGTATCGTAATTTTATTCTGACGTTTTCTCTTAATATTTAATACTAGCTGTGCCCCGCGGTGTTACCCGCGTTATAATGGATTTTCCCGCGGAATGACTTTTTCCCGCGGTAAAAAGTAGCCTATGTTATTTTTCAGGCTCTAGAGATTTTGTGTACCAAATTTCATTTAAATCGGTTCAGTAGTTTTTACGTGAAAGAGTAACAAACATCCATACATCCATACTTACAAACTTTCGCCTTTATAATAGTAGTAGGATTTAATAAGTGATAAACCTCACTTTGTAGGTTAAACTATTTTCTGCTTATAATTAAAAAAGTTGTTTTTTGACTGTTAAAGTTGTCGAACGAAGAAAGATACCTAACCATAGCAATCACTTACTTAGGTATAAACCCGATTTATAAGAAAACGTGATAAGGCTTTTAATCTAGAGACCGGATGCAAATGGTTAAAGAGTGGTCTTTCAATTTCTTTAACTGCAAAATTATGTAGTATTCTGACTTTGCTGCCGTATCGCATAATAAAACCATAAAAGGTCCCTTAAATAAACCTCGAAAGTACTAGGATAACATAACACTAAGGTACAATGTGTGTAAATAATTCATGAACACTTCACTAACCCGGGCCTAACGCCCACTTTAAATGACAATGGACAAATCGCTTGAGCGATGCCAAAGGTGTCTTTCTGGGGATTCGAACGGGCAAATACTTGTAGACACTTGGTTTGTGGTAAATGGAAAGGGTAAAATTTAGGCAAGCATCGCATCGAAAATGGTTTTTAAAGTCAACTGTCTGTTTTTATGGCACAAGTGGTTTAGTGTCGATGTGTAAGAAAATGGACAAGCCTTGAGGGTGTTGTCTTATTATTGCTCCCCTTATTCAGAATAGTGGGGCAGGTTGCCTAGTAGCAAAAAAAATGACGATATAGCACCTTCAGATTTAAATAGTTTTAATTTTTTTAATATCAACAATCAAACCTGTTATCTATTGTGAAAAAAAAAAATTAAAATCCTGACTCTTGTAATGAAAGGGAGATAATGGGATCAGGTCATGAAATTCTTGTCAGCCAAATGTAGGTATGATATATTATAAAAGATTGATAGTATTTGAGTTAAAAAAAAATATTTACGTTTTGTAATCTTGCCATATATCTTAAATATGGCAGATATAGGATTATAGTAAATCAGTGTTGACGTTTGTGGTAGCATACTTGTGATGCATCAGCTTAAAATAGTTTTAGGTAAATCACCTTTTGTGGTTTTCGTTTCGCTACCGAGAAATAATGCGTCATGATACGTTTGTTTGAACAGTTGGTATTGGGGATTTTGTTTTAGTTTTGTTATCTTAGAGTAACTTTCTACTTGCTAAATGATTCATTTACTTGCATGCCAAAGATAGTAGTGTACAGCGACAATCAATTTAATAGAAAAACCAATATGTAAGACATAAGGTATAAAAACCTCATTACATTCAAGAAAATTATTTGTTAAGACTTATGACGGTTACCATACCATGATTCGCGACGGTTTTTGAGTTTATATTATTTTATTTTGATCGGAAACAGTTTTAATAAACTTATTATTAACACTTAATAAAATATCTATGTACCATTTACATTTTTTCGCATAGCGAATCTATCTAAACACCTGTCAAACACACAAACTAGAAAAAAGGTAACAAACAACTTAGAGAATGAAAACAAGAAAGGTTTCCCAGTATGTTTCCCGTTGTATAAAAAAAAACTTTATTTCTATAACAAATAACATAGTGTCATCTTTGTTGTAAAGGCCCTCATTTTAGCTTAAAAACTTGTGTTTATAAGACTCAATATTGCTAAAAACCATGATAATAAAAAAATGTTTTTTTATTATGTAAATAGCCGATTCAAAACGGAGATTCTCAATTAAAATGTTTTTATAATAATGATTTTTATTTAAGAAAGCCGTTGCATCTTGGTCTTATTTTAATTTAATAAGAGTATTAAGTAGTTGGTTTAAAGCTTAAGTAGGAATCTTTTTACTTTTATATTGTCTAGATAAATACATAAAATGAATAAATTATATATTTTATAACTCTTTATATTTTATAATTTGTAATATTATAACTCTTTATATTTTATAGAGAGTTACAAGAATCTTTAACCTAAGTTATATCACACCTTAGTGTCGAGAGTTAAAAAAAGACCACAAGCAATATATCTTGGTTAATTCTTACAATGTAAACATATTTCTAGTGACTTAGCCAATGTGTCGTGCCGCCTCAATATGCCTTGCTTTAAACTTGTAAGCTCGGCCGTACATCACAGAGCTTATTAAAGACCGCGCTTTGTCTGCATAAACATTATTGCATTTCATAGAATTCGAACCGAAAGCAAGCACCGACTATCTTGTTTTATGCAAATTGTTTTCAGTACAATAAACATGTATCTATTTGTAGGTACTTTGTTCTATAATTTGATTTCTACTATTTATGGACAAATTATTTGTCAATGAAATATAGGGTCCGCCAAATAACATTTTTATAAAACACAAAAAACTAGTTATTTTTTATAGCAACTTCAAAAAAAAGGTAAAATTATTTGGCGGACCCTTTACTATTTTAATATCATGTTTTTTAAGGTTCCGTACCCAAAGGGTAAAACGTAACCCTATTACTGAGACTTCGTTTTCTGTCTATCCGTTCGTCACCAGGCTGTATCTCTAGATCCGTATTAACTACAGGGCTAACATTTTTGTTTACATACATATGTATTTACAAAAAACATGTATCTATGTAGTATATCAGTCACCTAACACCCATAGCCATACAAGCTCTGCTTAGTTTAGGGTTAGGTGATACTGTGTGATTAGTCCGGAAATATTTATTATTATTATACACAATAACTTGCATTTAAGGCAAAGCTAATTTTAAGCTTTTAAAAATTTTACGCGTTGAAAACTTTTTCTTATACTTTATATTATAACAGTTTACACAATAATGTTTGTCGTCTGCGTTTTTTTTTGTTTATGTAATGCTAAAAATGGAAACTTTTAATTGGCCTTCTGTGTTAAGGCATGTTGAAGACATGTCCCTTTTTATTTGTCTGTTTATATTGTTTGCCTAGCTGTAAGTTTTCTTAAAATTGTTAAAATAAAATAAAATAAATAAAATAATAGTCTTTAAACTCATAGTGACGATAAATTAGCAGGAACCGAGTATAATTCCTAATCTTCAAACGCAATCAACAGGACCATAAATTATTGTCAAGTAAGAACAAGGCGTGCATGCAAAGACAGATTTACGCGCAAAGTGCAAGTAAAGACTAAGGATGAGGGCCGTGAATTTAAGATTTATTTACAATACAATACAAAATACGAAACCACTTTATTGTACACACAGGGAAATAAAATACAACAACACGTAGGAAAACAAATTTACAATGGGCGGCGTTATCACTAAAAAGCTATCTCTGCCAGGCAACCTTTATTTTATTTCAAACTTATGGAATTGTGTTATTTTTAATCAGCTTATTTTAAGATAAGTCGGAAATAACGTTTCATGCATTAAGCTTAGGCCAAACCTGCGCAAACATGCGACTGTACACAATTTAACTATAAAGTTTGCTATATCTTTATCTAATGCTTTGGTCGCGCAGCACTAATCGGGAGCGTGCCGCGTGGCGGACGCAACCCATGCTGTGCTATGGCCCTTTGCACCCGTACGCGACCACAAAGCGGGACGTGTTTCAGGCTAAAAGTGCGTCGCAGTCGCATTCCGATGTTGCTGACGCGTTGATTTGGCCGAAGGCTTATGTTTAACAAGCTGTATTAAGCCACGCCTTATTGCCAAGCGTTCTTTTTATTTTAACCGTTTTTAAACGATTTTCTGACGTTTGCTTTTAAGATTGTGTACAATCTACAATTTCTAGTTTGGGTCTGTGTACGAACTACATTTAATATATATAATTTCCATGTCACAATGTTAGTTACGGTACTCCTCCGAAACGAATTTACCGATTTTTACCAAATTTTATATGCGTATTCAGTAGGTCTGAGAATCGGCCAACACCTATTTTTCATTTGGCAAAACAACGTTTGCTGGGGTCAACTTTATATTTATATGTTACTTACATATAAATATGGAAGTATTTATAAAGAATATCTGTAATTTAACTCCATACTACAAAATATTCGATCAACCTAACAAACAAACAAACGCTTCAGCCTTAATAATATTAGTTAAATTATAGGACATTTGTGTTGTTCGGCTACAATATCGAAAAATTTTATTTTCTGTATAACGCTGCCGCTGTGGGACTAGATCCAGAGGTTTAAGCATGTATCTTTGTGTATATCTTGCTTTGGAACAAAAGAAAGCCTTTCTTATTTGTGCAAACAATGGTTTTTATATTCACTGTAAAATAGGTAATATTTTCTTGGCGTACAAGCACACAGTTAAAATTTGGTTTGTACTTATATATATATAAAAAAATTGCATAAGTTTTAATAGGATCTTAATATATTTTCTGTGCACTCACTGCATTAATAGTCAAATTATTTCTAGGTTATGAAACATAATAATTGCTGCATCAAAGAAAGGTAACTTATATATTAGAGTTAGAGAGAGATTTAAGTAACCTATGGATAACTATTATTCAAAAAGAATGAATTCCTCATTAATGTTCAAAAAGTTACTAAAAGAGGCTATAATTATTACAAAGACACAAAAGTCTAGGTTTTAGCTATAGCCTAGAACTTATTCCGAATATCTGCGATGCGAATGAAGGTTGAAGACCCGCTTAGTGCAATTTCAAACATATAGTTATCCGTACTTTAAGATATTTCTTACCCACCTACGCATTATGCAAATCGCAGAGCTTACATAGATTACCATACAATTTATCAAGAAACGCAGCTTCATATATTTTCATTAGCAACGAGCTTACTGAAATAAGGTAGGTGGTACCTTTGAGACTATTGTTGGTAAGTCAGATTTATATCTTCCACGGGAATGGTTCAAACCCTTTTAAAGGCCCGCATACCCTAGGATTATAGTAAATCAGTGTTGACGTTTGTGGTAGCATACTTGTGATGCATCAGCTTAAAATAGTTTTAGGTAAATCACCTTTTGTGGTTTTCGTTTCGCTACCGAGAAATAATGCGTCATGATACGTTTGTTTGAACAGTTGGTATTGGGGATTTTGTTTTAGTTTTGTTATCTTAGAGTAACTTTCTACTTGCTAAATGATTCATTTACTTGCATGCCAAAGATAGTAGTGTACAGCGACAATCAATTTAATAGAAAAACCAATATGTAAGACATAAGGTATAAAAACCTCATTACATTCAAGAAAATTATTTGTTAAGACTTATGACGGTTACCATACCATGATTCGCGACGGTTTTTGAGTTTATATTATTTTATTTTGATCGGAAACAGTTTTAATAAACTTATTATTAACACTTAATAAAATATCTATGTACCATTTACATTTTTTCGCATAGCGAATCTATCTAAACACCTGTCAAACACACAAACTAGAAAAAAGGTAACAAACAACTTAGAGAATGAAAACAAGAAAGGTTTCCCAGTATGTTTCCCGTTGTATAAAAAAAAACTTTATTTCTATAACAAATAACATAGTGTCATCTTTGTTGTAAAGGCCCTCATTTTAGCTTAAAAACTTGTGTTTATAAGACTCAATATTGCTAAAAACCATGATAATAAAAAAATGTTTTTTTATTATGTAAATAGCCGATTCAAAACGGAGATTCTCAATTAAAATGTTTTTATAATAATGATTTTTATTTAAGAAAGCCGTTGCATCTTGGTCTTATTTTAATTTAATAAGAGTATTAAGTAGTTGGTTTAAAGCTTAAGTAGGAATCTTTTTACTTTTATATTGTCTAGATAAATACATAAAATGAATAAATTATATATTTTATAACTCTTTATATTTTATAATTTGTAATATTATAACTCTTTATATTTTATAGAGAGTTACAAGAATCTTTAACCTAAGTTATATCACACCTTAGTGTCGAGAGTTAAAAAAAGACCACAAGCAATATATCTTGGTTAATTCTTACAATGTAAACATATTTCTAGTGACTTAGCCAATGTGTCGTGCCGCCTCAATATGCCTTGCTTTAAACTTGTAAGCTCGGCCGTACATCACAGAGCTTATTAAAGACCGCGCTTTGTCTGCATAAACATTATTGCATTTCATAGAATTCGAACCGAAAGCAAGCACCGACTATCTTGTTTTATGCAAATTGTTTTCAGTACAATAAACATGTATCTATTTGTAGGTACTTTGTTCTATAATTTGATTTCTACTATTTATGGACAAATTATTTGTCAATGAAATATAGGGTCCGCCAAATAACATTTTTATAAAACACAAAAAACTAGTTATTTTTTATAGCAACTTCAAAAAAAAGGTAAAATTATTTGGCGGACCCTTTACTATTTTAATATCATGTTTTTTAAGGTTCCGTACCCAAAGGGTAAAACGTAACCCTATTACTGAGACTTCGTTTTCTGTCTATCCGTTCGTCACCAGGCTGTATCTCTAGATCCGTATTAACTACAGGGCTAACATTTTTGTTTACATACATATGTATTTACAAAAAACATGTATCTATGTAGTATATCAGTCACCTAACACCCATAGCCATACAAGCTCTGCTTAGTTTAGGGTTAGGTGATACTGTGTGATTAGTCCGGAAATATTTATTATTATTATACACAATAACTTGCATTTAAGGCAAAGCTAATTTTAAGCTTTTAAAAATTTTACGCGTTGAAAACTTTTTCTTATACTTTATATTATAACAGTTTACACAATAATGTTTGTCGTCTGCGTTTTTTTTTGTTTATGTAATGCTAAAAATGGAAACTTTTAATTGGCCTTCTGTGTTAAGGCATGTTGAAGACATGTCCCTTTTTATTTGTCTGTTTATATTGTTTGCCTAGCTGTAAGTTTTCTTAAAATTGTTAAAATAAAATAAAATAAATAAAATAATAGTCTTTAAACTCATAGTGACGATAAATTAGCAGGAACCGAGTATAATTCCTAATCTTCAAACGCAATCAACAGGACCATAAATTATTGTCAAGTAAGAACAAGGCGTGCATGCAAAGACAGATTTACGCGCAAAGTGCAAGTAAAGACTAAGGATGAGGGCCGTGAATTTAAGATTTATTTACAATACAATACAAAATACGAAACCACTTTATTGTACACACAGGGAAATAAAATACAACAACACGTAGGAAAACAAATTTACAATGGGCGGCGTTATCACTAAAAAGCTATCTCTGCCAGGCAACCTTTATTTTATTTCAAACTTATGGAATTGTGTTATTTTTAATCAGCTTATTTTAAGATAAGTCGGAAATAACGTTTCATGCATTAAGCTTAGGCCAAACCTGCGCAAACATGCGACTGTACACAATTTAACTATAAAGTTTGCTATATCTTTATCTAATGCTTTGGTCGCGCAGCACTAATCGGGAGCGTGCCGCGTGGCGGACGCAACCCATGCTGTGCTATGGCCCTTTGCACCCGTACGCGACCACAAAGCGGGACGTGTTTCAGGCTAAAAGTGCGTCGCAGTCGCATTCCGATGTTGCTGACGCGTTGATTTGGCCGAAGGCTTATGTTTAACAAGCTGTATTAAGCCACGCCTTATTGCCAAGCGTTCTTTTTATTTTAACCGTTTTTAAACGATTTTCTGACGTTTGCTTTTAAGATTGTGTACAATCTACAATTTCTAGTTTGGGTCTGTGTACGAACTACATTTAATATATATAATTTCCATGTCACAATGTTAGTTACGGTACTCCTCCGAAACGAATTTACCGATTTTTACCAAATTTTATATGCGTATTCAGTAGGTCTGAGAATCGGCCAACACCTATTTTTCATTTGGCAAAACAACGTTTGCTGGGGTCAACTTTATATTTATATGTTACTTACATATAAATATGGAAGTATTTATAAAGAATATCTGTAATTTAACTCCATACTACAAAATATTCGATCAACCTAACAAACAAACAAACGCTTCAGCCTTAATAATATTAGTTAAATTATAGGACATTTGTGTTGTTCGGCTACAATATCGAAAAATTTTATTTTCTGTATAACGCTGCCGCTGTGGGACTAGATCCAGAGGTTTAAGCATGTATCTTTGTGTATATCTTGCTTTGGAACAAAAGAAAGCCTTTCTTATTTGTGCAAACAATGGTTTTTATATTCACTGTAAAATAGGTAATATTTTCTTGGCGTACAAGCACACAGTTAAAATTTGGTTTGTACTTATATATATATAAAAAAATTGCATAAGTTTTAATAGGATCTTAATATATTTTCTGTGCACTCACTGCATTAATAGTCAAATTATTTCTAGGTTATGAAACATAATAATTGCTGCATCAAAGAAAGGTAACTTATATATTAGAGTTAGAGAGAGATTTAAGTAACCTATGGATAACTATTATTCAAAAAGAATGAATTCCTCATTAATGTTCAAAAAGTTACTAAAAGAGGCTATAATTATTACAAAGACACAAAAGTCTAGGTTTTAGCTATAGCCTAGAACTTATTCCGAATATCTGCGATGCGAATGAAGGTTGAAGACCCGCTTAGTGCAATTTCAAACATATAGTTATCCGTACTTTAAGATATTTCTTACCCACCTACGCATTATGCAAATCGCAGAGCTTACATAGATTACCATACAATTTATCAAGAAACGCAGCTTCATATATTTTCATTAGCAACGAGCTTACTGAAATAAGGTAGGTGGTACCTTTGAGACTATTGTTGGTAAGTCAGATTTATATCTTCCACGGGAATGGTTCAAACCCTTTTAAAGGCCCGCATACCCTTTCAAAGTTTATAAACACAGGTTTATCAGCGAATTTACTGACGATGTACGACGTATTTTTGCCAGTGTTTTTTTTTTAATTGGTTTAATTTAGGAAGAGTGGTTGATATTTTACCTCTGTTACAAATGTTTAGACTGGTTATTTATGATATCCCACCCACTTTCTGATGCTATTCTTTCTTCGTTATAAAATAGGTATATAAAAACGTTTATAAAAAAGTATTTATAAATTGAAGTAGGTTATTTTTTTCATCATCACTGAATCTGATAAGTTAGTTCACCGACAATCTAATTATTTTTATTACATGCAAAATGGATATACCTACACCTTACTGAAAGATCATAAAATAAAATTGGAATAAACATGCAACCTATCTAACTTTCAGTGCTTATTTCTGCATAAAGCTTCGGTAAAAACTGCGCGACCAAAGCGACTGCGAACCGAGAGCGTCTGCCGCGCGGCGGACGCTATGCATGCTGTACTATGGCTCTTTGCTCACCTACGCGACCACAAAACAAGACGTTTAAAAAAAAAGTTCCCGCGTTGACAATGGTTTTACCGAAACCTAAACGATAACAATACAGGTTTATAAGTGAGATTTGAAATTGTCATCATTTTATGGATCCAATTCGCCAGATTCAAGAAATATTTTAAGTCAATCGATGTTTTTATTGAATAGTAGGAACACATCCTGCGTTTACGGACGCATGACATTATGAATGTGCGTCCTGTGCTTCATAAAAGCGCTGTCCAGCCTTCCAGCTATAAAGTTCAGATAGCCCTTTACCGGGCGCATCAGGGATGCTGTTCTGTTGCGGATGATTGCGTTAAAATCATCAACGTGGGACTCTGCAAACATCCCGGACGCGCTACAGAAACGGGGCAGTCCCAGTAGCACTCTGAACGCGTTATTATACAGGGCATTTCAGCATTTCAGCGTGTAGTTAACCCACAGACGGCATGTATAGAAGGATTGGCAGTACGCTCGAAACAAACTTAATTTTACTGCTCTACTGCTTCGCGTAAATCTGCGGGCCAACATATTTGCCCTTACCGATAATGCCCTGCGCTCCCTTTCTATATCCAGGTCATCTGAGAGAGTCTCGGAGACCCAGTGGCCCAGATACTTGAACTTGGCTACCTTCTTGAGTTCAGTGCCTGCGAGCGAAACTGATGGGACTGCGGAATACGTCTTTGCTCCAGCTTTAAAAACCATCAGCTCACTTTGGAACGCCATTTACTTAAAAAAGTTTTATGTTCACACAATTTTTTACGATAGAACAGTGCGTGCGCATACCACATTAGTTGAAAAAGGCCCTCTCGATCCTAACAGCACTCTATCGATTATCCTGTGTGAACTATTGTTCGACGGGGTGAAATCTTAGGGGAGTTTCCCCTCTACAGTTTAACTTCTCCGTGGCAAACACATCACATCGTGCCGAAATTATTATGCGTTTATGGCGTATATGTTAATTAATTTTACTAAGGGTTTGCTCCAAATACCTAACTTGTTAAATTACAATATTATTATCGGCGTATCTGGGTACCCAAAACCCCTTAATAAAAAACCCATGTCAATGAAGTATATTCTTTTATGTTCCCACTCTGTAGTGAAACTGACTTAGTATCAAAATATACTTACTATGTTGATAGAAATATCGCACATCGCTGAGCACTATCTTGATCTGTTTGACCATTTAGTGCTTATATTACCTTGGCGTTGATCATAGAAAAAAAAATAACTTGAAAAATAAGTAGTATACCTAAGTTTAAAATAAATAAATCCGATAAGCTTCTAAGATCTTAAACAAAAAAAGGTATGCAATCAAACTGACCAAGGAACACAGGATTTCAGAACAATGGTCTATTCGCGGGAAATAAATCCTCAACAAAAGCTAAAATTATCTGTAGGTCGCGTTAGAAAAAAAACTACGATGGTTAAAGACTTATTATTTTACTATTATTTTGTGTTTTATTCTTTATTACAGATGTTGGATTATTAATGACTTTTCCTTACTTCTTTTAGAAAGCGCTTCCTATATAAATAAAAGGTATTGTAAGTTTGTAAATTAATAAGCCTAGAAGAGTCCGGACTCCGATGTCTGTAGGTTTGCAAAGTTTTAAACAAAAAAATTAAGAGTTGCAGACATCAAAGAAGCAATGAAATTTTAAAACATATAGTTAAATATAAACATGTTAATAATAAAAGCAAGTCGTTATCGTAACTTGAAAAGTTACACATTTGAAAACAATAAAACTTGAAAGTCGCGTGTTATTGCTTAGAAATACTTGTGGCGTACTCGTTAAATTTGAATACCTACCTTTGTTTATTGTCCCTTGTTAAAAATACTTCGGGTACCCGCGGGGCTTCGGTTTCCGGAGCGCGTGACAAAGTTACATTCATTGTTGTTTACCTCTAAAGCGTATCTCAAATAGTAAACAGACACAGAATCACGAATTGTTTTGCAATGAAATGGAATATGTTGTCGGCGTTGTAAATGATATGGGCGATTTCAACATTCGTGACAATTTACTGCTAAGAGATTCTTATTTTATGATGTATTATGTTTCGTATATCAATTTGGAGGTGAAAGGTGAAACTAGTTTTTTAAAGATATTTATGAACAAAGCTTTGTTTGCATGTTTACTAAGGCTATGCTCACAGAGGATTATACATATCGTTCCTCGAGAAATAAAACAGTACAGTATAGTAAAAAACAATATTGGTATGTGATTTATATTCTATTTGATTGGTACAGTAATAGGTACATGACATTCAAACAAAATCAAGCACTTCTAAATAATAATATAACAAACAAACATTTTCGGTAAGAATCCCACTTCTCGTCCAAAAGCTTACAACTTATCAAATATTTTTAACCGTTGGTTTACTGAAATCGAATAATCATATTATTCAAAAAAACAGGCTTGATAATATTAACGATTTAAGATTAATGATTTATTTATTTTACCAAGAAGGGAATTTGCAATATTTGTAATAAGATCAACAAATCAAAGGAAGTACTTCCCCTACATGCTTAACCAAATTTTAAATATAACTCTCAAATAAATCACTCACACTTTACCACCAAAACACAAGTTTCAAGTAACATAACTAAAGCTCAACAATAAAATATACAAAGAATTTTCACATAATTTATCCAATTCTTCCTGCTAATCCATTAAAATAATGGATGCGAAAGTAACTAAGTCTGTCTTTGCGCTTCAACTCTAAAACTCCATCGACAAACTGAAGGTACCATCTATCTTGTATTTAATTTAAATGTTCCAATTACTAAGTTCACTTGTAATGTATAGAATAGAAAATAAAAATAGAATTAAGTTTTAGAAAACAATAAATTCATTCATTCATTCATTCAACTACTGACTCAAAGCTATACCCAATTAGTAATAATATTATATAATCTGTACAGAAAAGTCATAGAGTCAAAGTCAAAACATTTATTTCCATAAACACACAGGATTCCGCGGATATGCTTTTGTCTTCTATTAGCCACGGGAAAATATATAATTTCGCGGGGAAATCCTTTAATAAAGCAGGTAACACCGCAGAGCAGAAATATAATCCTTCTAATTACAAAAAATAAACAAGAAAACATTAACCATTGGAGAATGTCCAAACTCGTCGGGCCACGCGATGCTAAAAAGTAATTTATTCAAGTGTTGCATTGCAGTGCTCTGCAGATCCAAACGCCCACAAGTATTGCAACCGAACTGGTTTTATGAAAGTAATAAATACGGGCTTAGATTAAAAATAAAAAGGGTTTGATTATTAAAAAAGGGAGATAAGAGGTTTATGAAACGCTGGGAGAGTTTGCACATGGTGTTATGACATCGATAGGGAAGGATGGACATCAGAGATGTTTGTTATGTTTTGAAATTAGATTTTTTAAATGCACCCATTTAATAATTTGTATTCTAACAGAAAAGTATTTTTTTTCTATAAGTGACGCCATTTTTAGGAGTTCGTAGTAGTCACTATTAATTGTGTTATCCGTTAAATTATAAAAGTTAGGCAATGTGTAAAATGTTGTTGGTAACCACACTTATATTAGGAAGCAACTTTAGAAGACACACTATAATTTCCATATTTTTTAAAATAATCATATCTGTGTTTGCAACATTTCAATAAATCTGATGTGTTAAATATAAACTCTTTTTATAAAATATACTTTAAATTGTTTGGAGCAACATTATTTTTGTACTTTACCATTCGGAAAATGTAATCAAGAGAAAATTTTAATCCCAGAATTATGTAATCGGATTTGTCGCAACTTAGCGATAAAAGCTTGTATTTTATACTGATACTCATGATTATAGTTCGTTTCAGCCAGTTGTATTAGTAAATTTATTTTAAAGCCTAAGCAGGCATGAGTGTTTAATCGTGTTCAGCGCAAGCTTGGCTATCTAATAATGTCCCAGACAGTACATATTTTATATTGCTACAATAAGGGCTTATTTCCCATCATCCGAGTAAACTAAGCAATGGTTAGTTACGTCAAAAATACGTCCCCCTGAATAGTAGGATAGTCTCTGTGAATCCTTACACGTGACCTCCGGGTGGTGCTAAGAACAGTCTCTGGTGGTAGGCTTCGGCCGCGGATTGGGCACTACCCTCCCGGTTGGGCCAGTGCGTGAAGCGATTTTTTCTTGTTTCATAATGTGGTCCGGAGAAACTATCTACCTTCTAGGTCTTCATGTTCTATCTTAGACCACATCGTCACTTTCCATCAAGTGAGATTGTTGTCAAATGAAGGCATATACAGCATAAAAAAAAAGAAAAAAAACGTTTCAATGGTGAGCTATGTCAAGCAAGAGCTATCTAGCTTTCTCACTTGTGTCTGAGCGAAATAGCTCTATATTTTAATCATTGACTAACATAATTCGTAGATGGTGAAATAGGCCCTAAGTCAACTATATTTAATGCGGAAGTAGTAGTAATTTATCACGACCAATCGGTCTGTTATCTTTTCACGCTTCAACTCTGCGCTATGATGCTTATCATTATAAATAAAAAATTCAAAATTAGTTCGATATAACTGCTAAGAAGCAGACATGATCGAAATTAACATTTCTGTCAAAATCAAAAAGCATGCACAATAATCTACGTTAGTTAACATTCTTTGATCAATCAGATTTTAAAATTTAAATCTTAATAGTTATAATATTATGTTATCAATTAAGCCCTGTAAATAAAATAAAATATTTCAACAACATCTGCTAGCCCCGTAGTAATATATAAATAGATATTTTTAATTTTTAATTATAAATACCTAGACCAACGAGAAAGAGCTTGCAGGACATACAAACACTTGACCTCTGGACGAGAATCGAACCCGCTACTTCTTGCGGGACAGTCAAAGTTAATAAAATATAGAATAGTTATAGTCTGTTCGCGGAGACAAGCTAATATAGCGCGCGCTCTCTTGCACAATTGTATGAAAGTGAAAAGGACGGGACTACTAGCGTGGGAAACTATGATTGGTCAGTGGGAGTGGCCGTTTTAAAAAATGTAAAGCTATGTTTAGATTGCTCACTTCAAAGTATTAGCTAGGTTTTCGCCCGGGGTTTTGAGGATGAGTGGCTTATTGATAATTGACCTACTTATTATGGTACTGAGAACCTATACATATTATACAATATGTAGTAGTTTTATTCCGTTGATGAAAAATATATTTTCCTAGATTGATCGCTTTCTGCACAAGACAGTATCTGTCTATGTTTATGTTATTTATGTTTATGTTTTCTATATTTATGTTATTTTATGATCACACTAATTTAATTTATGGACCTGTGTCTGAAATAAAAGATTTTTATTTTTTTATTATTTTATAAAAAAGTCGTTTCCGCTTTTTAATAACCGGGCTACCGGCTGTAGCGGCCATAACAGTGAATCAGTCCGATATACATGCCAAGTCACAAAATTAATAGGAAACAGTCCGATGAGCAAGCCAGGTCAACAATAAAACAAGAATCAGTACGTCACGCAAAATCACGAGGTAAACAGAAAACAGTCCAAAAAGCAAGCCAGGTCAACGTAAAATACAATACTGAGAACACAATGTAACGAGCACTAAACGCGGCACGTCCGCACCGCACAAGAGACAGATGAGACTGACTTTTGGTCACAGTGTGCACGTGCCCTATGTTCGTTATCTGCGACCAATAACGTGCCGTCTATGATTTCCCTATTAGTTTGTCTCCGCGAACAGACTATAGTCATGTTTATTTCTGCCGATCTGATAACCGATCCGATCTGCATATTAAATATTTATCGAATAATAATGGGACAACAGATAAAATATGAAATACATACCTACATTTGTGGTCATAGTGCACGAGAACGTACTAAAGGTAAGAAGTAAATAAGTATTTTTTTTTATAAAATGAAATGGTTTCTTTTACTTTTTTGAAAAAAGGTTTATCTGGTAGAAGTAAAATACGAAAAGATCTAAGTGTACCAACATGAAACAGATCCCTTGGGTTAACCCGATTTCGGAAAAGTTCATCACATTCCCAAACAAAGGAAGTAATGAAATTACCCAGGCTTGTTTTGTCACTCATCCAGTACTATTCTTATCCCTTTGCCAGTTATGCCGGTTGTATCATTCCAGCCGGCTCACTTACATGATAGCATTAATCAAGGTGATGGAGGATTATTGCGAACGTTCGCTTTTAGTGACCCGTAGCGGGTAGCACTGAATATATACAGAGTGTCCTGTCATGAATGCATTACCTTGAAATGGGTAAAGCAACAGTTGCAGATTGTTCAAAAAAAAAATCCTAAGTATAACTTAGGTTCCTGTTATGATAGATTTTATTTTAAATTACCTACCTAAAATTTTTAACAAGTATTTCATGGATTTCTTGTTCTATTATTATTCGATAATTATGCTTAATATCAGTAGCAAAAAACGCGACTAAGTACAATGTACTTATAAAATGTTCTGAAACAAGTTGTGTATAAGTCATTTTTGTTGTGTACCTATAGAATTTGGATATTGCCAACTTACTATTGTAAACAAAGTATTTAAGTAGGGACAACATACGTAGGTAGTTAAGTATTTTATATTAATTGGCATTTAAGTTTGTACTTAAATATCCTTGCCTTTTATAATTATAATAAATCGCTTCTATATCTATCAAATTCCTATTCCAAGCAAGTTTAATTTAACGCTTCGTTAATAAGAAATTAATGGGATTTGCTAAAGTAAACAGCAACCATTCCCTTTCATGGGTACAGCCCGTCTATGTTCTCGTGTACGTTCATTACTGGGGCTGTAATTTACTGCTGGCTTCGTAGGCAGGTGTGACTTAGCTTTATTGCATAACTTCTAAGCTTTAACACATGAGAACTAGCCTTTGACCTGGTCTTTCGAGGTGTTGATGTTTCTAAGGCGCAATATTTCATTGTATGTTCGCGAAATATCTAGACATAAAGCTGTCGAATGATACGTATGAAAAAAGTTAAGTATTTTAAGAAAAAAAATTTTTTTTCTTGTTGTTTGAGCTTCATATACCCTTGGGGTTACCTTTCTATTTTTCCTGTAAGCTTAAATACAATAGACTTTAGGTATATCTAACAATCCGACATAACCTTTATTTTAATCAAGTTACTTTAAAAGTAAGTAGTTTTCGATTTAAGATTCTTATAGAGTTGTTTTTTGTTAACAGATATAATAATTCTTTTTTTTTAAACTGATACTCGAATCTACTGTCAAAGTGATAATAGTGATGATAGATATGTGTCTTAAATTATAAGGATCTGAACAAAAGCATCCTGAATTATTCGTATTTTTCGTATTTTTTGCTTCCTGTTCAATTAAACTAGATTTTTTTCTTCTTTCCGTATTTTTTACTAAAAAGTTTATATTTTTTCACTGTGTGACTGGCACCTTCGTTATACATCTTATTTTAATATTTGTTTACCGAGCCACCGGATAATATCCGATTTACTTTGAAATCATCCACGCAAAGTGAAAGGTTCTTTACCTTGTCCGAGGATAACGTAGGTACGTAGATCAATTTCCTGATGTAATTAGATTTTGTAATTAGATAACTTGGAAACTCCAGGAGATAAAAATAGTCTTCCACATAAATATTGATATTTTGCCACGTATTCTCTCAAGCTCTTGCGTATTAGGGGTCAAATACAGGGTAATTTGAGAAAGTGCTCAATAAAACGACTACAAACAACGATAGTGTCAATAACTCCAGTTTTCTCATCGATAAAGTTCAGAAGGCCATTACCTGCGCCACAGGGGCTCCGGGGAATCAGGCGGTACGTAAAAGATCTTTATTGGCCGAGACCAGTCTAGGCAAAACGCCGTGGGTGTAAGCGATAGCCGTAGAAAATGCACCAAACAAGTACAAGTTTCATTAATACTGTAATTTTGCAACGTGAGAGGCTATTGGCCTTTTACCTTTCTAATTATTGGAAATTGTGTGGGAATTGCAGACTCCCTACGGCCGAAACAAAGTGTGGGAATGAAGGATGGATTTAGATTATATTTGGTCATGTGCTATCCGATAACTACAACCTGAGTCTTAAGGGTAAAAGTGATACCTTTTAGATTCTTAAATTCTTAAATTCTTTATTGCACACAGAAACATATACAAATATTAGTCAAAAACAAAAGTCATGTACAAAGGCGGTTAGATGTTTGTGATTCATCCCACTCTACACCAAATTTTACCTTTACGATGTGATTGTGGTCAAACTATTTACTTTGATTACTGATTAGTACAAGTACCTAGTTACTGTTAAAAAAATACTTAACATTATAATCATAACTTTTGAAATTATCACGGTTTTGCACAATATTAAAACTTGAAACGGGTAGCATACCATTAAATATCAAATAGCTAAAACCGTCAAATCATGATAATGATACCAGTTTTAGGTTTTAATTTTATAATAATGTTTTAAACCAGTGATGATTATGTTATCAGCATCTTATCACTGGTTCATCACCTTTAAATAATGGGCATTGGCTGGCAATGCCCAAATAGAAGAAAAAAAAAAGAAAAAAAAAATATATATATATTTGGCTAAAACTAATCAAACCAAGTATTGCAAATAAATATTAATTTAGTTTGGTTACATAGTTTTTTGTACTTTCATATATTGAGTTAAAACTTGATCAGCGACTACTACCTGAATTGTACCTATGCAGCTTTAAAACAGTGTAAATAACTTTAAATGTATACAGTCTAATAAGCTGAAAAAATCTGTTAAAACAAGATCTTTAAGGTCTGGGCTCTTGTCTAAGGGTCCGAGAAGCAAACAGGCTCCGAACAAACGCAATAAGTTATGCGAAACTTGTTGTAATGCACTCCAATCGGAGAATAAGCAGGCGAGATGTTTGCGAGATAGGCCTACACGCTAAGGCTATTAACTGACTAAACTTACTAATATTTATTTATTAACGAGAAAGAAAGCAGTAACTTAATTTTTATCCGTAGGAAGGAACCTTTAGGCTACGTTGCCTAGGTAGGCATCAATTTAAAAATAACTGTGATGTTAATTATGACAAAGCATTTTCAACAATAAACTTAATTGAAGAACCCTTGCAAGCAGATGCTTTTAATTAATTCGGCTTATTGATGATAACTACCAACAGCTTTTATCATAATCTCACCAACCGACATAAACTTCGCGTAGAACGTGAACATAACTTACACTGGACATGACTAAAGGCATTACACGGATAAATCCGTTCCGAAAGCTCAAATCAAGTCAAAGCTTAGTGATTCACGGAACAAAACAACCACTTCTTTATATAGAACCAAAACGTAAACATAGAAAGCTTGAGCAACTCCAATAGATCTAATTTGAGCAGTTTGATATTAGAATAAAAAAAGTTCGCACCATCAACAATAACCCAAGTTTGTTTTTGTCACTCGCGACGCGGTCGGGTAAGTTCGCAGCGGCGCGTGCGACGTGTGGACGCGACCATCTCGCGCGCGCGACCACGACAGACACAACAGTCGAAAGTTCGCTCGGGCCTTCGCCCCTTCCGAATCCGTGAGCCCGCGGGATGCAGAATGCTAATACTTCGCTTAGGGCTGCCAAAGCCCTTTTCGTTGCGTCAGTAGGCAGACTCTTACTTCACGAACACGGCTTGGAATAGATTAGGTCACTTGTCCATTTTTGATTGACTGATCGTGCTTGCGTGCCTAATCTGTAAACAAAGATAACTGGGGCGATATATTGTGAACCTACCCGCAATCTAGAAAAAGTTATTTTTATTCCTTGAGATTTTTTTTGTTCTCATGAAACATAGGCATATTAATCGTAATCACTGAGTTACCCAGTGGACTAGTAACAACCCTAAATAATATGAAAAACTGTGCGGGTGCCATCTGCGAAGGTTCCCCCTGCATTACCGGGATGACATTATGCACTAAGGGGTCCGTCCGTGGCTTATCTCGCTAAATCACTTCGCCGTTGAAGTCTACGCTTTACCCGCGACGGTAAAATAGCTTCCGTTATGTCTTTAGGTAGATATAGATATGTTTTAGATTTAAAATAAATTATGGTATGAATATACAGAGGGTGTGTTCAGTACAAAATGTTTTGCGGGCTTGTATAACACCAGATTTAAAAAAAAACTCGATTCAAGATAAAATAATAATAAAATAATTCAAAAATGTCTGATGACGAAAATAGTATGTGTGCAAAATTTTACTGAAGTGATTATTTTTTAAGGGACCGGTTTGTAACGTAACGCGCGTAACGGCGCCGGCCTTTGGTTTGGCTTCCATTTCTCTTTATCGTCCTCTCTAACTCTAAAACAGGTCTAGCCGTAATGCATGTTATCACTTCTGTCAGTTTATCTATTATTGTATAGGAATAAAGTAGTATTATTATTTTACTAATACATACTGAGTAACATTAACGATACAACATAAAATAATGATTCATCTATATTTAATATTATGGTCATAAATAAAAGTAGGTACTTATTCACTAGTTCTTGTTGTTTTTATTATGCATGCAACGATATGATTCTGCCTCAAGCAAAACCTAGCACTCCATAGTAATTGAACCTGCCTATAATAATGCAATAACCTCGACAGCCCTTGAAGCAAAACATACAAAATATTGTACAAAATGTACCCGAGATAATTCAGTAACGTACGCCTCGGCCATTAATTTAAAGATCTTTTAATGAACACTTCAATGGACGTGTAAATTCAATTATTTTTTTAATTATTGTACGATGAACATTAAATGTTATATTACCTGTCTTCCTACGTATTCGAAATGGCCCGGAGCACAATAAAGCTGAATTATGGCTAGAAACTGTAGATTTATTTCTTGGTTACCTCTCGGTGAACATAAATATTTTGTATAGTTATACGAGGGGTGAGGGTCCTTGTGCTACTATGAATTTATACTTATCGATAATGACGTCAATATCCATTACAGCCTGTATACGGACTGTTTATAGCCCAGATCTAATAATGATGAATTTGATTGACTAAGGTGAGATGTCAGCAGTGGCTATAAACACAATCTGATCAGACTTAACTCAGTTTTACCTCTTAACTGAGATAAAAGTGCACTTTCGGCATTGGTAAAACTAGATTTGTAGCATAAATGGTGAAAGTGGGCCTTAAATTTCGACAGTTTATCAAAACTCAACAGTTTTTGATGAGTAACATTTTGTCGAGGGTAAAATAACAAACATTTTTGTTTTTCCGCTAAAACATTAGTGGAATGCGGCCGGTTGTAAATTAAACTTCGCTGTCAAGTGAAGGAAAATAAACAAGCAATGACAAAATAAATGTAAACGGGCATAAAAGCAAAAAAAACAAAGATAGAAACAAACAACCGCCGATATGTTATTATAAATGGCAACAAAAGGATCATGTCACAATGTTAGTTACCGTACGCCTCCGAAACGGCTTTACCGATATTACCAAATTTTATATGCGTATTAAGTAGGTCTAAGAATCTATCTATTTTTCATTTTGCAAAACAACGTTTGCTGGCGTCAGCTAGTATAGATATATAATATGGAATCAATTTAGAATTATGAATAAAATATCAAAAGTACCTATTATCTATAACAGTTTTCGATTTTTGCAACTAGAACGCCGCGCCGCTTGCATAGGACTATCGTGCTGACCAAAACGTACCGATTTCAATTATATATACCTTTCTATACATTCAAACTTTTCTACAAAAGCATTATTATTAACGTGTAGCCTAACATGCACGGTTTTCTTTAAAATTACTAAGAAAGGCTATTATAGAAACACGTACCTAGTACAAGAAACTCAAAAATCAGTGACACACGCAAGTCACACTATTGCCACATATTTAAATAGCGGCTGCTATTTTGACGTGGCTCAGAATTTTATCGATGTCGTGGTTAACAAAGTATCCTAAAATTGTAAAGTTCTCGGACTAAATCCTTTTTACGAGCATTGTACAACAATGCGGAAGCGGCCGGCTAAATCAACTAATTCCTTTAACGCTCTTAAACGGATCAAACTATTCGAGGAACGAACAACGAACTAGCCAATGATTTATAATAGGAACGTGAGAAAATATGAATTATTTTCGTAGAGTGTAGTGAACTTTAAGTGGCCTACCACTACTTTCAGCTGTCGTCGTGGCGAAGGTGCGATATCAATCTTAGGCGACAAAAACTTGTATGAAATCTTTTTGGAGCAAGAATGATAAATAGTTCCATTGCCACTTGTGTAAAAGGATTGTACATACTTACTCAACATAGGTTAATGTTCAGTTGGTAATATATTTTGTTGAAAGTAAATATGCTATTATATACTAGAGGTATTATAGACGGCAGCTTAGCCCGAGGTCGACGATGGAGCTAGTTGTGCCTTGAAGGAGTATTTTGTTTGGTATCACAGCAGTTTAAAATGAATTACCTACTATTATAAGTCATAATTATAAAACTAATGACTGTGATATAAATGTTTTCAAAAGTATTTACTTAGCCGTTGCGTGAAAGATGTGCGCGCTAAATACGTATTTCGTGAAAGTTCCAATATTTTCAGACCCATGCTAAGGGGAGGATTATACGAATCGTTAAAATATTAATTACAAGGGTGTTATGAGAGCTTGGTATTAAATTGCATTCTCAAAAGGGATCCGTCTTGACTTATGTACAGGGGACTTTGAAGCTATTATATACTACCTATATATATTATATAGTTATTAAAGATAAAATTTGCTTTAACAAAGTTCATAATTTTTTTTTTAAATAGGTTTTTCTACTATATTTTAGCCATAGAATATCTGCTGGATATAAAATGCCACAAACGGCAAAAAAATATATGGGTAACTTATTAAAAACCGTTATGATATCCGCAAATGGATATGGCGCAAAGGATATATGCATTTTGTTTTAAGACTTCAATTTATTCTGTAGATGGGAACATTTACAGTTGAAGACGGCATCGGTGGCGTGAATTATAAGAATCAGTTCAAGTTGGTCGTAAAATACGTAACGGTGCAGCGGTGGGTTAAAGCAAATAACATAATATTTGTAACCTACACTTAATTGAATGTAAGTACTAAAAGTACCTTATTGCTCACTAGCTAGTAATGACAGCAATTACAGAAATAACCTAGACGTCTTTATAGATCATGCAGAGCATGAATGTATAACAATAATTTTAAATGTGATAAGTACCATATCAGGCCGTTCTGAATATAAATTATTTTTGCATATTTTATTGTAACATACAGCAAGAAATTACAAGAGTGTTCCTTTATTCATATTTTAAATACTTTATTAATTACTTCAGAGATTTTTATAAATTAGTTTAGTTTTACATTATTGGCTTCTGCGGCGACAGTTTATAAAAAAGTTAAAAAAAATATTCAAATGAACGCTCCTCAGACTTTTTATCAACGGCCCAATTAATCACCCACAGTTTAAAACAAATCAAATTTACATTTAAACCTTCTAACTTTCCAACTTACTGAAGAAAAGCTGAAGTACCTCAAATACATCTAATAAGAAAGCTAAAGAATCTGCCAATCACCCGATGAGTAGCACCCCTGATCAAACGAGCTGATCCAAATCAAGCATAGACGAAAATACTTACTAATTTGTTGAGAACTATTCTCGTATTTCACGCAGTTGAACTATTGATAGGGAGCACCACAGGAGCACCAATCTCACTCAGTAAGAACATTTTGTGTACCATTACAGGATCGTGTTTGATGACAGCATGGATGGACGAGATAGATGTAAACAGATCCAGACATGGATCTACTGTTGAACACATTTTATGAGTGCTTAGTTTTCAAACTTAAAAAACAAAGAATATGCTTAAAATAAAATAATTGATGATAAGCAAAACAATCGAAGATGTTCGGATTATGGCTATAGACGGTTGGATTTATTATTAAAACCGGCTCATCAAGGTAACTAGTAAATAGATAGCAGCTAAAGAAAATCTTAAAAGCAGTTATGAGAAACTTTTCGGAGATCACCAAAGTTCAAGAAATTTTGCTTACATTCTATTAACATGCTGTATTGGTAGAATTTCAGCTTAATGAGTTATGTAGTATAAAGTCTATTAAGTATATACATATATATTTTTTTGAGGATGAAGCAGTTTTTTTCCCCGTTTAACAAGAAATATTATGTGTGTATTCGGTAATTATTTATAGAGTACATACTTCTTTGATTCATTTAATTAACATAATCTGTTCATCTTCACTACTTAAGTAAAAAAAAGCTTCTGTGTTGCCACTTTCAATCTAGCCCCTTTCTCCCTAATTGGGTATTCCAGTCAACACCCGGCCTTGGTGTTACGTTGAGTAATGTGATGCCTAGCAACAGGGAATTTGAGATGAAGGAAGCTTGTTACAACTGAACATGATTCTGTCAACACGAATGTGATTTTAGAACCTAAGTTTAGATATTTGGGTTGAATAAAACCACTTCTTTAAATTAATGTTGATGTTTATTATTTGAAAGCTCCAGAATGGATTTTTTCTGAATATTGAAAAGTGCAGTAATTTGTCTATGTATAGTTTGTTGTAGTCTGGGTATCTTTATAGAAAGAGTAAATAGGTACCTTCCAAGTCTTCATGTCTCATCTTGACCACATCGTCACTTTACATCAGCTGGTGAGATTGAGGTGAAACAAGAAAAGGCTTATCTAGCAAAAAAAATGCAAATTATAACTTGAGGTCGTATAACTGATGAAAAGATGTTTGCCACCATAGATTATTTTATTTGTTTTGACATTGTGATAATAAGTCAGAGAAGAACAGATTCGCCGCTGCGGATACGCAGCGATTCCGTTACAAGTCGCGACGATACGCTGTTGAATACTCGCTAGTTCGTAGAGATTACCCAACGAGGAAAGGGCGGATTCGTCGCGTTGCCAATCGTGGAGACGGTCCCTAATCAGTGGCATCATCTGTTAGCTACTACAAACGTAACTCACGTGGACCGCAATTGTACAGCGAGCTATTGCCTTATCGATTTATGGTGTCTGTAAAGGCTACGTAAGTACATAAAAATAAACATTTCTGGTCAAATCCACGCAGCAACATTTAGCCCCGTCGTAAGTTTTAAGCTTGTGTTACGGGTACTAGACATCTGTTAAACTGATATATTTTGTAATTATGCATGTTAAACACCTAAACCAAGGAGAAAGGCCGCTACCTCTTGTGCCGCTGAGGCAGTAGGCACATATAGGTACTAAGCAGTATAGAATATATTTTACTAAAACATTTTTGTAAATGACAAGTGGCGCGTGCTGCCCATTCACGCCAGACAAATGACAAGCGGGCGACAAACAATAGCTTGTTACCCTTTGTCGTGTCGCAGTTGAACGTGACGCGTCGCATCCCGGCATTGTGTGCGTAATCAGGGAAGTTGACCGGGAGTTTTGGAACAAGAGCGTGATCAATGTTTGTCGTTTTTTGAATAAGCCTGTGTGTAGCCTAAAAGCTATTCTACCTTCTACATCGCCGTTAAGTAGCTTGATACTCTTTGTCATGTCGTGTCGCAGTTGAACATGACGCGTCGTATCCCGGTTTTGTGTGCGTAGTCAAGGAAGTTGAACGGGGGGTTTGGAACAAAAGCTGGATAAGTTTACGTCGGTTTTAACAAACTTCAAAAAAGGAGGAAGTTCTCAATTCGTCTGAATGTCTTTTTTTTTGTAAGTTTTTTTTTTTTTTTTTTTTTTATAATTGATAAGCCTTCATTTGACCACAATCTCACCTGATGTAAAGTTAAGATGTGGTCTAAGATGGAGCATGAAGGCCTAGAAAGTTTGTAAGTACTCGATTTTACCGTAATTTGGAAACTGATTTTAAAAACTATTTTATTCACATTTATTTTATTTGAAAGGGTATGCTTGCTGAGTGGTCTCATTGTAACCATATCAAAATCGAGAGCAACCCTGAAATTTGATTAGATGTTGAAGTTGGTTTTTCAAACGAAGTTTGTATTTTTTTATTTATTTACAATTAAATACAACATCATTATGTCGCTTTGTCAATTATTTCCGCGATAAACGCAAAAACTAGGTACCAAATGGATCTTTATGTGGTTGTCAGGAATAAGTAGAGTGATTCAAGAGAAAGGTTTTTGCATCCTTCCAAAGCCGAAACAGGCCGTCTAGTAGGTATCTTGTTATTTTTAATTATGACAGTCAAAATATTCGAACCTATTTAGAACAGGAATCACTAGTCTATATAAATTTCTGGTCCAAGCCTACCGATCTCATGTTAACATCCGCACACATCCCTATCACCAATAAACACGAGTAACTTAAAACAAAAGCCCAAACGCCAACAAAATGAAATTCCATTCAAAAGTTACGAGTCTTAGCATTCCCAACCTCCAGAGACCCAGACTCAATTTTAGAATTCCGCAAGTTTTTCTCAGGTGAACAACCGGACCAACGCTAAATACAATGGAGCCACTTTCCATTTACAGAGCCTCCTTATTGGGACAGACGTGTCCTGAGAATACTCGTACCACGCAATCGCTATGCCATAAGAAGATACTTATTTTAATCGCCGGTGAAAGATTTTTAAGCAGACCTCGTTGGTAACTAAAAGTAAATGTTTATGAGAACGTTAAAGACCCATCGAGAGGAAAGCTATAAATTTGATGGATATAAATATCAGTATGTTGATGGGTTACTTAACGACCATTACTATAGATTTGTAATGAAACAAAATAGTCTGAATTATTAACTAGAGACGGGAACAAAAATAACATTATTTGTTATAAAATAGAGCATGATATGTTTATTATATGAATGTATTGACTTTTTATATTATATACAAAACACTGGTTTCTGATTTTAGATGGGTAGTTTAGTACTTATCTGCTATGTCATAACATAAGTCACTTACTCTACTTAGAATACGTAGTTTTGACTAGATTTGACTTTTGACCTACAGATATTGTTGAACACAGAGTCTAAATGCACCATAACCAACAATATGTTAATTCTGTTTCTAATTATAATTAGTACCTAACTCTTCAGTTAAGTACCAAAACGCCTAGGAGATTTACAGAGCACGTTTGTGTACATAGTAAATAGTATGAGCAGTATGAGTAATCGGGCAACTCGCCAACAGAGGGCGCTTGGGACAGAAATATCCTTGTCACAGGCGAGTTACGGCCGCTGCGGTAGGCATTTCCGATCTTCCGTCTTTATTATTTTTGGCTATTTACGGTCTGCTGTTACCTACTTTTATTTTTTATTTATGCCGTAACAGCGTAAGGGGTAATTTACCTTTTAATTAGTTATTAGAGCAATCGATGGTAGAACTGAATGTCCATATGACATAATAAAATAAACACTGTCAAAAACACCCCAAATCTATCAAAGAGTTGAACAAAATTTGGCTTCCAATAACCTTCGCCGATTTTTCTATTTTCAGATACTTGAATGTTTTAATTGAAGCTGAGTTGAATAAATAAGTACCAATATTGGGTATAAATAAATAATATATATAAATATTTCATATGGTGGTAGATGTAGCTATCAATAATAACTTATTATTGACAAATTTAATTACTTATTTAATAAGTAATTAAATTTGTGTTCCATTCCCGAAATAAAAACGACACGGCACACTACGCCATCTATAAATTTTCTCTGAAAATAAAGCGCGCAGAGCGCCGCTATCTCACTCATAGTAGCACATTGTAACGTTGTTTAGTAGTACGTGAATAGATGTCGCTTGAAGTGAGAAGATACAAAATCAAAAAAGAATTGGTAATCCCTCAATAAAAATGTTGCAATAAAAACGATTTAGCCTATAAATAGTTATTTTTAAATACCTATTTACAGTTAGCTTCATCATATCGGTGCCGCTGTCCCGTATTTACACTTATTATTATTAATAAGGATCTAAATTGTTTTTTAAGTGTGTGTAAATAATCTGATTTGGTTTTATTTTTATTATCAATATGTCATAGCGAACTGTACCTACACTGTAAGGTTTTAAGTGTAGGTACAGTTTTTTTAATAAACTTATTAACTTCTAGGTCTTCATGCCCCATCTTAGACCACATCGTCACTTTACATCAGGTGAGATTGAGGTCAAATAAAGACTTATCCATGAAAAAAAATAAAAAATTAAATAAATTTTGAACTTCATCGCACCGCTACCGCCAGCGCCACCTATAATTCGTTGCACGAAGCTTAAAGCGTCCTCGCTGGGTTCCTTCCTGTACGTCGCATTACTACTAGTCAGTTATGCTGTTCGCAGTTTCGACGCTTGTTTGTGGTGGCTCAGTGTAAAATGCAAGAACTGTTTTTAGTTTTGAGAACTTACCTATTCGCAGTTAGCGTCGTCATATCGGATCCGCTGTCCCGTGCCGCTAAAACTTCATCGCAGCTGCTGCCACCTGTGATTCGTTGCACGGAGCTCAATGAGACGTCATCGCTGGGTTCCTTTCTGTTCGGCGCATTGCTACTAGACGGCGCTGTTCGCTGTTTTGACGCTTGTTTGTGACGGCTCAACGCAAAGAAAAGTGCAAGGACTGCTTTTAGCTTTGCGTCTCTGATGTCGACCGCGGTCACTTGTTCGAGCCCTTGCACCTTCTGGACGTGAAGGAAGTCCAAACAGCACTGCACGTTCTCCAACTGAAACCAAACGAAAAATGTATTAACAATTTCGGTTTCGGGTCTGGGTGTTTTCTATGTATCATATGTATGTATTTACAAAAAAAAAATGTATCTATGTAGTATATCAGTCACCTAAGACCCATAGTACAAGCTCTGCTTAGTTTGGGGTTAGCTGATGCTGTGTGAGTTGTCTGGAAATATTTATTTATTTATAATTGTTCAAAAAAAATTGGATTTATGTATTTTGTATTCTGTCAAACTACACACACCCACTTATTACGTATTTCTTTAATTCTGTTTCGGTCTCTAGAAGAAACCCCGAACATAGTCCTTGCACTGGCTATTAAACTAATTTTTTTTTTTGTAAGTATGTATATTAAAAAGCTTATTTAACTGCATGAAGCCTAACAAGATTGTTGGGTAGCATGCAGTTACGCCACAGTCGGCGCCAGCCCTTACAAGGCGGGCCTGATCTCATAGGTCACCACAACCAGCTGATTTAAACTTATCCTGTTTTCTTTATGTAAAACAGCAGTGCAGTGACTAAGCAGTTGTGTTGTGTACTACAAATTGTATAAATTAGGAGTCGTTTTGTATTGAGTAGAGAGGAGATAAGTGTTAAATGGATGTATTCCTAATTATGGTAATTTATACATTTATTTAATGGCATTTTTAGATTTATTAACCGATTTTACAAAAAGAGGAGGCTGTTCATTCGACTGCTGTGAACCGATTTGATTCTTGTAAAATCGAACGACTGCTTGCCATGTCACATCCATCATCAGATATGATGGGATCCCAGAGAAATCAAGAGCAACCCTGGTTTTATATTTTCATTTAGTTAATGTACCTGGACGATTCACATAGCAACCTTTAACCTAAATTAAGAAGAGCTTGTACCACCGGCGAACCTACAGGAATGGGCAAAAGGCAGTAATCGTAGATTGTACAGTTATAAGGTATAAAGGTAGCCAGTAAGGCAATTGGGTTAAATGAATTGCAGAATATTTTCAAGTCTAGATTTTTGTAAATGTCAAATACAAAAAACTCTATGCGTTCATAACGTTTAAGTAGTAATTATAAATTATTATCAGCATAATTTATGGCCATTTTCTGGTGTACCATTATTTTGTCTAGTCCCGTAACACAAGCTTAGCTTACAACGGGGCTAGATGATGTTGTCTCGATTGCCCAGAAATAGGTCTATATAATTTTATAGAAATAAAAAAGCGAAATGTACCTAATTTTGCAAGAACATTGTAACGATGATAATTAGTATCAAAAGAATGGCGCTGTCGCTTTGAGAAGCTTAATTACAATTTTATTTAATACGCTTTGGTATGAAAGAGAATTAAGTAGATATATTTAATTATCTTATCGAAATGCAGGTTTTTATGGGATCTCGGTAGCTATTATGTGAAGTTGATTACCAAGCATTTGTCGGAGATATTTATGAGAACTTATTCAGCAAATTGCCTATTTAAAAAAAATACAATGTATAAAAAGTTATGTGTAATTTATTACTTCACATACATTTCAACAAACAAAAATGTAAGTAGGTTAATTTACCCAGGCCTAATACATACTGAAAGCGACATTTTTGATATTGTTTCTTAAAATTCCATGTTAACATTGTTATTTCAACAGGGCTCTTCCTTTCCAATTTCACGGAGATCCTAAGGTGGAATATTTAAATCCGCCGTATCGCGATCGCAGCACGTACCTACACGATGTAGTGGTAATGTTTTGTTTGCCCTTAGAAATTAGAAACTACTGTCAAACAACATTAACTCTGTGAATTCATATTATTATATTATCGTTGACCTTTTATGATTAGATTTGTTTAGAGAACAATCTTGATCAAAATATCAAATCGAAAATTATTATGAAATTACGAAAAATACAAAATATTTAAGAGCCTATTTAAGAACTGCATTTTGAACTACCGTGAAGTAAATTACAATTTCAAACGAGACGGAGCACATCTTCTTATTTTTATATTTATTTCTCTGACTTTTACTAATTTCAATTCAAAATTAAATTAAATCATGTTTTAAAATGAAATATTTTTCTTAAACACTGCATCGCCAATTTTTTATGTTCTCATTATATTATGTGATCCAGAATTGGTTAGGCGACCATTAATGGGTTAACGTAAAGTAGACTGTTATTTTTGACCAAGTCTTCTATTTTTGTCTATAGACTTTATAAGTCTTTATTCTTGGATGCCCAGAATGACTGTTAGAGAATGCGTCTAGCATTAAGTCCGCCTCTGTACATTGTTTTATGTCCACAAAATATAAATAAACTAGGTATAACAAGACGATGATAACAATTCTTTAGAAATGTTTAAATAGATAAAACGTTTCTTGAGATAATAACACATTAAACCGATGCTAAATTCAAAGGTTAATTTGCAAACAATAAAGCACAAGTGATTATAAATCTTGCCACTCACACGCAGCCGTCTACGTCAAAACATGACATATTAGGTGCAAACACTTGCGCTTTACAATAACGAGGTCGTAAAATGCATTGTTTTATTAATAGGTCTCAGTTTACAACAACAACAACTTAGATTTAAATGTAAATGAAACTGAGACCTATAAAGCTTGTTCTTAAAATAATTAATAGCATAATTTCAAATATCTTATTAATAATTCAACTAGTCTTTTTATTAAATAAATCGTGTTGGCTTAAAAGCTGTGTTCGCTAAGTGGGAGCTTATTCGACTTTCATTCAGAAGGTCGTGGTTTGAAACTCCTTAATGTGTCTATTAAAGAAAATTAAGTATGTAAGTATAGGGGTGCAAATTCATTGAACTAGTAGTGATGTTTTTCGACGAAAACGTAGCCCAATTCGATAGCTTTTTTTATTAATAAAAGTGGCACGTCTTAAAGTCATGCCATTTTGGTCTAATAGCTGTAGTTGCTAACAATTAAAATGTATATCCTGTCCAAAACTACTTCCGGCTTGCATGTTTTGCGTGGGAGAGTCACGTTTGATAAACGAAGTTAGTTTATCATTTTATATCTGCTCTCTTACCTTAAACATCAAGTAAGTCCATGTTAGCTGAATCTCATGGACTTGAGTCTTTCATTTATAGATACCATAGATACTCAAGTTGATACCCATATTGCATTTCAAATTACTAATCAACCATTTTGGACGTTGCACCATCTTGGTTTTACAATGACGTCACACAGTTGACCATACATTGTCATCTACACTGAACGTACCTACATATAAATAAAAAATCTGCGCAAGCCGTTGAAGATGCGTGCAATAACTTACATTGATAGTTACATGTAAAATTTCTTTAATAATTTTTCCTATTAATTGATTGTATTGTCATGTTATTGAAATATGCAAGTAGAAATCTAATTTAACTTACAATATATGATTATGTACAAACAAGGAGTAAGGTTACACTAAATAAAAGCTTTAAAAAAAACCACACCACTAAAATTTCAACCACTAAAAAGTATAAAAAAATAAAAAAAAATATTTTGTAATGTAGTTTCAACTGTTTTTTTTTATGGTCAACTCCAAAAAGAAGAGTAAAGTGAAAAGTAAAAGAGTAACTCCTAAATTATTCGATCTCAAACTAAAATTACATCGTCCACATAATAGAAAGTGTTCACCAAATTAAGTTAAACTTTTATGTTAACAACGTATTATGCATAAAAAAAATACTTTACGTAAATCGGATCATAAATCATAAATGCAGAGTAATTGGTGACATACATAAAAAAAAACCATCCAATGAGGTCCTGCTAGTTTTTGAAGTCAAAATCAAAACGATTATTTCCTTAGACGCACAGGGCATACATAGACAGGTCAACCTAAAGTTAATTTAAATAATTTAATCAAAGAAATAACATTGTCTTGACAGTTCGCTTCAATTTTTTACACTGAGTTGAGAAGCAAAAAACAACCAAGCTTTCATCTCTTATGTTGTTATTTTAACAATATTGGTGTACTACATAGTTACACTCATACATTGAAGTCAGTTAAAAAGGCTTCGGGCCTGCTTCGGATTCTATCCGTACATTAACGTCTAGAAACTCATTGGAACGTCCGTCGGCGTCGTGTTCGCTTATCGTGTCTAGATCGACGCTGAAAGTCAAGTGCATCCCGTTATTTGGGCTTAGGTCACAGCAGCCAGTCACACAAGTGTGTCACGACCCTGCCTTGCCGGCGACTTGCCTTATGCGCAATCTCACCTACCAACTTTATGTCGTGATTTTACATGAAATACCCAATAAACCTTTACGCGTAACGTTGAAGATTTAAATTGAGCCGTGAGGTGTCGTGAGCCTTTGATAACGCAATAAAATTAAAGTTTATGCCTCTGGATGGTGTGTCACAGACAATTTGCTGGGATGAAGATATTTTTGTGATTTTTATAACGTTGAATGGTTGTTGCATAATCGTGGTACGTACTCTAGCTATGAATATTTATTAGTTGTATTCTTTATACAAGTTATTTTTATAATAATTTCTTTGAGAACACAAGTAAATTTTTACCAAAATCCAACAGATTGATGGTATATAAATATGAATTTACTACTGAGTTAATTTTTAGTTTAAAAATATGAATTAATTAATATTTAGGGCCGCGGCATCGGTAAAAAAAAAATATTAATAAAATAATAATATATGTATATGGTAATTATCGGTAAAATAATGTTGCCCCATCTCCTCCCGTGGTGAGCGCAAGCAATTGGGTTTTACAACATTTATTTATATTAAATAATTGAAGATAATAGAATACAGATTCTCCTGTTTTTTTAACTCGGTTTAACTGAAAATGCTTTTAAACACTTAACAAAAAATAACAAATCCGTTCCGTTCTGTTTACCTAAAGTTTATGTATTTTAAAATAAAATAAAAAAAAAGTTAAAAAAAAGTTCAATAATATGCAGTTAAGGCGGTGACTGGATGTACTTCGATGGGCCACCACCACCATCCAAGTTATGACCTCGCGCAACGTCACCTAACTTAATAAAAATCACGTTTGTTGCATGGGAGTCCTCTTATATATTAACTTGTATGTTTTTTTAGTACTTTTTGTTAAGAAATACATCAAACCTCATAATTTTAACTCTCTATCCATCACGGTTCTTTACAGCCTGGTAAGATAGACAGACGACGTAGTATCATTACCTAATAATAAAAAATATCTATATATATGTATGACTATTATATTAAGTATATCAGATATCTAGTACCCGTAACACAAGCTTAGAGCTTACCACGGGGCTAGATGTTGTTGTGTGAATTGTCTGGAAATATTTATATTTATTTATTTTTTATTCATTACCTAATAGGATCCCGTTCTACACTTTGGGTAAGGAACTCATAAACATCAAAAATCCACGTGTGATTCGAACTTAGGTCCCAAGGACCAAATTTGGTATAAAATTATGATATTTTTCTATAGTAAAACTCGAAAATTACCTACTACATATACCGATTGATATATAATGATAATGGGACTAACTTACAAGCAAAAGTTTTAATTTAAAAACCATCTAACTCCGGTCACGGAGCTCAAAGTTTATATTTGAGGGAACAAACATAAGCAAAGCAATTAAAAAAAGTAAAAAATATCGTCGTATTGAGAACCTCCTTTTTTCCGTTGAAAGTCGGTTAAAAATGGGAATGAGCGAAGTAACATTACACAACGACGGAAAAGAGGAACACTTAATACACTACAAAGTATGTATTCTGATAAAAAACAGTTACTCAAATGGGTAGCCATACTTAAAATATTTATTACCTACAATTATTACTAATTATATCCATTTCGACCATTTAAGCTTTCTAAGTAGAGTATTTATAGTAAAGTACTGTACCGTACGATTCTTAATAAATCATGATAACACCTTACCCCTTAAGTGAAATGTGGGTAGATAACGATTTAACAGTACTATGTGTGTCACCCGTGACGGGAGGCGGTCACGCGACGTGGAAGTACTCGTAAGTGAGCGCGTAAAAATTGACGCTCATCGGCTATTTATTATGACCGGCTATTTATTATGACCGGCTATTTGTCAGAAAATAAAAAAATAAAATATAGACTCGCCGAGGGTTCCGTGTTATTCAACAGTTTATATCATCTATACTAATATTATAAAGAGGAAAGGTTTGATTTTTTGTTTGTTTGTTTGTTTGTCTCGAATAGGCTCTGAAACTACTGCACCGATTTAAAAAATTCTTTCACCATTCGAAAGCTACACTATCCCTGAGTGACATAGGCTATATTTAGTTTTCAAAAATAATATGATTCCTTACCAAACTCCGATAATGTAACCCATGGTGAAAAAAAAAGAACCCAAAATCTTTCTTTAATCGCGAATGCTGCGAAAACTATTGAATATATAACAAAGTGATGTATTACAACTTTGTAGACCTTATTATTATCTACAATAAACGTCGTTACATCATATCTCTAACTATTATAGTTTTGTGACAATAACCGATTTTTATGAAAAAATAAACCTTAAATCTTTCTTTAATCGCGAATGCTGCGAAAACTATTGAATATATAACAAAGTGATGTATTACAACTTTGTAGACCTTATCATTATCTACAGTAAACGTCGCTACATCATATCTCTAACTATTATAGTTTTGTGACAATAACCGATTTTTATGAAAAAATAAACCTAAAATCTTTCTTTAATCGCGAATGCTGCGAAAACTATTGAATATATAACTAAGTGATGTATTACAACTTTGTAGAACTTATCATCATCTACAAAAAACGTCGTTACATCATATCTCTAACTATTATAGTTTTGTGACACTATGCGTTGTGGAGTGGCAGGCGTCACTCGGGCACGAAGGTACGGGAGGGGGGTTAAGATCACGAAATAATCTGTCGCGCGATCGGCTCCCTACTGAATGGTCATGTGCGGAAATAAAAAAATTGTCGCTTGATAATATTTTGTCGCTTAGTTAGTAGTTAATAATTCGTTAACAGGTAACTAATCCCATTCAAAAAGTTATTTTCAGAACTAAACCCTACCATTATAGCATAGATATTGTACATATCGTCGGTTGGCAGTTCAATTGGGTTAACCACCAAAACACGTAAAATAAGTTGAGTATACAGTTTTTAAGCATAATAATATAATTCTAACTTTAAAAAAATACAGTTACGCTACACATTTTAACTGTAAATTTTGCAGATTTCCGTCGAAATTATGTTGTAACTGAGTAGGTATTTAAAGTCAAGTCAAAGTCATGTATGTGATCAATGTATGTCAAAGTATGAGAACCATTTACATAAGTCGAATTGTTGTATTCCTATGACCGAAGAAGGTTAAGTTGGTATATGTATCTTGGCAAACCAGCATTGCTCTTACACTAATTCTTAGCTTGAACGAAAAATTATACACCAATATAAAACCAACTTTCTTCAAAAAACTAACGTTACACAAATTGACCCGAACCAAGTTTATGTTTGTTGTCGGTTACACCAAATTGAAGATTGCAATCAATAGTATGTTTTCTCTTACCTTAATCTTATTATAAATAATAAATCTAAATTTAAAATTTATGTAAAACCCCCGATTCGAATCCTTCAATTTCCTTAAAAGTAAAACACCATAATAATGTGTAATGTGCACGTAATGCGCTTTCATTTGATACTCGAGTTTTTGCAGATTTTCGGTTTTCCTTCCCCACTCTAACCCCCACAATTTTTAAACGACACAACCGATTTTCATGAAACATGTCTAAGAGCACTCGCGCCAGACTCACCTTTTAAACAAAAAAAACTAAGTTGAAATCGCTTCATCCGTTCGGGAGCTATGATGTCCCAGACAGACAGACACGTCAAACATATTATGACACCCCTCTTTTTAGTCGGGGGTTAAAAATGAATCGCAAAATGTGTTGCTAAGCGCATAACTCAACAACGCCTATACCAATTTAGCCAATTTATTTTTTTAAATGTTCGTTGGAGTTTATGGATGGTTTTTACGGCGAGAAAAATTCGAATAATTTTGAAACAATTTTTATAAATACCCGTGCAAAGCCGGGGCGTGCCGCTAGTTTATTGAAATAATTGAATCATTAAAAAAGAGAAACACATTAATGAAAAAAAGAGCATTACGTTTATAAAATCAATTTTGTTCTATGGGAGCCCCTTTAAATATTTATAAATTTTTTTGTTTTCAGTATTTGTTGATAAGAGCGACAAGAGAAATACATCGTCCATTGTTTTTGAGGTACAGCCTGGTGACGGACAGACAGACAGACAACGAAATCTTAGTAATAGGGTCCCGTTTCATCTTTTTGGTATGGTATGGATCCATAAAATGGTCAAGAATCGGGCATTACGGATATTACGACCGGCTATTTGTAAACACTAATAAAAAAACTAAATTTCATGTTTTTTGGAGATTAATTTCATGTTAAGAAACGATTTGAGTTTTAAGGCCCGGTACGGAAATTTTATGAGGAGTAAAATCAATTGTAACACGAAAAGTTGAGGCGTTACGTAGAAAGAGACAAACATATATATCTGTAGGATTGAACGTGTAAAAGAATGAGATGGAATACATTACACAGCGTATCTCATTCTCGGGGTCTCCTCTTTGCGCGATACTTCGTAGTCTCACTGTGTTTTATTTATATTATTTTGTAACATACTTTATGTAATACGCTTTATTGAAGTAATATAAATAATCCAAATAATTACAGATATATATGTTTGTTTCTTTTATCATTTTAGCAGATGCGTTCATTTACCCTTTTTTTCTATTCGATACACATCATAATTATCGTTCGTAAAGTGTAAACTCCAATCGTGCGTCGTAGCTGTCACACACACACTTTTTTTTATATTTTGTTTACTACCGTATAGGTGTTCTATCCTACTTTTTCGAAATAGTGGGGCAGATTAACGATACTAAAATAGTTTGGGGCACTAAACAAATTACAAGTGTAATCCAATGTTAAATATTTATGATTCCGATAATTCTTACGACCAAAAACTTAGAGTATTGCAGATATTGACTTTAAGGCTGCTAAACTAAAATGAGATTGGACGAGTCAAGTTACGTGGATGAATGCAAAGTGGACTCCTAAAGCAAAACGGCTTCGTGGAGGGCCAAGAAAATGCTGACGCAATGAATTGGAAAATGACGACAGTCTAAAGTTGGCACAAGATCGAATAACTTATAGAAATTTGGGTAAGGCCTTTGATTAGTAGTGGGATACAAGTAGCTAAGAAACAACAACGGATTGTACTCTGGTAGTGCCGGCAGAAGTGAAAACTTCGAACAGGCGTGGCCTCATCGAAGTTGACAATTCTGTCGTGTCGCGTGTCGTTCTGACGATGTGATACGAGTTTAACATGTTTCACACATTTCAAAATGTGCGCAAAGCCGCAGAAGATTTAGCTATTACTTACTTATCCGGATTTTTACTTTTACTCATTTGGCTATCCGGCTTTACGTCGCCATCCCTAATGCGTGGTGTAATCATTGCCTATGACAGCATTGTCCGGCTAAATTACATTGACCGTGGATGCGGTTGAACTTGTATAACGGCTTTGTCTACTGTCAAATGGACTGTGTCGGGGTTATTATGGCTATTTAGGTCCAGACAATCAACAATACCTAACTGACTAGGTAAAGTAGGTACCTGTTTAAGTTTCATTGACAAACTTTTCAAACCACAGTCCCGTTACAACTGTCAACCGCTTGTGTCAACGTAAGTACTGCATCTATAGCATACATTGAAGTATCAATAACCAATTATTGTTATATTGAGCTGCAGGACATAACTGGACCTAAACAGTACTCATGCTGGAAGTGGTCTTCATTTTATCACCCGAGAACGTGTAACCCACCTTTCTAGGTTGACAAAAAACCTAGGATGGAAATATTTACACCCTAGTTGTCGATTCCAGATGCATGGATGTCGCGTGACGATCGAATTGACGAATATTGTTTAGATTTTAGGAACTATACAACGGGTTATCATAAAACTATAATAAATAAACATTTCCAGACAATCCACTTATTATAAAGTGGATCGCGCTGATTGTTAACAATACTATGGCAAAGATGGACGACGCCAAAGGGCATGAAAATACCTCTTCATTCTAATCTTGAAGATACCTAAGATAAAAATGTACAAGTACTAATAATTTACTAATTCTGGTTGTTCTACCTGATCCGAATAGGTAGGTTCCTGAGCTAAACTAAAGTTATATAGGTACTTGCTATTTTTAGAGCTCCGCAAAGCGATATCATTACCTAGAAGTACATAAGAATTAGGTCAACATTTCCAAGGATCATTAACTTTCATAATAAATCACAACTAACGATCTATTTAGTAGAGAAACATGACTTAGGCTATAAAGTTGTGCTTAAAATAGGGTTCATTGATAAGTGCCACAAATATCAGACTGTGGTTTGAAGTAAAAAAGTATTGGAACTTTGTATTTCAGAGTAATTTAATCTGTGTATATTAATAATATACACAGATTCGGACCTCTTTGCTCACTTTCAAACCCCATAACATTTAAATGGCTAAACTGATTTTCATCAAGCATTATATATCTAAGAACACTCGCGCGAAAGTCACTTTTCGTACTATACCATATTGAAATCGCTTTATCCGTTCGGGAGCTATGATGCCATAGACACACAGAGATAAACAGAGATACAGATCAAACTTATAACACCCGTCTTTTACGGTCGGGGGTAAATAAAATTGTGATCTAATTTATTCACTCTATAAGAGTATAACGGACAGTTCCATGCTTAAGCGTGGGCACACTTTACCTTAAGCCCTATTATAGTTATAAGTACCGTGAGAAATGTGAAGAGATTTTTCTTAAAACAGCTGAGTGTCGAAATCGGAATTTCACTCGAGTGGCTATACTTTATAAGAGAAGCTTGATGAATACGCATTTGAAATGGAACACAATAATTTATGAGTTACTTTTATAATGTATGAGTTGATGAATTTTAGGTTATTATGCGTATATCGTTTTGGAATTGAAAAAAGTTCCAATTAGTTCGCTAGATGTCGCTGAGTCACACAAAGGCAAAGTTTCTAGCCATCAGAACCTTGGTTTTTGAGTTATATTCAGTTTTTACTGATGTTTTACTTTCAAAGTTATCGCGATTTACACTGTTCATTTCAAAAACAAGAATTATTCACGTAATAAACTAAAGTTAATAAACTTTCGACATTTCGGACTTCGGAAGTCAAGAGACTTATTTCTTCTACAATACGTGAGTTAATCCAGCTTCTTAAATTATTGAAATGTGATTTAAAACAAATCTGACTTTTAAGAGAACGTTATCAACTAGACATTAAATATGGGTGGGTGTTTGAAGGCAAACATCGTGAGGAAACCGGCATGTTCCGAGAACTTTAAAAGAGTTTGAAGGACGTGTGATATTCACCAACCCGCACTTGGCCAGCGTGGTGAATTAAGGCCTTATCTCTCTCTACAAGAGAGAAGTCCCTGTGTCCCAGCTGTGGGAAAGTTAATAGGGTGATGATGATGAATCATATGACCTAGGTAATTAAATAAAGCTATCAGTCACTTAGGTCTTCGATAGGTAGTCCCAATAAGGAAGGGTTTATAGGCGGAAATATATTATAACAACGGGCCGAGCGGCCAAGTTTCACTTCCATACTGGTCTCTATCCAAATTCAGTCATTGATTACAATAATGGCCGAGTTATTTAGTATTTACGCAATTTATAACGATAATCTAATATATAAAATTTCCATGTCACAATGATAGTTATTGTACTCCTCTAAAACGGCTTTACCTAGTTTTACCTTATTTTTTAAGCATATTCAGTAGCCTAGCTAGTAACTAGGTACATAAAATCGAAAGTTTGAAAAAAAAGTTTGTCATAAAGATGACAAACAATTAAAGATTATTAGTTACTAAGTCATAAAGTCATTCCGGAACTTTGATGCTCAATATCTTGGCAATTTCTTAATAAAATAAATAAAGCGAAAAATATGCATCCAGTATTTCTGGACAGGTAATATACGGACTAAATAGGTTACCATTTTATGTAGTCATCATACCTCTTATATCCATACCTTTTTATCAATATAAATCTAAATTTAAAATTTAAGAAAAACCCCCGATTCCATTCCAATCCTTCATTTCCTTAAGTGTAAAACGACATAATATTATGTAATGTGGACGCGATGCGCTTTCATTTGATACCCCACACTAGTATATTTGCAGATTTTCTGTTTTACTTCCCCACTCTCACCCCCATAACTTTTAAACGGCTCAACCGATTTTCATGAAACTTGTCTAAGAACACCCGGGCCAAACTCATCTTTCATACAAAAAAAAACTAAATGGAAATCGCTCCATCCGTTCGGGAGCTTTGATGTAACAGACACAGACAGACAGACACATCAAACTTATAACACCCCTCTTTTTTGATCGGGGGTTAAAAATGGTAAATCAAAATTAAACTTAAGCTGCCGTATCTAAAATTTAGCAACCAGGACCAGACACAAAAAAACCCCGGATTTAGGAGCCCATGCCCAGGTTTCCATAAGTATAAAGACAAATTAATAAAATTGGAGTGTTAAACACTCCAATTTAGCTTAGCGTTCCTAAGAGACTTCTTTCTAAGTGTGGTGTTAAAAACTTTGTCACTCTTTATAAGCACAATGAGACAACAGCCAATCTAGATTACTTAGATTAACTTAGTTAACGTTAGTGCAAAGTCCAGTTCTGTCGCGGCATTGGATGAATGATGAACGCGGTTATTAATAAACACTGATAGTCTCTAAACAAGAGAACCATTATTAACTGATCATGATCAATCACTAATCGCCAGGAATGTGCGAGATCCTCGAACTGTTCCGATCTATCTATCAATTAAAATTCTCTGGCTAGATTCACAGATTTAGATATTATATACTTCACGAAGAAGGAGAATAACCATAATTAATTATTTTACAAAGTCTTGACAATTTGGCCGTAATTTTAAGGGTTAAAAATAATATTACAACTTTTAAGTTCAGTACCAATATTGTCGCTACTCTATCTATAAATGAGTATACTCTGATAAGATTCATAGATTTATATGGTAATTCATAATCATAAATTATCAAAATTAACGCAACCTACTCAATTCTAGAACAAATGACGGATTTGCATGCATTTGCAAAATGTTTAAATAATAACACAGACAAAATACATAATTTAAAACATTTGTTTAATATTAATGATTTCCTGATTCTGTTTCTGAGTGATCTGATTACATTCATTTAGGTATAACATTCAATCACGTTTTAAAATATCAAAACTGCAACTGAAATTTATTTAAATGTTTTTCTTTATCTATAATTATTCGTCTGGCCAACTTATTAGCTAGCATATTTAAAACTCCTAACCAATAAATCTAAATTTAAAATTTAAGAAAAACCCCCGATTCCAATGACATAATTTCCTTAAACGTAAAACAACATAATATTATGTAATGTGGACGCGATGCGATTTCATTTGATACCCCACACTAGTATATTTGCAGATTTTCGGTTTTCCTTACCCACTCTCAGCCCCATAACTATTAAACGGCACAACCGATTTTCATGAAACATGTCTAAGAACACTCGCGCCAGACTCACCTTTCATACAAAAAAACTAAATTGAAATCGCTCCATCCGTTCGGGAGCTATGGTGCCACAGACAGACAGACAGACATAGGTATAACACCCCTCTTTTTTGGTCGGGGGTTAATAATGAGTAATTAGTAATTACCAAAAGTCAGTTACAGTGGTTGAAATTTGACCGAAAATAGCCTCTGCAACATCTATCCTTAGTATTAACTGCTTACAAAATCAATGTCATAATATTCTGTTTTATATTTGTTTTTAGGGTTAAAAAAAAAAAAAAAAAAAATCATATACTTATACCAGCCTTAAAGGCATTATCACGAGACCCGGGGGTAGTCGCCCCCGGAGTTGAAGCCGGGGTAAGGAGCGCAAGCTCGAGGCCCCACCCTGCGCCCTCAACCGAGGGACGGAAGACAACGATGCGATGCAAAGTTAACCGACGTTGCGTGACGTCAGTTGGATGGGTGACCGCTTTAACTGCATCCAACTTTTTTTTTATATTTTTTGTTTTTTTTTGTAAGAAATTGTGTATAGACTGTACACGGAACCCTTTTTGTCGTATGAGTATCTCATACTTTTTTTTTTTTATATGGTCAATTTCTGTCTTAAATATAAAGCGTGTCAAAAGTAGGTTTCTATAAATATATTTCATGATTTGCACCCGTGCAAAGCCAGAGAGTATCTCCTAGTAGTACTAGTATTAAATGACGTTAGACTGCACTAGTCTGTCTGTCCATCACCTTCAATATAAGTTCAGGGTCGCAGCATAATACGAAGCACATGGGCTGCGTCTGTGTTTTGTTAGATCGACAGCTGTACTTCACGGAAGGGAATCAATGAAATATTGAACATCGCTGAATGAAATTTTTTACATCCGGCTGGGTTTCGCGTTACCTATCAATAGATCAGTCGATCTTTTACCTGAATCAATAGATCAATAGTTGTGATCATGGTATTGACTTCTAAGCTGTGCGTGATTTTTTAACCTAAAATATTTCGTTTAAAATAACTATTTTAATAATTTTTAATAAGTGATAAACCTCAATCTCTAGGATCTACAATGTCCTGTTTCGGGTCTGGGTGTTTTCTAAGTATCATATGTATGTATTAAAAAAAAATTATCTATGTAGTATCAGTCACCTAACACCCATAGTACAAGCTCTGCTTAGTTTGGGGTTAGGTGATGCTGTGTGAGTAGTCCGGAAATATTTATTTATTATAAAAATTAAAAATAATTTTGGTAAAAGTTATTAAGAAAAAACGTTGTTCCTGCATCTATAAAACACAAGCTACGCCGTGGCTTGAAAAGCAAGTAAGGCATAACTACACAGCAGAAAAATACAACATCGATATAGACATATTAATATATGTAATTATCTATACTAACTACTTTATAATAGTTTGTTTTGACGTGTCTAAGTTTTGGGTTTGCAAACAAACATTATATAATTATATACTAGTCGACCCGACAGACGTTGTCCTGTCCCACGTCTCAAAAAACAATATCCAGTTGACCGTATTGTGAATCTAAACCATGCCCAGATCCCCTTGAACACACACAAAAAATTTCATCAAAATCGGTCCAGTCGTTTGAGAGAAGTTCAGTGACATACACACTCACAGAAGAATTATATATATAAAGATATATTGCCGCCACAATCCACACAACAACGTAAGCTCTAAAGCTTGTGTTACGGGTACTATATATACATCTTATATATTGAATATTATATACATACATACATAATATAGATTATTTTTCTCTTAATTATATTTAAATGAATGAATACAGAAAATACATCCCTATAATTTAGTATCTATTTTAAGGAAAGATTCAATTCCAGGCTGACCTCAGTTTTGTGGAACAATTGTCACGTCCGCAGAAACCCACACTAATCTTCACGACAATATAGGCCAGTTGGCTTAACAAAACCTCGCTTATTAATAAAACATTAGTCTATTTTTACTGTGGTATGGGTCATATCTTTTGGATTTTTTTTTTAAATAAAACTTGCTGACATAAGCATACCTTGTTTAGCAAAATAAAAAATAGATGTTGGCCGATTCTTAGACGTACTCAATATGCTCACAAAATTTCATGAGAATCCGTCAAGACGTTTCGGAGGAGTACGGGAACGAACATTGTGACAAAAGAATTTTATATATAAGTATACGTAACAAAAGAAATTGTAATATAAACATGTACATAAATCTTGTTTAAAGTTGATGAAGGTTGACATGTCTACCTTACTTTACCTACCTTAATTATTAAACACTTAGAAGTAAGGCGGTACTACTATTTTAAGGTTGATTTTACTTACTTAAAATATTTTTTTAATTTACATTAAAATAAAACAAACAGGAAATATTCAGTTTCATGCACACGCAATTTTCAATATCAAACCATCCTACGATACACCTCATCATAAAGTATAACCACATCTAAGCTTTCAGTTAAACTGAATTAATAATATTTTTATCGTTAACCACCCATAACTAAGAGAAAAACATAAATGGCACTGTTAGCTTAGCGTGAGTTTATTCTGTGACTAAGTTGTTTCAAGAAATTGGATTTTAGATTGTTATCGCATTACGAGATAAGATTGGAGTCACGATTGTTATAATCTCTTAAATGGCGAGTGAGTGGGTTTTGGAGTTTCAATATGTACCTTTCTGTATAGTAATTAGGTAATATAAATATACAAAATTGTTTATTAAGCTAGAAGCAACATAAATTACATTGCAATGCAATAACTTTTAATTATTTTTTATTTTAATACGCGTTAAAATCCACTTAGGTAATCTATGTAAACGGGGTGAAAAAAGTTTATTCATACAATCCATCGTCTTTTACAGTTTTGCTATACACATTTTAGCTGAGGGCACTAGAAAATATTTGATGATGATGATGATGGTGAATGGCATTTGGTACCTACACATATTTCTGTTATTCGATGTCTGTGATAGTTCCCTCTTTGTCAAAAGAAAATGCCGCTAATATGTTCAAAAAGAGGCACTCAGTAAAATTTGATATCGAGATAATATTAAACTGACTGCCTCAGTGGCGCTGTGGGCAAAGTCTGCGGTGCAATAAGTTCGATTCCCGCCGAGGGGCCAAGTGTTTATAATATGTTCTGCAAGCACTTTCTCCTTGGTACGGGTGTTTAATATGTATACTCAAAATAGGTATGTTTGTATGACGATTAAATTGAGTATATCAGTCAAAGTCAAAGTCAAAACGTTTATTTCCTTAGAAGCACATAGCCTACATGGACAGGTCAACTTAAAATTAATAAAACTAAATTGCTTAAATAACAAATATCAAGGAAATAACATTGTCTTGACAGTTCGCTTCAATGTTTTATACTGAGTTGAGAAGCGAATAGAACAACACAGCTTTATCAGTTATTACAATTTTGTAGTTATTACAATTTTGGAGTTCTTATTTATAGGTAACTATTATAAAGTTTAACATTTACAATAAAAAAATGTTTGTCATGTAAGGAAGCTATTATAACATGAGCATATCAGTCCTGGTCAACCAGAATTATTAGAGCCTGTTAATGTGGAACTAAGCAACATCTATCCAAGCTGCATAATTCTTTATATAATTATTTATAGAGTAATACGCTTTTTTCATTCAATCAGATGTCTTGTAAACGTAACCACAAGCTTAGAGCTTACAACGGGGCTAGGTGTTGTTGTGTCGATTGGCCAGCAATATTTATTCTTATTTTACAAATTGGATCAATCAGACTAGGGAAGGAATACGATAGTTAGTAGTACCACCGATTACTGATCTATATTTAGATTAATATGGCAGCCTATTAAAATTAAAGAAATTGTCACTGATTGTGTTTAACCAGGGAAGAAACCGAATAAGTTAGTACTTAATGGGAAACAATTCGAACATTCGACTTACAGTTAATTCGCGGTACCTATGCGCTACTTAGTGATGTGTTGCAACCACACCTACCAGGAAAACATTAGCTCATTAATGGCAAACGAATAATAGTAGTACAACCGATTACTGATCTATATTTAGATACATCACACTGGTATTCTAAGAAGTGGATAATTCAGTTAGCCACATTGTTGTAGTCAATAACATTTCGTGGAATGATTCTGTGCAATATCTTCAATGAGTTTACCATTATTTATGACTAATGTTACAATTGGATGTTGAGTCAATCCATCAGTTTAAAGCGAAATCCGATGATATACATATTGTATTTTGCCTGTGTTTTTTAAATTATACTATGTTATAAGATAAGACAGTACCTATGTAATAGAAGTTTACTAATATTGTAAGTATGCAAATGTGTAAGCAAAACTACTGAATGGATTCTGCTGAAACTTCACAAAAATATAAACTAAATATCAGATTTGCCATTTCTCGCGGGAAAATCAATAATTAGGCGCTTAGCCCAATTTAAATTAGATTTGGCACGGACATAAAGCTGTTTTCCAAGTTAGGACAAAAGCTACTTTTTTCCGATGGAAATTCAATTATTTCGCAGGCAAAGCCGCGATCTGACAGCTAGAGTACCTATTATGATTATTGCAAGATTTTTCTCGTTCTCAATTATTTTTGAATAAATAAAAAGATAACACTGTGTTTTCCAGCCATCTCTCTGTTTCATATTATCTACATACCTATTAACTTAATAAGTCATACTAATAATTGTACTACATATTATTATTCTGTGGTCATACCTACGATAAACTATTTTATCAAAAGCCAGTTCATTCAACCGTATTCGCAAACAGATACTACGCCAAAAAACTTGTTTCTCAAATTCTCAGCTGGCTATAATTTCATCTGTAATGTGATGGACTGTTAATTCATCGTACGAGGTTTAGTAACTATAGTATAATCTGTGGCATGTCTGATGCCATTTCGGCGTCTGGTTTTGGTAATTAGCTAATTGCTAGTTACCTACTTCTCAAACTTATGTCCCACATACATCAGCAGAGAATTTTTATATATTTTTTTATTTATTGATAAACTATTTACAATGCCTTTACAGTTGGACACCAAAGCGACAAAGAAATATAAAAAAGATATAGGTAATAAGACTCTCCTTAAGAGAACCAAGCTTTATACCTACCTATACAAGGAATAGTGTTGGGACCGTTTTATTTACCATTATTATTTTGATTGGTCATATTCCATGTGAACAAGTGTTTTTTTTTCGATTTTTTTTAAACAATAGTCTTTAAATATTTTGACTATCATGATTCTGATTATAATTTTATTGTGACTAGGTAAAATTATGTTATCAAATGAGTAGGTTAGTAGGTGTAGGAGATATCTTATACTGTGAGTGAATGTCGAATAGTGGGTAAAAATCTACGATCCTACTGAATCAATTCAAATGAATGCTTTTGACTAATTAAACTTATTTAGAAAAATAATAAATTAATAAAATAAGTACCACAAAATCACTCTGTATGTATTTTATTTACCAATCGTAAAGCTCTGACATTAAATCTGCCACTTTGAATGGTCGTGACAGTTCAAGGAGAAGTCTGCGGCGCCCGCGCATCGTATTAGGGCTGAGAAGCAACATGACATTTCATTTGATCATTTTTACAGCTGCACTTGCAATCATGTTTGATTTATTGTCCAATCGATGTAACATTTCCTTTCCTTTGAGTATGATAAGTATTTTAAAATGTTAAGTAATTTTTTATTTAAATAAAATAAGTAAAATAAGTAAACGTATGCAACTTATTTTATTTAATTAAACTTCGTCTTGAACTCAATTTCTAAAAAGTAAAAAAAAAAAATCTTTGTGAGGTAGAGGTACATATTTGAGGTCGTACCATTTTGTGCAAAAACCACAAACCGGTATTTATAGCACTATCATTGAACATAATTTAAATACTTTTCCTATTGGGAGGTTTTTTAAATGTGATTTACCTTTATAGGTATGTATGATCCTATGAAAGTTTCGGGGAATGATGGATATAATTATTTACTGATTATTTTCAAATATACCCTCAGTTATTTTCATCCTCTTTATAATTTAGTAGCCTTGCTGAGCTAGATTTTTTTATTACACGCCTATATATTAATTTATTAAACTAGCTACTAACCTGTCCAAATAAAATCCAAAGACCGTTAATTTTAAACGGTAATCAACAGGTTAAATCCGTATATTTAATTGTATAAACACACAACACTATTTATTAAATCAGTTTATGAAATGCACATCACTAAACCGGGTTCTTATTCTTAAAAATATCAAAGGAATATTAGGTATTAATAGTTCGATTCAATTGTAAATTTCGAACACGCTAATTCCCGTTCGAATTTTAACTGACGCGGCTGACGTCGAGAAAGGCTTACGCGCGAATGAATGGAGGATGGATGGAGGACGGCGACGAGGCGACCGGTCGCGTAGTAGGCTATAATAGGCACGGTTTATAAAATAACAAAAATATTTAATTGAAACACAATAAGATTGTGTAGGTACCTACTTGAAAATGGTTTTTATTGTGATGAAATACCTAGATAATTTTTAAGCAAAACAACTACATTTTTGTGATATTTTTTTACGAAAGAAAGAAAAGAAGAACGCTTTTTGAAAAAAATTGGAAAAATCTTTTGATAAATCTATTGTAGTGTAATATTGATTATTTTATACGATGTTTTATATTCGTAGAAAAAAATGCGGTAAGTACTTAGGTACCATATCTCCCATTTTTACGACCGATAAAAGATTCTTTTGGCATACCTAACTTTTTTGTCCTTGACATTTGGGAAGGTCGATAGGTAAATAAAGTTAGAGAGATCTAGTTACGAGTAGATATGTGGCAGAGGTACTTACTTTGAATTTGTAATGTAATGTATGCAGTCTTTTATCGTTTAGTAGGACATTATTTTAGTATCTCCATTTCATTGAACGTAATTTACCTAGGTACTTGACTTTACAAGTAATCTTGACGTGTGTGGTACCTACTCATAGAAGTCTAAATTATGTATTTAGCTTGCAAGCCGCATTCGACCTTCAGTTGTTATAAAAATCAATCTGGTAGATAAATAGTTATTTAGGACCTATAGTTTTGCTCAACTATCCTGGCTTTTGTTTTTGAACATTACAATAAATAAAATAAAATAGGTAGGTAGGTACCCTATGTGTGTATACTAATTAAATAGACAAGACTTCTTGATAAGAGTCTTGATAAGTTACCTACCTACATAGGTACAGCATTATTGTTAAAAAAAAACAATAATTATATTTATTTCATAGATTAATAAATTATTATTGTTTTTTTATTTAAAACACACACACACCTGTGTCAAATAAACAATAAAAATGAGAAAACCTTCTTTTTCATATTTTGTATATTTTTTTTATAAAACGTCATTCCACTACGTTCCATCACACACACTTAGTAAATCTCTAAAGATTCTGGGCACAATTATTATAAATATTTACTAAAATAGCCAATGATCAATTTAACAATTTTCAATATTAATTAATTTTAATTGTATCTTGTTACAAATCAATGTATGCCATGTTAATGATTGGCTTACATTTTATTTGCGTCTAGCGGTCGAGTCATAAATCACTACGATAGACAAGCAAACAAAGCGTTTGTTTGTCAGTCACTAGACATCTTCCACTAACGATCTATAACGGCCTGTTTTGCGGGCAAAAAATAGCCCGGCTTTTTGGTGTTTAACAATTTGGGTAGAATGTAAAAAATAAATTAATCTTTTAATTTGGGAAAGGGTTATACTCGTAGGGTGGGTATTACTGAAAATGATATATTGTTATCACCTGAATTTAATTTAAAAATAATTTTATTACATAAGTAAATTAAGTGTAGGTAAAATAAAACCTTTTTTTTAATACGCTCTAGCCTACATAAACAGAATCAAAAATTTAAGATCGTATACAGTCTGTTAACACGACTATTTATAAGACATTTATTAATGTTTTCTATTTACGGTTAGCAACTTACATACAATTAAAAAAAAACTTTTTTTATGGTTTTTACTACTATATATACTATATATATACCTAATCAAATTCAACTTCAACAAAAAATGGTAGATATCAAAAATATGTACCTATTACAAAAACATCAATTTAAACTACTTTTGGAAGCTGTGTGGATTTTTTGCTCGGTTCTTTGGTGATGAAAGGTCGCGTTGGGAGGTCGACGCTCCAACACCCCAATTAAGTAATGAATGGGTCCATATTGAAAAATAAGAACAACAATCTATAGAAATTATTTGATTTGTGTTTTTAACACTTTTTATGTGAGAAGTATAGGGCTTTTCCATGACTGGCCGTTTGTTTATTTATTTTTATTGACTCGAGTCAAATACCATAGTTGATAGATAAACTAATTTTGTCCACAATACCTAGTTGTAGTTTATACAATTGTACTACAAATTTGGCTAGGACAATCATCATCATCATAAAATAATGTTAAAATATGTTCTAATTCATTTTTCATTCACTTAGGTATTTTAAATTCATAAGACCTTTGCCTGGCAAAGGGAAATTCAGCTGGTTCATAATTTTAGGTCAATCGTAAAATCAGTTGCGAGATTTGATTACAGAATAAGATGCTGCTGTAACAAACTTTTAGCTCAAACAATATCACACATCGGGACTTTTGAAACAAAATGAAAGCTCATAAAAACATATTTTAAGTCGCAAAGCTACACATTCCAATCAAATGAATCACGTAAGTTAATAGGTGTAGAACTACAAAAACAATAAGGTCAATAGCATAGAACAATCAACCGAACGGCTAAACTATGAACGGTCCGTTTCAATCGACACTTGCTCAAACAATGCAGCGATACTAGGCTTAGTACAAACAAATTGTATAACCAAAATATGCAATGTACACCTGTTCGTTTAAATAAGATAGGTAAGTTTATTTAAAACTGTTTAGTTCCTGAAATAAATAAATATAAAATATCTATGCTTGTGTTACGGGTACCTAATGCTTGCAGAACATTATAGGAATTGAACCCGCGACCTTCGCCCACCGCGCCTCTAAAGCAGTTAGAAAAAGGAGAAGGTTTAGAATTAGAATTCTTGAAACTTAATTTGAAGAATGAGGAGGTTTTCAATTTGAAGACAATTTTGACGTATAACAAGAACATATAAGTATTTGAACGTATTCAACGTAACGGTTTATGGTTTTAAAAATGTTCTAAAATTAATTACCTACTGAAATTGAATCCCAAAACACCCAATTTGTCAAATGTTTTTGTGGCCACCATAAAAATGCTAATTTAGTAAATCAAACCCAGACACCTGTATACGTGCACAAAATAACTAAGACATAATATTTCTTTTTTACCTATAAGTGTTGCCAGATTTTTCCTGTTACGTCATACATTTATTAATGCCCTGTTAGCCGTGACCGAGCGCCGTCCTGTCGCTACCTAATCTCCACACTTCAGTCACAATGTCTATTAACTTGCCTCATACAGAAAGATCACTCAGAGTAAATATTGAAAAGTGTCTATTGTGTCTAGTGACGATGGAAGTCCATTTCAAAACAATTGAGAGTCCATTGTATTGAATGGTCAATCATGGTTTCAGTTGTAATGTTATTTATTTTTCAATTCATTCATTTCTCTAACGAAGTTCAACAATTGTTTTATTAAATAAAGAATAATAAAGCGTAAAGTAACTGATGGCTTTTTACAACATAAATTATCTTCACAACAATATCTAATTCACAGCATCAAAATTACAGTATTATGTGATGCCTAAGATAACAGATATGGCAGAAAAGTAAAAAAAATGCACACATTGCACAAAATATGAGTATTTCCTGAATAGCTAATTAAGTTCAGTTACTAATTAAAAATCCAGGGTAATTAATTTTACATAATATACGATTTAACTTTTTACTTTTTTAAGTCTGTTAAACACAACATTAACAACTGATTTGATGCGGTTTTTGTTTGTTTTTGTTTACAGATTTTTTTTTATATTTTGTTTTTATATCCGTGAAAACTTTAATGAAGTTTTCTAGTGTTAAATTGATTTGTATTTGTAAGTTTTTGGTTTTGCAATAAATAAAATAAGAGTATCCTTTCTGCAATATGCATAACCACAACGTTATTGTGCATGCAGGCGGAATGAAGTAAATATCACTCACTATACGGCGTTCATAAGCAAGTTTCCAGGAATTTATTAATTTAATCCGTAAGTCAACTGTGGTTATGAAGTTTATGTTAATGTGACCTTATCCTACTTTTCACTTAGTACGTAACTCGTCCCCATGAAAAAATAGGTTGTGAGGTCAAATTCCTGTAATGAATTGCATAAAAAAAAAAGTTACGAGTTTCTTTATTTTATATAACAAAGGTTACAAGTCATGTTATTATTTTATATATTTATGTAAAAATGTACATACATAAATAATAGTATATGCATTAATACAATAAATTTGTTTTAATTACGAAACATAATCTTAATATATATAAATCTCGTGTCACAATGTTTGTCCTCAATGGACTCCTAAACCACTTAACCGATTATTATAAAATTCGCACACCATGTGCAGTTCGATCCAACTTGAGAGATAGGATGGTTTTTACGGCGAGAAAAATTCGAATAATTTCCGGAAAAATTATACCCGTGCGACGCCGGGGCGGGCCGCTAGTTTAATAATAAAAATTACAGACTTACGAGATTTTAAAAGTGTAAAATTATGTAATTGGTTCGTTGGTTGGTGTAACGGTAGGTCGATGCGTATTAGCGGAGGTGTAGAGTCAAATCTTGGGTGCGAATGATTACGGTGGGTATGTAGGTACCTTATTCGTCTCTATTTCATATTCAGAAGAAGATTAAGACGCATCCGCAAACTTACTCACAAATGTGATAAGAATAGGAGTTTTTTTTAGTTTACACTTAAATGCACTTTGCTAAGACAGTAATAAATGCAAGAACTAAATGCGAACGGCGTTTTTTTTTTCGAACATTTCGTTTACGTTTGCGACGGCAAAATGTCGCAACAATCCAAAAAAACCTCGTAATTATTCATATCTCTCAAGAATCTCACTCGGTTTTCATTTCTACTTCATAAACAAAGGCATTAAGATAAACAAACGATTTAGCATAACAATAGAAAGCTTACGTCCAAGGCTAATTTATAGCCTCTTAATCGAGGTTCTAGTATTTTATCGATTCCTAAAGCTCGTGTTTAATACTCTGTCAGCTTATCGCATAGGACGAAGGTGGTACTAAAAGCCGAGTGATTTTTACTAAGCTCGAATGTAAGCTAGAGTTAGTCCTTACAAGACTCTTGTAAGACACATTCAGCTGGTTGAATCTAAAGGTTCGTTTCGTAAATAAAATTTTAAAAAGTAGATTTTTAACAAAAAACCACCTACTTTTAGTTTGTCATGTTTTAGTTTACTACACACTCGTTGAGTATACTACAATAAAAATAAATGGAGAATTAAAAAAATACGAGAAATTCATAACCTCTTTTTTTGAAGTCGAGAAGGTTGGATATTGAAAAATGCCCTACAAAACAATCACAATCGAGAACTAAAAATACAGCGGAAAGTGAGAATTTATCGGAATCGGAATTTGTCGGAATTTTGAGATAACAAATAAAAATTTGGTAAATCTTAAGGCCGCCCATTATGACACTATTATATTTATATTTCATTTTTTGTTTTGTAAGTGGTGTCCAATAAAGTGTATTGTATTGTATCTAATATATAAAATTCTCGTGACACAATGGTCGTTACCGTACTCCTCCAAAACGGCTTCACCGATTCTCATGAAATTTTATATGCATATTGAGTAGGTCTGAGAATCTGCTGGGTCAGCTAGTAATAATATAAATTTAAGGGCTATTGAAGGGCTTTTGTTACATAAATAAAAAATCACTAATGAAAATTTTTAAGTTTGGTTTGAGCTAGCTGTTCATTCACTTGCAGTTTCGATGCAGTTAAAAAGCTTTTACCATGGGAATGACTTTGAAAGCTGCAGTTACATATTGGTTACAAATCAATGGGGTTTCCGTTACGGCGGACTTGTTTTAAGACCTATGAAAAAGTACTTGGTGGACCCGATATTTTATAAACCTTTTCTCACGACAATTAGTTCGTTACGAGAAGGGCTATAGGCATATTTTTAAGTTTTTTGAATAAGTGGGCTCGAAGTAGCGGACATCACCCACAGTGTACAGCCTGCTTCCATTCGAAAAAATTAGGAATTAAAGAAATAAATAAATATTTCCAGACATTTCACACAACAACATCTAGCCCCGTGGTAAGGTCTAAGCTTGTGTTACGGGTACTAGATATCTGATACACTTAATATAATAGTCATAAATATATTGATATTTTTTATTATACATATTAAACACCCAGACCAAGGAGATCGTGCTTGCAGAACATACAAACACTTTCACCCTCGGCGGGATCGAACCTGCTACCTCTTGCGCCGCAAGCGGACCCTCGCCCACCGCGCCACTGAAGCAGTTTTAAGACACACAGTCATCATATAATGGCCCGCGAATGCTCTTTTTAACCCTCGACCGAAAAAGAAGGTGTAATAAGTTATACATGTCTGTCTGTCTATGGCATTATAGCTCCTAAACGGATATTTTTTTTTTGTATGAAAGGTGATTTTCGCTTGAGTGTTCTTAGACATGAAAATCGGTTGAGCTATTTAAAAGTTATCGGGGTACAGTGGGGAAGAAGAACCGAATATCTGCAAATCAACTCAAGTGGGGTCTCAAATGTAAGCGCCTCACGTGCACATTACAGGTAATACGATTTTTTTAAATAAAACTAAGGTTTTGGAGACGCGTTTATTATTAATATTATTAATTGAAAGCCGTATTGGCTAAGTGGGAGGACACTCGACTATCATTCCGAAGGTCGTGGGTTCAAACCCCGCCATGCACCTCTGGATTTATCTTCTTGAGAAATTTATGTGCGCTTTAAACACGTGCTTTAACGGTGAAGGCAAACATCGTGAGGAAACCGGCATGTTCTGAGAACTTTAAAGAGTTTGAAGTACATGTGACATTCACCAACCCGCAATTGGCCAGCGTGGTGAATGAAGGCCTAATCTCTCTCGCCAAGAGAGCAGTCCCTGTGTCCCAGCAGTGGGAACGTTAATAGGGTGATGATGATGATGATTAATTGAACCTTGGTTTGACTAAAATATAAATCAATGGTGGTTCAAAGGAATTAAATAAATTGTTATGATACAGAATATCACCAAATCAAACAAAAGATTACGTAACAAAAACACTTTATTGTACCCCAAAAAAAAAACAATAGTTAAAAAATCACATATGAGAAAGAAGTACAAAGAAGCATTGTTCCTAGATATACCAATCAGCATAACTAGATCCGTCGTGTGAATGTCAACAAAACCCGAGTGATATCCTTACGGATGTGGGCGATAGGTCGCCTCGCCACAACCCTATCGGATTACTTGGGAGCGAATAAAAACTCGGTGTTCATTTACTTTTGTTGCGTAATATTTACTGGGTAGTGTCGTGTCGTTAGTATTACATGTCAAGGGTACAAATTGTAGATAGGTAGGTTATATGGGGAGGGTAACGTGTTTTTAGCATTGAATACGTTTTATAACCTAGACTATAGCTAAAGAAAAAAAAAACTAAAGCTAGCGACGCCACGTCGTTGCCTGTGTTTTATGGATTTCCAGCGATAAAAAGTTGCGTATAGCCTTTCTCAATAAACTAGGATATCTTACAGTGAAATAATTATTCAAACCTTCAGATTCATAATATTTTTACAGATAAAGATAAATTTTATTTTATTTATTTTCAAAATAATTAACATTTATTTTTTTTATTAACTAAGTATGTTCTTATACTATTTTTAAGTTTACTCAGTCTATATAAATAAACCCGTTTTCAAATGAATATTGTATAACGCGCGTAAGTCTTGAAAATGAAATAATTCATGTTAAAAACTTGGTAGGAACGAATTACGACTTATTTTATCAAAAGAGGATACAAATTGCTCCGAACACTAACAATCATAATAATATCCCTTTCCTACCTTACCCTTAGGTCTTCATGTCCCATCTTAGACCACATCGTCACTTAACATCAGGTGAGATTTTTGTCAATTGAAGGCCTATCGAGCATAAAAATAAAAAAAAAAAAAAAACACTAGAAATTTGATAACCAGAAATTTGATTTCCAATCATGTACACTGTACAGGATAACAATTAATCATAACAATGGTGTTACCATCCCATTTTGGTACTTGCTTATAAGTCAACTACTTTCACGCCTTGGGTAGATTGTTGCAGGTAATTGGTACCCTACAAACGAGACTGAAGAAAGTATTTTAAATGAATTCTCATGAATTCTTAGTAGGCTTATCCTCATTCATTGTCAGTTTAACTCTATATGAATCCTGAATAAGACTAACCTTATCTTCTCTAATACCTCCAATTTATTGTATGTTAAAGTTTAAGTACGTGTTAAAAATTGTATTGTAATAACTAAATTCATTTTATAATTATCTAAGCAAAATATGAAAAACATACTCCCTTGTATGTAGTATTTTAAAGTTTCGTAATTAAAGTAAATAAATGTCTCTAAAGGACTAAGTATGCTGAAAATACGCTATTGACTTTACTAATTTTTTTAAATGTAATATTAGCGTTTATTTGACTACAATCTCACCTGATGTGACGATGTGGTCAAAGATGGATGTAAAGTGCAGATGTGGCATAGAAAAAATCGTTTTAGGTACTGCCCCAGCCCCGAGGGTGGTGACAAGCCGCGGCCGTAGGCTACCACCAGAGACTGCTCTTAGCACCACCCGGTCACGTGTTCACAGGGTTAACACTTACGGACATGAACAGGAAAAACCTCCAACGTTCCAATAAATATAATTCTCAAAATAAAACTCATAGAAAAATAAACTTCAAATGAAGTCCACACACGTTCACGTACTCGTACCTGCTTGATTGATTTGAGAGCCGATAGCTATTTCAGGCTCAAATATTTCCGTAGCAGTTTCACTTTTTGACCGTGAATAAATAAACAAACCACCGGATACAATGAAAGTTTTGTTTTGACGTTTATGATTGGTTTTAAGACTTATGAGAAAATGGCGACCTTATTACGCCATTTAATTGGGTATGGCGAAATTGCAACGTGTTTGGAGTGCTCGGTGGAAACCTCCGGTTTACGAGATGTAGTAATCTTGTGACCTGAATACTATTTTGATCTTGTGTTTACGCGGTTCATGAGAATTTTAAGCTTTTATTTTTTTCTGAGTGTTTATTATTTACGCTTGGGATGTGTATATGTTAAAATATTCCATTAATTCAGTAGCCGAGCGATAATCATACATATTACAACTTTACTGGAGTACCGGGTTCTGAACTGATTCATCTTTCAATAGAAAATGATGTCCTGGATACAAAATATTAAATAAATTTGATAACCGCCATTTTGTAAACAGCACTCGTTTGAGCTTCGCTGATATTTGTATTTTTTGTATGCTCTTCTTTGTTAAATAAATGATTTTATTAATTATTTATTATAAGTATTAGATGAACTCATATAGGGTTCCGTGAACAGTTTATACACATTTTGCAATAAAAAAAAATGTTTGTGCTAAAATATTCAGTTATAGCCGCCACCTTTCCTACTGGCCTCGCGCAATCGCTGAGTTAACAACATTAAATATCGATATTTAATGTTTCTGCTGCAACAGAAATACATAATCCATCAAAATATCAGCTATCATTGTTCTTGAGATACAGCCTGAGGGTACCGTTTTACCATTTGGGTACGGAATCCTATATACTTTAATTTACTCACCATTTGTTGTGGGCTGCGAGGCTTGCGATGCGCTCGCTGCACCTTCAGACCAGTGACTCCTTCCAGCACATCGGCCAGCAATAGGCCGTCAGCGCAGTCCCTCGCTAGGCCTCCGCCCGACGCCCCCGCGCGGCGCCGCGACCGCGCGCGCTCGAGGTAGTGGTTCGCCCAATCTGTGTAAATCTGGAAAGAGGAAAATAATGTTTTAGAGATGTAGCTCACCTTAGTCTTTGATATATGAATTTGTGAGTTCAGACCTTGAATAAATTTAATTAAAATTTTTGATATAATAAAAAATATACATAGACGTAGCTCAGTTCAGGTTTTTAAGAATAGCAAAGCTAATCTAATATCTATTATTTGAACTATTGATGCTTACGGACGTGAACAGACAAAACCTCCAAATATACTTAATATAGGTGACTTAATATAGCATTGCCAGTACCCATCTTGTAGGTACCTTTATTGCCTTATACAGGAATTATTGAAGAGCAACAACATCAATAAAATTGCAATAAAACCTTGACCTCTTGTAAGTAACACGTGGACTAACAAAGAACCCGGACGACGGACGTAGCCTCGCGAAATTGCAACTAAATATTTTATAGCCGGTAGTGTGTTACTCTCTCTCTACTTCTCAATTGTAAATTTTATCTACCAATGTGAGAAGTATTCTACTAGTCATACTATGTATGTTAGGTACTTAAGGCATTTAGGTTTCGTCCTCTGATGAAAACGATGTAAAAGCCCATTTTTAGTAGATAAATTAAAAAATAAACGCTTTAACAATCAAAATATATCAAAAATTCTAAGATTGACTAATTAATTACCACTTATGAGGCATGCATTTTGTTCAGTTCATGTGGTAAAAGTATAATAGTAGTAACTCTGAAACTCCGAATTCAGTTTTAAGGGTTTCGTAACCAAAGGATGAAACATGACTATTACTGAGACTTCATCGTCTGTATGTCTGTTTGCCACCAGGCTGAATCTCTCTCTCTCTCTGAAAATTAGAGGGATGATGCTAAAACAACAAATACTAAAAACATATAATTAATAAATAAATAAGAGTACACTAATACAATAAACGTGATTATGCGCGCGGCTCGTACCTACTTGGAAGGGTGACCGCTCTAACTGCATCTTTATGCACTTTAAAATATATTTATTTAATTATTGAAGTGAAACTTCTTTAGAATCGTTGTGATTTCAAACCGGATGCAACGGAAAAACGACAGGTAAGCCAATCTTAAACGCTAACAAGATTAAGCAACGTTACGCGTCGCCAGTATTTGGATGGGTGACCGCCCGAAGAAAATCTTTTTGCAAAGATTTTTTTTATTCTTCTCATTCTTTTGTCGATTTACTGAAGTTTCACTTCTATCGTGTGTGAATCACACACACACCGTTTTTGTTTTTTTTTTTGTATTATTGGTAAATGTGTAAAAACTGAACATAGAACCCATTGTATATATAACTCTCCCATAGAACAATCAAAAGCTAAATAACCTAAAAATGTTTTGTTTAAAAAAGATTTTAATGTTGTTCAACACTCGTGACTTTTTGTCATTCATTGAGTTGTAAGCCGAGTCTTACAAATTTGCAAGAGCAATAAAATTACTTTGTCCAGGAGGTAGGTATGAGCTCATCAGCAAGCTATCTGTAAGTTAATAAGTGCTGAGTGAATTCCTAAAAGGATTAAAGTCACAGATGTACTATTCTCTGGACGCAAAAGAATGCTACAACAGATTCAACGAGTACCTATAAGTAACGTTTTTAAATTTATCCGATGTGTTGAGGATTTTAGAACCAAATTAATAATGCTTTTTATTAAATTCACTTATTCTGAAACAGAATTCAACGAATAGGTACCTATAAATAACGTATTTTTTAACTTCGCCAATATTTTGAGGGTTTTAGGAACCAAATTAATAATGCTTTTTATTAAATTCAGAAACCGAATGCAATGAGTAAGTAATGGTTTTAGGGTTTTGTGAATTATATTAATATTACTGTTTATTTAATTCACTAATTCTGATATTTAGGTTAGGGCAGGCATGAACTTTGAAAATAATTCGAAAAGAAAATAAGCTTTATGCATAAACCCTGATAACAAGGTTCTATCGAGTCTTCAATACGAACAAACTCATTAATCAAGCAAGCTTCATTTGGTATTGTGTGAAAGTAAAGCCCTTTTGGCTAGGAGACATGCCTTTAGCCAGCGTTTTCTTTTGGCAAAGTTTTTATATCCTTAATCACTTTGTGACTGTCACTTTGCCAGAAATATTCACATTCCTTAAAATATATTTTTCTACTGGCCTTAGGGGCTTTGCATGTATTTTCCACAAAAAACCTACATAGATTTTTGTTTTTTATCTAAATCACCATTACATATTTTCATTGTGCTGGGACACAAAGACTTCTCTCTTGACGAGAGAGATAAGGCCTTAATTCACCACGCTGGCTAAGTGCGGGTTGGTGAATGTCACACATGTCCTTAAAACTCTTTTTAAAGTTTTCAGAACATGCAAGTTTCCTCACGATCAAAGAATCAAAGAAGAAAAATCCAGAGGTGCGTGGCGGGGTTTGAACCCACGACCTTCGGAATGAAAATCGAGTGTTCTCCCACTTAGCCAACACGGCTTTTATTTGGCCGTGATCGTCCAGTGGTTAGAACCCTATGTTGTGACATATTTTATGTAAGTATGTATAATTTATAAACCGTTAAAAGTGTTCGTTTGCTGGCGTAAGATAACATAGAGAGACCTGCTTTCGCTAACAGCAGTTTGGCATAAAATCTTAACGTAAAATCCTACTTAATTGACAAATAATAAAAAAAATTGATAGAAATGTAACAAATTTCACGTGACTGTAGATCAGATTTTGTCAATAAGTCTTCAAACGATGCATCCACTTGTTCGTATCTCCACGTGAGTTGTAGTCAATTTGCGGCTGAATGGGGACAAGTGGACGCCGCTCGGACGACGGCTTAGAAACCAGACGACTTGGACGTGTAGGTACGAGTGGATTTCACCTCCAGACATGACTATCAGAGCGTAAGGATATGAATTCGTCGTCTCTCTGGAGATATAAAGCATCATTAATTCATATCCTCGAACAATCTCCATCCCAAGGACAGAGATTTTTCGAGGGTATGAATTCGATGGTTGAGTTGAAATATTAAGTGGATCTTGGAAGATATTTTTAGTCCTATTAAATGCATAACGGGTTTATCTAAAATTTATTTGCATTCAAAATCAAAACAAAAGCCCAAATATTCATGACTAATGTGTTTCAGATTTTAGTGATATAGAGCCTTACTTTGAGTATATTACAATAGCCTTGTTCCTAATATTGTTTTTCGTAATTCTTTGAAAAAAAAAGAAGAACGTAGTGCGCTATATATTTGATCTCTCATATTGATGATACCCGTGCGGGCCGGGCGGTCTGCTTGGGAGCCAATGAAGACAACATCATTGTTGAAATTTGATCTAAAACCATACACATTTATCATCAAACTAGTAAACAATATATAGATAACTGGTATTGTGTATCGAATGGATACTCGGATGTATGTGTGGTATGTATATACATGTGTGGGTTAGATGGATGAAAGGTACCCTACGTATTTAAAAGGCACGCGTGGTAATTGAATATAGACTTGTCATACAATTATCACATCATAATAAAAACTATCTTTACCATTTCAATGAGTCACCACATAGATCTTGTCGAATCGAAATACAGGTACAGTCAGCATGACACCGGTTAATATTATATTCTACGTTGTATCTAAATCATTCAGATCAGTTCAATTCCTTTATCGAACGAGATCGAGCTGTTTATTCAATCGGTTCCAAATAGCTTTCGTTTTAATAAATCTATTTGACTTGACATTTTTATCGTTCTAACTCGGCGCGACAAGAAGTGGTATCCGTTTGTATAATACGTGTCTATTATTGACAATAGATCTAACAATGATATTTTTATACGGAGACGAGGGTACAACGTTCTTTAGTTTAAATAATATCCGTTTTACAATTTTATTATTAATGATTAAGTTTTATCCAACTTAACTTTTTTTTGTATTTTTTTAAGATAGGGACATCTTTTATCCTTCATTAAGAGCCTACAGCTATTATAAGGTTTATCTACTTGGTTCAACAGTAGAGCCTTTATATACGATTGATTGACTGATTGATGAAGTACCTACTCAAGGCCCTAAAACTTTTTCAGTCCAGGCCTATAGGTGCCCCTTCCTTGTCCACATGCAGGTGACTGAATTCATATTCAGGTACCTACATAATTGTCTTTCAAACATAATCAATTTTAGCAAAGACCACCTTTATTAATTTTTAATAATAGATTAATTTAATTTGCTAAAAATAGAGGCAGAAACGGGCTTAGGCGATTAAGTTCCTTTCCTAACGGCCTTTGTCCGCGAAGCACTTGCTATTACTAAACGCCGAGAGCAAACAGCTGGGCCCGGACACTTTGTATTAATTTACTGCACTGAAAACGTACCGACACAAAGTGTACTTTACCATAATTGAAGTGGTACTCTTTTGTGGCTTGTAAATCAGATATTCGGGAGAAATAGCACTAATGTCAAAGTATTATAGACATTTAAAGCAATTTTAAGTTGAATTTTAATTATTTTCTATTTCCTTTCTTATTTCAGAGTTCGAAAGCGATTCCGTTGAAAAGAGGAGTTAGGCAGGGAGATGTGATATCTCCGAAACTGTTTACAGCCACTTTAGAGGACGCTTTCAAACTCCTAGAATGGAAAGGACTAGGCATCAACATCAATGGCGAATACATCACTCACCTTCGATTCGCCGACGATATCGTGGTCATGGCAAAGTCGACGGAGGAACTTAGTACAATGCTAGAAGGCCTCAATCGAGTCTCCCAACGGGTGGGCCTCAGGATGAACATGGACAAGACGAAGGTCATGTCGAATGTCCATGTGGTGCCCACCCCAGTTATGGTTGAGAATTCGATGCTCGAAGTTGTTGACGCATATGTATACCTAGGACAGACAGTCCAACTAGGTAGGTCCAACTTCGAGAAAGAGGTCAATCGCCGAATCCAGCTCGGATGGGCAGCGTTCGGGAAACTGCGAAACGTCTTTGCATCCAATATACCTCAGTGCTTGAAGACGAAGGTATTTAACCAGTGTGTGTTGCCAGTGATGACATATGGCTCCGAAACGTGGTGCTTCACCATAGGCCTCATGAACAGGCTCAGAGTTGCACAGCGAGCTATGGAAAGGGCTATGCTCGGGGTTTCTCTACGTGATCGAATCAGGAATGAGGAGATACGTAGAAGAACGCGGGTCACCGACATAGCCAAGCGAATTAGCTTGCTAAAGTGGCAATGGGCAGGCCATGTGGCACGCAGAACAGATGGCCGTTGGGGCCGGAAAGTTCTCGAGTGGAGACCACGGATCGGCAAACGTAGAGTAGGACGTCCACCAACTAGATGGACGGACGATCTGGTAAAGGTAGCAGGCTCGCGGTGGTTGCAAGCTGCTACCGAACGAAGTCACTGGAAGTCATTGAGGGAGGCCTATGTCCAGCAGTGGACGTCCTACGGCTGAAATGATGATGATGATGATTTCCTTTCGCTTTATATTTTAGTTATCTTACAGCCAGCACAGCTGTATTTTTGGCATTTTTTTTTTTTTATTATTATTTTTTTATTATTATTATTTTTTTTTTATTTGTCCATGAGAAAAGTAAATAAAAAGGAAAGAATATAATTTAAGAGTTGTTTTTTGTAGGTACACTGTACTTGCTTTAACAGAACGTTCGCCACGAGAACATGTTGCATGAACAACATGCGCGTGGCAGAATCAGCTAGCCGAAATAATTTGGCCATAAGGAACAACACATTTTTAAAGATTTTAATATGTTTGCAAAATCTGAATAATATCTTAAGCCTACAGTTAAGCAACATAAAATGAAGACATTTTTAAGATATTTTCCACAATAAATTACATCTCAGTATATACATTTCTGAATTCTGTATCAATGAACGTGTTCACCGTATTAACAACTCTATATAATCGTGTATGTACCAGCAACTCATCTAAATTTTATTTTCATAGGATTGTTCGTAATTAATGCTGCATCTCATCTGTATTTCCAGTTTACGCGTATTACGCTAAATAAACGTAATTTACGTACACAATGTGTAACTTTACCCTAACGAGTCCCCGCGTGAACGAGAGCCGGAACAAAATAAACAAATCTCCTTCATACCTAGTAATTCATACACAGGCTGCTCCAAAATTATTTAAAATACTCAGTTTTTTTTGCCTTAGTTATATATCTGTTGCTTATATTTTTATGTTAGATATGAACAAATCTAACTATAAATTAAGTAGGTACATATAACATTATTTTGTGTTAATTACACGTAAGTTTTATTTGTGCCTAATTAAATAAAATTGTTTCTATTACATTAATTTACAGTAAAGAGTTAGGTATAATTATTTTGTAAGATGTCTACGTAATATTTTTATGTTGGTATGCCTTAAATAAAACCTACCTCTATAATAATTTAGTTGCTAAAGGTTTTGGTCACGAATGGTTTTGCATGTGCGCCGTGATTTGTGATGCAGATTTCTCGAATACTCCAATTAGTAAATTCTTGATAACAACGAAATCTCTTTAATTGCTATAAATGCTTAATAAATGAATTACCAAATTAATTATGAATACTGCGTACTAAATTAAGTTAATTTAAAACCTATCTGACCTTCTTACTATATTTATATATAAATATTTATTTCGTACGTTAAAAAATAACGCTATTATTGCAATAATTTTTTTTATTATAGTTATTACTATTCAGTTAACAAAATAACCCTTTTCGCAATAGCTGGGGCAAAGTTGTTAAGAGTCTAAAATATTTACTAGAACAATATGGAAATACCTCTATCCTTGATATTTAAATGGATTCCACTTTGTTTTACAAATAATAAACATTATTGAAAATACATCATGGTCTGTTCCGTGTTTGGTAATTAAAAACCAAAACATATAAAATATGATAACAAAAGCCAATTACAGGTTCCACGAATAATGTAAACAGAAATGAATCAAACAACAATCAAGAGTAGACTGCCTCAGTGGCGCGGTGGGCGAGAGTCCGCTTGCGGCGCAAGAGGTAGCGGGTTCGATTCCCGCCGAGGGGTCAAGTGTTTGTATGTTCTGCAAGCACTTTCTCCTTGGTCTGGGTGTTTAATATGTATAATAAAAAAAATTCTATGTATGTATGTATATTATATTAAGTATATCAGATGTCTAGTACCCGTAACACAAGCTAAGAGCTTACCACGGGGCTAGATGTTGTGTGGATTGTCAAAAAAAAAAAAAAAACATGTGAAAATAAGAAAAGAATTAGAAAAAACTGTTTAAATTTCACTCAGAAATCGTTCATACATTTTGTAGTTGGAGTAAGTACTTACCTAGTCAAAATTTGACTAGGTAAGTACTTACTCCTTCAAAGAAGCGTTAAATAAAAAAAACATTTAATCATCATCCCGTATACCGCTCCAGTCATTGTGCCCGTGTATTCCCAGATGACTGGTCGGCGGCGGAGCTCTCATGAAACTTGCACGCCGAATTAATTCTGACTCGAACTTCGGAGAATATGTTTGTAAGTTTCTATGTAGATTATCTGTACAAATGTTTCTGTTTACTGTGGGGTAATAACTTTAGGGAAAACGGATATATAACTCAATGACATTTTTTAAAAACGGTCTCTGCTTTATTGGAGTCATCAACATGTGACTTGTAAGCATAAAGATACAAAAATAAATGAAACAAGTACTAGTATTAGTTTAACTTTTGATTCAACTAAATTAAACATACAGTGCTTTTTACCAAGAATAACAGTATCTAGGTATTCTTATCACTAGACACGATATTTTCCGAATTTTCGTGAAAATGCATTGTAGTAAGTCTATGAATTTTTGCAGCTTATGCAATCATTCCCGAAACCACAGATTACATTATATACCGATAATATTCAATAATCAACAATCATCATTTATTTGCTTCAACATAATGTAGTTTACAAAAGATCTTAAAATTAAATGAGTCTCAATTATGTTCTACTTGTTATTAAAATCCATTATACTTATGTAAGAAATATATAAAAAATAGAATAAAAAATATATAATTATAATATGATTCGTTTTAATTATTATAAAACATAAAATAATATTCCTTATAAATTCTACATTCAAAATAGAAAATTTAAATTAGGTTATCATTTAAATAGTCATGTATTACATAGTAAAATTTTTGATTTTTGCACCAAAACCACAGATTTCATAATATACCAAACCCCATTGTTTATTTTCACTCAAATTTAACGTTACAAAACTTCATCCAATTGGGCCAATTTAAATTAACGACTTGCACACAATTCATGCATATTAAATACCTTGCATTCATTTAAAATGACGTTTGCTTTTATTTCTTTAAAATGAGCTTTAAATCTGTCCGTGAAATCGAATTGAGGTATCTTCTGAAGATCTGAGAGAAGCTCTTAAATTATATAGTGTTCTAAGTATCAATTATATGTTACGTTTACTTATAACTTAACATAGGGAACTATACAAATTCTATAAAATATAGGTAGAATCTCCCAATTTTTTATTTTAAAAGGATGAAATGGCAACTAATGTGTCGATATATCGATATTTTGTGTCATAGCCGTTTCCCGTCGAGAGCTTAAAAGCGTAAAGTGAGGAAGTGAAATGAGGTCGCGCCGCTTTTTTAATAACACAGGGCGGACAGTAGTAGCCGGCTCTAAAACTAAACTTATTTCTGTCGATAACAACGGCTTAGGGAAATATGTAAGGATATTTGAAAAAGATACATTACAATTTATGATGAGTAATGCACTTTTATTACTGAGCTTTTAGAATACAATTTAAGGTGGTTGTATGGGCTAACGCGACTTTTTCAAATTGATATATCTACTTTATGAGTGAATAAATATGTATAAAAAAAATATATGTTGCAAAATAGATATTAAACTACAACTTGAACGTTTGAAATTATTGTATCTTTATTATTACTTAATAAAAAAAATATTCAAAGTAAGGCATTTTTTATCCGAAATTTGGATATATCTTTTAAACGGTATTGAGTTTGAGTATTTTTCTTTAACTTAAATATTTGTCAAAGTATTCCACACAAACTGTACGTTTGAAAATTAAAACAAATGATTTATACGACTACAAATAATTATTTTATGTTTTCGGTATGAAATGGAACGACCGGGTCTGTGCGGGGGCGACGGGCGGCAGTGTGGCTCAGACTATCGGACGGGGAGGTTGTGTCGCGCGTCTTCGTCATCTGTCCAAATGCATTTTTCGATTTAACCGTATAACGATTATTGTTTGCGCATGGGTGCTGTTGTTTAGTTTTATATTTTAGAAATAGGTATTTGAGCTCGGACTTTTGTATATTCGTTGGACAAGTTCAGTAAGCAATTAGCAGGAATAAAAGTTAGTAATAAATAAGTAATGATTATACTTACTACCTACCAACTAGTGAATTAAGTATCAAGCTAATATAATAAGTACCTAACTATTAATATTTATAAACAAAAAAAAACACTTATGAAAAAGTTGTTTTTTTTTTATAAGGGTTACCTAGTTAACTAACTCTGACTCTGAGTGCCTCGTAGGCGCGGTGTGCGAATGTCCGCTTGCAGAGCAAAAGGTAGCGGGTTCGATTCCCGCCGAGGGTAAAAGTGTTTGTATGTTCTGCAAGCACTTTTCTCCTTGGTCTGGGTATTTAATATGTATAATAAAAAATATCTTTAAATGTATGTATATTATATTAAGTATATCAAATATCTAGTACCTACCCGTAACACAGGCTTAGAGCTTACCACGGGACTAAAATGTTGTTGCGTGAATTGTCTGGAAATATTATTTATTTATAACTAGCACAGACTAGTATAAATATAATTAAAAATTAAAAATAGAATTAATTGTTATATATATTTTATGTCACCGCACCGTCCAGTTATTTGCTGTGCATTATCCTCTCCATCCTAAGGTTGTCTGGAAGAAACTGCTCTAAGCAATAAAGCCGCCCATTACGCATTTTTGTATTTAGCTTTAAGTCCCTTTTTGTATTGATATGGTGTGTAATAAAGAGTTTTATTATTATTATTATTACTAGGTAGATGATACAAACAAAGTATATACAATGTGCATTTTCGAACCTTGATCAAACTAAATGCGGATACACGACATAAATTTATCGATAAATATAGGATAAAAAAAATTATATGTTGGCTATTTAAAAAAAAGCCAATATTTTTTTTATGAAAACTACTTCGTATGGTTTTTTATTCGTTTCTGTTTGAGTAAATGGTGTATTTTATTCAAAGTAGGCTCATTTAAAAGCTAGATAGTTTACATCATCATCATCATCAGCCCTTATCCCATATTACGTGGGGTCGACGCAACATCTTTCTTCCTTCCATTTTCCTCTGTCACTCGTCATCTCAACACTCATTCCTTCCTTCAAAGTTCAAAATTAATTTATTGCGTAAATACATGTTACAGCGTTGTTATGGCTTAAATTTTACATGGATCAATGTATTTTACCTGTCCAGGCATGCAATTATAAAATTGGCATTACATTATTGAATAAACTAAAATAATAAAAATCTAACAAAATACAGTACTAAATAAATTTTTATAATTATTAACTTTAAATTAATTTCATTAAACATTTATAACATCAGTAATCATCATAGTAAGCAAAAATTCAAAGTCATAAAACTAATTATTGTACAATATAAAAAGTCATTATCTTAGAAACATTTTTGTCAGTCATTTTTGTTCTTACGCATGCCATCCTTCAAACAGTCCTTCAATATTTTCTTTGATCTACCTCTTCCCACATATCCATCAACACACATATATCTAACACTCTAAGCTAGATAGTTTACCTAATTAAGAAAATTCAAAACAAAATACAATTTTGGTACAAGAGCCCGCTAAATTTTTTTTTGTAGAAATTTACCAAAAAAATTGTTTTCTTTTTGTTGTTGATCTATAATTTTTAAACTTTTTTGCATTATTTATTAAACTTCATAATATTTTTCAAAGGTTGTCTGGAAGAAATTGCTTTAAGCAATATGGCCGCCCATTATGCATTTTGTATTTTGCAAGTCCATTTTTGTATTGTTTTATCTTGGTTTGTAATAAAGAGTTATATTATTATTATTCTACAAATTCTACAAAGAGTCTACAACGAAAAAAGGTCTACCTTTTTTCGTTGTCATGTTAGGTACTTTCTGCCTTGTAGTGCCAAATATCAACAGACAACAAATTATGTATCTTAAGTTGCATTAAAATGATCACGCACGATTATGGTGAAGTGAGCTGGAGCGTCACCATGAATCACGCCAGCGAATCAAATAAGAAACGATCGCGATGTACTAAAAAGAACTTGTGAACTGAACGTGGGTTTACTTGCAACGATATGCATTGAGGAAAATGGTTGGCATTTTGAACAATCAATAAATTAATTGATAGTAATAACTTAAAGTGTTGTATTACTTAATCTTATCATTATCCACCGTTAATATCCCACTTTTGGGCAAAGGCTTCGTTCCGTTTCATCTTATCTTGCCTTGTTTCATTACATAATTTGCTGTCTGTTGATCTCTGTACAAGGCAGAAAGTACCTAATTCGAATGGCTAATAACATGACAACAAAAAGAGTTTAACCTTTTTGGTACGTGGGCTACCCACCAACCTTAGAGTATCTATGGATACCAACAGTGTCAGTCGCGTAGCATTTCAAATAATTTTATACTCTCTACCTGAAACTTAAAAGGAAAAGACATTATGAATATTGCAGATAATACCTAGATTCTATCAGACTATTGGCCTTCAAGCAAAAACCAGACATTATTCATAAAATTAAAACCCTTACTTTTTAGAAAAGATTTGTAGTATAAATTATGAAGTTTAATATGACATGCAAAAAAGTATACCTCAATAATCCAGTGTAAAAGTTACAGATTAAAAATAAAATAAATATCTATTTTTTTTGTTAAATTTCTACAAAAAAAAAGTTTTAATAGGCTTTTGTACCGAAATTGTATTTTCTTTTAATTTTCATAGCTAGGTAAACTATCTAGCTTTTTAATGAGCCTACTTTGAATAAAATACACCGTTTACTCAAACAGAAACGAAGAAAACACCAGATGAAGTACCTAGTTCTCATAAAAAAATATTAAATTGACTTTTTTTAATAGTTTACATAAAAAAAAAACTGATATTTATCGATTTATTTTTGTCATGTATCCGCAAATTGCGTTTGATCAAGCTTCGAAAATACACATTGTATAGGTAACTAGCCTACCCTGGCAGGATTGGCTTAGGATCTTATTATTAGGTTGTGTACTTAGTAAGTAAAGAAAACCTAGTTAAAAAAACATACTTATTATTTATTTATTTATTTGTTATATTAGAACCACCAACAAGAAAATACACTAAAATAGTTTAAAAATTAAGATTCATTAATATCTAATAATAATATATAATTAATTTTAACAATACATTTAAATTAAAAAAAAAATAACATAAGCACAAACGCATAAATCTCTAGGTAGAATAGTTTTAGCGTAATAATGATGTAGTTGGAAAGTCCTTATTTACGGCGTCGCGACTCGCGAGGACCCGGCACGCGTGACCGCTTGCCGAGAGCGCAGGCCGCGCTCTGCGTCGTAAAAATGTAGCGGGGAGTGTGCTGTTGGCGCGGGGAATAATTTTGACTCCGCCCGAATCCTCAAGGCCGTTGGCCCATACAGGCGCCTTAAGAAGATTAGAAAGCATCATAAAATACCTGTACGATGGAGCGAGTCTGCCGCGTGACGTCATCGGTGGAACCCTGGATGGAACGAGGTGCTCTTATGCAGGTTGGAATCATGATCACGATGACTCAGATGATAGACGCATTTTGTCCACGAGCGTTCCTTTTATCGATAGTCGATATTTGTACATCACTAGTTTTATTAATAAATCACGATCACAATGACTCAGATGATAGTCGCATTTTGTCCAACAGCTTAATTTTTATCGATAGTCGATATTTGCACATCACTTTTATTTACTTAGACCTTGTTATAAAGTATCAGTTAAGTACTTTAAAAATATGTCATATTGTTGTTTTCATTGTTGCATTATTGTTGTTGCAGAACGGAGGAATTTTTGTAATGAGTTGTTTTAAAATATTTATGTATGTACCTACGTAATTTTCACAGAAATAAATGTTTTTATTGAAGCATAGCTCCACACGTGGAATTGTAAATTATTATGTATATAGTTATCAAGTAAATTTATATGTATATATTTTAGTTATATGTATATATTTTAGTTGTTTTCTAGAGTCAATTTTATGCGAGGCTTCCCATACCTCATACTCATGATTCACGAATGAATGATAATCTTAGCATCTGCCAATTCTGAAATATACCAACGCGATTACGCTACGCTATATGATTCTGGAAATAAATCCACAAGAGATATTGATAACTCCGTGAGAGTTCTTTTGACCCATGTTTATTCAGTGTACTTCACAAAATCTAAAACGAGCCAATACTAGAATAATATTAAAGCAAAACTAAGATCATCAGTGGTTGATCTCTTCCAAGCAATAAAAACGTAAATCTATACGACTCCTAATTATCGTGTTTTAAGGCGAATCCGCCTTCGCCGCGAATCAAAATACTTTGAGTAATTACAAATCAGTACCAAGCCATTTCTTGTGTATAACAATTAAATAAAAAAATCCGGATAATACACACAACAACAACTAGCCAGGTGGTTAGTTCTAAGTATATACGTTTTATTGAACACCCAACCCAAGGGAAAAGTGCTTGCTACACACATTAAACCCCTCGGCGGCAATCGAACCCGCTTCCTCTAGCGCCGCAAGGAAACCTTCGCCCACCGCGCCACTGAGGCAGTCATACAATGGGACTTTCACACTACTATACTTGTATATGAAGCCAAGATTAACGCTGGATGATCGCTTCGAAGCAATAAACTTGTAAATCTATCCTACTCATCATTACCTAATTCTAAGGCGCCTCCGCCCACTAAAGATCGACTCACTTTACTGGGTCAGGGAATCAAAATATGAGCTCCGGGAATACTGTGAGTAATCAGTTCAGTGCCATTTCTTGTATACAATGGGACTATTTTCCTTCAGTTTTGAGTGATCGTGTGATGAGTCATACGAGAATCAACATGAAATATTGTTTTGTATTGTTCGATGGCAGTTCATTTTGATTGTGTTAGCGACAGTAATTACCAAAGCACTCACCTATTTTAAGTATATGACGGTTACATTTGGCCAAAGAAGATAGTAATAATGATAAAAATAACCTGTTTGTTTTTACCTCACGATATGATTTCAATTTAATTATATTTAAAATCTTTTTGATCTAAGAAACTTTCTCAAAAATTACCGAACTATATACAATTTACACTAAAAATGCACTTAAACTTTAGAGGACACAGAAAAAACATCGTACCTATTAATCATAAACCTCACACCATAAAACAGAATCAACTCAACAGAGCGAGTTCATTTTTACAATAAACGGGCAACATATCAAAAGCTTTACATTTATTGCCCTCCTTAAAAAGATTATAATAATTGAATTACGAAATGGCCGTATAGTCCAGTTAAGCTTTATGTCTCTCGTCGTACTGTGGAACTGTCATAATGCAAGCGATGACTGCTTTATTACAACTTCAAAGGTGACGTGACCTGTTTTGCTTCCTATTTCTGATGCGGTGCTTTGCTAAAATAAATTCTGCTTCTAATGTCTCTCAGCAAAGAAGCCCAGCTTCTAAATAGTGTTTTGTGTACAATAGGCACGATGACTACATAAAAATAAGTATTCTGTTAAGTCCATCTGTCAGCCCGTCAAAATACTGGACACCTATTTTAAGAAATTAAGAAGAAGATTTAAGATAGTGCCAAGATATAGATCATCAAAGTTTCGGGGGCTTGAGACGTACATTTAGATCGAAGGCATTACGCCACGCGAAACTTAAATGCAATGTACCATCTTGATTTTTCGTTTGTAGGAATATATCAAAAAATATAGGTAGGTTATTTTAGGTGATCTGAATGATGGTCTAATTATGATTTTTTTAGTTTTTTACCCTATTATTATTGGAGTTTTATGAGACACCTAGGTCCTTTAGTCTATTTTTCTTAACTTCAAAAAAAGAATACGCTAACAAATCATAGACAAAATATTATGATGATGAATGATGTAAAAAGGTTTAAATAAAAATTAAAGAATTAATGCTATCAAAACGTGTGGAACGGCTGGGTATTGTCGTTTTTTTTTGCCATTGAACAATAAGTTCGATTTGGTTATTATAATATTGCTTAATTTGAAGCCACGTATGTAGTACATTTTTGATACTATTATTTGGGTATGACGCTATATCACAGACATAGAGCTAAACGTTAACGTTAGAAATTGTCCACATTGAGAACTTGCATTTATTCTGAGTATTTTTATGAGTTTCTAATGTTCGCTATTCTACGCTACATACATGTTAAATTTCAGCACAAGATTATGCAAAACACATTAAGCCTGCTGCGGGTCTAATGCACTTTGTAATTGCGTGGCCTCATTACTGTGTAGGTGCAACATTAGAATAAATAAACTGAGTCTGAGCTAGAGTCTCAACCAATGTATGTCGTAAGCGATTCTAGCTTGCATATTAACTGTTTAATTTGCTAGTAAAGTAGGTAAATACTTCCGGAGCATCATATATTTCAGAGCACATGTTGCGCGTACAAAACGCGAGATTTATCAGCCATTTAGAAATTTCATCGTTATCAAGTAAATTTTTACTCTGAAAAAATAAGGATTTCATAAGCTTAAACGATTATGTAAATAAAAAAATATATTGTTTTTATGACGGTTGTTTTCATATGATAAACAATTTCGCGGTGTAAATTAAATTATTTACTCATCTAAAGTTAAATTCTAAAGGAGTTGCGGACGAACCTATTCTACGTGTTGTAATTAGTTCAGCCCTATTATAATCTTACATCAGCATACCCAATATTGTTCCAACCCGAATACTAATGCATAACGAAGCATAAAATAAATAGATGGGCCCTCCCACTAAACGGTACTCAGGCATTGTTCTATGATCGTAACCGTACGTTATTTCCATGTAATTGATGCAACGGCGCCTACGCGCGCATCTAATAAATATCTATTGAATAAACATTCAGTATTAACCGATACGCGATCAGTAAAAGAACATTTCAGATTTAGATTTATATCGGGATATTAATTATTTTTGAATGGTTCTTGAGTTTCCCGATATTTCGGCAAAGTTATCTGCCCCTACCTAACTATTTTCTGTAATTGTATGTATATGCAAGTAATTTTACTGAGACTGTTCCCAGAGTCTTAATTAGGTTTGCTAAAGCCAGAGAAACGTCTCCGTTTAATTTTGTATAAAGATTAATTCATCTAAATCAATAGCCAGTCGTGATAAAATAAATCTTATGAAGTGATTAGGTTAAAAAAATATACTTTTTTTTAACTTACTGTGTAGGTACTCCTAACTTTATTTACTAGAACGTTTTTTCAATTATTTATTGAGTCTAAATCATTTTTATGCATAATGACGAGATCGAGACCACATCGCGTGCACTGTCAAAAAGTTATCGGATGTCATGTAGAGCCAATCTTATTACTAATTCTACACGCTCCCAATTCTACAAGCATCGTACTTCACAATCAAAAACTAAACATCTTTGCCAAAATATATGACTTGGCCGTGTCGCAGTCTTATTCTTAGCGTTATTTTCGGGTAAAGTTTAAATATTAACAATTTTACTCTTGTTTGTACGATACTAGTAGCTTACATACCAAATTTTATTTCAACTGTCAAAGAATTTTAATTGTTTTTATTTACAAAAAACAATAAAATGTTTTTGTCGCTAAGCGTAATTTGTATTTTAATTTAACCATACGTTAGTAAATGACAAATAGTGATTTAGATATCCATCTAGACATGACTACTCATACAAGAGTATTTAGAGCGTAATATTGCGTAAGATAGTGTAAAACCATAAAAAGGTAGCGGATACATCTGTGGGCACAACAGGGTTATCAACTCATGAGAAATATGAAATATATTCTTTAATCATACAAAGCTCTAGTCGGGAAGGGTCGAGGGCGAGGGTAAAAACCAATCAATCAATCAATCATTTATTTATTAGGTCCTTACATATGAAATTGGCGTTTTGTATGGGAGGAACAAAAAGTCGAATATTTTTTAATATAATATATTTAATTAATCAAAGTATGAACCATTATTTTCTATGCACTTTTGCCATCTTATAGGTAGTTCATTGATCCCTTTACTAAAAAAACCAGTCGGACGGGAATCAATAAAATCTTTGAAGGCGATTTGGACTGCCCCATCGGAGTTGAATTTTTTCCCTTGCAAGAAGTTATCCAAATTTCGAAAAAAATGGTAATCTGTTGGAGCAAGGTCCGGGGAGTACGGAGGATGTCTTAGACTTTCCAATTGAAGCTCTTCTAATTTAGTAGCCGTCTGTTGCGCAGTGTGTGGTCTAGCGTTGTCGTGAAGCAGCAGTGGCGTGGAGCGATTGACCAGCCTAGGTTGTTTAGCCGCTAGCTTTTCCATCATGGTTTGCAATTGCTGACAATAGACATCAGCCGTAATAGTCTGGCCAGATTTGAGAAAACTGTAATGAACAATACCGGCACTAGTCCACCAAACGCTTACAAGTAACTTTTTTGGGGTTAATTTTCGCTTGGGGCAGGATTTGGCTGGCTGGCCAGGATCCAACCATTGCGCTGAGCGCTTCCGATTATCGTAAAGAACCCATTTTTCATCACAGGTAATGATTCGGTTTAAAATACCTTCATTATTGTGCCGGTTTAGTAATGTAACGCAGCAGTCGACGCGCGTTTGCCGGTTTGCTTCAGTCAATTCGTGAGGTACCCACCTTTCAAGCTTTTTAATCTTCCCAATTTGCTTCAAGTGAATTAAAACAGTTTTATCACTAACACCGCAGCCTGCAGCTAACTCGGACGTGGTTTGCGATGGATCCGCTTCCACAATAGCCTTCAACTCTTCATTATCAACTTGAGTCTCAGGCCGTCCACGGGGCTTGTTCTGCAAGTCGAAATTTCCAGAACGAAAACGTTGGAACCAAAAACGAACTGTGTTTTCTTTTGCAACACGACCGCCATACACATCATTCACCCTTCGAGTTGTTTCCGCAGCACTAGTGCCACGGCGGAACTCGTACTCGTAAATAATGCGATATTTTAAGTTTTCCATTTTGTAAAATGAGTGACGCAAACAGAAAAAAACAGAAGAAAAAAAACAAATGAATGACGATCATCGAAGCACAAATACATGAGTCTATAGCTGTACAAATTTGAATTTGGAATTCCTTACCAAAGAGGAGAAATTTGTGATTAAAGTGGCCAGTACGAAAAACGCCAATTTCATATGTAAGGACCTAATATTTGACACAATAAAAATTACACAAATTACAAATGAATTCATGGGTTCCTGACTAGCCGCAGCTGTTACAGGAACCTAGGCTTCTCCAATAAGTGTTACACTGAGTTATAATGCCAAATAAAGAATACAAAGACAGTTACATACCTTACATATCTAAGTTTCATTTAGTAAAGTAAAATTAAATAATCAAAGTTAAATTAAAAATCAAATATGATTAGACAATTCCATAAAACTCAGACAAAGCTTACAAACCACATTGAAGGATAAAATTATGTTTCCAGAAGTTCGAAAACAAAAAGCTTTTAAATACTTTATCAGTAGATATTACTATTCTGATAGCTTAATCAAAAAAAAATACCACTTTGATTCTTCGCTAAATTATCTTGATAATCTACGTACCCGAACGTGAGTTTTGTAACCCGTAATGAATTGGAAGTAAAACAGAACTTATGATCATTTAATGATGAGCTTTTGGTCTCTCAGGGAACCATTTCTCAAACCTATCCTACTAACAACCAGCATGAACAATTTTATTAATGCAAGTAGGAAACAGACGGAAAACTATTTTTGAGTTAATTCCAATAATTATTAATTCTAACCATAATTATGCAGTGTCTACTCTAAAGATTACATACAGGTGTGATATGAAAATTTCGACCGTTCTCATTTTCCTAAGCAGAATGTATATTCCACGAAAATTTGCCAACAATACGACTGGTTATATCATTGTACAGCGTAAATAGAATGAAGAACAGTGACAGCCCTAAAGTAGCGGTCGCCACACATCCGACACGCAGTGTTACTACGTACTAATATGTACTACGTGTTTATTTATACACGCGGAAGGTGGGAGAGCAATGAACTACCAGCATCCTACAATATCAACATAAAAATTCGTTAAGACTTTTTAGAATAGCGAATATAAATGAGAAAATCTAAAATATATAGATAATAACCCAATCGTAAAAAAATAATAAAAAAAAAGTTTTTACCAGGGATAATTTATTTAATATATTGAATTTCAATTTGTCCTGTTTATCAATTTAGTTAGATTTGTGAATCATGGTAAATATCCTGCCTTAAATAGCACTTAAAAATTTATTTATTTAATTCACATTAAATAATTCTGCTCTCTGTAAATAATACCTTATGCTATAAAAGCAATGGTAGCATGTCTGATGATCTGTGCACTAACCAAATTAATGATTGGAGACAACAGCCTAGACGAACGGAGGGTTCAAAATAAGATGAAGCTTATAGCTTGATTACTAGAGCGCAAAACTTCAATGCTTTTTAGTGAGCTTTTTTAACTCACTAAAAAGCATTGAATGTCTATTATTATTAATAATAAAAAACAAAGAAAATTTTTTTTTGTTGTTTTTATTTTAAATGTACTCTATATAATCTATACATATTATAAATACAAGGTCCCCGCCGCGTCTGCCATAAGGGCAGAGTTCGCTGTATATTCAAAAGCTACAAAACGGATCTACGTGCAGTTTTCAGCAATAAATAGATGGGAGAATTTCAAGAGAAAGGTTTGTGTAATTTGCTAAGGATGAGAGAATAAGAATTATGATGATAATATTTGTTAATTTAAAATCAAGAGTCGGAAAAAATCAAGCATTTACTTCGAAAGTTTTGTTTATTTATAGGTATCCAGAGAGTATAATAATCACTAGTATGTATCCATGGCAACTGACAGTGTGTTGCGAATATGGCAAAACAACGATTGCCGGGTCAGCCAAAGTTAGTTCGTTATATAGGTACATTATGTGTCTCATTTTATTCACAAGGTGCGTCAAGAGGAACGAACTTTATCCAAAACAATGACATAATCATAAATACCACCATTAACAGCATTAAACTTTAAAGATACTATACAACACTAAAACGTACTAAGAAACGTCTGATATGCGTTAAAGAGTTTGAGTGCAACCGTAAAAGGATTTATGTGGCAGTAAAACGCTTAAAAATGCGCTTTTTACGTAAATCTGTTCTGATGGCATTGTTGGCACGATTTACGTACCAGATTGGTAAGTGATATAGCTTTATGAAACATTTTTAATCGGGCTTTATCTATGCAACGTAAGCATTTTGGCATAATGAGCTATGGTATGGTTAACTTAGATAAATATTAAACATTTAAAGTAAGATATTATGACTACTTTAGGCGTATACAATATTATGATGATTCCAGCTGCTTATATTAATATGGCTTTATGTTTTTCAGATTATCTTGACTACCTTAGACGCTCAATATCAATTTGACACTAACTGTACCCATTTGCTAAAATGACTGTTAGAATCATGCATTTTTACTTCAAGTACGTATATTTTAAAATCGAATAGTTTAGCACATAGAAACACAAAAGTATACCATAGGCGTATGCAAACAATAGCGTTATGGTATCCCAATGATTTAAATAAAATAGAACAACTCACACGAGATATACAATTACGTCTATTGTGTCACATTTGGGCACAGCCCTTTATCTGCCCATAGTATCATTCGTCACTAAGATCTATCCATATCGAAATCCACGTTTGAAAGGATAATCAGCCTTGAGTTTCGCTTTCCTAATCCGTTAATGGAAGCAACTCTTACACTATCTGTGTCTGATTGTTAGTAACTCTTGAGGTGTCAGTAACTGTTGGGTTGTCTTAGGTTTGGTACACACGCTGCTTATCGTCATACTATGACGATAGCAAGTTGCTATAGCAAGTCGCTATATATTATGTAGCGACTTGCTAGCAACTTATGACTTTGTGTCTACATTACAGCGATTTATCAGTATGAATTTGTCTTTTGACTTTTATTATGTTGCTTAGTCCTTTATCAAATCCTTTAAGAAGCTCTGTTTCTTGCTAAAGTCAGCGGCCGATTTCATACAAAGCTACTTAAAAAATAAGATAAATGGAAAATGATATACGTTCACACGGCAGCGTTGTCGCTGGCGACTTCTACAAGACTAACTTTTTAGATTTACAGAAAATCGAAAATAACATTTGTCACGCATTATTTGTAAATAATTTCAATATCAATCATTAGATTTAGACATTGCCAGCGACTAGCTGTCGACCAAAGTGGCTGGCGTGTGGACCAGACTTAAGGCAGCTCGGTAGTAGCTTAGGTAACTGTGTTGATTTCTATGGGTATGGAATGTGGGTCGCAGATGTTCTAAGCTAAGCTATTGTCGTGGGCGACGTTGCAATCGTTTATGGAAGTTAATGACCTGTCGTTTTTGGATGTAATTCGTATGGAATTGATACGTGGTTTTCTGTTTATGGTTTGTAGGTGCCGGTGTGTCTGGTTTTCAATGTAGAAATCGGTTTATGAAGAGGCACACATCTATCATATTTTTTTCTAAACCATCCTGTACATTTCTAAATTAAAATACTTAAACAACTTCTAAATTTTATAAGTAAAAATTGTTTTCCCGTTTATTATGGGATTTTTTCTCGCCGTAAAAACCATCATTGGACTACTACAAACATAAAATGTTTAAAATAAAAAATTTCAGGCGTTTTTGAATTTGGCGCTAATCAACACTTAAGCGATTAATTTGTATATTTTAGATAGATTAATTTTAGACCTATCATTGTTCTCGCCTGTCATTGTTCAAAATATATTAAGATAGGTGCCTAAATCAGACGGTTTAAAATGCGGATAGGATAATATATAATTAGATTTCATAGTTCAGAAATCAGCTTTAGAAGTTTAGGTTAGATCTTAGATAATATTGTGGCGGAAATATTAATTTAAAGTTTAAATCTATTGTTAAACTGACTAGCCCCTTTTAAAGATACATAAGAAGTGTAATGATATCATTTTAGTAAATGTCAAATATAATAGGGCTGAATGTTAATTTAATGTGCGCTGTCTTGTTCAGTTACACAATAGTCTGAGGGAGAAAGCATGCTCTTAAAGTACTGATTAGCTATTTTGGACTTTATTTGGAGATTGTGGAACGGCCTCCGAGTATCTTTTACGAGAAAAATACAATTATTTTGTAAAGGATCAAGTCAAAAACAATACACGAGCTTGTAGGTATTATACGTAACTTCATTATAGTTATTATTCAAAAAAGAAAAAAACGATTATTGATAAAAACATTCTCCTGCATCAGATTCATGATAAGAAGTCGTAAATGCAAGAAAAGTTCGATTATAGCGAAAGTGCACTTGCCCTTTTAAAAACTGTGTCAAAAACGTGTTCTCTACCTGTACAATAAATCATTATCGTTTATATCTGTATATATACACCAGAAACATTAAAGAATAGGATTTGTCCATCTTTTCGCTCAGAGTTATATTTCAGTGAAATATTTCAGGACTACTCACACAGCATCACCTAACCCCAAACTAAGCACAGCTTGTTAGAGTAAATTCTTGTCCTCACTTAAACGACTGAGAGAGATAGCATGAGAGTCCCAGCCTTATTCTACAGATTTTCGAGTTATGCAATTATAACAATCGGCCTCTCGGAGAAAGTGGGCGTGATTGATTTGAGTTCTCTCTGTAATGTTTTTGAGATCGCCGAGCCTTTTAAAAGGGCACCCTGATTACGTAGTACGATCGAAGAATAATATTATCAATAATTATGATGACAACAATTTATTTCGTGTTCTTAACCAATAATACCTCGAATTAATACAGGTCACAATATTACCTGATTAGATAGGGTCCCAAACTAATGTGTACAAAAAATTAAGAAAATTATATTGTAGTTTTTTAGGTGTACGGGAATAAAATACTTGCCATAAGTAAGGAATCTTATATCTTTCTATCCTCGGAGTCGAGGATAGAAGAGAGAGCTTTATTTAAATTGATACTTTAGTAAACTTGATACATCTGACGCGTCATGCTATAAGATGTTTTGGAACGCTGATTTTGAACACCTACTTTTGCTGTTGACTGTATATAGGTACATACATACAATATTAAAATAACGTACTTACAATCAGACTTTAGCCGATACATAATTTTAATTGGGTACCCGAGTTTAATATTAATATGTTTAATATTAAGATTACTCGTGGCACAGATAGAAAAGAGTTTTTTTTTAAATTAATTCGATTGTAATGTTCTACCTAAATCGCATTGGATGTTCTGATAGCTTGGCAGCATGGGTATTTATATGAGTAAGGATCACCTATTAAAAATGTATCCAGTTATTTTCTAGAATGATCTGGGAAGGAAACCGATAACAGAACTTACATTCAGGTCGGTTTCACCTATAATAATCGGTTTGCTACTATAATAGGTAATAAGGTATTCTGCTACTTGATAAGTGGATACAGTTATCGTGACTTATTGTTTTCAATTATAAGTAAACTATGGAACATTAAATATTTTAAAGCAACTGGGAATTAAATCTAAGCGGATCAGGTGGGCGTTACTAAGAGGTATTGAAGTCGATTTGAAATTATTTACCAATTTAAACGCTCTAATACATTTTGAAAGTAGTTTCAAAAGATTTCCTTTTTTATATCGTGCAACATTTTGGGAATTTTTCCGTTTTAACATTATACTCAATTCATACTAATATTATAAATAGAAAGGTGTAAGTGTGGCAAATTGACTGAACCCATTAGCCTAACATTTATAAATAAATATAAATATTGCCCGACAATCCACACAACAACATCTAGACCCGTGATAAGCTCTTAGCTTGTGTTACGGGTACTAGAAATCTAATATACTTAATATAATAGACATACTAAGATTGATAGTTTTTTATAATACATATTAAACACCCATACCGAGGAGAAATTGCTTGCAGCACATACAAACACTTGACCCCTCGGCGGGAATCGAACCCGCTAACTCTTGCACCGCAAGCGAACATCTACCCACCGCGCCACTGACTCAGTGGCGCCTCAGAGGCAGTCAAACATTTGATATAGTTATGGGTTATACATTGGATTAGCTCTTAGGCTACATTTAAACATTATATATTTATATGTATAATGTCGTCGTAACACCGAGGAGCAAATTAAGTAATTCATTAATTCCACACTAAAGCCCTGTTTTTTTGTTAAAATCTACTTGCTTTGTTTGTTAAATTCAATGCAAATATCAAATCGGAAGATAATACTCAAAGTAGAAAAAAATATTTTAATAAAAAACACCGCCTAAAATATAAATGTTTTAATAAATGAAATGTCTTTTAAAATTATATTAACCAAGTTCTTAAAACTAATTAAATTATACCTGAGTAATCATGAGTCGGTGCCATGTTTATGTAAAAATGCTCGATTTGATAATGAATTTCTTTAAATATTATTATTATTCCAATAAAATTATATAATTTTTAAATGATTAAGACACATTCGTAACCTTCGCAAACAGGATCCTGTTTAACTTGCAAAGTGAGGTTTATCATATCACATATTAAAAATCATTCAAATTATACAATTTAGATAATTTGTGTTCTTTGATCCTGAGTTGTTTGACGCCGTGTCAAGGTTTCTTGGGTATAGGTACTTTAATTAGTGTAACAACTTCGTTAATACGGTTTTAAAAAATAAGTTAACTATTTTAAACATTCAAATCTAAGATATAAATAAAAATGAATTGTTGTTCGTTAGTCTGATTAAAACTCGAGAACGGCTTATCGGATTTATCTTATCATAGTCTTGAAATGTTCGTGGAGGTCTAGGGAGGGTTTAAAAGGCGAGAAAAAATGGAATCATTGCCGGGAAAAATTGAATAAAAACCCGTGCGAAGCCGGGGCGGGCCACTAGTTAAAAAATAAAAACTATATCAAAAATGCTATCCTATCAATGACTGAATGGTCAAGTTTTGAAGAACTATAAGTTTATTTGAAAGGAAAAGAAAGCACCTACACAGTGCTAATATTGTCAACCAATTTTATACCTACCAGAAGGAAAATGACAGTGAAAAACATTCCCGTACCAACAACATTTCGTTAACCAAACATTCGAAACCAAGTACCAAGCTAATTGGTTGTTGAAAGAGAAAAAATATTGGAACTCTTCCGAATCTGTAATTGTAGTACCGTTGCCAATAACAATGCGGGTAATTATTCCGTCTCCCAAGCCTTCGTGGCTCCAGGAGACAAAAGCACATCGGCCTAATGAAGCAACCACTCGAATAGTAATCGTTACGGCAGATTAGCAATCGAATCGTTGACAAATTGATTGGTGAATCTATGAATGGAGAATCGAGTGGCAACACAGATTAATTTACACCGGAAACCTGGTTTACCGGTAAGCAGATTTGTGAGGTGTATGCAAAATTATTTTTTTATATTTGAGAAAACTCAAAAAACTATCTCTAATTTAGTATTCAAATAATACTTGAAAGCATTGCTTTAAAAATATATTTATCTGTCTTTCATTTTATTTAGACAAGCTGGCTTTTAGTCGCCTTATAAGGTTCAGGTATGTATTTGTTATAAATATTTTTTTACAGATAGTTTATAGCATCACAAACTGGATAGGTACTTGCGAAAAAATGCGACACATGGCCAAACAAGAATTAATATTAAAAAACTAGCTGACCCCAGCAAACGTTGTTTTGCAAAATAAAAAATAGATGTTGGCCGATTCTCAGACCTACTCAATATGCCTACAAAATTTCATTAGAATCGGTCAAGCCGTCTCTGAGGAGTACGGGAAAGAAAACTGTGACACGAGAATTTTATATATAAGACTAGCTGACCCCAGCAAACGTTGTCTTGCAAAATTTTTTTTTTTTTTTTCAAAATGAAAAATAGATGTTGGCCGATTCTCAGATCTACTCAATACGCTCACAAAATTTCATAAGAATCGGTCGAGCCGTTTCGGAGGAATTCGATTACGCACCCCGTGACACGAGAATTTTATATATTAGACAAGCGGCACGCCCCGGCTTTGCACGGGTAATTATTCAAAACTGTTTCAAAATTATTCGAACTTTTCTCTCCGTAAAAACCATCCTTAAAATCCAACAAACATTTTAAAAAAAAATTGGCTAAATTGGTATAGGCGTTGTTGAGTTATGCGCTTAGCAACACATTTTGCGATTCATTTTTAACCCCCGACAAAAAAGAGGGGTGTCATTATGATTGACGTGTCTATCTGTCTGGGACATCATAGCTCCCGAACGGATGAAGCGGTTTTTTTTGTTTAAAAGGTGAGTCTGGCGCGAGTGCTCTTAGACATGTTTCATGAAAATCGGTTGTGCCGTTTAAAAGATGTGGGGGTGAGTGGGGAAGAAAAACCGAAAATCTGCAAAAATCTCGAGTGGGGTATCAAATGAAAGCGCATTGCGTGCACATTACACATTATTATGGTGTTTTAGTTTTAGGGAAATTGAAGGATTCGAATCGGGGGTATTTCTTATATTTTAAATTTAGATTTATTATTTTTAAGAAGATTAAGGTAAGAGAAAACATACTATTGATTGCAATGCTCAAATTGGTGTAACCGACAACAAACATAAACTTGGTCCAGGTCAATTAGTGTAACGTTAGTTTTTTGAAGAAAGTTGGTTTTATATTGGTGTATGTGTGGTTATAATTCTTCGTTCAAGCTAAGAATTAGTGTAAGAGCAATGCTGGTTTGCCAAGATACATACACCAACTTAACCTTCTTTGGTCATAGGATAGGAATACAACAATAATAATTCGACTTAGGTATCTAAATGGATTACATACCTACTCAGTTACAACATAATTTCGACGGTAGTCTGCAAATTCATAGTTAAAATGTTTAGCGTAACTATATTTTTTTAAAGCTAGAATTCTATTATTATGCTATTCGAAAGATCAGAAAAAAACTAAAATAAACTGTATACTCAACTTATTTTACGTGTTTTGGTGGTTAACCCAATTGAACCTGCAACCGACGATAATGTACAATATCTATGCTATATGCTAGGGTTTAGTTCTGGAAATAACTTTTTGAATGGGATTAGTTACCTGTTAACGAATTATTAACTAAGCGACAAAATATTATCGAGCGACAATTTTTTATTTCCGCACACGACCATTCAGTAGGTAGCCGACGCGACCCTCCCGTACCTCCGTGCCCGAGTGACGCCTGCCACTCCACAACGCATAGTTAGCCATCGTGCGGTTATTTTAAAAAAATTTACTCGTGATATCTTTTGAATGGAATGTAGAATCTAATAATTCAAAAAGTTATATAAAGGTTTTAAAGCAATCTTACATTTTGTTAAGGATTAATACCAAGATACAAATAAAGAGCCTTTTCAAACAGTGGTATTTTAATTTTTTAATACAAAAAATCGTTTATTGTCACAAAACTATAATAGTCAGAGATATGATGTAACGACGTTTTTTGTAGATAATGATAAGTTATACAAAGTTGTAATACATCACTTTGTCATATATTCCATAGTTTTCGCAGTATTCGCGATTAAAGAAAGATTTTAGGTTTATTTTTTCAAAAAAATCGCTTATGGTCACAAAACTATAATAGTTAGAGATATGATGCAACAACGTTTTTTGTAGATAATGATAAGTTCTACAAAGTTGTAATACATCACTTTGTTATATATTCAATAGTTTTCGCAGCATTCGCAGTTAATTAAGATTTAAGGTTAATTTTTTCAAAAAAATCGCTTATTGTCACAAAACTATAATAGTTAGAGATATTATGTAACGACGTTTTTTGTAGATAATGATAAGTTCTACAAAGTTGTAATATATCACTTTGTTATATATTCAATAGTTTTCGCAGCATTCGCGATTAAAGAAAGATTTTAGGTTCTTTTTTTTCACCATGGGTTACATTATCTGAGTTTGGTAAGGAACCATATTATTTTTGAAAACTAAATATAGCCTATGTCACTCAGGGATAATGTAGCTTTCGAATGGTGAAAGATTTTTTTAAATCGGTGCAGTAGTTTCAGAGCCTATTCGAGACAAACAAACAAACAAACAAAAAATCAAACCTTTCCTCTTTATAATATTATATAGTAGAAATTAGTATAGATTACCGATCAGAGGATCCGAGGAACTTGTTAAAAAATCCTTGTAGCATTTGAAGGTTAGTGCATTTTATTGGTCCCAATTTACTTTCATAGCAATCGGCCCGGAGTGGTTCTGCAATTAGTATGGTTCGGCACCCAAATGGCAAAAAGCGGAATCCTTACGGATGTTTTTTTAACATATCCAAGTTCTTTGTAATCTGCATAAGCCTGTCGGGTCTGATACGAAATTGCGAATACCGTAATAAATAAACTCTTTTTAATTTATGCATAAATAAATAATGACAATCATGATATAATGTTTTCTGTGTAAATGCAGCGCAGTTGTTTATAGTTATAGGTGTATAGTAAACAGTATTATTCATAGGTAATTGAGCGTATCGCGCTTGATACGAGAAGTACAAATTGGATGCGGTGAGATACCGGACTATACACTACTGTGCTTTATCAAATGGATTTGATGATGTGGTGTTGTTTAATGCAGATCGATTGCTTATTGGTTCATTACATAACGATTACCAATTACAAATGACTAGGTATTTGCATAAATGGAATAGTGAGGATTATACATTTTTAGAGTTAGTGTAGCCAAATGGCAAGAAACTTTTTTTATTTATGTGTTTTATTTTATAACAATAACTGTATAAACTGTTGAAATACACGGAACCCTTGGTTAATGTGTTCATATCAGAGTTATTGCATTTGTAGTAGATGTACTCATAGTTGGTAAGATATAAATAATCGTGTATCTATTTTATTAAGAGCAGAATAAATCATGTCTTAGAACAGAGCACTTGTTTAACTTTGGTCCCACCTTATATGGCGACCCTGCCAGTCGGTGTCGTGTTCGCGCATCATATCGTCACTTTCTTTGAATATAATTAGCAACCATGAACTCTAAATTATTACTGTGACAATGGGGAAAACTATATCTAAAGAAAAAGAAGAGATCGTTATTGCTCAAAATGCATCGGGAGGCAGTAACAGCGCGAAAACTGATCAACTAATGGTTCATGCCGGAACAACAAATATTTTATTAATAATAATAACAGTTATGCTTTTGTTGGGAGTGATTTACTTTCTCATCAAATTCTACAAAAAAATGCACAAGAAGTGGGTTCAGCAGGAGTTGAACAACTTTTCATGAAGGTATTCCCTACGGCGACGCGCACCACCAGCTGAAATTGTTTGAGTGTTAGTGCGTAAAAGTGTTCTACAAATAAAAAGTGTTATGTATTGTGAGTTTAGTGAAATTCCAAACAAAGTTAAATTTAGGAGAGTGAAATGAAGAAAGAAAACGGACAATATAAACATTTATAGAGACTTTAAGTTGCGTATGTATTTTTTTTATTAACATTTTACATTGGTAAGTAATTACTACTAGTACTTCTATAAGAAAAAGGTTTTTTTTTAATGTTATGGCCTTAAAATTAAAAGAATTACATAATAAATTCAAGTCAATAAAAGAGAATCTAGTTAAAATTGGGCCAAAACGAAGAACTTTAAAAGTAAAAGAAGAAAAATTGTCTTTATCAAATATTTTATATAATGAATATTATAAAATTAAAGAAATTGTGGGAAAAGAAATTATAGAGGAGAAATACAAGAAAGATGATATTGAAAATATAGAGAAATTGTGTAATAATATTTTATTATGGTATCAAAAAATTAAAGAACTTTGTACGGTGACTGATGTAGAGGAATTGACTGAAAACATGGAGCGTTTTGAGTTAAAAACCGCGGTATCACTTTTACCATTAATGAATGATGACGAAAAAGTTACTAAACAATTAATTTCTAATATAGAAATGTATGACCAAATGTTAGATGAAAGCGGAAAGCAATCTTTGATTATTTTTGTGCTTAAATCTAGGTTATCCGAGAGCGCTAAGCTACGTTTGTCGGAAACATATTTGTCTGTTTCAGATCTTTTAACAGATATGAGGGAACATCTTTTATCCAAAAAATCTGATACAGCTATTCAAAAACAGCTGCAGTCTTCAAAGCAGTACAATATGAGTATCCAGAACTACGGTAAGCAGATAGAAGATATGTTTGTTGATTTGACTATTTCTCAGGCCAACGGTGATCAATCCAAATACAATATATTAAAACCGATAAATGAGAAAAATGCTATTAAAATATTTTCCGATGGCTTAAGGAATAATCGTACCAGTATTATAGTGGCTTCGAGAAACTACAAAACTTTGAAGGAGGCTATTCAAGGTGCTTTGGATGAAGAATTGCACTCAAGGGGAGTACAAGACATTCAAGGTCAGGTATTGGCGTACCATCGAGGAAGAGGTAGGTCAAATTTCCAAAATAACAGTTTTTTTTCTCAGAGAGGCCAGGGATCGTATAGAGCAAATACTTCGTTAAGAGGCCAGCCCCAAGGACGTGGTTCGTACTATAATGCCAATTCGTACCAAAATAATAGGTTCGTAAACAATTCGAGAAATTGGACTCGTGGTAGGGGACGTGGTAGATCTTATTCGCAACCATACGCACGCCAGGTTAATATGGCTCAAACAGATAATGACCATGATAATTTAAGTACTGAGAAGCAAACGGAGACACATAATTTGTTTTTTCGGGCATAATCACTTGAAAAATAATAAGTGTAACAATCTAAGTTTAGTATCACTTAGCATATTCGACGTGCCATACACTTGGTTAATTGACACCGGTGCGTCATTATCAGTTGTGAAGCAAGAAGTTTTGGTCAAGCATTGCATTCCATTCCATATACAGAAAGTCCGTGTAAAAGGTATAGGAGGAGATGTTTATTCGGAAGGATATTTAGATTTAAAACTTTGCTCGGGAGGTAAAGAATTTGTTCATAAATTTTACGTATTTAAATATTTACCATGTCGGACTAATGGGATTTTAGGTTTAGATTTTTTCAAACTATTTAATTGCAATTTAGACTATGAAAACAACTTAATGCAGTTAAACGATTGTACCAACAATAGTCTTGTAATACCTTTATACACAAGTGAGTTAGGTTGTAACTTTATCACATTACCATCACGTAGTGAAACAATCCATTAGATACATTCAGATTTGACTTATGATAGCGTAATACATCCAAAAGACTTAGGCGATGGAATATTTTTGGCAAGCACATTGGTGACCCCTACTAATGGTCGGATACCAATAAAAATATTAAATACTCGAGATGAAGACATTCAATTAAGTTATTTTAGTGTCGAACATTCGAAATTAGATAACTATGATATTTGTAAATTTGAAAAAGAAACAAAAAATGCAAGTAGAGTTAAAAAAATATTTTCTTTTTTAAAATTAAGTCATATGAATCAAGAAGAACAAATTAGCATAGAAAACATTTGTGCAAAATATTCAGACGTTTTCTTTATTGAAGGGGACAAATTAGGAGTTACAAACTTATATGAACAATCGATACAGATTAAAGATGGTGTCGTTCGTTTAAGTTAGACGATTCGTTGCATTTGCAAATTACTATAGAAGATTTATACCTAAATTTGCAGAAATAACAATACCATTGAATAATTTGAGTCGTAAAAATATTAATTTTGAATGGACAGAAGCTTGTGAAAGATCTTTTCGTAAATTACAGGAATCATTAATAAAGCCACCAATATTACAGTATCCAAATTTTTCTGAAGATAATGAGTTTGTTTTATATACAGACGCATCCGGGTTTGCTATAGGTTCAGTTTTGTGTAATAAGGATAACTTACCAGTAGCGTATGCTAGTCGTTCATTAAATAAAGCAGAATTAAATTACCCTACTATTGAAAAATAATTGTTAGCGATGGTATGGTCTGTAAAATATTTTAGACCGTACTTTTATGGAAAAAAATTTAAATTCATGACAGACCATAAACCTTTGGTATATTTATTCGGAATGAATAATCCATCGAGTAGACTTATGAAATTCAGATTAATTATGGAAGAATATGATTATACAATTGAATATGTGAAAGGGAAAGATAACAGTGTAGCAGATGCTTTATCACGAATAATAATAACGTCAGATGATTTGAAAGATATGAATTCTAAAGTAGTAAATGTTATGACTAGGAGTATGACAAAACGGAAAGAAGAACAAGTAGGAGACAAAAACTTGGTCGATAATATTTCGACGAATCAATGGCCTGATCAACCGGAGATTGTAGAAATACTTAAAAAACCAAGTAATTGTGTGGAACTAGTAGTGTATGAAAGTACTAAAAGGAAAAAGGTTGATGAAAATACAGTACAAACAGATATGTTTGCTTATTTTCCTAATAAAAACGTTATCTATATTAATCCTTATTCTCGGTCATGTTTAGCGCGAGACGTTTTCGTGAGAGAATTTGAATTATTTTGTAAAAGAATAAATGTTAATGAAATATTTATAATAAAGAATAATGAGAATAAGAAATATATGAAATGGATTATAGATGAAATGAAAAATAATAAAGAATTTACTGGGCCCAGGGTAAATGTATTAAAAGATAATATAATAAGAATAAACGATGATGATGATAAAAAGGTTATACTTAATGATTTCCATATACTTCCAAGTAGTGGACATGCCGGTATGAGACGTATGTTAAATAATATGAAACGATACTATTATTGGACAAATATGGACGAAGATGTAAGAAAGTTTGTTAAGAAATGTGACAAGTGTCAAAGGCAAAAACATTCTTTGCGTACGAAAGAACCAATGACTATAACGACTACTGCAGAGTCGGCTTTAGATAAGATATTTTTAGATATTGTAGGACCTCTAGATAAGGATTATTATAACAATTCATATATACTTACACTGCAATGTGAATTAAGCAAATATGTAGAAGCATATCCATTAGAATCTAAAGGTAGTATAAGTGTAGCTAAGGCTTTTGTAGAAAACTTTATTTTAAGATATGGTATACCCAGAGAAATAGCAACTGACAGAGGGACGGAGTTCATCTCGACAACAATGAAAGAGGTATGTAAACTATTAAATATTAATCAAATTTCATCTACAGCATATCATCATGAATCAATAGGTTCGCTGGAGAATTCTCATAAATCACTGAATGCTTTTCTTAGAATACAATGTAATAATGATCCTAGATATTGGAGTAAATGGCTACCATTTTGGTCTTTTTCGTACAATACATCAGTTCACACCGAAACAAAATATACACCATATGAACTTGTTTTTGGAAAACTATGTAGACTACCTAGTAATTTGTTAAGTAATAACGTAGATCCTTTATATAATAGTGATAATTATCCTTTAGAATTAAGATATAGATTACAAAAATCTCAACTTGATGCTAAGCATAATTTAATAAGAAGTAAACAAATTAGAAAATGTAATTATGACTCGTATTTGAAACCAATATCTTATAGAGCAGGAGACATGTTACTTGTTAAGAATGAAACAGCTAATAAATTTGAAAATGTATTTTTAGGACCATATAAAGTTGTAAAAGATATAACACCAAATGTAATAATAATGAAAAATAATAAAGAAGAAATTGTACACAAAAACAGAACTAAACCATATTTTACATAAAAAAAAATAATAAACATTGTATTTTATTTTTATTTTTAGAAGGGTCGTGTAGTAGATGTACTCATAGCTGGTAAGATATAAATAATCGTGTATCTATTTTATTAAGAGCAGAATAAATCATGTCTTAGAACAGAGCACTTGTTTAACTTTGGTCCCACCTTATACATTTATTGAAGTAGTATTTTATACTATATGTACTTTTGTAAAAACTGTATTTTTTTTCTTTGCTAAGATTTACAAATCAGAACGTAACCAAACAGATTTCTATGATCTTCGTCGTCTTTTTCTTAAAGCCGAATTGACACATTTGATAGTCAGTTAGACGTTATAGAGGATTGAAAAAACGGACTTAGAGAGACTCAGTTAATTACGAAGTGAATTGAAAGATACGAGATACAAAACCATTTATTTCCATTTAAATTATTTAAAAAAATTAAACAAAAAAACCTATTTTTCGTTTTTCTTGTCAAATCAAGAAGATTTAATTAAATCAGTGCATTGAAGTTTGACGTGAGGTAACATTTTCGTGCGATTTAAACTTCAAAAACTCTTCACTCCGGAACTTTGATTTTATGTTGACACTTTCATAATCAATTGATAAAGAGAAAAATAGGTGTCCAGTTATTTTGGACGGGCTAAGCCGAATAACTATTACTATGTATAGTAATCATGCCTATTATGATATCGGCTCTCAATCAATATACCATCATGACCACAAACATTATTATCGTTATTTTAGAATCGATTATGGAAAGCAGTGGAGGTTTTTGAATGTTTTTAAATAAAAATAAATGAATCAAATAATTTTTACTAACCTTTATTCAAAGTATTAACGATAGCATCCGATATGTTTTATTCGATTATTACAGAAATATTTCCTGTAATACTAGCTTTATAATTGACTGCCTCAGTAAAAGTGTGGAAAGTACGCTTTCGCCGAAAGGGGTAGCGGGTACGATTCATTGGGATCAAAATGGTATGCAAGCACTTTTCTTGGTCCAACCAGTCATTACTATTTTAAAGTAAAAACATATTTATAAATTGTGAAGAGGTAAACTGATATCTCGTATATCAGATGTACCCGAAGAACAAGCATAGATTTTACCTCGGGGCTAAATTTTGAATAAAATATAAATCTTATAGAGGTATATAAAATTCACCTGTCACAGTATTAGTTACCATAATCCTCCGAAACCGCTTATCCGATTATTATTAAATTTTATATGCATATTCAGTCAGTAGGTCTGAAAATCGGCTACTATCTATTTTTCGTTTTGCATAACAACGTTTGCTGGGGTCAGCTAGTAATAATTATAAGTTTTGCTCTGTATTCATTTTTGGAAGTGAGCAAACGCTTAGAAAACAAAGTTATCTCTATTTAGAAAACTGCATTGCCTTTTAGAAAAAAAATATCTTCAAACATCAGATTGTGTGGATAGACAAGTAATAGTTATTATTTATTTCAATCTTCCAAATCGGTCTCAATGATGATGATAGATGACCGTTTCATCAATTCAAGTTATGAACTTTTGTGTGCTAAGTGCTACAGATCAAATTTTAAAAGAAAACAAAGACTGAGGTTCCTTCACCAAAAGAACTAAATAATGAAAAGTATACTCTATCCTTAATTACTCAAAGCATACTTTGCTGTTCTACGAACCAGTTTCCATTTAGACTCATCCATCCGTTTTATGCACGTATGCATTGGTGAAATCCATTCGAGTGCAAAAAGCGAATCACGGCCTTACGATAAATCCTCCGGGAATGCACTTAAAACTCACTGAACCCTTCGAATTTATTGCAACGACTAAAATCAGATTTAGCAAGAGTCTACATTACTTACACTAGTTTTCAGGAAAAAATATTTTTTAGATTGGCAAATTGTACCATAAAATAAATCAAACCAGAGAACAGCAAGTATACATACGTATTACGTTTTTTAAATTTTCTATGACATTTTCTATGAAATTGGCAGTTTTCTTGTTTATTTATTGAACTTTCAACCTAAAGCATGGAGATGCATTTTTATTAAAGTAAGCTCCGTTGCCCGCATAATATAGAAAGTCGTTAGATTGCCCAGTGAATCTAGCATTTGTTAGTAATTTGAGGCTTGGTATTGAGGATAATTAGTACTCTCTTGAAAACCTAATCGTAGGGACTAATATATTTATATTTTAGGCGAAATTATCACAGCTTTGACTGAGCTCGTTTCCTAGTAGTACAAATACGGCAGCTTTAACAACAACAATATTTATAACACCTTATCCTAACCATTGTTTATTGAACAAAACAAGAACTCCTGCGTCCATAAAGGCAACAATATCAACAATATCAAACCACAGTAAGCTCAGCTATACAGAAACAAAACTTCACACATTCACGTAAACAACACACACATGTGAAAACTTGCGAAAATAGACGTGTAAATCCCAAAACGCGAGCTAACGTTGCGCGGGCGCTTAAGCAACTAAACTAACCGGGCAAAAGCGCCCGAAAGCTCTACTGTCTGGTTGTTATACTGTGGCGTTATATTTTCATCCGTGTCAATTTGGTTCGGCCTGAATTTTAAATTGGACTTTATCTGAATGGGCTTAGATGTTGTTTAAGCCTGGTTTACTGGATGTTTTAAGCGGGATTTCAACGAAAGATACACAGATTATTCGAAGAATATTCTAATGACAATCTTGATTATCTCTGTTAATTTTGTGTTTCAGTTTGACGAATGGATAGGTACTTTATTCAGGAATACTGAGCAATATTACCTGAATAAATTATTTGTCATCATCAATTAAAGTAAATTGGTACTTATAACAAAATAAATGATAGGTTAACTATTAACGTATCTATACAAAAAGGAGCTAATGATAAAGAATAGTCTCTTTGGAGCCTATAACAGAGATAAACTATTAATTTAACTAAAATAACCTAATATTACTATGCTTACAGTTTAGTGACATTTTAAGCTTCCATCACTTCGTCTCATTTCTGGACCGGGCATCTAAATGCGTGCTGTTGTGACAACATGAAAATTAGAAAGGTGTCTGTTGAAATGTATTTCCTTCGAACAATGTGTCGTGGTGTATGAGTTATAAGGGTTTGGAATAAATCGAGTTGTTCAAAGGGTTTCACGGTGGCGGATGTTGCATGCATCGACTTTTTATTGGAAGTTTAATCCTAATTAGGGTAATTTATTGTACGAGGTGAATGAGATTTTGAGCATTTTTAGACTGTTTGTCTTGTAGACAGTAGTTATTGAATTGGCTTGGATAATAAGGGTGGAGTTTTTTGTTACACATAAAACATTTTTACAGGAGATGGTGGGTGAAATTGCCTAGGTTGATGATATTAGTTGTTATTTATTTTACTGATCAAAAGATTTTGCGCTCATTTTATTATAATGTGATTACTGTCAAGTCAAACATTTTTGAAGTGAAACTTCTATAGAATCGTAGTGATTTCAAACCGGATGCAAAAAGATGAAACGGAAATGGTAAGAGACACAAATACAATGTTTTATTTAAATTTCTTTGCGCGATACTTCGTAGTTGAGACTACGAAGTATCGCGCAAAGAGGTATTGCTGTATTTTATTTATATTATTTTGTAACATACTTTATGTAATAGGTACGCTTTATTGAAGTAATATAAATAATCCGAATAATTACAGATATATGTTTGTTTCTCTTATCATTTTAGCAGATGCGTTCATTTACCCTTTTTTTCTATTCGATATATTAGGTCCTTACATATGAAATTGGCGTTTTTCGTACTGGCCACTTTAATCACAAATTTCTCCTCTTTGGTAAGGAATTCCAAATTCAAATTTGTACAGCTATAGACTCATGTATTTGTGCTTCGATGATCGTCATTCATTTGTTTTTTTTCTTCTGTTTTTTTCTGTTTGCGTCACTCATTTTACAAAATGGAAAACTTAAAATATCGCATTATTTACGAGTACGAGTTCCGCCGTGGCACTAGTGCTGCGGAAACAACTCGAAGGGTGAATGATGTGTATGGCGGTCGTGTTGCAAAAGAAAACACAGTTCGTTTTTGGTTCCAACGTTTTCGTTCTGGAAATTTCGACTTGCAGAACAAGCCCCGTGGACGGCCTGAGACTCAAGTTGATAATGAAGAGTTGAAGGCTATTGTGGAAGCGGATCCATCGCAAACCACGTCCGAGTTAGCTGCAGGCTGCGGTGTTAGTGATAAAACTGTTTTAATTCACTTGAAGCAAATTGGGAAGATTAAAAAGCTTGAAAGGTGGGTACCTCACGAATTGACTGAAGCAAACCGGCAAACGCGCGTCGACTGCTGCGTTACATTACTAAACCGGCACAATAATGAAGGTATTTTAAACCGAATCATTACCTGTGATGAAAAATGGGTTCTTTACGATAATCGGAAGCGCTCAGCGCAATGGTTGGATCCTGGCCAGCCAGCCAAATCCTGCCCCAAGCGAAAATTAACCCCAAAAAAGTTACTTGTAAGCGTTTGGTGGACTATTGCCGGTATTGTTCATTACAGTTTTCTCAAATCTGGCCAGACTATTACGGCTGATGTCTATTGTCAGCAATTGTAAACCATGATGGAAAAGCTAGCGGCTAAACAACCTAGGCTGGTCAATCGCTCCACGCCACTGCTGCTTCACGACAACGCTAGACCACACACTGCGCAACAGACGGCTACTAAATTAGAAGAGCTTCAATTGGAAAGTCTAAGACATCCTCCGTACTCCCCGGACCTTGCTCCAACAGATTACCATTTTTTTCGAAATTTGGATAACTTCTTGCAAGGGAAAAAATTCAACTCCGATGGGGCAGTCCAAATCGCCTTCAAAGATTTTATTGATTCCCGTCCGACTGGTTTTTTTAGTAAAGGGATCAATGAACTACCTATAAGATGGCAAAAGTGCATAGAAAATAATGGTTCATACTTTGATTAATTAAATATATTATATTAAAAAATATTCGACTTTTTGTTCCTCCCATACAAAACGCCAATTTCATATGTAAGGACCTAATATATCATACATAATTATAGTACGTAAGTAGTAGACTCCAATCGTGCGTCGTAGCTGACACACACACACTTTTTTTTTATTCATCTTATTCTTTCGTCGATTTACTGAAGTTTCACTTCTATCGTGTGTGAATCGCACACACACCTTTTTTTTTATGGAAATGTTTTTTTGTTTTCTTATTAATTATTTTTACCAGACGTAAATGTAAGATCAAAACTTGTTGTTGTTACAATATTCCAAATAATTACTTACAACAGTTGATACTTCGGGAATAAACCAGCTTCAGTTATTTTTGTAGAACTTCCCTATCCACCCCAACCCCATTAGGGTAGATCGTCTTGAGAGAGAGAGAGAGAGAGAGAGAGAGAGAAAAATCTTTATTTATAAGCTACAAAAACATAAAAAAAGTACATTACAAAACTTAATATTAGACTTAAGAACTATTTATTATAAAGGTGAAGAAATAGATTTTAGAATATATGTAATATTACAGAAGTATACACGAATTATAAATATATAAGTATACTTATGTAATTGTAGCTACAAACTGGGAGCCGGCTCAGCATAATACGAATCTTCTATGTCAAATAAGATCTACGACAGCAAAAATCATGAAGCATTTATTTTCATTCGCGAAAGCCTATTGTCATAAAAATATCGTCGGATGATACGGACACACTTGGTCTAACGAGAACAGGTCCGTATTATTTTAGTTTCTTTTATTAAAGCCGTCTGAGGAGGGTCAATTTGTAGGAACTTGACACGGCACCCGTCACCAAACTGGAATAAAACTAAAAATGTCTTTTGTTATAACGTGACGGGGACTAGATGCCACGTCCGGGAAGCCACACTTGACCTAGCCACGATAGTGGAGAAACAGTAGGACAAGTGCTGTACAATTTTAGAACTATCACGTGATAGTTTGGAATAGTTATGCATTTTGTTGTCGTCTTCTTTGATAAGTAAAATTATATACATACATAGGATATACTCTCTCTATCAAGTCTTCAACAAACTGGAATAAAATTATAAATGTCTTTTACGTGACGGGGACGAGATTTTACGTCCAGGTAGCCACACTGGACCTGGCGGCATTGTAGAACAAAAGCAGTATTGCAAGTGCCGTGCAATTTTAGACTGATGCTAATGTAAATTTGAAATACGCTTTCTGTTCGTATATTCTTTGAAATTTATCTTCCATAAAAATGTCTTGGAAGACAGCATAAACAGCAGTGGCAAAGCCATTGTTTGGCATACATTTCGTCTTCTATTAAGATTTGTTTCATATGTTAGCGTCAGTCATATTGAATTTTAATAAAAAGTCCTTCACAAAACTAGTTACAGATCTATCAAAAAAAAATTAAGTAACAACGTAGCACTTGTAATTATAACTTACGTAGATCTTGTTTTATTTATGGATACTTCTATAATATAAAAATGAATCGCAAAATGTGCATAACTCAACAACGCCTTGACCAATTTGGCCAATTCTTTTTTTTAATGTTCGTCCAATATGATTTTAAAAAAATTAACCGTGCAAAGCCGGGGCGGCCCTATAGTATCTTATAAATAAATAATATGAGATAAGTATGAGATGGACCTGTAGGATTGGATTCCGTGTACGGTTTATACATATTTTGCAATAAAAAACCTTACAAAACAATTTAAAAAAAAACTTTAAAAAATACGATTGTTGTATGGGAGAGAAATCATATATATCATTCCTTAAAATTTCAACTCTCTCTATCATGGTTCTTGAATATAGCCAGGTGACAGACCCTTTTGTGTACGGAACCCTAAAAATTTATATATTTATTATTTATTTATAACTTGAGATATTACAATCTCTCTAGATCACTTTGTTGCTGTTGTTGGAAGATCACCAGAAACTTATTCATGTTACTCAGAAACTCATCTTATTAAGTAAATGAATGATGAATGATCCTTTTCAGAACATGTCTCAACAAGAAAATGTAACAAGCTTATTACATGTCATGAGATGAGATGCGTCATTAAGTATATTGTTAATGTAACAAAATTATTTTCAAACTGTTTCTAAATAAGGACCTCGAATCGGAACTCCTTGTTCCGACATTTTAGTATGGAGCCTGGCATACATATCTACTAGTCCGCCATTTTGAAAAAAAAGCGTGATGTTTTGTCCAATGATAAGTCACATGTTTTGCAACAATATTAAATTTCTTAGAAACTGTACAACTTAAAGGTTTGATTCCCTGACACGTTTGGATTGCATGAATTTAAGCTGTCGTTACAGTAAAAGAACTCAGTATCATTACAGTAATCTTTTACTCAGTATCGTTTCTGTTTGTAGTTATATTGTGCCACGTACGTTGACGTATTTGGGTCTTTTGTTGTAGAATAAAGGGAAGCGTGACTTATCCTATTTGGGTGAGAAAAAAAACATGAATAAGACTTTATTAACATAAATTTTGTCACCGCGACAGACATAACTTTGTAAAGTTGTAACATACTACTTTGATATGTATTTGATTATTTTTTGTGTGGTCTGTATAGTAAACTACATTATGGTTGATTAGAACAAATCAGATTGTGTCACGTACACCTACATAATAATATTTACTATAAACAGCTGTGCGTGTTTTATGTATGGTTCTAACTAAAGCAGATAATAAATATTGCTTTTGATTTTGAATCATTATTCAAAACTGTTTAAACTCGTACAGAAACCATCGTTTTATGAGGCAAAGAAATTTATGATTTTATTTATGATATTATATTGATTGAATTTATAACTACTTTTTTTTGTCACATCCCCGAGCAGATTATAGGAATCTTGTATATATTTTTTATGAATAGGTATATTCCTATATAAATATAAACTTCAGATTAAATGGACGTTGTTACATGTACCTATAAGCCGTGTTGGCTAAGTGGGAGACATTACACTCGACTTTCATTGCGAAGGTCGTGGGTTCCAATTCCGCCACGCACCTCTGTATTTTTCTTCTTGGTTAACTTATGTGCGCTTTAAACACGTGCTTTAACGGTGACGGCAAACATCGTGATGAAACCGGCATATACTGATAACTTAAAAAAAAATATATAGTTTGAAGGACATGTGACATTCACCAACCCGCACTTGGCCAGCGTGGTGAATTAAGGCCTAATCTCTCTCGACAAGGGAGAAGTCCATGTGTCCCAGCAGTGGGAACGTTAATAGGATGATGATAATGACATGCACCTAAACTAAGTTTCTGTTCACAAAAGATATAAGAATAAGAAATTTAACAGGGCATATACTTAGTCTGTTTTAATATTTATTTATTTTTCAGGTTTACTACTTCAATACACTTTTTATCTTTTGAAATCTGAAAGATGTGCCATTCATTAAGGCAAATAAATAACTTTTACGTTTTAAACAACGATATAGTTATAAGAGGTATTATAAATAGGAGAGTACATGTGTATGTCTGTTTGTTTGTCCATCTTTCACTCAAAAATTGCTGAATTGATTTAAATTAAACAAGGTACACAGACTATTAGAGCCAAAGAAAGGACATGGACTACTTTTTACCGCGACAAAAATTCATTTTGAGGGAAACATTCTAATAACGCGGAAAACACCGCGGGGCACAGCTAGTAATTAATAAGTTTGTAAGAACACATGTAAAGAAGTATCAAAGATCCGTACAGGTGGGTCACGGAAATGTTGACATTCTGTGCTATTTCCATATGCGTTTCGCCACGCAGCCGCCCGCCGCCGCCCCACATCAATGAACGCCTGCCCAAACTACTCCTCCGCCCTATGATGACTTTTTACGAGATCGAACTCTCTTGATACTTTATTTGTAGCTTACTCGTAAGACATGTTTGTTGGATATGGCGAAAACAAATACAATTAATAAAGGATGTCCTATTAATATTTTTAATACTTTTACTACAAAGTCAACTGTTTTTTTTGTATACTACAAAGGTGGCAGACGAACTTGCGGCCCACCAGATGAAAAGTGGCTACCGCAGACTATCATCTATCATCATATATCAGGGACTTTACCTGCGCTAAAACATTACTGACATTTATTTTTGTGTATTACTGAGATTTTATATGAATGGCTAAAATATAACTTTCATTCAAGTCCCATTTTATATGAAAAACTAAATTTAAAATTTAAGCAAGAATGATCGCCACGTAAGCTCTCGATAGCCGTGACTGGATATAGTGGAATTCCAAAGCTGTGGGTCGGAATTCCCATTCTTTTAAAATTAATTATGCTCTCACGACAGCTAAAACTTCGCACTTCCCTCCTTCTATAATAATTCATCAAATTGAAGTTAAATTTGTCGATAACATTTTTTTGAATTTCTAAATATAATATTTCGTTCAAGTATCAAATTATGTCAGATGAATTGGAGCTACAAATATAAATAGGTGGTCTTATTTTCTTATTTATGACTGTTTCAGTCTTTAACGTGCAACTTTTTATGATAAATTCAGCTTTTATTGCATTCGGTACACGAGTGAAGCTGCGTTCGGATGTCTTGTTTAATCTGTGGACGTCTGGATGTAGGTTTATGGCTTGTTTGTTTGTAAATATTACATACATAATTTCCTCAACGATTACGATGATTACAATTACAATTACTCAACTGTTACGTTGAAATCGCTGATTTTATATATAAAATACTTATATATTATTTTTATTTTTTTTTTCGTTATTTTTTTTTTATTTTTTTTTATTTTTATATTTTGCTAATTCAGGACGAGAAATTATATGTTAATCTCTTTAAAGAGGATCGGACAGTAGTTAGATTAAAATCAAAATTGTACTTAGATGGAAATATATAAATATTTATTGTTAAAGAATTAAAATTTTGGTAGGTATTAGCAATTTATTGCCATAAAGAGTGAACCGTTGTCTGCACTGCAATATTTCTTGAAAGTCTCATTTTGAGACTGTAATCTCATTGACTCTACATAACTCTCTACAGTAGCAGATCTTCTCATCGATGTGCAAACCCAGTAACAGCTTATTTATATAAAATCACCGTACGCAAAGCGTTTACACCTTGAGTCGATTAGTCACACATCTGAGAGCCACCCAGACCGAAGGAATCGTTGCCAAACTAGAAGGGAACAGTGACTCATTCGAAACAGACACAGATTATCCAGAATGACTCACTCTAGTCTAGCACCAAAGCACCACAGATTAAATAACGCTGATGCCTGATATAATCTGTGCCTAATATAAACAGGACAACAAAGTACTTGGGGTGATGTAATGAGGTGTAATGCAATTTATTACTTTGTTAATACTCGTAGAAGGTACTTTATTGCTAGTTTATAGGTAATTAAATTAGATTTAGGTTTATGTCTTGATCGTTATTAGTGTGCAGATTATGGAAAAATATTTATATCGTGTGATCCATGCATTTTCATAGATTTATTTAAAGGACATAGCATATGAACGTTAGTTTTGAATTAATATTTATAAGCACTTTCTCCTTGGTCTGGGTGTTTAATATGTACAATAAAAAATATCTATGTATGTATGTCTATAACATTAAGTACCTATACAATACAATACTTTTTATTGAACACAAAACGATAACACACAAAAAAGATAAAAATGTACAAAAATTGTGAATCAATGGGCGGCCTTATCGCTGATAGCGATCTCTTCCAGGCAACCTTGGAAGTACATCAGATGTCTAGTACCCGTAACACGAGCTTAGAGCAAACGCAAAGTTTTGTAAAAAGTCGGCTTCTAAAAAATCTATTTATATGTAAGATAAAATAAGATTTACACAATTACGGATTGAAAATTTAATAAAACCTACCGATTCTTATAATAAATACAGCGGGGGTAATTTTTTAGATTTTTCGATAGTTAGATAACTCGTATTTTATAAACATACCCACAGAGTTCCATTTTAATTCCAAATTCAAACCCTCCAATTCACATAAAGTGTGGCATTCTCGAAGATGCTCGCAATAAACACATCCGTACCGCATCCAGGGCCGGATGCGGATTTGTCAGCATCCAGCAAATATTGACTTATAGTCGACTTGCTATTTGCATAACTTTGATATTGACATTACTATTTGCATGGCGCGAGCCGTGATAGTCATATCCACCGCGAAAGTCCTAACAAAGGTTTTGTATGACTCATGCTTTGTAAAGTTGAGCTTAAATTGGAGGTATAATAAACACAGACACTTTCAGTACAGTTAAATGATGTATAATTTTGGAGATCACTACCTCTACATAAAAAAAATTGGTGTTCTGTTTATTCCGTCTGATAGCCCGTCCAAAATACTGGACACGTATTTTCGCTTTTTCAATTTAATATGAAAGTGCCAAGTTATAGAGCATCAAAGTTCTGAAGGAAATCGCACGAAAGAGTTACGTCATGTGTGGACTACACATGACGTAACCCTTTCGTGCCGTAAGAAAATTTTTATAGGTCCTTACTTTTAAGCTTCTTTAAAATTGGTTTGTAAAAAGTATACCTTTATATTTATACTAGCTGACCCCGCCAACAATGTTTTGCAAAATGAAAAATAGATAGTAGCCGATTCTTAGACCTACTGAATATGCATATAAAAAATTTAATAATAATCGGTAAAGCCGTTTCGGAGGAGCACGGTAGCTAACATTGTGACATGGAAATTGTATATAATAAGATATAAGTACAAACATTATACTAGCCCAATTAACGTTTCATCTTCAGACCTAAATACTTAACATTTAGAAATAGTCCTATGTTTCGACATGTGTGGTCACACAGGTGTTTTCGTTTAGAGACAGCTGATTGTCAAATCACTACCAAAAGAGATACTCCTTACAACTACAATCACAACACCGCTCTATTAGCATTGTAAACATCGCGCCAAGACAAGTGGTTCATTTATTTTTCATTTGATTCGATTAAACGTCCGTCCCTAGTCCTAAATCGAGTTGCACCAATCACAAAGCTATAAATCAAAATAATTCGGTGTTCGAATTTCGAAACAATTAAGCGCCCAAATGGCGTGGGGCGGCATGCGGAAGCGAGCACGTAGGATACAAGATTTAATTAATTTCAAGTGAGAACCTTCTTCAATTTAAAATGGCGCGCATTAAAAAGAGAAAAAGTCGAATTCAAAAGTTTTAATTAGAAGGATAATGGTTGTGTGATGTTATGTCGTTAATTATTTTAGGAAGAATTTTTGTGTTGATAAGAAAAGTAACAGCCAATTAATCTAACAAACAGAGAAAGCATCGAATAAAGACTAAAATTTGTTTTATTTTCTCTCGCCCATCTATAAATTACCACTAAAATTAACTTAGGCACGGTTTTTTTATTTACCAACCAAACTGAACCCTACAGCATGTTCTCAGTTCTAAATAAGTGACATCGAAGCTCTTTCATGGCAAAATGTTTGTACGGGTTTGGCTGAAAGCTGAAATGGTAGAGTGGACTATACTTAACTTGAAGAAGGATATAGGCTAAGTGAGCTAAATTATATCACAAAAAATCAACTATTAGCGTAGTCTAGATTTAAAGTCAACAGTGTTGTTGTCAAATCCAGTACCTGTATTAAACAACATATATATTAGGTTCTGGTTGTAACCCTGACGTGTAGGATTCTAGTAACTTAAGGCAATATGTTGCGTAGTAAGGGTCTAGATATTTATATTATTATGTTAAAGAAGTAATATTGAGCATGTTGAGCAGGAAAATTCTAAGGAAAAGACTTAATTCTTAAATAGAAACATACAAGTATTTTGAGACATACCCAATAATAGGTACCAATATGTATAAGAACACCAAAATTATAAAAACTGATAAAGGTTGTCTGGAAGAGATTGCTTTAACCAATAATGCCGCCCATTACGCATTTTGTATTTAGCATTAAGTCCATTTTTGTATTATTTAGTCTTGGTGCGTAATAAAGAGTTAAATTATTATTATTAATAAAGCTGTTTTATTCTTTTCGCTTCTCAACTCAGTTAATATAACAAAGGAGTTCGCTTCAATTTTTATACAAGACATTATTATTTCCTTGATATTTTTATATTAAAATGTTTAGTTTAATTAACTTTAAGTTGACTTGTCATTGTATGCACAGTGCTTTTAAGGAAGAAGAAGTTTTTGACTTTGACTTTGATGCACAATAAATAATAGATTCCTCTTATTAAAAAAATAAAACAACAAAACCCGTTACTGCCAAACTACAAATACTCAAACTACAAAATCCCCTTCATTTACCCCGATTTGACATCCCATTTCATCGGATTGGTCGCTTTGATTCGAATTTCGAAACACGGCGCTACGCCAATTAGAGCGGGCACCAAACTAATGAACCGTTAATGATTCGCGCGACGAATACTAACTAATTGATACCCGAGTGCGTGCCTGTAACAAACAAATAAAATTCAACCGGTAAAAATTCTTGCAATTTAAATTTATTGACTTTTTACTGGCTTTATTTCGGAAATGTACATCCTCTTTTGTACTCTTCTGTTTTTTTTTTTACTAAAAATCGAAAAACAATTAATATTTTTGCATCTATGCTAAATTTATTAGGTAACAATTTTTAAACCAAGATAAGAGTTGATCGCTTTGTCTGCTTCTTTGAGATCGGGTGTGAAATAACAACTAAAATATTAAAACTTAAAGAAAACCGTACAAGTTTGTTTACTACTAATACTCGGCTCGGGAATCGAACAAGCGCTATGTTCACAGAATTTAAATGTCCAAAGAAATAAAAAGACACTTTGAGGAAAATCATATCTAAGTCCGTAATCCATATTGTAAATGTATCCATATTGGGCCACACAATCCCAAAGGAATGATATATCGCCTGACAGACGCTCAGTTTCTATATGTGTACGTGTTGGTACATTCACACTACATAAATCATTGGATACAAACAAACATTTCTTGATCATCCTTAATATTGTTAGCTGCTGCTATAAATCTACATGAATGCTATTTGTTATGGAACAAGTTAGAACGGGATTCAAAAAAGTTTGAGAAAAAGATTTCAACTTATGTTTATGTTATATTATAACTCATTAGGGCGACCAATAACTCAGAACTTAGAAAGACTTACTAGATGAAGTTGTTAATCTGACTGTTACTAGTAGATTTTTAATTGCAACCTAACTTTTTAATAAGGTGTAAATTTCTGAAATATACCTACTAATGCAAATCACCAAGTGATTAGTCAAGATAGCTTGGAACAGATTCAACTCCTAATGTTGAATGGGTTGGAAAATATAGTTTTAAGGGTCACCTTTATGTTTTTTTTTAATTTTAGCGATATCTTTCTCTGCTGTAGGTGTACTATTTAATATTTAGGTAAAAAAAAATACAAATTTTTTCTTCCTTTTTGTTTGAGTAAACGGTGTATTTTATTAAAAGTAGTCTCATTTGAAAGCTAAATAGTTTGCCTAGCTAAGAAAATTAAAAGAAAATACCACGATGTACTAAAAAGCACAACGCGCGGTGTAGCTTTACGTGCAACGATATGTATTGAGAAAAATGGTGGACATTTTGAACAATCAATTAATTAATTGGTAGTAATATTTTATACTAATTATAATAATACTTAAGTTTTTTTTTTATCAAGGTTCGAAAATACATAATGTATATAATTTTCTTTTTTTTTTGTTGGTAGATAGGTAATGCTTCAGCTTTAGCCTTTTAGTATGATAACATAATTTGTGAACAAAAATTGTTGAATAAATAAAAATCGTATCATATTGAAACCCTCCTATTCGAAGACAGTTAAAAATAAAATACAAAAACTGAAACTGCAAGCACTCTGGCTTGCTCTACAACTTGCCACAGATACCTAATTGAACCAGCTGTTTCGTTCAGTAACTCGATACGGGGCTAATTGCAATGTGACAATCTGTGGGTACCATTTGCACAATTAAAACTGTTACTCAAGCTTTATTTACTGAAATATATTGTGAACATGTTTGTACGAGGCCTCTTGAGAATTTGCATATTGTTTGTTTACGTATTTATTTCGAAAAAAAAATGAGGCGCTGAAAAATATGCACGTATTTAACTTAAGAACAGGTGATGGACCTAATTTTAGCACTTCCCTTTGTTGTTTTTGTTGGTAGTGATGGCCAAAGAGAAAATATTATTGTGCGGTAAAAAACAACGACAAAAAAAAAACAAACGAATGACTGTTTTCAAAACTCAAATCGATGGCAGCAAAGAATAAACGGACATCTACATTTTTAGCAAAAAGTTTTTTTTTTTAAATTTGCTTCCAATGAATCCTATCTACAAGTCTGCATTAAAATAAAATCGAATTTCATAATAATGGCCAATATCTGGCACGTATATGAAGACATCTACACTTGATTTTCAAAAAACATCGCAGTAGAACCGGACATTTGAATTTACCCGCCATTACTTCGTAACTTTGACCAGTGATTGAGACGTCAACAAAGACATCTGTCACTAGTCTCATTCTTTCGTGTATATGTCTGAAACTTATAGTCCAAAGTTTATAAAGACAACTACAAAATTTTACCAAAAAAAGAAAAACATAGTTTAGTATTTGGCTTAGATATTCTTCAAGTATCTTTAGATATATTCCTGAAGATTGTAATCTTTAGTTTATCATACATTTTAGGAGAGGCTGGCACTCTAATGATCACAATTTATACATTTTAGGAAAGGCTGGCACTCTAATGATTACAACGTATAAACGGATATCTGCCAGATATCTTCATTTACGTCTAAAGATTTTCAAAGTATAAAAAGACATCTACATTATTTCAGTAAAAAAACAATATATAGATTAAACCTCTTATATAATCAATAAAAAGCACTATTTTAATTCATTATTCGAAGTTTCATGTAAATCGGCCAATAACTCTCAAAATGACGACAATTTTTTACTAAATGTGCTCTCCTGTAAAGTTGCACTTTTGCAGATGTCTTTTTATTCTTTGCTGCCATCGAAATGTACCAGCTAAATGAATTTATAAATTTGAATTCCGAATCCTGAAAAAGGAGATATTTCAGAATAAAGTAGTCAGTAGGAAAAACCCTGCGCTGCTAATACGACTTGGAAGCAAAGTATTAGTAGCTGATTCGGTAACTGCTGTGGAAAGTTTTTTACAGGGTGTTTTTTTAAGTTTAGCAAAAAATATTCTCTAAAAATTGTTCTATGGACTTAATCTAGGTAAATTAAATTGAATGATTGCCAATCGATGTGAAGTGACAACCCTGACTTGCGAGACCCTCGTCTCAAATTCCTGTCAATCTTCATCAGAGACATCTTGATTAGGGCTACTAATCTTACCAATGGAATTGGGAGCAAGATTTACTTTTAAATACTTTAGTTTAAATCTAAATATTGTAGCTTTATACAAAATTCTTCGCTATAGTTAAAGGGACACGCTATCTTAATAACTTTTTCTTGGGTCCCTAATTCTGTATGAAAACACTTGAAATGTAATGAGCATCGGTATTGTGTTTTAAGATCCGTTATAATGAGTAAGAGCCCAAAAACTATAGACTTTTAACTATATCACAACTTAACGTGATCAAGGAAAATCTTTTCTAATATCTAACACATTTTAACATACAAGTTTTAAGTTACAAGTTTAACATAATATATTCACAGCTACATATTGATAATACTGATATAAGGTAATTAGAGTTATCTAAAAGAAATTGGCAAGCTTTTGGTATATTATTCCCTTTTTGTCTGATCAATTCCTCAGACAAATAAGGATGAATAAGAAGGGGAGCTTACTTTATATTATTTTTAAATTATTTTATATTATTTCTTTGGGCCAAATTATAACTCTTTCATGACACCATATTAAAATTAACTTTTAAAAATATAAAGGTTTTTAACAATAAATCAGTTTATTACGGGATCATGGCGCTCGCAACAGCGTCGAAATATCGAAAACTCGAAAAACAGTCTAATCATGGTATATTACCCGTTTAAATATGTTTCATGCAACCTGCAGATTATCATATCAATATTATTAGCTAGAGATAGACAGATTTGATTTTGTATTTAGCAACTTTTTCCCCCACCTCTCATTTAGTCAACAGATTCTGAACATAATGGGAGAACAAAAACTCATTTTCCACAATTCGTTTTGTTTGCGGTAATGCAACAATAACAGGGGCGATCCCGCTCGCGTGCTGGCTACACAGCCCAATAAATATGAGCCCGGAAAGTTAGTTAGGTAAATATTCGTATTAATGTTTCCAGCAATTCTATAAACGTACGTATACTTGTATGATATTCATTATAAAGGTTTCAGTTATTGTCTGTAGTTCCGATTTATCTGTAGAATTAGTGATATTTTCTAGTAGTGGAATTTTCTTTCAATCTTAATTGCTAAACCGTTAGTCGAATCCAAAATATCAAAAGAAATATAATATGTTTTTCAAGTACCTTTTTTAAACGAAACCCCACAAGATATAGTTTGCTGCTTTTTTATTTATTTAATTTTTACCAAATTGCGTCCTGTAATTTGAACTTTCTAACGTCGCCGTGCTAAGAGGAATATGTTGTCGTGTGAATCATAGAAATCGGCGAAAGCGTTTGGCCTAGTAATATCGGTACAAAAGAACATACAACATTTAAACACATTACCACTCTTTTGCGTAGCGCAGTCGGGTAAAAACTGTATTATCTAACATCCCCATGATTGCAGTAACAGCGTATCGTTTCTATGAAGCGGAAAATCGCGTTGAACCAATTCTATTCGATGGCTACGTCCGATTTTCACTTTATTATGATAGCTGGGATTTGCGAAATCAAATTTCGGATGATTGATCGGCCGATCAGCCTTTCAATTTGGCAGAATAGCGATTTCATTATCCATGTTTTGTTCGTGTGTGCAAAATTTGATATTTTCTTTCTTTGATATTAGTTACATATTGTGTGAACTGATCATAATGATAATTATGATATGGATTAATTAAAGTGGATTTATAGGTGGCAATGTTAAAAGATAAAAAAGATAAAGATTAAAGATATTTATTTTTCTACCAAACAATAATACAAACAGAAATACTTGAAAATATAGACTAAAATTTAAATATTATTTAGTAGAAAAACTGGCTCTGTCTCAGCAAGTGCCAGGTTACTAGCATGCTAGTAACCAGCGCTGGTCTTCCGACAGAACCAATTAATTGTTGTCGTTACGGACAAACATAACAAGCACACAAATACACAAGCAAGGAGGAAGTGAACACATACTTATATCAATTAACAAAAATAAAAAAATTAAATATAATAAATTGTCACAATTAGAAAAAAAATTATAAATTTATATATCACTATATCTATAAAATGCTAGAGTCGTGCCTATGACTTTCCTGCTCCTTTTAAGTAATTTAAACAAAATGTTATCTTAAGCTTTATCAATAATTATAAGTAAACGGGAAATCATATTTCCCGTGAGACTACTGGTTACAGTGTAGTGTCACTGGATATGAACTTTTACCAGTAGCACTGCCAGTAGTGTCAGGGGAAAGTCGAATTTCCCTTCACTCAACTAGTAGTGCCAAGTGGTAGTGCCTAAGAAAAGAAAGGGAATAACTTATAAAGTATTGTTTATACAAAACGTTAATGTTACAGTTAAAGATCGCTACTAAAATAGTCACTGATTATGTATGATCTAAAAATGTTATCCCGTGGAAAACGACTAAAGATTAAGAAGTATTTTTAAGCATCAAAGATGAGTACTTTAAGGAAACATCTCATTCTCTAAACCGAGAGACTGCTCAAATTCCGTTTGTCTACGAGTTGAACCCACTTGAACCCTAAACAATTTGCGAACTGCCCTGGGCGGCTCACCTGTCCTGGATCCGAGCCATGGGTATTATAGCCACAGCCATGTGTGACGTCATAAATATGATTTTTGCTCTCGATAGAGTTATAGGAGCATTGGGGCTGTTTATTTTAATAACATACGAAATGTTTTGTACTTGAATTATGCTTTTGGTATGATGAAAATAAAAATATTGTAAAGCTTTTCATATAATGTTTTCATGGGTGTTAACTATGTATCATCTATCTAGTATATCAGTCGCCTAGCATCCATCGTACAAACTCTGCTTAGTTTGTGGTTAGGTAAAACTATGTTAAATAAAAAAACTTTTTTAATTTTGGCTCAGTCTGGTTGGCTCTCATCAGCCTGAGACATGATTGTGATTTTTAAATACTTTCAATTTGACATTATAAATCCTTAGAATTAAAATGTATATAGATTTTACTTCTTATGTACCCTGAAACATACAATAATATTTGCACCCTAAATAATTAGCAAACTGCCCTGGACAGCTCGGCGATCGTGCTTCGGTAACAATAACCACAGTCATGTCTGCGGTGACGTCATAAATATGCTTTTTGCTCTCGATAGAGTTATAGGAGAAATGGGGTTGTTGGTTTTAATAACCTACCAATGTTTTTGTACGTAAATTATTCTTTTGGTATGATGAAAGTAGGGAAATGGATGGTGTTTTGTTTGAATGTCAATAATTTAATTATTAGCTTTTTGCTTGCCGTCTTATAGGTAATGTTGGATTTTTTGCCCTTCAGTATCGGCCGACCCTTATTGGCCTTAGTGCTTAGGTCAAAATAGATTCTGCCCAATTTTCATCAATTTTATTCAATTGTATGATCATCCATTTTTTAATCCAGGAAAGGATGTTTTGGGTTTTGTATCTTTATGTGAATTTAGGAATTGATTAAATTATCAAGAACGGCAGGCCGACCTTCGAAGCCAAAATTATCACTTTCTACCTCGGTAAAATACGTTGTTCCCGCGGTAGAATTCAAAAACACGGCCAACGTGGCTAGTTTAATTATTTTTGAACCCATAACAATATGCCCTAAGTAGCTCACCTGTTCAGGGGCGTCCCTTTTAAAGCCACAGCCATATCTCTGGTGACGTCATAAATAATGCTTTTTGCTCTCGATATGGCTCCAGAGTTATTGGCCGGGGCTGTTTGTTTCCAGAGTATGTTGTTGTTGGTAAAATATTATTTTGGTATTAAAAGGGTGAAATTGATTATGACGATGGATGGTAAACTCCATCCATCGTCAAAATGTTGTGTCAAAATTTTCTAGACTTTTAAGGAATTTTTTTACAGTGGAATCCATGATTATGTGGTTTAGCCAGTTCAATTAAAATAAATAACTGAACGATATAATCTTTACTAATATTTTAAAAGAGTGTATTTAAAAGAGCTAAATTATTTCAGTGTTAGAAAGCCCATTTATCAAGGAAGACTATAGCTTTCTTTTTACCGCAGGATAATACGTTGTTCCCGCGAGAAATTAATAAAAACACGGGAAACACCATGGTATTTATAGATATATAGTTATTAATAAGGTATCGTAATATTTGCAATGACGTCAAAAATAACTACTTTCATCATCATCACCCTAATTATTAACGCCACAGCGCAGGATTAACGTTCCCACTGCTGGGACACAGGGACTTCTCTCTTGGCGAGAGAGATTAGGCCTTAATGCACCACGCTGGCCAAGTGTGGGTAGGTGAATGTCACATGTCCTTCAAACTCTTTAAAGTTCTCAGAACATGCCAGTTTCCTCACGATGTTTGCCTTCACCGTTAAAGCAGGTATTTAAAGTGCACATACATTTCTCAAGAAAAAAAAAATACTTTGCTTAATATTATACCACAATTTCCTTACAAACAGACAGGTAAAGCTCTTAAAAACCCCGCCTAAAGCACAAAACTTCCCCAGCTTTCAGTAGATCATCCTGAAAATTCATTATTCTCAGAAATTGCATAATTTAAGCAGAGCGCAACAAAATGAGCCGCCACCCGCAGCTTTCCTTCCGCCTTTCCGATGCCCCCAACTACTTCCTCGGTATAATTAGGCAGCTTAGAACACTGTGATACACGGTAAACATTTTAAAACAACCAAGTCATGGTTGTTTTAAAATAAATAAATTTGAGATCGGGTTCTTTTTCAAGAGATGAATAAAAGAAGGAGGTTCTCTATTCGACGCGTAGGTATATATTTTTTATAGATTTAGACAGTTTTTTTTGGTGAACAAACGTTTTCCAAACTCCAGTTGAGTGAGTACTCCAGTGAAGTTTTCAATTTTTCTATTTTTTTAAACGTGATGCAGTAGGTATGTAGCCAGTTTTTATATTTATAGTATTTGATTTACTGCAAAAGATATTTAAAAAAATAATATTTATTTTTACAAACATTCGACAGTAGCAAGGTTATTCTGCAAACGCACAACGACATGTTGTTTGGCTTCTACATGAATCAAGTGGTATTTTGAGAAACTTCTGGAGAACAATATTTTTATTTACTTTATGTTTCAAATAATTATCTCTTTACCAGGGCTTATATATAGCTCTGAAAAAAAATTTGGGCCTCACCAAGTTTAAAAAAATGTACAAATGTTTTGATCGGATCGTTGCCAACCATGTAGCTAACCGTCTACTTCCTGTAAATAATTAGCTGGTAATAAGTATCTGAAAGGTACTGGAGTGAATGAACCTGTCAATGACGATTACGGGACCCCAAGACATGCAGAGATATCGACAGATTTGAAGGGAGGATATTATTACTATAGGGAGTTCCTCACGACGACATAATACATATTCAGTTCTACACGAATGAAAAAAGGTACCCTTAGGCCCGGCGCCCATTATCGGCATCGGCACGACTGAGGATTTTAGGTGGCAAATAGCAATATACATTAACATAATGGCAATAAAGTAGAAATTGCCGTGTATATGGTCGTAATAACAAAAATACCGTTTCGGTATGCTTGAGGCTGGTGTATCGGCAGCCTTGAGAATTCTTCGGGATGCTTCGGCATCCTTCGGCAACCTTCAGTACGCCGCCGGCGCCGAGGCAACACTCGGGGGATAGTTTGCCCTGCGGGGCGAGGGGAGGCATCCGCCATTTGCATCATTTGACTCACACGACACAATCGAGGTAATCGCTGTGTGTACCGGTTGTTTGCTGTCACATCGAATGTCATGGCGGAAGAAAGCTTATTAATTTAGTTCGTCTACATGAGTGTTTATACAATATAAAATCGCGTCACTACAGTGATCAACACATGAAACATAATGCGTGGGAGCAAATCGCCAAAGAACTCAATAAAACACGTAAGTAAGCATCTTAAACATTTTATTTTTATTGAGTTATAATAAGTACCATCAATATGATAATGATTAATTACATTGACTTATAGATCGTTAGTATTTTATGATCTATTGACAATATTATTCTGCCAACTAACTGACCCATGTTCAGAGTTAAAATATTGTTTGAATTAATCTCTAACGACCATACCCTCGCACATGATAATATCGTTATCGCCTACTACATTGTTATCCAAGGAACCTTCTAAAATATCGCTTTCCTGTAGTGGGTTTGGAAGTTCAGTCGTTGCATTGTTAATGATATAATTATGTAAAGAACAGCAGGCTAAAATGATGTTATCTATATATTTTGCTTGTACTTGCATTCTCCTCTGAAATATTTCAAACCTTGATTGAAGAATTCCAAAAGCACTCTTCACGATACGCCTTGCTCGACTTAGTCTGTAATTAAATTTGTCTCTTTTCTCTATATTTGCCAATTGATTCGCAGGGTACGGTCTCATTATATTTTTCGTTAGTGGAAATGCTTCATCAGCAACAAAAACATAGGGTAATTCTTCAGTTATTCCTCGTAAGCTCACATTTCGAGGAATATTTAATGTGTCGTTTTGCAATTTTAGACCCAATTTTGAATGATCTAATATACCACCGTCGCTCTTTCTACCATAAGCACCTACATCGACAATGACAAATCTGTATTTAGCATCTGCTACAGCCAGCAGAACGATACTAAAAAATTTTTTATAATTAAAATACATACTTCCACTATTATTTGGAGCTATCGTATCTTGAAGTGCTTGCCATCCATGGCACCAATACAATTTGGAAAATTCCATATTTCATCAAAGTCTTTAGCAATTATCTTCCATTGTGCTGTTGTTGGTTTTGGCAGAACGACACGGCCAAGAATATTCCAGATTACACGGCAGGTTTCATGGACTATACAACGAACTGTACTAAATCCCATTCGGTAATTGAATGCTAAAGTTTTGAAACTGACTCCTGTTATTAAAAACCTGAAAAGAAACATTATATTTTTAAATATAGCTTAGGTAGTTATGGCTCCTGGCCTATACGCGGAACGCACACTCCGCATAAATGCACCTGCATCGCAGACTGCGTAGGCGTTTCGTGGTATTTGATAAGATGTCTAGCCCTAAGGATTTTTTATTAATTAAAACAGTCTAATATCGACTCCTGAATGAATTGTTCGTCTTTTATTTTTAAATATAGTTTTTAAAAACATATTTTCCCCGCGTCGCGTTTTGACTGGCGCTGCGGACAGGATATCGGCGCGAAATTATCCTGCACCTGTGAGGACCTCGCATCGGTCCGAGTGTAAAACTGTTTCGCGAACGTATTAACGTGAACCGATATCCACGAAACCTAAATAAATTTGTCGCGCGTTCGATCGGGTTATATGGTGACGTGAACAACATTCAGCAGCAGCTATAATTGGAGGAAATGGGGAAAAGCGTACTGTGAGTAGACCTCTTCACTATCCTGCCTATCCCTGTTCTTATTCCATTGGCTGTGTAATTAGTTAAGTTAGTCATAATATATAATTTCTATACAACATCTATAGGAGTTATATCAGTGTGTTAATTAAGAAAATATATATGTATTTTTTTAATATTATTTTTATTAAATGTGAAAAGAGTTAAAATAAATTAAAAGAAATAAAATATTTGTTTTAAGAAATTTAATTGAAATAAAATAAATTAAAATAAATTAAATAATTAATGTAAAATATATAACTGGATAAAATAAATCCATAAATTAAATACTTGAAAGTGTTAAAGTAATTATAATATTGTGTAGAATAAATTTAAATTAAGAAAAATGGAGGAAATACGCACTATTCCTCGAGAAATAATTGATATCATCCCTCGTTTTGATGGTGATGAAAGAATGCTAAACTTATTCTTAAAGAAAAGTGAATATGTTATTAATTCATTTCGATCAGAATTCCAAAATACGGCACAAGACATATATATATTTCATGCCATAACCAGCCGCCTGATAGGCAAGGCCGCCCACCTCATCAGTGAGCGTCAAGATGTGACTTCTTGGAACGAATTAAAACAATTGTTATCTCAACATTTCGGCGACCCTAGGTCTGAAGAGTGCATTGCTATAGAGTTGGAAAATCTTAAAATTTCACATGGCGAATCATATCTTAACTTTTGTAATCGTATTCAGAATGTCAGAAGCACTTTGTTTGCCAAGTTAAATTTAATTAATGATGATGGTGTTAGAGAAGCTAAAATGACAATTTATAATCACATGTCCTTAAATGTTTTTCTGTATAATTTACCGGAGAACATGATACGTGTGGTTCGACTTCAAAAGTGTGATAAGTTGGAAGATGCTTTAACTATAGTTATGGAGGAAGTGAATTTCTTAAACCAATATCATTCACGTAATAAAAATCGAAATTTAATTTCTCAGCAGTATTCAACTCAGATAAAACCAGTGCAAAATTTAAAGCCAATTTTTCCACAAAACAATAATTTAGTACAAAATTTTTCACCCCAAAATCAACCAGGCTTTAAGTTCGGGATCCCAGGACAAGCTAATTTTAAGTATGGTATCCCAGGACAGGACAATTTTAAGTATGGTATCCCAGGACAGGACAATTTTAAGTATGGTATCCAAGGACAGGACAATTCTAAGTATAGTATCCCAGGACAGGCTAACTTTAGATACGGTATCCCACAACAATCTAACTTTAAATTCGGTATCCCACAACCGACAGGTTATACACCATTTGTGAATAACAATAATCAATTCGGATTTAATAATCAACCCCAATACAAATTTGGTATTCCACAGACACACCAACAACAGCAACCTGATAATTTTTATGATAATGACGTCTCAATGCGTACTGCACCTCAATTAAAACCAGCTCATGTAGCTCCACGAACATCAAATAATTTGTTTTATACCAACGAATTAACCGTGCCGGAATACACGGAATACGCTGTGGATAATAACTGTGACCCGGAAAATTATGTTCAATATAACTATCCAAAAGCACCTGCATATGAAATTGTCAAAATTAATTGTACCACAGCTTCACAAGATGTTTCAGAAAATAAAAATGTTCAGTTATCAGTTTCGGAACCAAAGGAAGTAATAAAAATTAACCACCATGAGGCTGAAAAATTACCTCATATTGAAATTCCAGAAATTGGTACAAAATTCATGATTGATACTGGCAGCACCAAATCATTCATAAGCCCGGAAGTTGCCAACAAACATTTTTCTGAATTAAAATATAGTGAACCGTTTGAGATAGTTAGTACTCACGCGCGCAGCTCTCATAACGAAGTCATTCACATTCCGCTCTTGAAAACTTTTCGTAGTACAGACTCTCACAAATTTTATGTTTATAATGTTGATAGTAATTATGGAGGACTAATCGGCTCAGATTTATTGAAACAATTGGATGCTAACATCGATATGAAAAATCTTATTTTGAAAACAAGTAACGCTGAAATTCCCATAATTTACAGTCCACCATTTACAGTTTGCGTTGAACCACGTTCTGAAAATCTATTAAAAATTCCTGTTGATCTGCGTAACAAGGAGGCAGTAGTAAGCCTGCGGAACGGAAATGAAAATAACAATGCAGACGCACTCTTTCAAATTAAATTAAACTCTTTAGATAACAATAACATTAAAGATGACAACGATGACCAGCAATTAATATCAGTTTATGTAGTAGACACTGATGAAACTTTCTTAATGAATGGTGTTAATAGACGTAGAGGCAAAGATAAACCTAGGTATCATAGGACCAAGGTAAAAGAAAAGATAGATAGAAACGTAGTTACAGTGGAAATTAATGCGAGAGACACTAACGTTCCAGTTAAAGATATACGACGTCCTCCACAGGTTCGTCCTGCTACTGACCCAAGCAGTAATGACCCAGGCTCTTCAGCTCCAGAAGCTTGAGAAGAATCCCGGCGTGCTCCCGGTCAGAGAAGGAACCGCTCTTATGTCGTATGACAACTGGCTAGTTATTAAGATATTAGATACTAGGCTTATTAAGGAAGATTTAGATTTAAATGCGAATAGATATAGAGAATTAGATAAGTTAGTTTTTAACTCTCAGTCGAACATAAGTACATCTGCCTTAATTTACGTTAATGATGTAAAGCTTCAAGTCGACCATGTCCTGAGTATTACATTTGAAAAATATTCACAAATTGTTCCAAGTAATCGTCAAAAGAGAGGACTCATCAACCCATTAGGATCTTTAATAAAAACCCTTACAGGCAACTTGGATAACAATGATGCAATTAAATATGACAATATAATAAAAAGGTTAAACTCTCGCCAACACTCTATAGAAATGAAAACCACTCTTGTAGTTGAAATGATGAGACTGTTTACGAATTCTACATCAAAGATAACTGACAATCTCGCACAATTGAGCTCTACAATTAATCAAATTAATAGCGATATTTCGATTACCACTTACACTAATGATATCATACATCTTTACAATTTATTTTTACACAACTTTCAGATTATACATGCAAAATTGAACGAGATTGAAAACATCTTAGCTTTTAGTAAAATAGGAGTACTACATCAATCTGTAATTAATTCAAATGAACTTATTAAAATTCTTAATGTTATAGAAAAAACAGATAGACTTATATTTAAGGCAACTCTTGATAATATTATAAAAATTGAACAGTCTATGACAATAAAATCATATTTTAAGGATAGTAAGATAACTTTTGTTATAGAAATTCCGTTAGTTAAGAAAGATACTTACTTTTATTACAAAATTGTTCCTATACCCGTCACCCAACCTGAGACCAATCTTACCTTAATTATATTGCCTAAATATCCATACCTTATAGTGAAGGGGTTGAAATCCAACTCTCTGTCTACCCCCTGTCGTACCATTGGAGATAAAACTTACCTATGTGATGAAGCGCAGACCATAGTACCCGTTGAAGACACCTGTATCCTTGCTTTGATGAAATACTCTAAAAACGTCCCATGTAAACAGATACCCATAGAACTTGAGGATGTTAAGATCGAACCAATCCATAGAAACCGTTGGATAATTTACTCTAAATCAGCTGTTGAACTTACCAGACTATGCGCTAATGAAATACTACATTACACTATTTTTGGCACTTACTTGCTCACTATTGATGATGATTGCGATTATAATATAGCGAAGCACCGATTACGAAAACATACAGCTGCTGGAGAAAGCCTTTCTTATCCGAAGCTGCCATTAGTTACACTACCTGATAATCTGAAGATGGAGACTACAAAAATCGTGAAACCAGTGAAACTGAACGGAATTGACTTAACAAATCTAAAAGTTTTATCATATGCGTTGGAAAATAGTGAAATACAGAGTGATAGTGCAGTGAATACGAAGAGTGTTAGCATAGGCACCATTGTCTTATATATAATTTTAGTTATAGGTTTTATATCTTTTCTCGTATCTAAAAAATGTTTCAAAGTTAAATTTTGTAAACTCTTCCCAGGTCGAAATCATCCTCCGAATCAAAATTGTTCTTCAGATGATTTCGAACTAAAGGAGGGAGGAGTTATGGCTCCTGGCCTATACGCGGAACGCACACTCCGCATAAATGCACCTGCATCGCAGACTGCGTAGGCGTTTCGTGGTATTTGATAAGATGTCTAGCCCTAAGGATTTTTTATTAATTAAAACAGTCTAATATCGACTCCTGAATGAATTGTTCGTCTTTTATTTTTAAATATAGTTTTTAAAAACATATTTTCCCCGCGTCGCGTTTTGACTAGGTACCTATTAATATTATTAAAAATATTTGAATAATACCAATTTTGAAAAAATATAGAAAATTTAGAATAAATATAACTAGGCACTTTTGATAATCATATTTTAAATCATACAATACGGATTACGAAACATTATACATAATATCACCTGTGTTGCGGGTGCCGGACACATACGTTTAACTAACAAACCATTCATTTATATGTTTATTATATTATTTTCAGCTCAAGAATGTCTCAAGATGTGGACGAATATCAGAAACAACTATCGAAAAGCGATGAACAATAGAATAAGCAAAAGTGGTGATTCTGCAAAGCCACAAAGGCCTATAAAACACGAAAGAGAACTCCAATTCTTGAATACATTTTTACAAAATAGAGCGCAGGTATCTAATTTAGATTCTTCTTCCGAGGAGACACAAGATTCTTTCTTGGATTCTCCTCAATCACGGCCACAATCACAAATGTCACATTCAGATTCTCAAAAGTCGCGTCCTCGATCACAAAACATAACCACAGCTGAGATATTAAAAGAATATATAGATTCTAAAAAAAACGAAGATGAACATCCTATAGATATATTTTTTAAATCAATGTCTGCTACGGTAAAATCTTTACCGAAAAAATTGCAACTTCAAGTAAAATAGATGTATTGCTTCTTGTTAATAAGGCAGAAATCGAATATTCAGAACTATCAGAAGCACCACAGAATATTGAAACTACAAGATCTATTTATGAACCATCCACATCGAAACAAAAACCTCCTGTGAATCAATCAAACTACACCATGGACGATTTTTCTTATTACACACCTCAAGCAACATCCGTAAATAACGAGGACAACATACAATCAACATTGACATATACTCCGACACCCTTACTTAGATGCCAAGACGAAAACATTGAAACCAGTGCTTACCAGAATTTGTAATTTCTTTTTAACATTTTATTTTTTACCTGCGGCAAAGCTAATGTGAATAAAAATAAAGATAATATGATTCGAATGTCAACAACAATCGCTCCACGACGACAGTCCTATGACCGGCGCAGCAAGAAATATAGATTCAGACGAAATAGTAATGCAGTCTGCGATCTGAAGTCACCATTCGAATCATACCTGTACGAGTATATGTGAATTAAAAAATAATAAATATGATTAAACTTATTAAAATATTTTTTATTACTTATCTCAAGCACACATACAATCTTTCTTCAACAGGTATAGGTGAGCGAAATCTTGATTGTTTTTTCTCCATGTAAGGTCGAAGCAAATGAACCAGACTTTCAAAATTTTCATAACTCATTCTATAATAATCATAAAATTTTCGAACGTCATAACGTAATTCATTGAATAAATTGTTGAATTCACCGGACATATATCGTTGCTTCCAAAGGTTGTTCACCCAAAATCTTCTTGATTGATTAGATTTCTCTTCTTCTTCAGCAAGAGTTGCTATGAACACTAGATCCCAGTCCACCATATTAAATACAATTCAGACAACTAGCTTGTAACAACTCTGAGACTGTTATGATGAGAAATACGATATTGAGACGCTTCGGCAAGCTACAGGACGGTGCGGCATCCTTAAGGACGCTTCGTCATCCCTAAGAACGTTGCAGCATGCCAAAGCATAATTGCCGATAGTGTGCGCTTGCATGTAGGATGCCGAAGGATCCTTTTCCTTGCCGATGCCGATAATGGGCGCCGGCCCTTACAGATTTCATTCGTGTATCTGACTGTTCGTGAGACAGAGTTTGCTGCTGAATCTGTAACGTACTAAATTCTGAGCATATGCATGTGATTTCTTTTTTTTAGGTACTTAGTTGGTAGGTAGTTTGTTGTAGGTACTTAGAATTTTCCGGATCCAGACAGTGTCGAGTGAAGAGATTTGGAAAAGGCCTATGCCCAGCAGTGGGACACGTTAGGCTAAAGAAAAAAAAGAGATTGTGAAAATGCTTTATATAAAACTTGCTACAAAGTACAGGGTATGTAAATTATTAGTGGTATGCAATATTTTGAGGTAAAGATAAAGCTTTGGAATCTTTCCAAATGCAAAGTTTAGTGTTGTAAAATTATGGTTTAAGAAATACTTTCTGTGTAAAGTTTGGAAAATTGTTTCATTTAGGTATAGGTTTTAGAGATCAATCTTAGATACCTATATTTTTATAAACTTGATGATGACGTTTCTAGCAATTCCCAAAAATTAATACGACCCTAAACAATTCCATTTTCAATGAAATCTTCATTAATGAAAAATATTCTGGAGCTCTTAAATTTTTCCTACGAGCCATTATTTTTACTTTCGCAGCGTCACGTACTAACGTACCTCTAAGACACACGTTACTTCCCAAATCCAATCCACAAATGCTCTACAAACCCCACTAAGATACAAATCACTCCATAAATATTTACTCACTACATAAGGTAAAGCAATAAATCTCAATTCGCATTCAATATAATGCTATCCATCACTTCTCGCTTTATAAAATAAGAAAAGATCCCTCATTTAGAGGGTGCATCACTGATGCACTCCGGAGAGAAAACAAAGAATAGCTTTATCTCACTGCTATTTATCTATAGGGAAACAGAATTGAGATAGATGGGGCAGACTTTGTTAATGAGAGTTCCGCTCATATTTCATTGAAAAGTTATTCAGGCCAAAAATGTGGTATTCTTTCCACGGGTTTTAATTAGAATTCTTTCAAACTATCAGATCATTTTTACTAAATAATAAGAAATAATCAACTGGATATACGTTCCGGCAAGCGCAGTGTAGGACGTCCACCTACTAGGTGGATAGATGACATGATAAAGCCTATGTGAGTTGCCGATTCCAACCGAAATAACTGGATGTATTTGAAGGAGGCTATGCGCAGCAGGGGACTTTCTAGCAGTGGTGGATTTACCAGCAGGCTGAGTAGGCTCGAGCCTAGGGCGGCAGATTTTGGGGGCGGCAAATTTGGGGAACGATTTTTTTTTTACCACATAGATATCAAAGAGATTTTTCTATCACAGTTTTCTGATGTCTTACAGATTAACAGACAGTCTGCAACATATTATGTCGATGACATTTCTCTCTCACTTGTCATTGCACATTCGATTAGCTCAGAAATATGAAAAACATTTAACGTGCAATTTCAAAGAAATTGTTGCATTGTAAAAACAATGTATGATATGACAATGGTTGAGGCAAGGGCGGCAAAAATTATTCAGCCTTTACCTTGAATTTTTATAAATCCGCCACTGCTTTCTAGGGCTGATATAATGATGATGATGAAAAAATATATATAAAATATAAGGAAATTTTCGATATCCTGCGAATCTATATATTTTAAATACGACTAGTGATATCTCGCGGCGTTACCCACGTGTTATGGATTGCCGCGGTAAAAATAGTCCTAAGTTACCTCTTAAAAGACCCGGCTTTAAGCTTGTGAAAGTCCTTTAAAATTTGTGTGCCGCTTTTATGATTACCTGGAACAAACAGAATGAAATATTACACAAAATATATAAAAAAAATATATTATTTTGGTAAATGCCTACCGTTATAAATAAATGCATTAAAGATGCGGATACATTATACATATTACAGACATTCCAAAACTAACAATAAAAAAAATCATGTCAAAAAGCTCATAGACCAATTTTTTCATTACGTTATTGTTCTACATTCGAATTGCAATTACCCAAGTTCAGTGCCCTATTTTCCCTAATCACTTAATCAAAACTTTGAGTTTTGTATGTAACATCCAATACGGATCCTTTTAACAAAAACATCATATATTACTCCTTAATTCATAGGCTTAGGGTGCACTTTCCATTACGTACTGAATGTTTAAACATTTCATTTGGTATTAACCCTATCATACCCACTTCGTGACATGCGTCGGGTCTGTTCGATCTCATACATATTCAAGCTGTTTGATACAGCTCATATTATTTTCAGCTTATCCATTAGAATGTAGAGAAATTGTTATCCTTTTGGACGACCACTGTGGTCGGTGGGCGAAAGTCCGCCGGTCTCATAAAGTAGTTTTATTTGTTTAATTATTGATCGAGCTAAGTACCTATCTGAACAGTTGAGAAGTATATTTTTGTTGAAAATTAATTGTATAAATGACGAATTTAATATTTTAAGCATTTATTTTGAGCTAAATATATAATCTTGAGAATAGTGTGTTGTAGATTAAGTATTTTATCTTTTTAATATTTTATTTGCATTAAGAAATAAAAAAGTTATATCTGTAGGTAGGTTTAGCTAATACTATTTCAAAACATTATTATTCTAATAAAATTTCCATTAATATTTTATTTTTGATTACCTACCCTATGAATTAAGGGTGTTTTCACCCTTAATTCATATTTATGTATTTTCAATTATCTAATTTGATCTGATAAAAATGTGTCTCTGTAGTATTTCAGTCGCCTAAAACCCATAATACATCTTTTGCTTAGTTTGGGATTAGGTGATGCTGTGTGATTAGCCCAATAATATAGATTTTTTTAATAGATATCGCGTGATTTCATGCAAAAATATTGAATTGACTGAGCTTTTCTGTAGGCTGTGTAGTGCTGTCGCGTGGGACTCTTGGTAATGAAGCCGTGGGTCTATTGTCAAATGCACAGGTTCGACCGCTTTTGTGCAGGTTATTAGATTGTTACAAGTACGTGAGGTCTTTGTAGGGTTAATTATTGGGGTGCTCGTACGAATAAACATTTTCAGCGGTTTAAATAAAGCGTGACATGAATGAATTGAAGGATTTTCAACTCATTTTTCTTTTTTTGTTAAAAGTACATTCTATAAAATAAAACCGTAATAGTCTGTTCCCGGAAAAAAAAACATTTGAGTAAGTAGTAATGACTGTAACGTCTTTAAAATATTTGCCGGTATTTTGGTATTGGATTCCTTTGAAATTCTCGTAGACACAGAATCAATGTTCGTTTTCAGAACAAAAACTCAATTTTTTTTAAATACTCCTCTATGTACTTTTTTCGTGTGTCATTGACAAGCACCAGCTATTTGAAGAGTTTAGTTTTTTATGTTTATACTCACCATAAATAACATACAATTGGCACTGTGCGAGTTTAAGGGTTAATTATTTGTATACAAATCCAAAACTCGCTAGTTATTTCAATTATATAATTTTAAACGTGACCAAACTCCTACGTAAGTGGAAAATTTGAAAGAAGAGACCGCCATCTTTCAAGTCGTTTCAAAATAGCAGCAAGGGTATCGCGTTTCACGGTAATATTTCTCGGCTGAAATGTCTACCGCTCCGATGGAAAATAAGAAAAATTACATTCACATTACACAGATATAAACGGCTATTGGTGAGACAACGTCTTTCCCCACTTCTCTGAATGGCGAGGCGAGTTGCGGAGACGTTTGGATATATTGTTACGGTTTAAAATATAGTTTGTTTTTATTTTGGAAAATGGTTTTTATCACATATAAATAATAAGATGTTATTATACTCGTATTTCGAAGTTACAATACCCCTCTTAGTAAAAACCGTTTTCAAAATGAATAGTGTCACAAGTAGACTCTAACTGTCATTGAAATATAGCTAATAATAAATATAAATAAATAAATATTTCCAGACAATTCACACAACAACATTTAGCCCCGTGGTAAGCTCTGAGCTTGTGTTACGGGTACTAGATGTCTGATATACTTAATATAATAGGCATACAATATAGATATTTCATATTATACATATTAAACACCCAGAATAAGGAGTAAGTGCTTGCAAAACATTCAAACACTTTCACCCTCGGCGGGAATCTAACCCGCAACTTCTTGCGCCGCAAGCGGACCCTCGGCCACCGCACCACTGAAGCAGTCTAGTATGACAAGGTAAGGGGATGTTTTTTGTATATACATATTTGTATAACACACTTTAAACCTATTTTTCCTCGTTCTCCTAATTTCAAAAGGAGTTTTTCCTGGACTTGTCCAGAAGTCCCCTGCGAATATCTCCTTGGAAGGTATCAAATTGTAGGTACACAATGTATAGTCTTATACTTGTCTGAAATGTTTAGTCAACCAACAGACGTGATCGGCGCCCACGGCAGGAGCTGAAGGGGCAATATATATTAACTATATACTATTAATCTATTAGTAAAATACCGTACAAAATTCGGCATCATCTCTTGTCCTAAAAAGAAAAAAGGGAAAATGTTGCGAAAAGCGGGGTGGCGAGGCGGGTAATTCGCCGCGATATTATTATTGCGTCGGAAAGAATCTGGCATTATTCTACGGTCTTGAGAAATTAGCTGTGATCTCTCTCGCGTGAACGGCGACCGCGTTCATGAATGTAATTGAAAGAGGGCTTATGAGAAGATAAGGGAATTATTTTTTTATTACTTTGAATATCGACTTTAAACTTATGCTTTTATTTTGTCCTTTTGTCCTTAATTGAAAAAGCTGTTTTGTACGTATAATTTTGTACCGAGAAACATTTAAAGTCAACTAAAGTTGCCGTTAAAATGCTGCTGCAGGATTCGTGTTCCAAGACAATGTGTCAATCTATTAATCTGGAACCCGTTCGGATTTAGTAAATGAACTAAAAACCATTCTCATGAAAAACTTTTCTTTTCTAAAAACCGTATAAAATCTGTTTAGTAGGTACCTAGATTCAAGATCTACGTCGCGCTTCATTGTTACTTCATATTTACTATGGAATTACTTGATAGACTTATTTCATGGTGTAACTTTAATTTATCTATAAAATACACTTTAATTTATCTTTTAAAAATACTTTAAAAATACAGTTTATATAATCAATTCGCTTTTTAATTATGTAACATTCCTTTTTAGGTAGTAAAATAGAAAATTCGGAACGTGGCAATACAATCACAGAATGGACTAACAATTGTTTGTTTATCCGAAGCCCCGGGCGATTACAAAAAGACCATTTAATAAGAGCTTTTGTGTTTCCAAGTAAAATTTGCATTGCGTTTGTAGATTGAATTTCGAGTTTCCAACACAATGGCAGCCCCGGCACCTGAGGGCGTCTTAGATTGAAACACCCATTTTGTTGCCGAAACCCTCGGATCTTGTTAACTAGTAATAAGCTGTTTGATGGTGTTTTATAACGTAATCGATATGCCACTTTATTTGAAACTTGTTTCATGCTTCTTGTCTTAGTTTTTTTGTGAGTATGTATCGTGAGTGTTCTCCAAATATTGTAAGGATTTAGTGAAACATTTTCAAAGCAAACCTATAAAAATTATAGTCGATTGTATGGAAAACTACGATATGTTTTGAAAAGTCGTTTTATCGTTTATCTCAAGTTCTACTTTGCCAATTTTGTTCATTTAAAGATCTAGAGTTTAAGTATAGTTTCATTTATAGTTCCACATTTTTAATTAGTTATTAATATTACGTCTGGGTGTTCCACGTTTTGTACTTTATCTCTTTAACTCGGTCCCGTAAAAACAAAACGGTATTACATGAAAAATTTATTCATAAAGTACGCTTGCCGGTCCTTCAAAAAATTTAAATTTGATTTTATTATATATTTTACCTTTCAGGCGAGCGTTTTAAAGTGTTGTTCAAGATTGTTATTTATAAATTATAGTAAAATTAAGTTCAGATGACTATTCTAGACACATTCATAAATAAAATATTCTAAGAATTAAATTTATTTTTTAAGCTCTGATCCATTAATAGAAATAATGTTTTCCTAGAAAATCCAGTTGAAATGAACAATGCATTTTGGTATTTAATTATTATATTTTGTGGTCCGACACAATTTTTTTCGAGTAAAATCTTTTTATATATTTATGTCATCTCCGTTTAGTACCCTCCTTTACCCGACAAAGGAGGTAAAGTACAAAACGTGAAACGTTAAACTTAACTTAGGGATCCTAACAGGTATCTCTAAAATAATATTTGATTAAAAAAGTTCCTAAGAAGTAGAATTTAACAATAAACGACAATTTTAAATCTACTTAATTCGAATGATTGTAGATAATTCACGAACCACTTGATAATTATCACAATGAATTATATATATTTTGAAAACAACAGTATTTTAGGTCAGTATTAATCGACCAAACTCAACTGTAAGTTCAATCTTGAGTGCTATTTTGAATAGTCAATGTACGTCAAATGTACGTATCATTTGACGTTTTTTATGCGCTCTCAAGATTGTACTTAGAGTTGGAATTAGTTTATAAATACGGGCCTTGAATCCGTTCAAAGATTTTTTTATCTAGATCTGATGCGACGATTTGATAGATGATTCAAATATTAACATAAGAGTTAACACCAATTTAGATGTTAACCTCTATTGAATTTGAATTACCGCCACGTTCCGTCACTCAGAGAGCATTTCAATGCACTAAGTACTCACCTCAATGGTCGTCTTCCCGGATTCCTGCCACTTCATGAGATGTTCCCCCTTCAACGACCATCCGGGCGCGTAGCTGATGAGTCCCCCCGCACCCTTCTCCCCTTCCTTCTTCTTGGGGCTCGTTGGAAGCCGGAAAAATCGTCCGTGGAGTTTGCAGCTCGAGGGAGAAAAGAAAAACGACTTTTTAGGCGATTTTTCTTGCTCCTCAGTTTTTGACGTGGATGCTTCATGGTTCGTGGATGGTTCTGGGCTTTCGACAGAGTTTTGTTCGGGTTTAGGTCCGGTGGTTTCATCGGCGACGAATAAGAGCGTTCTTTGCACGAAGGGCGTTGCTTTGTTGTAGAATTCACAGGGCTCGGGAACTTTGAAGCTGGCTGGTATTGTTGTGCGATGGGACTTAGGGAAGCGGCGCTCCATGTATTTCCTTGCCATATCAGTCCATACTCTGATTTTTATCTTTAATATATATTGTTATTTGTTTATATGATCACATAGGCTGGTAAATGGGATATCTTATTTCAATAGCTTATTATAGAGCTTTTAAGAACTGGCAAGATACGAATAATAAAATTTTGTTTTTAATTGTAAAGGCCAAATATAAATAATTATAACGTTCAGTTTCGCATGCAAAATAAACGCTTCACCCTCGTATTCGATCGGCGAAAGGACTATAGGATAAATTTCCTGTTCTATCAATATCAAGAGTTATAACATACAAGCCTTGAAAAATGTATGACGACCAAGAGGCACATAGAGATATTGAAATTTAAATGTCTCGTATTTCAGTCAACGATAAATCGAAGCATTAAAGTGAAAAATTACGACGACCCAAGTGAAATCGCTCATCAAATTCGGCTCAGGTAAATATCCGCATTTTCGTAGCGAACCCCAAAAATCAACGTGAAAAGAGGCAAAATAAACGGACGGGAATAATTCTACGGCCCCTCAGATACGGGCAGATCCGTAAACTATACTGAACCCCACCTGGCGGGACGAATTTAACATTTCCTAGATGCGACTTGGATGTCTTAAAATATATTTTTATCTTTGCTACGCCTTATATGAACACAGTTTTTTAATTACATTTTTACAACATTACTTTGCAGTCGTAATTTTGATTGTATCATTCAGAATTTTATTATATTAAACATTATGTTCTTAAATTGGGTGCATTGATGCATGATTCACTATCTCATCACAGGTTTTCGTCAGGAGAACTTATATATAATATTATACTAACCCTTCATTTATGTTATGCCCGTCCTTATTGATTGTTGGTTCCTAACTCGGTCGAATTTTGTACAATATACAATTTATTTTATCAAAATACTGATTTGCCATTTCTCAGATATAAGTAAAAGAGGTAACAAGTGGAAGCATAAAATGTATCCTAAAATTTAAATATGGATGACATCGTCACTTTGAGACGCTTTATTTGTTTTATGATTTAATTACAAAGAAAGGGTCTCTTTGTAATTAAATCATAAGCAAAAAAAGCTTAAATAAAATAAGCTTGTATAAACTGTGACATTATAAAGCCTAGTGTGTTTTCTTAAATCTCTTAACATGTTAAAATTGTATTGTTCTTATTAGTCAAGATAACATCAGACAGACGTGGGTTCGAGTACCACATCTCGTTAGCAAGCTACGTTACTTCGTCTTAATTTTATCTAAACAAACTTAGAATATTAGCCTAACAGATGTTTAAAATTTTAAAGTTACTGCGGCAATATTACAGGGCAAATTTGCAAATGTCGGTTCCAGATTTTATATAATAATTGTGTGGAGTTGCAATTTTCACGCGAAGGCTCTACTTTGCCCTATCGATCGCTGCGTAGGTAAACACTGGAGCCCTTGCCCACTTCCACAAAGGACATTGCACTCCTGTTCACCCTTATACAATGGAAATAAGCAACAAACTCGCGCAAATGTGTTTTTGTTTGAGAATGCACAATTTGTCTCGGGTTTACAGGGTTTCAAAAGTTTGAGTTTTGAAGTTATTCGGTTTGTGAGGGATATTCAGGAGATCTTTGCATATTGCTTTAAGTTTATTTTATAAAGACACACCAACAAGCTTTGCTTATTTTACGTAAAAATTAATATCGCTTAGGTTTTAGTGATAATGTCCAGCGATATTTTTTATTTTATTTAACTAACAAAGCTTTTTTATGCATTTCGTTTGATAAATACTTTAAATACTTTATTTATAGTTCTAAACATTGTAGTGTCTTTAAGTATAGTAGTTGGTACAACCAATGTTGTTTGCATAGGTAAATCACTTTAAAATCTGTGAAGAAAATTTTATTTTTTGTTTTTTCATGGTATTTTATATATTACTATATCAAAATATATATTTATATATATTTAACCAAAATAAAAAAAAAATCGTCAATTATTGCTATTTCCTCCACCATTTCCATTTACATTACTGTTCAAACAATTAATCTTCAAATTCTAATTATTATAACCCATTACAGTGCAAGAAATAAAACCTTGATCACAATTTGATAAGCCGAAACTTTCCATTCCTAATTCGTCCAAAATGATTAATTTCCTGTATTTGCCACGGCGTATCAGCAGAACAAAAGAACCACGATAAAATGACGGTTGAGTGAAATCGTGTATACTACCCTCAGTTTTATCACGCACGCTGAAATGTTAGCTTGGCTTGTCATTGTCCTATAATTTTTAGTTTTACCCGACAGCGTAGAAGTCGGTTATGTGTTGAATCTGTAGTATGTATGTGCTAATGCATTATGAATATAAAATAAAAAAAATAAAATGACAGATTTTTATTAATGTTAAAATTGTTGTCTCCAATATAGGTACAATATTATTCACTAACTCCTTTATCGCTATAGGAAGATACAAAAGATACCAATCTTAGAAAGAAGAAGTAGTAGTTATTTATAACTAGCAACTAGTATCAATCACAAACACAATTAAAGGTATATAATCTTCGATTACTTTCAATCATCGGTAACAGCCTATAGTCAGTTGTTAGCACTAACATACACCGACTACTGACGGTCAATTATAAGTTTACACAATATGACGAGAAAAATCGAAGTTAAATTTAATTAGAATAGAAAACTAACATCTTCCGACGCTTGCAAAACTCGGTCCAATCGATACAGTAAATACAAACATCGCTTTATTTCATCCGCACAGTTACAGGGACCAATTTTCCTATTTTCTCAAGGAAATACGCATCGAGTGGTGACTCCCCTATGTCCCCAGTTCTTTGTAAATAGCTTTTCGATTCCCTTCGCGGGGAAATTATTACATTTCGATGACATGACGAGTTCTGCGAGGGTGTACTTGACCTGTCGTACGTTCATGTTGCGATAAGTCTCCTTTTAGTGAGATGCCGATGAATAAGAAGTTTTAACTACAAGATGTCTGTGAAATTATTATTCTATCTTAGCGAAAAATAAATTATGCCTACATATAATTTGATATAATTTTACATGTTGAAGTAAATGTCTTTCAGTGAATATTGGGTTTCCTGAAACAATCGGTAATAATTTTAATCGTGACTAAACCTGAGCTTAAACCGTTATGTAGAAAACATTCTGATTTTTAGGTTACTTATATTTTTTTTATATCTTAATAATCTTAGCATAAATAATTCAAACAATCAAACATCAGCTGATTCTGCATTTGTTCTAGGTGTCTGTATCGTAATATACCACCTCACCAACCATTTTTGGAAATTCATTTATTTAATTATAAATGTTTCCAAAGTTACATAATAAAGCATTAAAAAAACATAATAATTTGAGTACTTGTTTTCAATAAATCCAACCCTTTCAAAATGCAGATTTATACAATCAATACCTCTGCATATTCATTCAAGCCCATACATTTCCAGCAGCCGGTGTAATGAACATAATTTCAAAGAAAATATTGTTTACCCATCTTCCGGTGGCAACGAACTCCATTTGGTAGTTGTCAACAGAGCAAAATAGAAATAATTATGCGTCACAGAAATAGTGCAGCTCTCCCTAAGCTTAAAGGACAGCTCACACCAAGATGCGATATAAAGGCAAAAGGCAGAAATATCAACACACAATCATGACAAAATCTTTTTTTTTTGGAGATTTGATTGTCGGATAAAACAATCTTTGAATTGTAAAATGCTAAAGGATTGAAGCTCAAGGTTTTTAAAGTAGTATTATTTAAAGTAGTTTCCTTACAGATCGATTTATTACCACCCTATGAAATACTTGTCTTATTGTGAACCATTGCTAGCCATTTGGATTAGATAAATATTCTGCAAAATTAAGGACACGTGTAAATATGGTGATTCGCCATAATGCCTTAAGATTAGGCTTAGAGTCCCTCAGCGAGCTATCGAACATATGAGATTAATAATTAATGCGGAATAAAGATATACGTAGATAATTGCGGGCAATGTCGGTGATTGCCAAATGGATTATTAAAGCGTTTTGCGTCAAGGTCTTCTAAACGACGCTTAAGACCTGTCCGAAGCTTTCCTACAATTACACCTATGATAGCAGTGGCCAACTGCACTGTGGGCCCTGCAATAAAGTCTACAAAACTTAATTTGGCTTCGCCAGCCACATTCGGGCACGCATACAAAACAATAGAAAATATTAACAGTCAAGGTTCACCTTTGTCGGCTACGACACGGATGACATCATCAAATGGATTAATTCATTAATGTGGCCAATAGTAATTTGATATTTTGTTGGTTTGTCTGTGTGTTGCATTTTTTTTTTGTGTTAAAAGGTTAAAAGTAAGCGCTCCGAAACCTTTTACGTGGCGCGTAACATCAGTAATACAGTGCGGTATGAGCGGCATCGTGTGGAGGAGCGCTGACATCTGTGTCTTCAGTATAAATAAACATACTGAATAAATCTTTTTTAATTCTTTATACTCACAAAGTATAGTAATAGTAAATATAATAATATTTCCCTTTTTATGTCAGACTTATAGTTTTATGAACGAGCGATAGTAAAGTATGGTCGCGCCTCGGTGTGAGCTGCCCTAACGCGAACTTGAATCTACCCGCATGGCTATTTCAAGCTCTATCTTATTGTATTCGGAAATACCCGGTATAATGAGATCCGTTTGATTTTGTTTTACGAGCGAGTGAATCTGGAAATAGACGCTAGTTTAATTTTCTAGCGGACGTCGTGTTAATCAAAGTTTGATTGTGTAAACTTCTAAAGGATTTATCGTTCGTTGGCTATTGAAATAACACATGTACTGCAATAGTCAATAGATGATTCAAATCTATTTGGATATGACTGTTTTTGTAGTAGAGAGTGTTATCTGTTCTACATTTACTACATAAGTGGTTGGAGGTCCGTTTGTGCTGCAAATGGTAGCCGATTCCCATTGAGGGACCTCGGTCATAAAAAAAATAAACCTACATTGTACTAGCAGGTAAAAAGGGTTTGTAAAACAAACTCAGAACTAACAACCGTACATGTTTCTAATACATTTTATTTTATAACGGGCACACCTACTCTTTTTCTCCTAGGAATATTTTTTCTACTGCAGTCGATGTATATTGAAATGATATAGCAGCAGTGTTTTGTTTTCTCAAACATGAAACCAAGCAGTTACGTAGTAATTTATTATTCTATGCAAGCAGCAACCACCTATTGCTATTTAGTGTAAACCAAGTCCCCAAAGCCAAACTGGGCTTAATTACGGCACTGCCTAAAGTAAGACCAAATTAAGTAACTACCCCGCACTACCCCTGCCCCTGGGAGTTCAGTGGCTATTGCAGTAATCTATGGACGAGGGCTCATTTACACAGCAATGAGATGCCTATGTGTAGGGTGCGCTAATTATGAATTCATAATCAAAGTCTCGCCTTTGGCAACGCGTTGTACCTACAGTAATGAAAGGGCAAATGGAGCTCAAAAGAGTGAAATACGATTGTCGCTTTTAGACTATTTATTAAGTAAAAGGATTATTAGAAATGCTATGCTCATTTTGAGATTATGTACCTACATTTTATTCTTCTTCGCAAAGAGTGTCATACTATTGAGTGAATACTATTTTTCTTCGTGATAAATCTCTCTCAAACTTATTGCGAGTATGGGTCATACAGTGTTTAAAGTCACATAAATATTAAATTGTTACTCCTTTTTTATAACATTTTACACATTTTAACAATTTTTTAACTCAAACAACCCCTGATAATTATGTGAGAAAACTAAAAATATTAGTAAATATTTACCCACCTACTCATAAAACTGCTATTTCTAGCTTATATAACGGAATTGGCTAAAACACACAATAAACCTAGTTAAGCCTTATTTTGCGACTAATACTGAGAAAAACAAGAGTGAAAAGCTTTT